>CAMAPF010000998.1:0-1200000 GCA_945859915.1 Cuscuta epithymum
GAACTGTAATTCCTTCCCTGATTTCAAATCCTGTCTAACCCTAGCTCTTCCACTTTCTAACCGTCTGTCCTAATTCAAAATCCATAAATCCGACAACCATGGAAGATCTACCTGCAACGAATGCATGCATGGACGATCTGATGGTTCCAGAGAGTGAAGAAGACTCAGAATACTACCCTGGTCAAGGCCCGAAGGAGGTTAAAGGTCCAGAGAACCTTCTGGCCCCTAAGAGCGTTTTCGAGGCCCAGGTTCCAAACGGAGGAGGTCCGGAAGAGCTTGTGGTACCGGACAGTGAAGAGGAGTCAGAGGAGGAGGCGGGTGACGCTCTGATGGAGCTTATGGTCCCGGACAGTGAAGAGGGGTGGGAGATGACGGCCAAGGAGATGGAGGAAAAGTTGGCAAAAATACGGAAGGAGGTGCGGGAGCAGTACATTCGCCATCCTGTGCTAGAGGAGTTCTTAAAACTGATCATACCTGGCTGGGAAACAAGGATGTGGGACATTGATACCTCTAGCAGGGGAGTTTGTTTCTATTTTTGTTTCCCAATCTGTCATTTAATTGCATTTGTTCAATGTGTGGCCAATAAATTGTTGTGGTAATGTTTGTCTGTGTTATGTAGTTGTGTTTAATTCTGGGGCAGTAATGATGATTTGAGGGTGTTCTTATGTACTGAAATGTCCTTCTAGTGATGCATATATGGTCTGAGCATTGTTGTTATGTGGCTTGAATGAGTAAGGGTTATGTGAGGCTGGTATGGGTAATATGGGTGATGATTTTAGGGTGTTCGTATGTACTGAACTTCATTGGTACTAATGTTTGTGTGCCTAAATTGTCTGACTAAGGGCTGTGATGACATTGCTATGATGTCAAAGTGATTACAGCCCTGCTGTGATGAGCTATTACTCCACCCATTGCTTGGTTGCTGTGATGACCTATTGGTCTGAGCATTGGTTGTTGCAAATGATGACTTCTTGGTCTGAGCATTGTTGTATGTATAAGCCTGCTATGATGACTTCTTGGTCTGAGCATTGTTGTATGTATAAGCCTGCTATGATGACTTCTTGGTCTGAGCATAGTTGTATGTATAAGCCCTGCTATGATGACCTTATTGGTCTGAGCATTGTTGTTTGTATTAGCCTGTTTTTGTGTGGGCCTGATATGAGGAATAAGGTGCTTGCTTAAGGGTTGAGAAAGGATAATTTAAGCTTAAGGCATGAGAAAGGATAATGTTAAGCTACAATGAAGATATAAAATTCTGAGTAGCTTCAACAGTTTTGGCCTCTACATTATGACAAAAACAAGGCCGCTACATATGACAAAACAGGCCTATACATTATGACAAAAACAAGGCCTATACATTATGACAAAAAATAAGGCCTATACATTATGACAAAAAATAAGGCCTATACATTATGACAAAAAATAAGGCCTGTACAGTTATGGAATTAGTTCAGTACTGAAGATGATTGAGTCCTAATCATCTTCATGGATGAACTGGCCATTGCTTTCTTCTACTAAGTTAGGTGTACCAATGTTACCCTGTTGTTGTGATATAAGAGCTTCTGTGGCTTCCAATAAATCCACAGGAACCTCTATGCTTATGGGCAACCTACCTTCTTTGATCATTCTGTCCTTTGCATGATGTGGGAGCTTGTAGTTGTTCCCCCCTTGCACTTTCATTACCTCTAGCATGCCATATTGATAACTTAACCACACCTTGTTGAGAGTGGTGGGTGAAAGCTGATAGAATGCTTCATGTACTGCCTTTAACAGTTCATCCACATTCTTAGGTGCTTGTTGGTCTTTCAAAGACTGAATAGCCCTAAAGAACCCAAGGTCAAGTATGTTGATCAGGAGAATTACTGGGCTGATAAGTTAGTGTAATATTAAATCCATCTGCTTTTGAAGCTGCGATAAACCCTGGGTCTGAATCTATATTGTGTGGCCTTGCATTGATTTCCTGTTGGATTATAATGTCCTTGCTTAACTGCTCAGGCCATTTTTCCTTTATGCTAGGCAACACAGTCTTGATAAACATGTCTTTAAACACAGTTTTTGTAATGCTAAGTATAGGTTTGGTTTCCATTACCCCTGCATCCCTATTCTTGCTTTTCCTTTTTGCTGGCAGTTTCTCAATGAATGGGAAAATGCCAATTTTCCCATCCCAAATGACTTCACCATTGTCTGAAAAAAGGGGACTCCCCACAACTCCTAGTGACATGACCTTGGTAATGAATCTCTTAGACTTGCATACCCTGTGTGGATCCAATTCATCTGGGCCCATGTAGTACCTTTGTGAAGTTTTTGACAAGAAAAACCATTTCTCATCAATGTGTATGACATTGTGGAAAGTCTTGAACACTGGTTTAGAGGCTATGGATTTGTCTATTTGGCTTGAACAGAAACTGAGTCTCTGCATTTTATTTTCATCAGTTAGCAATGGCTTAATAGCATTTGTATGACTTCTAACCGCTCCTCTCTGAACCAATCTGTGAATAGATGACTTTGAAATTGAACTGGCTGAATCAAGTGCCCTTATGTTAGTCCTTTTGTGCAAAGGGATTTCTGCAATGTTGGTTACATCAAACAACACCCTTTTTCTGCCTGAATTCCCCTGCCAATTGGTTTTTACATCTATAGCTTCCCCCTTCTCAATCTGCTCTTGAGCTTTTCTCCAGATCTTGGAAATACTTTTTCTTGTCACTGATATTTAGTGGCTAGCTGAGTTAGAACACCTTTCTGAGCTGTGACCTCCCCAAAATCTTTTCTTCTTGCACTGATTAGAATTTCATCAACTATACTTTGTCTTTCAATGTTTTTGAGTCTTTTTTATTTGATACTTGAGCTTTGGTCATTTGTTGGTGTGTGCAGGAGCTCATTTACTCCAGTTGATGCCTCCACATCAATAAATGCAGCTGGAGAAGATGCAGTGGGGGAGGAAGCCTCCACATCAATAAATGCAGTTGGAGAAGATGCAGTGGGGGAGGAAGCCTCCACATCAATAAATGCAGCTGGAGAAGATGCAGCGGGGGAGGAAGCCTCCACATCAATAAATGCAGCTGGAGAAGATGAAGTGGGGGAGGAATAGCTCTGCCCGCCACTGCTGTGTGCAGCCATGAATGCAACGTGTAGTGTGTGTTAGTGTGTTGTGGTTTGTTGTTTTCAGAATGTGTATTAATAGGTGGGTTGTTTAGATACTTTCCCAAAAAAAAGGAGGGAAATGTTGGGGAAAAAATTTGTGGTGTAGGAAACACCAAAGAATAGGCTGAATTAGTACTAGCATTTCAGATCATGAACAATGTAAAGCACTAATGATGGATGGGCAGTAAATCCCCCCCCCCCCCCCCCCCGCGGCAGCTCCCCCCATCCGAATCTTTCTTTTTCATTTCAAGGGCATTTAGGGAAAGTCAAAGCTTATTTTAACTTTCCTAAAAATCTGTTCCAAGTCAATAGGGGAACTATTTTTCGGGACGGAGGGAGTATCTAAAAGCATGTGAATTTGATTTGAGAAAATGTTAGAGATATTTTCATTATATTGTGATCAATGTTTCTTAGCTATTTATATTTAGCATCTTAATTAAATAGACTAGCTAGAATAATGAATAGGCCTTTTAAGGCAAATTGTAATAAAGGCTTACATGCCTTTTTAGGTATGGGCCTCCTAGAAAAAGGAGCCCAAATGATTGTAAAACCTACCTTTCCCGTCAGGCTATATATATGCCTTAAGGGAAAGGTTAGGTTAAGCTTTTCAACATTCTCTGTGCCGCAGTGCCTATTCTCGTGATAGAAGTTTTACGCTTAAGTTTCATATCATTCTGTAAACTTCTTCATCACATCAATGGAAAGCTTCATTCCCAGATCTATATTCCATACATATACATTATAGACTAGAAAACAGGGACCTAACATCTGGTATCAGAGCCGGAGCTGATCGATCGATTGAAGGCTGAAAAACACTCCTGCGCGATTCTTCATCGTTGAAGTTTCGCACTTGAGCGATCCTTTGTTCTATATTTGTTGTTGTTTTTACAGGAAAATGGCTGAAGGATAAGGTTTCTAGTGTTGCTGAGATCATTCCTGGAGAAAATCTCGATCTAAAACTCGACGTACAGGTTGAACCACAGTTGAGCGATTCTGATATTTAGCGCAACTCCCTGGAACGAAGAACAGGTTCGCGCGATCAAGATCCTGCGCGATTTCTCAGCTTCGCGCAACATTGCCTGCGCGATTCTGGATTTGCTCCATTTGCCTTCTGCGCGATTTCAGACCTCACGCAACCCTTCCTGCGCGAAATTGAACTTTGCGCAATTTTTCTCAGGTTGAGCGATCCTCCTGCGCGATTCGACACTTTGCGCAAGTACTCCTGCGCGATCGTTGCTTTGCGCATCTTTGACTCGCCCGATCTGAGAAACTGCCCCATTTTGGACTTGAGAGATTTTCTGGAGTTGAGCGATATTTTTACAAGTTGAGAGATTTTTTGTAAAGTTGAGAGATTGTTTGTTGAGTTGAGAGATCTTTTATTTAGTGTTGAGCGATCTTTTTACAGGTTGAGAGATTTATAGTTGAGCAATCTTACACTTGAGCAATCTTTTAGTAAGTTGAGCGATCTTTCTAAGAGTTGAGCAATCTTTGTAAAAGTTGAGCGATCTTTATAAAGTTGAGCGATCTTTATAAAGTTGAGCGATCTTTATAAAGTTGAGTGATCTTTGTAAAGTTGAGCGATCTTTGTAAAGTTGAGCGATCTTTTGTAAAGTTGAGCGATCTTTTGTAAAGTTGAGCGATCTTTTAGAAATTGAGCGATCTTTGTGAAGTTGAGCGATCCTTCAACACTTGAGCGATTCTACTTGCAAAGGACCTTCTGCCCAAAGTACTGAAACCAACAAAACAGAATCAAATCAATCAACTGATCAGCCCGATCATTTAACATGGATGCCCTATCTATTGGAAACGATACAAGACCCCCGATTCTACGAAGAGGGGAGTACAATGTATGGAAGAACCGATTTCTGAACTTTCTTGAGAGCAAGGACCAATCCTCAGGTCTTCTTGACTCTATCACAAATGGACCTGCTCAATTGATGATAGCTGTTGAGAGAGACAACGGGAACAACCCACCGGTGGAGATTGAATGGAGACCAAAGACGGTAGATGAATATGATGATGAGGATAGAGCAAGACTCCGGGCAGATCTCATTGCCAAAACTTATCTTCTGCAAGCCATTCCGAACGACATCTACATGCAGATTGACAGCATGTCAACTGCAAAAGAAATGTGGGATGAGATCTTTAAGATTATGCAAGGCACTGAGATCGGAGTAAAGGCGAAGAAAGCTAGCACATTCACTGCTTACGACTCGTTCAAAGCCAAGCTTGGAGAATCACTTGAGGATAACTACCTGAGATTTCTGCAGCTGATAAATGAGATGAGGAAAATTGGCGTGCACAAGTCAAACATGGAGCTGAATGTGAGATTTCTATCTTCTCTTGGAGCTGACTGGAAGAAGCTGAGCTCACAGATAAGGCACACAAAGGATCTGGATGAGATGGATATCCATGCAGTGTACAACACACTTGACCAGTATGCTGAAGATTTCTCTGATTTTGTGGTTGCCACTGTGACAGCTGACAAAGGGAAGGGAGCTGTGGACAAGCTAGCTGACACCCTTGCCCTGATGCTTGACAAGCCATCGAAGTCTGGTTCCAAGAAAGATAAGATGATAGCTGGTGAAAGTGAAAGTGCTGACAGTGACATCGGATTTTGGGATGATTCTGATGATGATGAACTTCGTGACTTCCAGAAGCAGATAGCCCTTCTTACCTCAAGGTTCAACAACCAAATGCAGAAGAAGAAGAACTCCTCTAACAACAGGCTCCGCAAGTCCTCTTCCAGCAACAACAAGAGAAAAGAGCGATCTTTTGAATCGTCTGAAAATATTGTTGCTGAGGATGCTCCAAAGTGCTTCAATTGTGGGAAGACTGGACATCTGATGAAGGACTGCAGGATGCCGAAGAGGAAGAAGGATGCTGAATACTATAAGCAGAAGATGTATCTGAACAAGAAGAAGATGTTGCTGGCAATGGAAGAAAGTAGTGAGAAGAGTGCCCTCATGGCTGAAAAGGACCACTGGATGGATGATTCTGATGAGGAAGAGAATATGGCCTTGATGGCAATTGTTGAAGAAGAAGAGAAAGAGAAGGATGATGAAAAGGAAGGAAAGATGAAGTCAACCCCTCCTGCTGATGAAAAGGAGAAAGACAAAGCTGAGGAGAAGAAGAACCTGCCTACTGCAACCAATACTGATGAAATGACTGCCCTGTCTGCTGAGAACAGGAATGCTGACAATGAAGTAAGTACCTCCAATTCATCTGTCCATACTTGCTCTAGAACTGATATGCATGATAAATTTAAGGAGCTAGAGGTGAATTACAAAAGGTTGTATGAGGTATATAATCAACTGCGTGAAAAACAGACATGCTCAAACATAAAGATAATCAATTCAGAGAAAACAATCACTAAGCTCACAACTGAGAATAAGCGACTTAGTGCTAGTGAGAAAGAGTTGACAGAGAAACTTAGAACAACTGAAAAAGAAAGAATTAGGCTTTTTGGTGTCAATAATTTGCTAATGGAAAGAAGGGGTGCTCTTTATACTAAAATCAAAGAACTTGAGGATCTGTTAGCCAAAAGGGACCAAACAGATCAGACTATTTTCCTTAACCAGCCTAAGGACACTCGTTTCTATAACGCCAAAGAAGGCTTGGGTTTGACCAATCCTCAGAACCTGAAAAAGGTCAACTGTAGACAACTCTATGATGTTAGATACATGAAAATAGGATTGACCAAACTCATGGCCTTTACTGGAGCTGAAGAAACGAATGCCCTTGAGGATGAAAAGAGAAAGACAAAGGCTGGTGTAGAGGTTCCTTTTGACTACACAGAGTTAAACAAGAGCTACAAAACCAAAACACTCCCTTTGACCCCGGCTGAAGAAATCTTGACCTATCCTCCTGAAAAGGAAGCTGAGAAAGACGGAGAGGAGGCTTCCCCATCTGAACCAATTGAGAAACCAGCTTACATTCCACCATTGGTGAGAAAGTTTGCTGAGTTAAAAGATTCTTTTGAAAAAGAAAAGCAGTTTTTAGAAAAAGAAAAGGATGAACTTTTAAAAGAAATAACCACTTTGAAAACCGCCTCTCAGTCTAACATAGCTTCTCAATCCTCTTCCCCTTCCACTTCTGAAAACACCTCTGAAAATTCAAGCGATAGTTTTAAGACTTCTCCTTCTCACCCCAAGTCTCATTCTCCGATAGGGAAAGATGTGAAGAAGAGAGTCGAGAAGAAAGGAGAGTGGATTGAAGACAAAATAAGAAGGAAGAAGAGAGAAGAAGAGTCGAGATTAAGAAATAAGTGTCAGCGGTCGAGCGCCATATTTTATGTGAAGAATAAGTCTAGTTCTAGCATTAGTGAGCCATCTACTAGTTATGCTAAGAGAGTGGCTCCTAAGTCTTCTAGTTCTAAGATTTCTGTCTCGAATCGCTGTACTAAATGTGTTTCTCTGAATTGCATTAAATCAATGAAATGTTGTTGTTTTGAGTCTGTTTCTTCTCACAAACCAATTGATCCTGTGATTGTTGATAATGTTGCAAATAAGCCCAAGATTGATAGGGTGAATGTTGAGAGTGAGGTCAAACTGCCATTTTTAAGGTATCCTCTCAAGATTCACTCAGTCAAACATCTGAGAAGGCTATCACGTGAACCAATTTTGAAAGAACATTTATCTGAACAATCACTTAGGACAAATGAAAGTTCCCTCGCTCCAAAAATCGTTCAAATAAAACAAAAATGGGTTCCTAAGGCTGAAGCAGAACAATTAAAAATGAAAAACTCTTCTCAAACAGCCAGCCTAGGATCCCAAATCAAAAAGAAGTTGAAACAATTGCTCACTGTTGATAAGGAAGGACCCATCTGGCGATGGGTACCTAAGCGAAACTAATCTGTTTTGCAGGTCAGTCATGTGTGGCATCTTGATTCGGGTTGCTCGTCACACATGACTGGACAGATTGAACTACTGAGCAACTATTCTGAAAGATTTGGAGGAAATGTGAGGTTTGGGAACAATGCTTCATCGCCCATACTCGGGATTGGAGATGTCATTTGTGAGAGCGTCACTATCAGAAATGTGTCGTATGTGCAGGGACTGAAACACAACTTGCTTAGCATCGGCCAATTCTGTGATAATGGAATGGAAGTGAAATTCCATGCTAGGCAATGTTGTGTGATGGATATGGGTGGGACACCATTATTAAGGTGTCAGAGGAAAACCAATCTCTACACCATTGATCTGAAATCGGTACGATCCCCCATATCCATCTGTCTCCTGTCCAAAGCATCTGAAGAACAAAGTAATCTATGGCACAGACGTCTCTCACACTTGAATCTGCCAGCCATCAGTTCCCTCTCCTCGAAGAAGTTGGTGAAAGGACTGCCTGTTCTGAAGAACTCCCCCAACCATCACTGTTCTGCATGTCATTTGGGAAAGATGAGGAGAGCATCACACAAGTCAAAACAATTTCCCTCCTCGTCTCGTCCCCTGGAGCTACTACATATGGATCTGTGTGGTCCGATGCGTGTGCATAGCATCAGTGGACGCAAATATACCTTGGTAATTGTGGATGACTACTCACGCTACACATGGACCAAGTTTTTGCGCTCCAAGGACGAAACTGCAAACTTAATCATGACGTTCATCAGGACCATACAGAACTATCTACAGCAGAATGTGAAGATCGTCAGAACTGACAACGGGACGGAGTTCAAGAACAAGGAACTGACCGAATTCTATGAAGCTCAGGGAATTACTCAACAGTTCTCTGCAGCTAAGACACCACAGCAGAACGGTGTCGTAGAACGACGGAACAGAACCTTGGTGGAAGCAGCCAGAACCATGCTGATACAGTCAAAGCTTCCTCACTTCATGTGGGCGGAAGCTATCAACACGGCTTGATTCACACAGAACAAGACAGTGATCCACAAAAGATTTGACAAGACGCCCTATGAGATTGTGTTCAAGCGGATCCCTAACATTGCCTTCTTCTGCGTCTTCGGCTGTAAATGTTACATTATGAATGACAGGGATGCTAGGGGGAAGCTTGATCCAAAAGCAAACGAAGGGATATTCATTGGGTATTCTACCAATTCCAAGGCGTACAGAGTATACTTGAAAGACAGAAGAACCGTCATGGAGAGCATCAATGTGAGCTTCTATGAAATGGCGGACTTGGCTTCTGAACATTTTCAGTCTGAACCATCAACCTCTGCAAACAATGAAACTCCATCATCTTCTGGAGTAGGAGGGCAGGGAGGTGAGACAAGATCAGACGAGCATGTGGTTCTGGATTCTCTATTTGAACACTTCTACAGTCAACCACGTGCACCACCAACTACAAATGCTACACCTACTCAGAACCCCCTGTTACCGGCTCCAACTAATGAAGAAACCAACACTCCTACTCAGAATGATGATGAGCATACAGATAATGAAGCTGAACATGAACCAACCTCTCCTGTTAATGATCAACCTGAAGAAGCTGCAACGCAAGAAACCCCAGAAGCACAACCAGAGCAGGAATATTCTGACCCTGATCATCCAATCATAACTCCACAACCTCTACAGCACGAGAGAAAGTGGACTAGAGCACATCCGCCAGAGCTGATAATTGGAGATCCATCTCAAGGAGTCAGAACCAGAACGACATCAGTCAATGAATGCTTATACTCATGTTTTCTGAGTCAGAAAGAACCAACAAAGATGACTGACGCATTGGCTGATCCGGACTGGGTGATTGCGATGCAAGAAGAAATGAACCAGTTTGAAAGATTGAAAGTGTGGACCCTGGTGCCAAGGCCTTACAAGAAAACCATTATCGGCACCAAATGGGTATTCAAAAATAAGAAAGACGAAGACGGTGTGATCGTGAGAAACAAGGCCCGCCTGGTTGCAAAAGGTTACAATCAACAAGAAGGAATCGACTACGATGAAACCTTTGCACCAGTGGCAAGGATTGAGGCCATCAGACTATTTCTAGCATATGCTGCACACAAGAGTTTCACGGTGTATCAAATGGATGTAAAGACAGCTTTTCTGAATGGAGATTTGAAAGAAGAAGTCTACGTTGCACAACCTGACGGCTTTGTTGATCCTGAACGCCCCAATCATGTATATAAGCTGAGGAAAGCCCTGTATGGTTTGAAACAAGCACCGAGAGCCTGGTACGAAGCACTGTCAGATTTTCTTGTGGAATCAGGCTTCTCGAAGGGAAAGATAGATCCAACTCTCTTCATCAAAAGACACAAGGGTGACATCATGCTGATACAAATTTATGTGGACGACATCATCTTTGCCTCGTCAAATCCAAATTTCTGTAAAAAGTTCAGCAATCTGATGCGCACCAAGTTCGAGATGAGTATGATGGGAGAGTTGAACTTCTTTCTAGGGCTTCAGATCAAGCAAATGCCAGACGGAATCTTCATAAATCAGTCCAAGTACATCCACGACATGTTAAAGCGCTTCAAAATGGACAGCAAGTCGACGATGAAAACCCCCATGTCTCCCTCACAGAAGCTCGACTCTGACCCTTCCGGGAAACCAGTCGATGCTACCAATTATCGGGCTATCATCGGTTCCTTGTTGTACCTTACATCTAGCAGACCAGACATTGTCTTTGCAACCTGTCTATGCGCCCGCTTTCAAGCAAATCCGAAGGAATCACATCTGAATGCTGTTAGAAGAATACTGAGATATCTCAAAGGAATAGTCAATCTGGGCCTTTGGTATCCCAAGGAATCAGGTTTTGACCTTGTTGGATACTCAGATGCTGATTTCGCGGGTTGCAAATTGGACAGAAAGAGTACATCTAGCGGTGCTCAATTTCTTGGTGATAAGTTGGTGTGCTGGTCCTCTAAAAAGCAGAATTGTGTGTCCACTTCTACAGCTGAGGCAGAATATGTCGCGGCTGCTAGCTGTTGCTCACAGATATTATGGATGAGGACCCAACTGAAAGACTACGGGTTCACATTCTCACACATCCCGATCTACAGCGACTCTCAAAGTGCAATAGCCATCACGTGCAATCCGGTCCATCATTCAAGGACGAAGCATATTGACCTCAGATATCATTTTATAAAGGATCACGTTGAGAAAGGCACCGTAGACATGTACTTTGTGTCTACGGAACTGCAACTGGCTGATATTTTCACAAAGGCCCTGGATGAAAAGAGATTCAATTTCCTGATCTCTAAGTTGGGGATGTTGAACCTAAACGACTGAGTAACATCTGAACTGTGTGTGTGCGTGTGCTTTCATATTTTCACTTTAAACATTTTTCAAAAGTTGCATTTTTATTTTCATGCATGCATCTCATATTTTTATTATTCTGCTTGCATCATTTTTTATTTGCATAAATTGAGGGGGAGCTTTTCAAAATCTGTTCATCTGTTGAGGGGGAGTATTTCTAAAACTGTATAAAATTTGAGGGGGAGTTTGCTAAAATTTTCAAAAAAAAAAGGGAAGCAAGTGTTGAGGGGGAGCAATTTTTAAAATTTGAATTGAGACTGATTTGGGCCCGTTAAGTTCAAAATTTTCCCCGGGCCTATTTAAACTCTTGAAAACGCGCAACTCCCCCATTCATTCTCATTGGCGTGAAACGTTAGAACTCCCCAGAGCAAATCTCTCCTCTCCCTCAAGCTTTCGCCCCTCCTCACTTGGTAAAAATCCATTCCTCGCATATTTCTTGAACTGTTTCACAGGTACACCTACAATGAAGAAGACGAACAGGTGACATTGCGCATAACCCTTGCGCGAAACCCTCGAACGGAACCCGAGCCTTGCGCGATTGTCACTCCTGCGCGATTTTCCAAGGTTGCGCGAAACAACGTCTTGCCCGATCTAAACAGGCCTGCGCAATCTTTACCCTATTGCGCGATCCCCACTATTGCGCGATCTCCCAAAGTTGCGAGATCTGAGGGGTTGCGCGATTTGATCCTTGCGCGAACACTACCTTCTGCGCGAAATCAGGCCTGCGTGATCTGAGTTGCGCAATCAAGAGGCCTGCGCGATCTTAGTAGCCTTGCGCGATTGGTAGCCTTGCGCAATCATAGCCTTTGCGCGAACTGATCTGCGCGAAGTGCTGACCTGCTCTATCAGGGTTGCGTTAAATAAAACGAAGCCCAGCCCATTACTCTTAGCGGAAATCTGTTAGTTGGGCTAAATCACTTGGTTCAGGCCCAACTTACATCAAGAGCAATAATCATCTTTTTAATTGGGCCCCACTTTAAAAACAAACAAACAATAAAGGGCCCAAGTGAACAGAAGTTGTGGACTTAGCACATTTTCGATCATATGCTCTAATCTGTTTATCATTTTCAGACTGAAATGGCTGCCAACACTCCAATCAACATGATCTTCGCTAGGGAACAATGGATTCCAATCAAGGAGAATAACTCACAACTGGACCCAGAAGTCTTCTCTTGTCAAGACGACGTAGTGGTCTCTATTCTGAAAGGCCACAAGCTGTGGAAGGCACTGAGCGAAAACGCTGAAGTCCCTCAGGTGTATCTCCAACAATTCTGGGGTACACTTGACAAGGATGTGGATGCTAATGGCAGACAAATTGATGACGTGCTAGCTGCCACGATCTGCAACACCAGAGTCACAATCACAAAGGAGCTGGTTCAACAAGTGCTACAGATCCCGGAGGAGGAACATTATGATGCGTTGGCCTCAGAAGCGCAAATATTTGAGGACATGATCAAGTTAGGCCACGCTGAACCTCTCCGACTGATGTCCGCGATCAAGACAGCACGATTTCCGCGCCCATGGAGGACACTGATGGCTACTCTGAATAAGTGCTGCACTTCCAAGCACACTGGATTCGACAAGTGCAGTGCTTACCTTGTGTATATCTTCCATGGGATCGCCTTCATGAAGAAATATGACTACACTGCTCTTATTTGGGGTGACATTCTGGAGATGAGAAGAAGGAAATTCGAAACTGATCTGATCAAACATCTACCATACATGATATGGTTTTCATTGCTGGTGCGACACTTCTGCAGAACAATTCCAACAATTCAAAGGCGCAAATCATCTGAGAATGTCAGCACTCCAGCCCTACAATATCTGAAGAGAATGCCAGAGGTACGCACACTGGTACCTCTACCTATTCCTGTTCCACTCCTCCTGTTAGCCGGTCGCAATGATCCACACGTCATACGCTACAGTGAGGAGAACGGTATCATACTCCCTATGGCTCAGATAAACCCCCCTGAGCCTACCCCGGGGAGTCAGCCGAGAGTAAGTGAGGGTCCTGAGAGTTCAACCCGGCCACAGAGACCAGTGGCAAGCCGGCCCCATGATGATCAGACTATGTCTGCTGAGGGCCACACCCGTGCTGAGGAGTTTACCCGTGATTCGCCAAGCGTAGCCACAACACAAGACGCTGACGATGAGGGCTCTGGGAGCAAGGCTGAGGACGACAACGATGATGATGATGAGGATGACAACAACGCCAATGCAAAGGGCAAGAAAGTCGAGAAAGCCCGCGCTAAGAAAGGACGACTCGTTATCAGGCTTTCTCGGGCTACAACACAAGAGCAGTCTCACCAAATCAAGGACACTCAAGGAAATATCATCAGTGAGACTCGCTCCAAGGTGCGTCATGACATTGCCTCATCATCTACTCCTGTGCAAAGAGTGCAAACTGCCAGCAACCTGGCAGAAGAGTTAGCTTTATATGACAGCTGCTCTGACCTTGACACAATAAACCGGGCTAACCCCTTAGGTGCAGAGGCTGATATTTTCAGTCTCCGAGTAGAAGACGCAGCATCTAGCCCAACTGCGCATGCACTAGCCTCACCTAGCCACTCTGCTGCCTCCCAACAGGTAGTAGTTTCACAAATAGGGGATATTATACCCACCTCGCTGTCTCCTTACGAAGCAGCTGAGGATTTACTTTGTGGTCTTCCGCCCCAGACCACTACCCCTCCTTCTAACACATTGAGTCTAGTTTCCACCATCCCAACATTTTCAACATTTTCTAGGACACATACACTGCTCACACCACTGCACACGACAGGTGCACTTTACTTGTCCTCAACGATCGGAGATACGTCGATGATGATCGGAAGTCCTGCTGCACAACAGATACCTCCATCATTATCTGCAGGCCACACTTCAGTAATCTTCACTGATGCTGTGACAACGGTTACTACCCCTGTAACCGGTAACCCTGACCCTACTGACCTTTCTGTCATTTTGCAACGTTTCATGGATTCCACCATTAAACCATGGGTGCACGAAGCAATAACCGCTCGGGCACAGGAATTCAGGAACACCCCGGCGTTACTTAATGACATCAACCAACCCCAACCATCATCCTCACATACCCAACAAACCCAACCACTTCCTATCATACCTACCCAACAAACCTCTGAACCATCCACAACCCTACCTCACTCACCTACTGCTTCAAGGGGAACCCAGGATACAGAACTAGTATCCTCCCCTACTTCGACCACACCTTTTCCTGACCCTAAAACTTTACCGTTCGAGGTACTCGAAACCCTTATGCTAGATCAACTACTAGCTACCGAAGAAGGCAACCTAACCCAGAAACAAAAAGACCTTCTTCGGATCCTTAAGCCTGACAGCTCATGCCGTGATAGTTTCCTTAGTCACAAACGTTCGCATGAGGACCCCGATGACTCGGATCCTCATGAGGGGGAGAACAAGAGACAAAGGACACTTGAGCGTGATGCGTCAACAAGCCAACCTTCTACGCAATCCAACCAACCTGAATCCTCGAACAATCAGCCCCCACCATCCACTCAACATAAAAGCCAAACAGCCAACTCACCCACATCTAGCCCGGTCGAGCTAGAAACAACACTCCTAGGCTCATCTTTCATAGATGTAGACCAAGGATGGAGTGGAAGTCCTGAGGTTGCTACTTCGAGTACACCTTTCTATTCAGGCCATCAGAAAGAACCTAGTTCTAATCTGATGATAACGGGCAATCCTGAGGATCCCGGTGTTTCACATGACAGGTCGCCTTCGACACAACAACAAGCTCACTCTAAGCCCTCTGGTAATCAAATACAAGATGAACTGGAAGACCTTCTAGTTCATGATCAGTGGCCTCGCGAGTGGACAGAGTGGGATGATCTTAGAGTGGAAGCGGAGCAGTACGAAATGTGTCGAAGCTGGCAACTCAGAGAATTCCTCAACAAATATCATGCACAAATGATTGGACTCGATGAAGATGAACTCAAGGAAGGGGAGAATCATAAAGAAAATCCCAAGGCACCAGAACCAGTCAAAGAAAAATGGGAAATTGTTAGAATCAAAGCCCCCTTCCTAGAAGAAATCCGAGAGAAAATCTGGCGACAACCTGAAAAAATCAAGAAGTTCAGTGAATTAAAGATGCGAGGAATCAATCACTTGAAAGGAAAATACCGAGGAGGTAACCTGTATATGCTAGGACACAGATCCACAGGGGAACGAAGACAAGTTCTAAATCATAATCTTGCAACTAGTGGATGTCCTATATCGAAAATCCTGGATATCACAGAAGACTACTTAGAAACGATTAAGTTCCTGATCTTTCGTCTACGACGTACCGATGGCTCGGAGTTCACCTGTCAAGAGAATGACTTCTTCCTACTGCATATGGATGATATTTATCAAATGTTCATGAGATGCAGGGAGCTCCCAGTGCACAAAGACAGACTTGCTAGAGAAGGTTTTGAGGCCATTAAGAGATTCATGACAAGACAAGTTCGGTTCTACGCCTCCCATGATCTCCAGATGACTCTAGAGCACAATTATTCAAAGGCGAATCTTACACGACCGGACTTGGATAGACCTGGGCTTGAAACCTTTACAGCATATTATACATTTGACAAGCCCATCTCAGTCATCTATCTGAATCACAAAGAAGAGAAGCGTCTGATGATTGTTGAAGACATTCAAAAATACTGTGATGGGACCCTGCAAATCATCCGAGAACAGCTCCAGCCAAGGAAAGAAGAGCTAGATAAAAGACAGAATGAAGCCTCGAAGGAAGAAATCAAAGAATTGGAAAGAGTCAATAAAATCTTGAAAGCCATCGAGAAACAACTTGACAGAAGAAGGTCTCTCAGAAATTACGAGCATGCACTAAATCTCAGAAAGCATTATTTTAAAGCTCAGAAGTGAAGAACAGAAGAAGCAAGAACATCTGATCACAAAGGGGGAGATTGTTAGAGATATTTTCATTATATTGTGATCAATGTTTCTTAGCTATTTATATTTAGCATCTTAATTAAATAGACTAGCTAGAATAATGAATAGGCCTTTTAAGGCAAATTGTAATAAAGGCTTACATGCCTTTTTAGGTATGGGCCTCCTAGAAAAAGGAGCCCAAATGATTGTAAAACCTACCTTTCCCGTCAGGCTATATATATGCCTTAAGGGAAAGGTTAGGTTAAGCTTTTCAACATTCTCTGTGCCGCAGTGCCTATTCTCGTGATAGAAGTTTTACGCTTAAGTTTCATATCATTCTGTAAACTTCTTCATCACATCAATGGAAAGCTTCATTCCCAGATCTATCTTCCATACATATACATTATAGACTAGAAAACAGGGACCTAACAGAAAATTAATCATCATATGATTAATTTTTTTGTGTTTCCTAAAATATAATATGACTTCTATCCTTTTCTACGCATGTAGCATGCATGCATATACCATGTGATGTTTTTTTTCTAATTAAGCTCCAAGCCTGGTCATATATTGGGAAACGATAATGCTTGAGGATACTACCTCCATTCTTAAATAAGCGCAATATGTTGACTTTTACATTACTGACATGTTTCACTTTAATTACGCTTTATTTATTAATGCATTAATAAATTATTTCTAAAAGTATTGTTATATTTGTTTCATTGTAAATTTTCAAAATCTGATTCTATAAATTTTTTACTAATAGACAATTATAGATAGTACTTCGTATATATTAATGGTTTGTATCGACAAATGTGAAAAGTGGACTTTTGATTGTTGCACTAATTTAAAAATGGAGATAATATATTTTAGGAATTGTCATCAATTTTAATCCTATATAGGTATTTTTCCTATTCAAACTAAACAACTTAATAGCAAGGCCAACTTATAGGAGTATTTATGAAAGGAGATTTCATTGGGAATATTGTATAATTATACTGAGTATGCAAAAGTAGACGTTTTCCTGCTAGGCCAGCACTGCTTCGACATGTTCTGAAGGATATTCTGCAATTAACGTTGTGAGTATTTCTTTGTATAGGAGTACTCTTTGTCTCCTTGATACACTGCTATTGAAGTTGGAGTTTATATGTATATCAATCAGGTTAATTAAATGATGGATGCATCGCAATTTCCTTTACGGAGTACTATTTATTTTTTTAATGATAAGAAGAAGAACGACACGTGCTATAGAAGCGAATTTTAAAGATGACAATAATTATATAATAATAATTCAACCAGACTTATGTTGGAATAAAGGAGTTTATGAGTATTGTATTTAGGTGATTGTGTGTGGAAGAGAGAATTTTAGAGAGAGATGATTTTGGAAGAACTTGAAACTTTTATTGATTTGGAGCTTTTGACTTATATTACAAATGAGTGAGGAGTGCTCTATTTATAGGTCTCTTAGGATCCTTCTAGGCACTCCTATGTCTTTAACATTCTACACTATTCCATAGGATTCTAGCTTAGGAATATTCTAGAATCATTTAATAAGTACATTAACTAAAGAGTATTCTAGACCTTTCTTTACTAACTCTAACTTATGGGCTAACTAATTTATTATTTCTCATACAACTACTAGCCCAATAAGTTAACTTCTAATGGACCCAATGATTGGGCTAAGCCAAGTTTAATTTCTAACATCCCCTCTTAAACTTGACTTAGCAACACCAAGTAGATCCCGCATCTTTGCAAAGACATCATGCTTGAGTGGCTTTGTGAGAATATCAGCGACTTGGTCTTGAGTCTTCACATACTCTACTTGAACTTCCTTCTTCGCTATCTTTCCCCGGATGAAATGATATCGAGTGTCTATGTGCTTACTTCGATCATGAAACACTGGATTCTTTGCTAATGCAATGGCTGACTTGTTGTCCACAAATATTGTTGTTGCTTCTTCTTGAGACATGCTGAGAGCTTGCAATATGTATCTGAGCCAAATTGCATGACAAACACTTGATGTTGCTGCAACGTACTCGGCTTCACAAGTGGACAGAGTGACTATCGATTGCTTCTTTGAAACCCATGTGAAAGCGGTGTTTCCCAGGTAAAACACGAACCCAGTTGTGCTCTTGCGGTCATCGATATCTCCACCCCAATCACTATCGCAATATCCAACCAGCTTAAACTCATCAGATGAAGAGTAAAACAACCCATATTCGGCGGTGCCTTTGAGATATCGCAAAATTCTTTTTGCCGCCTTCAAATGAGTTGTTGTAGGGGCCTCCATGAATCGACTAACAAGTCCAACACCAAAGAGAATATCCGGTCTTGTACATGTTAAGTATCTTAAGCTCCCCACAAGACTCTTAAAGTAAGTTGGATCAATCAATTTTTCTTTATCATACCTTGATAGCTTTAATCCATTTTCAACAGGTGTACTTACAGGTTTGGAGTCCTCCATGTTGAACTTCTTGAGTACTTCTCTCGCGTATCCTTCTTGAGTGATGAATATACCATCATCCATTTGCTTCACCTCGATGCCAAGATAGTAACTCATAAGCCCAATGTCAGTCATCTCGAACTCCCTTGTCATGACTTGTTTAAACTCATCGAACATCGTCATATTATTACCTGTAAAGATGAGATCGTCCACGTATATGCACACGAGCAATATGTCTCCTTGACGATTTTTCTTTACATATAGTGCATGTTCTTGTGGACACTTCATGAATCCATTAGCTTGGAAGTACTGGTCAATTCTACTATTCCAAGCTCTTGGTGCTTGTTTAAGCCCATAAAGAGCCTTTCTTAGCCTTAACACTTTATCTTCTTGCCCTTTGACTTTGTAACCTTCGGGTTGCTCAATGTAGACTTCTTCTTCTAGGAACCCATTTAAGAATGCGGACTTGACATCCATTTGATGTATCTTCCACTTGTTGTGAGCCGCGAGTGCAATTATCAATCTTATTGTTTCCAATCTAGCAACGGGCGCAAAAACTTCTTCATAATCAACGCCATGTCTTTGGGCGTAGCCTTTGGCTACTAGTCTTGCCTTGTACTTCTCAACCTCCCCTTTTGCATTTTTCTTGATCTTAAATACCCACTTCACTCCAATTGCTTTATGATTTGATGGAAGTGTGGCTAGCTCCCATGTTTTGTTCTTCACAATGGACTTAATCTCATCATCCATTGCATCTTTCCACTTCTTGTTTCTTGTGGCTTCTTCAAAATTTAGTGGCTCGCAATCACCAAATAGACAAAAGAGTGTAAGTTCATCATTTGAGTTCAGGTTTTGTGTTACCTCGTAAAGCTCTTCAATGCTTCTCATGCGTGGTACTTCTCTTTCATCTGAACTTGGTGGCGAAGATTGAGCTTGAGTTGGAGATTGTGGAGGAGTTATATTTTCATGATTCTCTTCAACTTCTTCATCATATTCCATGGATGGTAAGAGGCTATAATCTTCTTTGTCGCCAATGCTCCAATTCCATGAGCCTTCTTCATCAAACTCCACATCACGACTTATTATAAGCTTCTTCAAATCCGGATTGTAGAGTTTGTACCCTTTTGAGTGTTTGTCATATCCAATGAATATGAACTTCTCGCTGTTGTCATCGAGTTTTGATCTAGTCTGATCAGGAACATGAGCATATGCAATGCATCCAAATACTCTCAAGTGCGAGACTCCGGGTTTACCTCCATGCCACGCTTCTTGTGGAGTTATTCCATCTAGACTCTTCGTGGGGCAACGATTTTGAAGATAGACGGCACAATCCACAGCTTCAGCCCAAAATTCTTTAGGCATATTCTTCGTCTTTAGCATGCTTCGGGCCATGTTGAGGATAGTCCTATTCTTTCTTTCGGCAACACCATTTTGTTGTGGTGTGCGTGGGACAGTCATGGGACGACGGATGCCATTATCTTCACAAAATTGATTAAACTCCTTTGATGTGAACTCTCCACCTCGATCTGATCTCATGGCTTTAATAACGTACCCACTTTCTTTCTCAATAAGAGCCTTAAATTTCTTGAATGCTTCAAAGGCCTCTGATTTTTGTTTCAGAAAATATACCCATGTTTTTCTTGAGTAGTCATCAATGAAAGTGAGAAAGTACTTACTTTTACCATGAGAACATGGAGTAATTGGACCACATAAGTCAGTATGGACTAACTCCAATGGCTCCTTAGCTCTCGAGGCAACTTCTTTAGGGAATGGTTTCCTTGATTGCTTCCCAAGTAGGCATCCTTCGCATAGCTGATCGGGATGATTGATGAAGGGCAAACCTTTCACCATGCCTTTGGACGATAGCATTTTCAAGCCACCAAAATTTAAGTGCCCGTATCTTAAGTGCCAAATCCATGACTCGTCTTTCAAGCAACTTTTCAAGCATATGGCTTGATCTCTTTGAATATCAAGCAAGAACATCCGGTTTCTAGTCATTGGCACTTTAGCAACTAGTCTCCCATTATTGTCTCGTAGAGAAAGACTACGATTCTTTAAGTGAATATCATAGTCCTTTTCTAGGAGTTGTCCCATACTTAGAATATTTGTTTTTAAGTTGGGCACATAGTAGACATCGGAAATGAATTGATGACTTCCATCGTTTAGGCGGATTAGAACGTTACCTTTACCATTCACCACGACTTTCGATTCATCTCCAAAGGTAACATGACCTTGAGTATGTTCCACCTTCACGAACAAGCTTTTATCTCCCGTCATGTGGTTGCTAGCTCCGGTATCTAAATACCATGTGCTCTTCTTCGCTTGTTCTTCATGATTTGCCATCAACAAGGTAAGTTCTACCTCGTTATTCATCTCCATGAGATGTGCCTCTTCTTTAGCATGATGAGAGTTCTTGCATTCATATACATAGTGACCATATTTATTGCAATTATGACATCTTAGTTGATACTTGTCGTACCTTTGTGGTTTGCTTCCTCTCCCACGGCCTCTAGATGCTTGTGTATATTGAGTTCTTTCTTCATTGTTGAATTTTGTATAACCACGACCTCGAACACCTCTTCCACGTGCACCACGTCCTCGATCATAACCACGACCTCGTTGGCCTCTTTCTTCACCTCTATTATCCCCTCTTTCTTTAAAAGAGAGTTTGGAGTAAAGGGAATGCTCCAATGATTCATCAGGTTTATTTCTCACAACTCTTTCTTCATGGACTTGTAGTGAGCCCATAAGTTGATCAATGGTCATGGTCTCTAAATCCTTGGACTCTTCTATGGCCACCACAATATAATCATAATCTTTGGTGAGAGAGCGAAGGATTTTCTCAATCACCGTTATGTCCTTTAGCTCCTCCCCATTTCTCTTCATCTCATTTACAATTCCCAACACTCTAGAGAAATAATCGGATATTGATTCCGAATATTTCATTTTAAGTTGTTCGAACTCACCTCTAAGATTTTGAAGACGAATTCTCTTCACCTTGTCTACTCCCTTGAAAGAATTATGAAGTATTTCCCATGCTTCTTTAGAAGTGGTGGCATTTGCAACCTTCTCGAACATGGCCTCGTCTAAGCATTGATATATGAGAGTGAGAGCTTGTTGATCCTTCCTCCTACTCCTTTGGAGACTATCCCTTTGGGATTGATTTAAAGTAGCATCATCTTGAGGTTCCTCATAACCTTTCTCAACAATCTCCCATGCATCTTGAGATCCTAGCAAGGCTTTCATGCGAATGCACCAACTAGAGTAGTTATCTTTGGTGAGACGAGGAAATTGGAAGGGAAGTAAGCCGTTGGCATTCATCTTTCTTGAAAGGATTGATGGCTCTGATACCACTTTGTTGGAATAAAGGAGTTTATGAGTATTGTATTTAGGTGATTGTGTGTGGAAGAAAGAATTTTAGAGAGAGATGATTTTGGAAGAACTTGAAACTTTTATTGATTTGGAGCTTTTGACTTATATTACAAATGAGTGAGGAGTGCTCTATTTATAGGTCTCTTAGGATCCTTCTAGGCACTCCTATGTCTTTAACATTCTACACTATTCCATAGGATTCTAGCTTAGGAATATTCTAGAATCATTTAATAAGTACATTAACTAAAGAGTATTCTAGACCTTTCTTTACTAACTCTAACTTATGGGCTAACTAATTTATTATTTCTCATACAACTACTAGCCCAATAAGTTAACTTCTAATGGACCCAATGATTGGGCTAAGCCAAGTTTAATTTCTAACAACTTATACATCTCATGCAAGTTCTCTTAATTCAATGACAAAAGCAAGACTACTATTTATTCTCTCTCTCTCTAAAAATATTTAAATTTAAAAAAAAACACTAGTTGGTGCTTGAATTCGATCAATAGGGTCAATCAAATTCGAAGTGATATACAACTAATTAATATATAATACTATCTATATAATAACTATTAATATATAAATTAATATATATATATATTAATTAATATATATACAATCAAATTCATATAAATTTGCATGCAATAATTAAATAAAAAGGAGTAAATAGAAATACTTGGATAGTTGGATGAAACTGAGCCCAATGAATCATTGTCTCCTTAAGACGAATTTGCCCACAACACAAGTAACAATCGCCTCCCAGGATAGAATGGTTTCTATGTTCCCGAATTGAAGGACACTGGCGAATCAAATGATGCACTAAAGTGGTGGAATTTCGATGAGGAAGATTAAGAAAAGCTTTGAGCATTTTCGGACTTCTTATCCAGTGAAAAATGCAGGCCTCTTAATGAGAGTTTTTTTCCGTATTAATGCTAATTAATTAAGTATTTACGAAAATAGAGTCGAGTTAAAAGTATTTATGGGTATACTGCTTGGCTTAACCCTGGTCGGGGAAAGTCGCCAAACCGTTTGGCGACTTATAAGTCGCCATCCGATGGCGACTTATAAGTCGCCCAACGGTTTGGCGACTTACCCATAAATTAAAAAACCGGGTTAAACTAAAAAAAAGGGCAAAATTGTCTTTTGAAACCCGTTGAATTTTACGACTATCGTGTCCGCAGGTCGCCCCGCGCAGGGGGGGTGCGCCTGCGCGACTTTGATCGTTAATATATACGGAGTATAACACTCTATTAGTAAAAAAAATTAAAAAATCAGATTGTGAAAATTTATAATGAGACAAATTTAACAATATTTTTTCAAAAATAAGTGGAACAGTCAACTTTTCACATTTGTCGAGGCACAACTTTGATCGTTAATATATACGGAGTATAACACTCTATTAGTAAAAAAAATTAAAAAATCAGATTGTGAAAATTTATAATGAGACAAATTTAACAATATTTTTTCAAAAAAATATATTAATACATTAATAAATAAAACGTAGTCAAAGTAGAACATGTGAATAGTGTAAAATTCAATATGTTGCACTTATTTAAGAATGGGGTAGTATATACCAAAATAAATGTCATGCCGAGTATTTCTTTTTATTAAGAAATATGTGAATTTCGCTTTTATTTTTTACCTTTTTCATAATTATGGTAAGCCAAAACAAGATACTCCGTAAACAATTTGGAGGGGAGAGTACTTATTTTTAGGGGTGGGTAATAATTCATGAAATCAAAACCTACTGTGTCAAATGGTCAATTGGGTTGATCTGGTGTGATGGAGATGTGTGTAACGTTGTATTAATAGTAATAGTAATTCGTACCGCATTGGTCGGTCAATTGTTCCCAACTTCCAATTACCCGCGCCATACATGGCGTTGAACGGGCACGTATAATGAGCCCAAGTTTTTTCTATAATCCAAATTATACGCGTGAGGTCCTCAATCAATCAAGTTGTTTTTAAAGGAATTCGTTTATATTTGAAACAACGACCTAAATAATACTACGAGCTTATGATCCGACACAAATAAGACTTAACTTGAAAAAAGATGAAAAAGAGACTAAATTAAAGTGAAAGGACCAAAATGGTAATAATATAAATCTAAAACGACTAAAGGGTCAAATAGGTCCTTGAACTAACTTAAAGTGTTCAATTAACCTCTTATATAGGAGGTTCAGCCCGGCCATCACCAATTGAGGAGGTTCCCGGTAGAACTTTTTGATAATTTTTTTTTAACATCTTCTTCATTAAGTCTAGTTTACCCATATCAAATTTCAGCTAAAAATTAAATCGGGAAGGCAGTCAATGATTTTCTGAAATGTACTGCGCTATTTAACTGCGCAGTTATCTTCAAAAAATCATTTGACTGCCTTCCCGGTTGAATTTTTAGCTGAAGTTTGATATGCGTAAACTAGACTTAATGAAGAAGATGCTCAAAAAATTTCATCAAAAAGTTCCACTGGAAACCGCCCCAATTGGCAATGGCCGGACATAACCTCCTATAAGGGGCTAATTGAACACTTTAAGTTAGATCAAGGACCTATTTGACCCTTTAGCCATCTAAAAACTACCCCTGAACTGTCTGAAGACTCCGAACTCCTCCCATCTTTCCCCAGCCGGTGTCCTCTCTCCTCTGTAATTCTCCAACGCCCACATCCTCCTCATGTCCTCCATGACGGGAACAAGCAAGAGAACGAGTATGACGGGATCTTGGCGACGCATATGACAGTTGCAATGCGTGAAAACGAAGATCGACAATGAGGCGTGGTATCGAGCGACACAGTCGAAGAGCGAGCGGCGATGATGGGCACGGCCAGTGGCGGATCCAAAAATTGTTGTTGGGGGTACCCGAATTGAGTAAATCCGACCCGAAACACCTATGCCGAACAGAGCGAATATTTTGAATTATTTTGTTTTACACATTTCCGATGCAATCAAATTACATTATTAATTTTATGACGATATTATTCTCATTCTAGTACATTTAGATATTGATTCGATGAGGCACACCTTAAAGAAAGTGAGATAATGGAGGTGTTTGGAAAATTGTGTTTCAGCCAAAAAATGATGGTTTGACCCATTTTGCCATTTTCAATAAGTGAAAACGATATTTGGTAAATAGTTGTTTGCTCTACCATTTTTGTGCGAAACTGATGAAATGGAAACACTGAAAATAAGAGACTTTTGAGTTAGCGTTTTGAAATGTGGTGTTTGCTACTAATTGTTATAGCCAAATAGTTAAATTACCAAACATCTTCTTGCTACCCGTCAACTTATTCTGCTAATCAAATCCATTGATTGAATATGTTATTGACAACTCGCTAACATAATTCGCTACAAAAAAATATTTGTGCACAACCTATACCCACCATGTTTGTGCAAGACTTGTTTTTTTTAGGTGAATTTCGTTCACTGACAAAAAATAACCTTCACAAACATGGTGGCTATAAGGTGAGTATACGAGTGAGTACAACAAGAATGGTTGAATCCGCTATTCGCTAACCGGTAAATGTCAAACACGATCAATGCAAATTTATTAAAAATTATAAATGATTCTAAGTTACATAAATATTACCAAATATAGTTTGAGACAAAGTTAATGAGACATTTATAAATAAAATATGAAGTATGATTTTTTTGAGAAGTAGATGGAGAACGTACCTTAAATGAGATGGTATTCTTGTGTATTTGAAATAGCTAGTCTGATTTTTATTTTGTTAATCACTTTTGGATTTCAAAATCCTAATATAACTAAATAATTGCTTCTCAAACAGTGGTATTACTCTTACTTCGAGAATAATAGTGGTACTATAATAAAATCGCTTTTGATTTTTTATTGCTTCTTATATTGCTTAGAATTAAGGATAAAAATAGAAGTTTAAAAAATTAGCCTTACGATGTGTTGTGCACTTGTGCATTCAAACTAGTATTCTACCCGTGCGATGCACCTGATTAGTCTCTAACATATTACTCTTTTAGAGAATTAAATAGTAAAATTATAGAAATGAAATAAATGGAGAGAATAAATATGTAACATGAAAGTGCATTATTAAGACAACAAACTAAAAATTCGTTTGATAACTGTTTCATGAAAAAATTGACAAATTTTAAAAATTTGCTCAGAGCCTCAGTGAGCCAGTGACACCACATATATAAGAAGTTGTTATATTTTAAAATAAAAATAGTTAGAAATATCATAATTTAAGTAAAAGATTTAAAACAAAAATCAAAGGGAAAATGTAAACTAATAACCCAACCTTTTAGCGGTCTTCTTACAATAGTCCCATCTTTTCGTTATTCATGAATAATCCAACCTTTGCACCTCATCTTCATTCAATGGTCCCTGACCGGTTGATGACCTGCTATTCTAAGTTATTTTCTTATCTTTGCAAAATATTATCTTTGCAAAATATTATCTATGTATTTAGCGGATGCATAGAGACTTAGTTAGCTTATTGCGTTTTAAACACGTTTTAAATATGTACCGTTTTTTGACTAAAAAACACGTTTAAAACGAAAGATAATGTCGGCCCGTTTAAAAAGGAAAAAAACTCCCACATCCCATATAAAACGTATTTTTCCCGTATTTTTTAAAAATCAGAAACATGAATTGACCAATTGAATGAATGCATTAAATGCAGAGAAGATGAACAATAGTTTAAAAGTAAAAATGAAAACGTCGTCCACGTGATCCCGTGTTATTGTATTGTCACAATACAATTATTAAATACTAAAATTAATGACATGACGGCTAAAGCTAAATCCTAAAAGACTAAACAAGTATATCAAAGTTGATGTTTTTGTAAACTTGATATTTTTTTGGATAAACTTTCACACGTAAACAATAATAAGCGTAGCATTCGCACAACTTTTCTCATATGTCATTCGTCGTCTTGATGAAAATGATGAGTTTAACTTGAGTGTTTCTCCGTATTTGATGATCATATACAAAGATAATGATTTTTGACGTAGTCTCATTCTATTGCTATTATGCCTTATTTTTAACATTATTTTGCAAAATTATGTGTTGGACTAAATTACCATTTTTATTTTTGTCATTTTGTGCAACTACAAATTATTCTTTAATTTAGTAATGGGATTTGGTACTTGAATATGTGTATACTTTTATTTAATTTCTTTTTTACTTTTTTTTTTAAAAAAAAGAGAGTTTATTTGAGTAAAGAACGGAGATACAAACGGTGTAGGAGGACATCAACCAAAGCCTGCCACCCGGAAATCAAACAACATAGGGGAAACCGATGACATCAAATTTAAGGATCCTCATGAAATGGGAAGATTTCACGTCATTCCCGAGGCTAGTATATCTAGCAACCACATTGGTATTTCTAGGGATTACATTAATTATAGTTAATCTTGAAGATTTCTAGGTATTCCTAATTCTTGTAATCGTATAAATGTGATCCCAATGATCTTTGCAATGTTGCTGAATGGCCTTTTTGACATGCTTATTCTCGAGGTCCAAGTTGTGGATTCTAAGAGATCTAGACCTGCAAGCATTAACAACTATGAGGATTGTTTCAAAAACGCAGTGAAGGAAGAGGTGCCAAAGTAGTTGCCATGAAAGTGAAAAACTAAATCGCCAAAATGATTACGAACAACTATCCCCCTTTTACAGTTCAAACCAGATTGAGCAACCGAAATATTGAGAGAAACTTTATCACAAGGGGGAGGCATCCATCTATAAACATTGGGTTTAGTCTTCTTGTTTCTCTTAAGGTGGGTTTGCCATCCGTGAAAATCATAGAGGTCCTTGTTAATACGGACAATTGCCTCAGGATTACTCAGGTGATAATCATGGAAAAAAACCATGTTCCTACGCTTCCAAAGGTTCCAAAAGATTATCATTTTATCTAAAAAGCGTGCATATTTTGCAAAACTTAATGTGTAATCTTTGATGTTGGTTCCCAGATTATGAGGATTAAAACCAAAATGCTCCCATATTTTATGATGGGCTGTGCATTGCATGAAATAATGATCAAGGGAGTAATTATAGTTACAATTAGGACATTTAAAGGGACCGTTGAAACCCATTTTAGTTAAAGAGATCTTGTTGACCATTAAACCATTTATCGCACGCCACACAAAAAATGAAATCTTTTTAGGAACCGGCTTTTTCCATATCACATTAATGTTTTTACACTACTACATTTTTAGACCTAACGTAATACTACCTCCGTCCCATTTATATTGTCCCGGAAGAGGGTGACACGCTTATTAAGAAAAGTGGGTTTGTGTGGTTGATATTAATTAATAAAGTAAGAATAAAGTAAGAATGATTTAGAACCATACAAACTTTGTCAAATATGGTATGAGACAATTTAAGTGGGACTTCCCGAAAAGGTAAAACGGGACAATATAAATGGGATGGAGGGAGTATTAAAGATGTAACATATCTATAAAAGTGTTACATATTTCTCTAATGTAACACTTTTTACACCTAGTGTAACACTTTCTAGAAGTATAAATGTTACATTAGGGACTATAAAGTGTTACAATAGGTCTAATGCAACATGAGCAATGGGCTAGTACAAATGTTATATTAACATTTTCTCTAATGTAACACTTTTTAGTGATATTAACACTTTTGAGTGTTACATTAGATGTTGAAATGTTGTAGTGTTAGTAGTTAGGGCAACATATCTAATCGCATCATAGGCATAACGGAAGACAAAATCACCATCAGAGGAATGGGCCCAAATGATTTCATCACGGTTATTGTTAAATTTCGGTTTCAGATCAATAAGGGTCCGAACCATTCCCGTGGGCAGCATAGTAGTATGCCCACTAATGTCCCGATAGGCTTAAAAAATGGACAGGTCATGGTCACGGTCCGAGTCAGCGGGCAGGAGGTTGCGAAGGGTCCCGATGGGACTCCAGTTAGAGTTTCAAAAAGACCCCCTGCCGTCATTCACAATCAGCACAGTATTACTATTAAAAGAGTCCATTACAGCATACATAGATTTCCAAAAAATAGATAAATGACGGGAGCAAAAAGAATTAAAAATAATGGCCCAAAGTCCAATGTTCTTTTCAACTTTCCACCATAGCTTCATATTGAAAGTTTTCTGGAAGTCACACAACCTGCGAAAGCCAAGACCGTTTTCATTAGTTGGATATGCACAATTTTCCCAGGATCTCCAACAATGGTTATTAGAGCTCGAGTTATTGTTTTTCCACAGAAATATGTTGCATTTATTTTCAATCTCTTTTAAAATGCCTTTGGGGACCATAGAGGAGACCATGGGATAAAGGGGGATAGTTGAAAGAACATGTTTGACAAGGATCAATTTGCTAGCACTAGAAAGCATTTTATTGAACCACATGTTGATTTTAGCATCAATTTTGTTGACATGGTGCTGGTAGTAACATTTCTTATTTCTGCCAAGAAAAATGTTAACACCCAAGTAGAGGAATGGAAAAGACCCTTTGTTCATTTTGGAAACCTTTCTGATCATATGGGTAGTGTTAACAGGAACATTAGGAGCAGTGAAAAAAGAACTTTGAACATGATTAATCTTCTGACCAGCACATAACTCCAAAAGTTTCAGAATATAGAAAAGCTTACCCAGGGTGCACTTATTCCCATTAGAAAAGATAACCAGATCGTCAGCGTACGAAAGATGGGAAATAATAGGCATACCAACCAGTGAGTGATAGGGTCTGCCACCGCCTCCATTGTACATATGATTTAAATGCATAGAAAGAACTTCAGAAACAATAATAAAAAGCAGGGGGAGAGGGGGTAACCTTATTTAACACCCCTAGATGGGTTAAAAACCCCTTTGGGCACAACATTAATTAGCACAGAGCACCAAGTGCCTTTTAGGTTGTTGAGAATAAGGTTTATGAATAACTGATGGAAACCAAGCTTAAGGAGAGTAGAACTGAGGAAATGCTAAGATATATGGTCAAAAGCCTTGGTAAAGTCAATTTTAAAGAAAACACTGTGACCGTTGATTTTGTTTGGGAGAAATCTAACAAGCTCTCTCATAGCAAGAACCGAGTCAGAAATATCCCTACCTTTTTAAAAAGCATTTTGTTCTTTGGAAATGATTTTGTGGAGAAAATGAGTGATACGGTCAGTAAGGATCCTGGCAAAAATTTTGTTAAGAAAATTACTCAGGCTAATAGGCCTGAATTTGTTAAAGGAGGTCGGTTGGTATTCTTTAGGAATAAGGGTAAAGAAAGTATGACAAAAAATTTTTAAGAACAGGAACACTGCAAAAAAATTCTTTAGCGGCATTCAAAAGGTCATCTTTGATAATGTCAAAACAAGACTTATAAAATTGGCCATTAAAACCGTCAGGCCCGGAGGCACTGTTTTTGTTAAGTTTGAAAACAACATTTTTCATGTCAGTCATGGTAATAGGAGCCAACATAGTAGCATTATCAGTGTCTGTAATAATAGAGGGGAGGTGGATAAGCATTTTATCAAAGAGGTGCCCAGGAGGGTCCTCCTCTTGGGTGAGCAGATTTTTGAAAAAAGAAGAGGCCATCTCCTCGATTTGATCCACACCCTCTACAAGATTATCATTGGAATCAGTGATGTGGTGGATCCTAAGTTTAAGCTGGTTTGCCCTAACATAGGAGTGGAAGAATTTGGTATTGGCGTCACCCTGATTAATCCAGTTGATCCTAGATTTTTGTTTAAAATAAGAAGTGATGTCCTTCTGCTTATGGGAGTAGATGGCCTGAGCACTTTTAAAATTGGTAAGATTTTCCAGGTTATCATTATTTAAAAACACTTCTTCTTTAAGGGTGAGATCTTCCTCAGCCTTTTGGAGGTTCTGAAAAATGTTACCAAAAGAGATCTTGTTCCAATTTCTTAAATCATTTTGAAGCCTTTTCAATTTTTGGGCAAAAAGGTACATACCATAACCATCGCATTGCTCATACCAAGATGAGGAGAAAATTGTAAGAAAATCAGGATGAGGGATCCAAAAATTTTGAAATCTAAAGGCAGTAGGTTGGGTGTGGTAGGGGGTGGGTTAATTTGGAAAAACATAGGAGTATGATCGGAGGAAAGAAAAGGTAATTTGGTGCAATTGAAAGAGAAATCATATTGGAAAAACTTTTTGTTTATGATTACTCTATCAAGTCTTTTGAAGACAAAACCACCCTTACGGGATCCCATCTAAGTGAAGTTACCACCAGATAATGGGATATCAATAAGGTCATTATCAACAAAAAAAACCATTGAAATCAATGATAGAGTTCTTATTAGGAAAAGATCTACCTTTGTACTCATGGAAGTCCCTGATAGTGTTGAAATCCCCCCTAAAAACCAGTATTGGTCAGAAAGGTTAGTGTGGAAGAGGGTAAGGTCATTCCAGAGGGTCTTACGTTGGTTCATATCAAAGCTGACATAAATAATGGAGCTGTAACAAGAGAAAAGGTTATTGATGTTGGTAATTTTAAGATTACAGGACTGACTCGTTTCAGAGATAATGTCAATGTGGATGGTATCATTCCAAAAAAAGCCAAATTTTGTTGAGGGAGTGGTTATGTTTGCGGTTGAAATGGAGGGAGTTAAGAATGGGGTTCATATGGTTAGGATTGCCCATAGGTTCAAGGATAGCAATGAGGGAGGGGTGGTGAGTCTTGTTAAGGGTAAAAAGTCTATATTGAGTAGCACTATTAGTGATACCCTGAGCATTCCAAATAATGGCTTTAATCATTGGGAACATGTTGGTTTAGGATATATAGTCTATGCCGATCGGATTGTTTTTGGTATGGCTCCCAGTTAGCCTTTTTTGTGGTGCTGGGTTGAAAATGTAAGCTTTTTGATTAGTTGTGAGAGGAGGGAAGTCCTTTATAGAAGAGGTGTCCGGATCAGAATTATGAGATTGTTTTTCAGGGGAGGATTCATCATCCAGGAGGTCAACTCCATCCAGAGTCATCAGACTCTTCAGCCAGAGTAGCAAAGGTGTTGTGGGTATCCAAGGGGATGGACTTACTGACAGGGGCCTCAAAGGGAAACTGCTCTTTGGTATCTCCACAACCTTGGGTGTCAGTTTGTTCAGAGAATATCTCATCATTACAGGGAGTAGAGGTGCTCGGCTCATTAGTATCATTGTTGGGACCCAAAAGAGGGACAGGGGGTGTGATGGTAGGGGACTTCTCAAGGGGGACTGCTCATTGGTATCTCCACAACCTTGGGTGTCAGTTGTTTCAGAGATTATCTCATCATTACAGGGAGTAAGGGTGATCGGCTTATTATTATCATTGCTTGCACCCTCTAGAGGGACATGGGGCGGGATGGTAGGGGACTGGTTGGGTAATGTGGGGGTGGCATTGGATGGGGCAAGGATAAGGGGGGCTGGTTGGGAGTCAGGTGTGTTACCTTCTTTGCCATTTTGATCATTCTCCCTATTAGTATGTATCTTAGAAGTTTAGGCAACCAGTTCCTTTGGAGGTGTAGGATGCATCAGGCCTTTCCCTTTTATCACTTTGCTTTCCAGCTCTTTACCAGTTGCCTGAGTAACATTTCTAGGCTTTACGCCTGTAACTTGAAGCAGAGCATTAGCAATACCAGGAGGGTTTTTAATTCCTCCTTGGTCTTTATTAGTAGTCTAGCCAGAATTGGGTTTAATAATAGATGTGCATTTATCATAATAATGACCAAATCTAAAGCAATTTTTACAATAAAGAGGGAGGAGCTCCTCGGTTCTGATAGACTGCCAGAAAGGTTCATACCCTTCATCCTCAAGCTAAATTTTATCACGAAGAGGTTTGAGTAGGTCTATCTCAACCTGAACACGAGCCACACTGGGTCGTTTACGATCAAGGGTAAGCCGGTCACACCTGAGAGATTTACTGAAGGAGGAGCACAACTCAAAGAGGAAGGATTCATTGAACAAGTGAAAGGGGAGGTGGGGGAAATCAAACCATATGGGAACAAAGGATGACTCCTTCTCTGGATGGTAGCCGGGGTACCATTTAGAGACGGTCATTTTGTTTGCCCCCTATCATCCACGGATTGCGGGATCTACAACGTATGTAATCCTGTTTATTGTTGAAAGAGATTATGATCTCTTTTTCATAGAGTAAACCAACAGAAATTGAGTGAAAGTTTAGAGATTCTAAGAACCTGCGAATAAGGTCCAAAGATGCCCCCTGCCTTTGAGAAATTTTCCGACAAGTGCGAATCGAAGCCCGTGTGAGAGGAGATCTGAACGCTTCTTTGGTATTTTGATCGAGATATGTCTGCGATGCTTACAAACGGTTAAGGAAAGTGAAGGGTCTAGAGTAGTCGATGGAGCAGAGAGAAGTTGGGGGTGATGGTTGTCTCCCGTCACAATCTTCGCCCAAGAGTGATGGGGTGGAGGCTTTGGATCTCCATCGGAGACGGACGCCATGGAGGCGGATGGAAACCCTAGGGTTTCCTCCGAAGCTCGGTAAAAATATAGAGAGAGGGAAGAGAGAATAAGAACAAGAGAGAGAATCTAGATTTGACTGCTCTGATATCATATGATTTCTTTTTTACTATATATGTTATTTTGTCAAGTATATAATTAAATGTTCAAAATAATTCCCCGTATTTTTTGGCCGAAGTTTTGTAACATGATAACATATTATACACGTATCCGTATTTATACGTTTTAAAAAAGTCAACCTTTTTTTTTAAATAAAGTCAACCTTTTTTTCAATGAATTTTTGACAGTGTTTTCATCCAAATAAAAGTGTACGTATTAAACCTCATTTAATTCCCGCACCTATTTAACTAACTATGCATAGAGAAACCATAGAAATGACAAACTATATGCCTGCTAGACCGGAGAATAATTAAGAAGATAGATTAGAAATTCAATATTACAGATTTCCATTTAATATTGCAGGTATGTAATCGATCTTCTAGAAAAGAAATCAAATCTTTAAGAGGTTGATATATCCGTTCTTGATCATCCACTCCAAGCTCCAATGAACATTGACGTTCTTGAGTGTCCAATAGGCCCAACCAAAAGACGCACGACCGAATACCTTCAGCTGGGCCGCGGCAAATCTCTGATAGTCCACCTTAGTTGCGTTTGTCACACTCCATTCCGCAACCCATTCCCCGACAAAACTGAGAGGCCCATTTGATATGGTCACAAGGCCCAGATCCCTCGACCGGTTGTTGGAAACAAAATCAATGTTTTGCTGGATGGTCATGTTGGTGAAAACGTCACTGAAGAGGTTGTAGTAATGGACATCGAGAACGGTGTCGTTCATTGCACTAGCGACCCGGAAGAGCTCTGTCGGGTCCATAGGCCCGAGCCGATTGGACAGTATGACATGCACAGTCTGAGAGTGGGCTCGAATCGCCTTATACCCAGCTTTGTAGTACTGGGTCAAGGTGTTTAGTGAGACGCCTGGTGCAAGGGGCTCGTTTATGAGCTCAACCGCATACAGACTTGGGTTCTTCGCATACCTAATAGGTAGCCAGGAAAGGAAAAAAAAAATAGGAATTGAGAGAAACATACACGTTTTTCCTAACATATTACTCAAATAAAATTTATAGATATACAACGACGTAATTTTTAAACTAATCTCACTTATAAAAACACATTTTCATTTAGTATTTTTATTTTAATCATACACAAGTAGTTATATTTTAAATAAGAATCTATATTATTGAAACATACCTCGCGGTTAGGAAATTAATGACGGCTACTGTATTTCGAATGTTGTTCTCTGTTTTTCCCCATTCGAGTGAGCCATCTCTGGAGGCGCTATGCTCCCACCCATTTTGAGATCCTGGGGCAGCGTGAAGATCAATTATAACCTTCAACTCGTATTTCCTATATATATCAAACATCAATAAACTGATCAATCATGTTAAATGATACGTATTTGAAAATGCTATAAACTCAAAGAGTTCCGAAAAACTCTTGAAAACGCAAATATGGGATTATGTTCGATTAGAAGGTGGTAAGTGAAATAGAATCTCAATACATGCTTATCATGCATATACGAGTAATACTTTTCCAACTTTTTTTGTACATAATCTTATCGTGGTCCAATAATACTTCCCCGTCTCTAAACATTTGTCCTACTTTCCCGAAATGGATGTCCCGAAATATTTGTCCTACTTTTATCTTTCCTTATTTGGCAAACAAATCTTTATCAAACAGTGTGTCAAACATTGCAAAACAGTGTCAAACAATGTCGCTATAGTGTCAAACAGTGTCGCTACAGTGTAAAGTCAAATTCATTTGCTTAATATCTATGAAGTCAAACTAGGACAAACATTTAGGGACGGGGGTAGTAATTTTTAGCACGCTTCAACTTACCCCGAGCTCTATTCGCATGCCTGGGGATGATGCTAATCTTTTTTAGCCATTGAATTAGGATGCTTTTAATTGGAGTTAAAAAATTTGGTCTGATCTTTTTAAACATGGCTTGGTCTGATCCGGTTTGGTGTGATAATGGTATGTTTTATGTTTATCTTTATACTCCGCCTATTGATCTATTTAAGTCTAACTTGATCCGATAGGATATCGTCTAATGTGATTCGAAACCGTTACAATAAATATATTATTATCCATATTTGACATGGACTAATTAACCTTGGACAACTAACCCGCAAACATGCAATTGACATGGATTTTCCACACCCCAAAACCCACAAACAATTAAACCTAATATGAATAGTACAACCCTAAACATTAATAAGGTTGGGGCGTGAGATCTTCCGAGCCTGCGCATATTTTTCTTCATACAAAATTTTCACCTCCAGGAACAACGGAAACAGTAACAGTGTGTGTATCACGTAGATCAGTAGATGTTAGGTTATATTCTTTCTTTCTAAAACGATTTGTTGTTAAAAACATTTGTCCCACACCGGAAAAATTATAAAACAATTAAACACTATATAAGGTTTTGGGCTACTCCTCCTATCAGGTTGATCTCTTAGGATGAAACTTCGGGTCTTAACATTTGTAAATTCACCTATTCTTGATCAAGACATTTTCATTTTAGTTATTTATTTATTTAACATATCTGTTTCTGAACAAATAAACAAATTGTAATTATTGAAAATAGATTTAAATATTTCCTAATTACTTATAGGAAGTTTTGCAATTTTAGTCCTGTAACTTTAATCGCTTGCAAATTTGGTCATGTAACTAATAAATCTTTGCAATTTAAGGATTTGTCCATCGGAAAGTACACTTTCTGGCAGAAAAATCTGACACCGGTGACATCTTTTCCGGTATACTATCGTCGGAAAGTGTACTTTTCTGAGAAAAAGTCTTTAAATCGCAAATATTAATTAGCTACAGGATCAAATTTGCAAGTGACTAAAGTTAGGAAACTAATAATGAAAACGGCCAAAAACGGTACAATTTTAGGTAAAGAAGTACTCCGTATTTTAATACGTACAAAGCCCATAAAAAGGCATTGTCTAACGCCTTTAAGGATCCTCCGACAAAGGGCTTTGGAGGGGTTGGGTCGCTCGCGATCCACCAACCAACTGGAATCCTTACAGCATTCAGTCCGTTGTTTGATATAAACTTGAAATCATTTTCCACTATGAATGTTTTCCAGTGTTCCTACACATTATTTAAATATATTAACATCGTCTCACAAGTTAGTCGAAGATATCATAACTGAATCATTAACCATTATTCTATAACTCACCCTTTCGAGTTATCTTTGATTTGGTCTGATCTAGTCTAATATATTATGTTTAAATCTAGTTAGATTGAACCGGTGTAGTGAACGTTGTCCGTGCTATGCATGTGTACTAACAACTGACGAAGTCTAATCTGATCTGATTTTGTTTAAGTATGATCTGATCTTGATTTAGTGTGGGACCCTAACCAGTCCAATTAATTAATAATCTAAAAACATAGATTGGCCTATAATCCGATTCGTCGCTCCTAGTATTAGTTACTCTTAAAGCAAAAATACGATATTGTAATCTCACGATTTTAAAAGTTTACTCTATTTTTTCCCGACCAGAGAAGTATACTCTAATTTGGGGGCACAGATTTCATATTGTTTTCCAATCACGATTCAACTTCATCAACCTTTTGGTGTTTTTAATGTGAGTCCTTATTTATTATAATTAGATTTGTTGATGTGTCGTTAAGCAATCTGTAGAATAACGTTAATATGCAACTACTTTGAATAGTTAATATGTATATTACAAATAACGTAAAAATGCATTATCCAATTATTTACACAATAATCACAATTTGTACCTGATCTGTCCCTATGTATATATTTATTATTGAACTCATAGTTTTAAAATGAGAAGGACGTCCAAAATACATTAAAATGTTTATAGATTTATAATTACTAATAAGCAAGTAAAGAGTAGTACCCGTTCTAATTGGAATTGGTTACCAATAAAAAGGCCCCGCTTAGACATTTTATGGGTCCGAGATAGTACGCTTATAACATTATTAAAATGTTTTTAATTTTTTATTATAAAAAACCTCTAAAAAAAATTAAGCAATTTTGTCTTCCAAATACAAGTAACACATCAAAGAAAGTAATAAAGAAAATGGTCAGAAAATTTATATTTAAGTATTTAATAAGTTACACTCGAGAATATCATGCACCCAAATTGGCCAAATGAAATAAGTAGTAAAACTATTACTTTCAATAAAGAATTTTGAATCAGAGAAAAACGCGAAAGGTATATCATATTATTCGTATAAGGAGTATCTTTTTCATATTTCACATCACATTCTAAAGGAAATTGTAAATTTCTAAATTCTAAATTCTATAATTCATATTCAATCTTTCACTTACATGAGAGAATAAAAATAAATTAGTGAAATACTATCAATGAATCATGAGTATAAATCAGAGAAGTAGAACAAAAGAAAAAGATTTATGCACCAACTCCATTGCTTAATGAATCAAAAGAAATGGTGAAGCATGTTTCCGAGAAATTCTGATATGGATGTTTCAAAATTCAAGACTTGTAGCTTGTAGATGTGGTTGAATAAAATTGAAAATGACAAAATATAATAAGTTTGAGTTTATATTACAACTTTTATAGATTATATAATGAATACTCCGTATATAATTAAAATATATATCCATAAATACAATTGAGAAATTTATGGACTCTAGTGGAGCAATGGGACCTAGGCTCTGCAAATAAATACGCTATGGAGATGTTGTTGTTTATTCAATTTGAACATTCTAATTAGTCCATGCGGACAAAATGTCTTACATTGAAGGTATTATAGAATTTGTCTTTATTAGAGGTCGTTTGGTAACACTGTTTTTTGGCTTATCAGGCTTCTCAGCCACCTTTTTCACCAAACACGCAACTTTTGCTTTCGCGCGCTGAATGATGTAATAATAAGAAAAGGTAAGGTTGAAGTTACTTTTCTGGCTGTATTGACTGAAGTTACTGTAGATGATCATTTTAACTATTTTTACATATAATTTTTTCTTTATTTTATTAATAAAATATATTTTAACATTTTTTTTCTTTAATCAGCAGAATCAGCCAATGCGGCCACATCAACTAGAATTTCATAAATTTCAGCAGAATCAGCCGATTTTCGTGTTACCAAACGGGCTCTTAATGTGTAGAAATGAATTACTCATATTTTGTCTAAATATGAGTAACTGCTTTTACATTAAGAAATTGTTGTCAATTATCACATTATATTTTTATATTTAAAGTCCTATAATGTCAAAGTATAACAGTAAAATTTAGAGTAAAAGAATTTTTCCCATTTAAGGAAAAACACAATATTTTTATTTTAAAATTGTGTATTGTTTTTATCCCAATATTAGGATTTTTCCCTTTAATTATTTAGTGTCGGAAGTCTTAACTAATTTGACATGAACAAAAGCCCATATTGAAGAGTATAATTTCATACTGCATACGTACAATTTGAAGTCGATTTTTTATCTGAAAAAGGAATTTATTCATGTTGAATAAGAGTTTAGGAAAATCACGTACAATGCTTAATAGGTTACTAATAAATATGATATTATATTGCCAAAAAAACATGATATTATATGTAAATGTTGCGAATTAATTAAATGTTGTAGTGCAAAAATATGATTTACCATTATATTGCATAACTATTTGCATTATTTAATGAATTAAATAATAACCCCAAAAGAGAAATCAAGTATTATCGTTAGAAGCTAATTAAAAAGTGTCACGTTAAAAAATAGATATGAATTATTATACGGAGTACTTCTTTACCTGCATAACTTTTGGAGCATGTAGTGATCCGTAACCATTTGTAATTTGAAACTCTCCTCGTAAATCTACACTATTTGTCATGATAAAAAGTGAGGGATTCTCATCACCCCAATCCTCTTCCCCAACATCCTTATAATCCGCGGTAACTCGATCTGCTGTTTTGGCCTACAATTTTAACACGTATTTGTGGAATTCATTCTAATGAAATGCATAACAAAGAGTTTAGAACTGGAAGAAAATAAGTCGAAGAGCATTCTGTATTGTATATTTCTCATATGTCATACGATGGATCAACTATCAATATATATGCTAGTACACACATGATAGGAAGGAAAGAAAAGATTACAATAATAAAGAATAATGGACTACCATAACGGAAATGCTCGGTATGTCAAGTCTGCTTCTAGATATGGGAAGAAATAAAGGAGAGTATATGGTATAATATATTCCGTATGGAATAATATATTCCAATACTCCCCCTCAAGCTGGAGTGTGGATGTCTTTAACACCAAGCTTGCCACGAAGAAATGAGAATTGTTCCGAGCCAAGTGCCTTGGTGAATATGTCAGCGACTTGTTGTTGAGTAGGTATGGATTGAGGTAGAATTTCACCGCTAGCGACACGTTCACGAACGAAATAGCAGTCCATCTCAACATGCTTCGTACGTTCATGATAGACAGGATTAGTAGCTATCTGACGAGCCGCTTGGTTGTCGCAGAATAATGGTGTAGGTGTGTTTAAGTGCACTCCGAAATCTCGAAGCAACCAACGTAGCCAAATGATCTCACTCACCGAGAATGCCATAGAGCGATATTCTGCCTCCGCAGATGATCGTGAGACTACTGTTTGTTTCTTTGTTCTCCAAGAAATTGGCGCTCCACCTAACGTAATGAAATATCCTGAGCTTGAGCGTCGTGTGAAAACGCATCCAGCCCAGTCGGCGTCGCAATAACCTTCCAAATTAAAATGAGTGTTGGAAGGCAAAAATAAACCTAGGCCAGGTGTGCCTTTCAAGTAGCGTAACACTCGATAAGCCGCATCCATGTGCGTTTGCCGAGGGCATGAGAGGAATTGACTTAATTGATGGACAGAGAACACAATATCAGGACGCGTAACTGTGAGGTAGAGCAGGCGGCCTACAAGTCTGCGGTATCTCCCTGCATCAACGACGGGACTATCGTCATCTGGTCGTAATTTCAGATTTTGCTCCATAGGAAAAGCACTTGGCCGGCTTCCTTGCATTCCACTTTCTTCCAGTATGTCTAAGACATATTTCCGTTGACTCAAGATGAAACCAGCAGGCGAGCGGGCCACCTCAATTCCCAAGAAGTATTTGAGAGCACCAAGGTCCTTGATAGTGAATTGCTCGTCAAGGTGGCGTTTGATCCGATTAATGTGTTCAATGTTGTTTCCAGCCAATAGGACGTCGTTAACGTAGATAAGTGCGGCAGTGTAAACATCCTTCCGCCGGTAGATGAAAAGAGAGTGGTCTGCCCGGGATTGTTGGAAACCAATACGGGTGAGAGAGGTGGTGAATTTATTATACCAATTTCTTGAAGCTTGTCGTAAGCCATAGAGAGATTTTTGGAGATGGCATACACGAGTGTCACCTTTCTTGGCAAATCCTTGAGGAATGCGCATATATACATCCTCATGCAAGTCACCATGTAGGAATGCATTATTCACGTCAAGTTGATGCACACTCCAATTGCACTTGGCTGCAACAGCAAGCATGCACCGGACAGTTACTAGCTTGGCAACCGGGGCAAAAGTTTCATGAAAGTCAATCCCCTCAATTTGAGTGAACCCTTTTGCTACAAGTCGTGCTTTATAGCGTTCAACCTCCCCGTTTGGCTTATATTTTATTTTGTAAATCCATTTGGATTCAATGACTCTCTTTCCGGGGGGTAGTTCAACTAGGGTCCAAGTTTTGTTGGCTTCAAGTGCTTCGATTTCCTTTTGCATTGCTTCCCGCCAAAGAGGATTCTGGAATGCTTGAGAAAAACATTTGGGCTCATCATGGGATGTGATGGCTGCTAGAAAAGCACGGTGAGCCAAAGACACGTTATTATAGGAAAGAAATTGTGTAAGAGGATGTACCGTCGAGTGAGCTGTATGAGGTGCAGGTGTCGATGGATCGAGCGAGGGCGGCAGCGATATGTCAAAACTCTCAAGATGCTTCGGGCGGCGACGGATACGATCACTCTTCCTTGGACCTTCAATGGGGTCACCGTTCTCATTTGTAGGCAATGTCTCATACGAGAGTACCTCTTCTGGTTGCTCAGAAGCCGAAGTAGTGTCTACATGCAATTCTTCCGTGGTGATAGGTCTTGAGGGCTGGACCTCGGCATTGGTTGGTGAGTGACGGATCGTCGGACGAGTCAACTCTACTGGGGTAGAGGGCCCCATGCCTGAGATGTTGTTTAATGCTAAATTGACCACTTCGTCCAAGGATCGTTCATGCAAGGTGGGAGCCATTTTGAAGGGAAAGTAATCCTCAAAAAAGGTAATGTCTCTAGAGCTATATATTTTGTGTGTGATGAGATCAAATACTTTGTAGGCCTTCTGCCCAGCCGGATACCCCACGAAGACACATGGATTTCCTCTTGCCTCGAACTTGTCTTTGCTTGTGTTGTTATGAGCATAAGCTAGACAACCGAAAACCCGAAGACGTTGATAATCCGGTATTTTGCCCAGAAGTAATTCATACGGGCTTTTATTTGAAATAACCGGGGAAGGAAGTCTATTGATAATATGAACTGCGGTAAGAATGCATTCCCCCCAAAAATCAACGGGTAAGCCAGATTGAAAACGTAAAGCTCTGGCAACCTCCAGAATATGGCGATGTTTCCTTTCAACGACGCCATTTTGCTGTGGAGTGTCGGTGCAGGAAGTTTCCAAAACAATGCCTTTAGTGCCATAATAATCAAGTAGGACACGTGATTGAAATTCGACACCGTTATCAGTGCGAATGCGTTTGACCGGACTACCGAATTGTGTGCTAATCATATTGCAAAAATGAATTAAAAAATGGGCCACATCCGATTTAGCACACATTAGATAGACCCAAACGCTTCGAGTATAGTCATCCACAATGGTAAGAAAATATCTAGCCCCGGTGAAAGATGTGCACTTGTAACCACCCCAGATATCACAATGAATCAAATCAAAATTATGTTGCGTTTTAATAGAACTGGTAGGAAAAGGAATGCGGGTTTGCTTGGCACGAATACATGAATCACAAAGTGAAATGGGTCGTTTGTAATTCTCCAAAAATTGAATATGACGGAGTCTCTCATCAGATGCATGCCCGAGACGTTGATGCCATACTTCTGAACTAGGAGTAATCGCCATTGCCGCCCGTTCGCTATTGTGATTCTCCAAGTAGTATAATCCATCTCGACACCTACCCACCCCAATCAGCTTCTTCAAGGGTAAGTCCTGCATTACACAAAAGTCCTCAAAAAATGTGAGCGTGCAATTATTTTCCCGAGCAAGTCGGCTAGCAGATAATAAGTTACAATGAAAGGATGGTATGAATAAAACTCTTGAAAGTGTTAACCCATTAGGTAGTTTAACACTGCCAACCGAGTGAACGGTTACAACTTCACCATTGGGGATCCGCACTGGGGATTCAGACGGGTTTCGCACGAGATTGTCCAAGATGGTATAATCACAGGTGATGTGTTCCGATGCTCCTGAATCGATGATCCATGAGTGATGAGAATTTGCATTACCTGCCATATTCACCCGTGCATCCGGCGGTTTTTTAATTTCATGGTCTTGAAAATTAAGTTCGGTGCGCATGAACTGGGCCAGGCGATTTAATTGGTCTGCTGAAAGTCCAGATGTTGAGTCACTCTGACAGTCAACGTGCGCAGCCCTAGGTGGACCGACTCTTCTCTGCGAACTGCCGTGATCCTTCCCACGTCCAGGGCGGTTGCCGACACGTGAATTCCCTTGGCTCCCTTGAATTTTGATATCTCTGCCACGTGTGTTCCAGTTCGCCGGGTATCCTACAATTTCGAAGCAATTCTCATAAATATGGTTCGTCTTACCGCAGTGGGTGCAAAAACGGTCATTTTTATTGCTTATTTTCTGCTTGCCGTCTTCAAAAGTGGGCTTGCTCTGTGTCTGGAAAGCTGCACTTTCTGCACCTGTCCTCCTCGTTAATGTGATGTTTCGGTTCTGCTCCCCCTCAGAAATAAGGTGGTAAGCAGCAGTCAAGGAGGGAATGGGCCGTGTAGCAAGAACTTGAGTCCTGAGTGAAGCATAGTCATCGTCGAGTCCCATAAGGAAGTCATAGAGTTGGTCACGATCACGGGCCTCGTTGATTCTTTTGACTAAGTCACAGGTGCACTTTCCGCACGAACACGTCGGGGTTACATAGATAGATGTCATTTCGTCCCAAATGCATCGTAAACGGCTGAAGTAAGCCGATACGGACTGGCCGTCTTGTCGCCCGACACCAAGAGAAGGTCGGAGCTCATACGCACGTGGCGCACTTTCTTTGCCAAATCTTTCATCCAAATCAGTCCATATCTCTCTAGCCGTTTTGAATTTAACGCTTTGTCTCAATTCGAGTTCCATGCTACTGTTGAGACCCGGGGTTCCATCCTAAAAGGTCAACCTAATAGGAGGAGTAGCCCGTGTGTTAATATAGCACTTTGTTCATCCAAACGTTTCCGGTGTGGGACATTTAACACCCCTCCTCACGACCAGACACTTCGTCTGGATCGTGCAATCATTCATTTTTTTTTCATCGGTCCGTTTTTTTCATCCGGCCATTTTTTATAATCGTGTCATCACTATTCATAAGGGGCCCCACACCATGGATCGATTTGGCTCTGATACCATAATGAAATGCATAACAAAGAGTTTAGAACTGGAAGAAAATAAGTCGAAGAGCATTCTGTATTGTATATTTCTCATATGTCATACGATGGATCAACTATCAATATATATGCTAGTACACACATGATAGGAAGGAAAGAAAAGATTACAATAATAAAGAATAATGGACTACCATAACGGAAATGCTCGGTATGTCAAGTCTGCTTCTAGATATGGGAAGAAATAAAGGAGAGTATATGGTATAATATATTCCGTATGGAATAATATATTCCAATACATTCTTGTACCATTATATTTTTGTATATGTTATTGGATCATATAGAACCAAGATTGAATTAGATTCAATAAAGTGAAGATATATATTAGCTTTAAAATGTGTAGTATTTGAACATTGAAGTGTAATACAAAGAAGGGAGAACTTGTCTTTGCCGTTTGCACTCAATTTTTTGTTTGACATTTGACTTTACGCTTTATCTTAAAAGTTATTAAGGTATGCACTCAATGCACAATAAAGTCATTGAGTTTCCACTCCCGCTTCTTCACAATGTTTGGACCGATGAGATGCATACCTTAATGACTTTAAGAGTGAGATGCAAAGTCTAATACCATGTATAACTCAAAATATGAGATGTGAAGTCAAATTATTTCTTTTAAAAAACCTGACCTGTACGAAAAATCCATTGGATGCCTTAATACGAACTCGGGTGGGATCGAGAGGGCTCCTCAAAATTTGAAAGGTCTCTGATAGTGATATTCCGGTTGAATTCTCCACGGCCACAATGTCCATTCCACCCTTGTTGGCTTTGTCCAATCCCACGAATTGGTCTTTGAACACCCTTAAGTTGAAGGTTGTCTCATTTATCCTCCACAACTACGTACAACAATTATATACATTCAAATCTCTTTAATTACAACACGAATGGAATTAACAATAAACTTGTTGTAAAGAATGACATTTTTATAAGACGTACTAAACAATTAACAATATATGAGAAGGATTTTTAATATCTAAAACATGTAAATTTATACACTTCTCCTCACTTCAAATTCTTTGAACGGTTAAACACGTACAACAAAACAGTATATATAGTTGAAAATGTTCCATTTCTATGTGTAGTCGATTGGATCGGACCTTTTCTCTAATTCTTTTATTGAAAATATTCTAAATTCTTCACCATCTCCATTTTTTTCCAATTCACCTTAGCTTACTTGTGGAGGTGATCATGATAGAGGGGGTGACTTTTATATGCTCTTAAATGTGACTTCTGTGCCAAATAAGTCAACGGTTTGAGTATTTTATATATGTATTATGTTTGGACTTTGGAGTAATTAAGATGAACAAATATTACAATAATGTTATCGTTGAATTGGATTCAATTTAGAATCAGACTATGCATGCCAAGTTTCAAAAGACTAGATTATACTACTAAATCAAACTTAAACAAGAATTAAATTCACATAAAACGTACATCGGTACATATATGAAATTAGGCCAATCAATCATTTATTCTAGGCTAAAAGGTCAAATAGGCCCCTGTACCGATCGTGTAAGCTCAATTCAATCCGTGAACTAAAAAATGTCCAATTCACACCCCGAACCGGCAAAAAAGGTTCATATTTCTTTTTTTAAGGTTTAAACAACTGGTGAAAAAAAGTTCAATTCGCTACCCAAACTATTAAAAAGTGTTAAAATTGCAATATAATGAAAATAAAAAACAGAAACAATTAAAAAAATAAAAAATGACCGGGTGTTTACTCGTAAAAAAATGAAATTTGAACCGTTTTTTGTCGATTCGGAGTGTGAATTGAACATTTTTTTAGTTCAAGGACTGAATTGAGCTTAGACGACCGATATACGGCCTATTGGACCTTTTAGCCTTTATACGAAACCATGCCAAATCAGACTTGGTCAGATCAAACGAAATCATACCAAAAAAATTCAATCCAATTAAAAATAGGTGGCCGGTTTGTAACATCTCATAGAATTTAATATTGTACAGTTTTCAAATCCATGAATTTATTTTATCTTAATAAGAATGGATTCGAGTACAAATTAAAAGGGATTGTTGAAAGTAAGATGAAAAGGTTGGCAGAATTGAAAGGTTGTAGAGCTAGCTTATTAGCTTACTCGAAAAGTTTCCCAGGCAGAAGCGGCTGTTCTGTTGGCAACCAAGATTGTTCCTCCGCCGGACTCGGCGCCGACATACTTTCCGATCGTCACGGACTTCAACTGGATTTTTGTGCCGTCCTGTCCGTACACATACAATGATTCATATTTATTTGCACGCAGTAAATAAATAATTAATCAGCTAGGAGCAGTAGGTGCAAGTATATAAGTAAAGCAAGCATAAAGATCGATGGAATACACATAATAAATACAATTATATATATATATATATATATACTTCGTTTGAAAAATATATATACTCGTAGAATTGAAGTAGCTTAGGTAGAAACGGACGTACGAGGAGGTCATTGTTGGGAATGGCGTGAAAGAGTGAAGGTTTGATCCATCCTTCAGTGACGAGCCAGCCTCCCAGATTCACCGCCCGAACTGCAGGGGAAGCGACGATTCGGTGTCTGGAGGCGATGATGATAATAAGAATTAGAAAAGAGTAGTGGGTGGATGCTGTAGCCATATCTGTTCAATTGGATCATGCACACATGTATCTCGTGGAGAGTGCGCACATATATAGGAAAAACAAAGGTGAAATTGCAAAGTAAGTTTTTTTTATCCAAATGAGATGAATCTTCATAAGATGATTTATGATGTATGTATCTATCTATCTATATAAGATGATTCTTCATGTTAGTCTAACCCGCAAATTATACTCTATGGTATTTTTGACTTCTTTATTTTTTAGGTGACAACTATGGTGCCTTGGCAAAATTTAAAGGTACAGTACCCGATACAAATGGCCCACTAAATTTCCGCCATGTGTTCCACATTTACACCTAGGATATATTATTAAAATCTGATTACATACGCCCGAATTTGCTCTTATACTCCTGAAGTATTCCATATTTGTTTGACTCCATCCTCCGTTACATGAGTTACATTCCTCCGTCAACTCTCTGCTTTATTTTTCCATTTCTATATCCTCCATTCCTTTCGTTTCTCTTCATCGCCTGTGGCTATGGCTATTGTGGCTTCAGACAACGAACGCACAACGGGTTAAACAACTGGCTTACTGATTTTGAATGTCTTGTTTCACAGTTTGTCTGAATCAGACTAGGTCGAGAGCCCGTTTCATATTCTCAAGTTCCCGACTGAGCCAATTGAGCAGAGAGAAAGCAGCAGAAAGATCAAACGGAGAGATTTGTAAAGGAAAAGAAAAAGAAAAAGGGTTGACGCTTCTACTCTACCACTACATAGTCGTCTTGAACTTACAGAAACGAAACTCGGTCAGAATCCATAGCTTACACGAGGGAGGATCATGGTCAAATTGGAAGCTTGATGTCAACAATATTCCGTCGGCGAAGGTAGATGAGTATGGATGACATCTTCACAGTCCATGTATTCGGAAATTCTTCCTTAATGGGTGTCCTGGGCAACTCTTTACTCGTGCATCAAGTATAAGTTCCACACTTAATAACATGGAGAAATCTCTCTGGGAGAAGTCATATATGTACTATTGTACATGCTCTTTCCCCTTCACACGGTAGGTCTCAATTATGAACTAATGTGCATTGATTAATTAGAAGGAAATCAATCATTTGTTTCTGCTGGGGAGTATCTGAATAAAATGAATATTTTATTGAAATAAACAAATTCACATGCCCATTACCCTATATAAGTTATATTAGCTCATATAAACAAAATTTTCCAGATACCGTTCAACAGTGAGTCGTAAATACTTCCTTTTCAAAGTCTAAATTCAATAGTTTATAAGTTTTATCTAAAATGCTCAATTGCTTTTCATTGAAACACATCGAATTAACTATCCATTGTCTGTTTTTTTTGTTCTCAAATAAGTGTCGCACTGCTCTTATTACTCAGAACAACAAGAATGCTAACAAAATAAATCACCATGTTTCTCATAATGCTAGGAGTTATCTATGACTGCAGCTAAACTATGTTGATCGAGGCTCTTTTATGAGGGACGACAATGTTGTTCTGCTGATACTTCTTAATTTCTATGTAGGGGTACATGTTGTAGAAGCTTTACACGAACTGGAAAGAAAATCCTGATATTGGGTTTGTGGTCATGAAAGTATTAATCATTGGTTGATTATTGTGCAGTTTAGTCTGCTTTTTTTTAAAGCTTCGTGTAACACCGGACCCGAATTTTACCCAGATAAAATTTTTTCGTAAAGTACTTGGTTAAAGAAGGTGAATCAAGACTAAGAGTAGTCTTGATAAATGAGAAAGTAAAATTTTGTCCTAAATTAATAAAGGGTTATTAATTTAGACGTGGGACCACTCGTGATATTCTAAGTTTATTTATAAAATATTAATGTTTACCAAAATGATATTATTATGATAGTAGGGATGGGTCATGGACCCCAGTGATATAAAGAACGACAACTAGATGGCCAAGCGGGCCGGGGTCACTATCCGATAATTGTGAATAATTAATTATCGGACTGATAATAATTCGGAAGGCTACGAATTAATAACAGAAGGAATATAAATATTTTAAGAACCCAAAACATGGGATGATGGATAATAATGAGCAACTTGACATGTTAGAGGTGGGTACTTTTGGAGGACCCTACCTTGAAGATATTTTTGTATAAGAATAAACAGATAAGATTTTATGTGCTTATACAGTTGGGACCACTTAAAAATAAGTGTGACATTTTATTAAAGTGTCACAAAATATGAAAACACATATTTAGTCATTAGGAATGATGAATGAATTTTTAAAGCAACTTATTCTCTTTTTTACCGCTACTTGAACGGTAAAAGGCACGTTGGGCCCACACATGGGTGGGGACCATCCGATATTTACGGACCACATATTATATTCATCTTGGTTTAGATAATATTTATATGATGGTGTAAATTAAAGTTGAGCCATAAAGTTGGTCCTTCGATCAAACGAGGTCCCATTACCGGTATAGGTAATTAAACAGATAACGGCCCGGGATGAATCCCGGGGACCACTAAATTAAAGTTGGGTAATATATATTCATTATAGAGGCCAATATTGATTGGAATAATGATGTATATTTTATTTGACCCGATAAAATAAAATTTACTTAAAACAGTCCGGAAAATACAACTTTCGGAGTCGAATGTGCATTCGGGGACATAAAGGGATGACCTCCCACATGAGTGGGGGCCATCCCACGTTTTTGTGCATCCAAATGAGCCGTAGAATCTGCATAGCATGGAAGAGAGGGATGCATTTGGTCTCAAATTGATAGGTTGGGTGAGAGAGTGACATTTGGTGGACCTCCCCTCACATTGATTGGCAAAGGAGACAAAGGAAGTCTCCTCACTCCTCTCTACCCCATTATTTCGACCACCATATTCAAGGAAGAGAGGAAACCCTCTGCAAAATCATCATCCTCCATTGTTGAAGCAAGCTCAAACCAAGGAAGCTCCAAATAAGAAGAAAGAGTGGGAAAAGAAGAGAATAACCTTGATATATTAAGGTAATGATCTCATTACTATTTTTCATCCTTCATTTAATCTCATATGATTTTATAAATCATATGATAGACTCTTAATCTTGTTCTACACTTTTAGAGGTGTAGAATGAGGGTGGGAAGGTTAAGTTTAACCATAAACGGAGTTATGACCGGAGTAAGACCGGTTCACCGGAAAACACCTTCTCGGGAGGTTTTGATGTTTATACCACTTTTGGTTGTGAAACCTTGTTAGGAATTTTACCAAGGTATTCTAGACTTCTCAAGGAACCTAGGAGTGGCCGGAAAGTCGCCGGAGCCGCCGGAGTTTTCGCCGGAAAATTCAAAGGTCGCCGGAGTTCAAACAAGGGGGATAAAAACTCGCTAGCGTCATTTCAAGGTGAGTGGACGACTACGTGTCTTGTAACTCTTGGTTCAAACGTGGGATTACCTAAATAAAATCATAACCATGATTTGAGAAATGATGAAATGGATTAAAATGCATGATTAGTCATGGTGTATATGACTAATGAAAAAAATAGATTAATTTATTAATTAATCATTAGTACGTAGTATATATTTCTTAATGCATAAGAGGATATACTTGAACCATGTATGAGATAAGCTCGAATAATCTAGTAAGTGAATATAAAAGGGTTGTAAAGTTGTGATTATCCATATTAAATATGGATTATGGAAGTATTATATGATTAATAAAAAAATAGATCAATTTATTAATTAATCATGAGTATATTTTTCTTAAATGAATAAGAAGGTATACTTGAACCGTGTATGTCATTAACTAGAGTTATCTAGTAAAGAAATATAAAAAGATATGTGATATGTGATTAGTCATATTAATTATGGATTATGGAAATATGGCATAATTAATGATTAATCAATTAATGGTATGAATAAAAGGTTGTAAGAAAGGATCATGAGCCATGATTTGGGCTTGGGCATGAGATTACTCAAATAAAACAGAATGATATTCCATGAAATGTTAAATACATCTAAGAATGTATTAAGGAAAGATTTACTTATTAATAGTATTAATAAGTGTATTTAATATGCTTTAATTTGGACAGAAAATGATTATAAATTATGTGTGATGATTTGGACGTCCAAAATAATATTTTTGGACTAAGAATGACTTGTTGCATAAGCGTATAAAATTTCGTGGAAATCGGACCCCGTTTGGATGGTCAAACGGGCGTTGACCAAAATGTTGACCGGTTGCCCAGGGGGTAACCGGCGCCGGTTATAGGCAAAACCGGCGCCGGTTATGGTTCGGTTTACTCAAGAAAATCAGTAAACCGGCGCCGGTTATGGGTAAAACCGGCGCCGGTTATGTCTCGGCTTTCAGGACTGATTTTTGCTAAAAACCCAAATCGGACCCGGTTTGACGTGGGATAAATTCTAGCCATCCTATATATGAATATTTTGCATGGAATTGCATGAAATATGATGTTTAAAATGATAAGCTTTGGAATACGGTTTAAACGCTAAGACTTGGACTAGTCGTTAGTAAAGAAATTATAGACCACGACTGGGCGAGGTACGTGGTAGATTATACATGGCGGGTGAATACCCGGGACCAAGTAAGGTTAAGTAATACTCTGTAGGACCAGGAGGAGTCCTCTACACTCAAACGTTAACAAGGGCCCGTGTAGTCCTTGAGGTGTGTTAACCTCCAGTAAATTACACATAGGTAACAAGGGCAAGTGCAGTCCTTGAGGTGAGTTAACCTCCATCAAAGTGCATATAGGTAACAAGGGCAAATGCAGTCCTTGAGGTGTGTTTAACCTCCATCAAATTGCATATAGGTAACAAGGGCAAATGCAGTCCTTGAGGTGTGTTTAACCTCCATCAAATTGCATATAGGTAACAAGGGCAAATGCAGTCCTTGAGGTGTGTTAACCTCCATCAAAGTGCATATAGGTAACAAGGGCAAGTGTAGTCCTTGAGGTGTGTTTAACCTCCATCAAATTACACATAGGTAACAAGGGCCCGTGTAGTCCTTGAGGTGTGTTAACCTCCAGTAAATTACACATAGGATGAGGGTGTATGCGTACTCCTCAAGGCGGGGTTATCCCAGAAATGAAAACTATGATAGCAAGGACGGATAGTCCTCGCGGTAGGTGAACATCAAGGTAATGATGTTAAATGATTAAACGTGCTTGATCGGGAACGAGTTTCCGATATGATATTTTCCTTGGTCTAAGAATTGATTTAAACCACGTCCGTGATATGGGAGTCTGAATGGCCCCACAGTAATTATATCTTGATATCGGGTGAGTTAGCCTGCGGGTGACTCCACTCGAGAGTGAGATACGGGAAGGGTGAATTTAATGAGGCTGTCACGCCTAAATGATTTGAAGGACAAATGGGCCCACGGGCCAGATATTTTACTCATATGTATATATGTATACATTTTGTTTTGAAAAGGGGTAGCTGAGTTATGCCCATAATTATACTATCACCCTATTTTGAGGGTCTCACGTGAGAAACGTTAGTTACATTACATACAGTTTGCCCTCACCAGTACTTTTCTGTAGTACTGATCCCTCGGGGGAACCACCCTTTCAGGTTGAAGCTAGAGCTTACTTCCTGCACCCGTTGCTCGGGAAATCGATGGAGAGAAGACGTGGTTCGTGCTTCCTCTGGTTCTATTTCTAAATAATTAAATAATGCTCATGGAACTATTTTGACTTATAAATTAATGGAGCCTGCGAGCTCTTGTTTTACCCTTGTGTGGGTTCTTATTAAACACTTATATTCCGCGATGTGTTGAATTGTATGTTGATGTTGTTATGTATGTTTACTAATCGGTTTTGGCATATGTATCTGTTGGGATATATTATCCCGGCCTATTACTGTTCAAGAGCCCAAGATATTATCCAGTACGGAGCCTGAACAGTTAGGACCATTTCGGCCCATCCGGCCCACTTTAGCCTTTGGGCCTGTTTCGGCCCACTTGGCCCATTAGGGTGGAGAGTACTTCCCATCCCCTTTCCTTATAAATAGGAGGCTTCCCTCCATGTTTTAGGGAGCCTTCTTTAGCTTCATCTCCTTCCTTTCTTTTGGACTTAGCTCAATACTCCATTAATGGGGGCTTGTACAATGTAATTGTGAGGAGAGTCCTAATGAGAAAGAGAGGGCTTGGACATTAGCCTAAAAAGTCCCGTGGTTTTCTCCCTTTCGGGTTTCCACGTAAAAACTGAGTTGTTCATACACATTTATACATATATTTACTATATCGTGTTGGATTAAACTCAACAGTATCTATCGGACGTCTTGTGCAATTCGGTAAGGATGAACTGCGGTTATTCTTATTGGGTTGTACGACGGTTGTCCACGTGGCACAGACGCGGTCTGGGGCGTGACACTTCGTGTGTACGGATGATGGCCTTGATTAATGGATTTTTTTCATTTGCTTTGTTTTGTTTGCTTTTAGCCATGCAACTGAGTATTATGAGTTTTTCTTTTTGGTACATTTGAAGGCCAAAGACGGGTAATTTAGCACTGGAGGTGATGTTGTTTCACTCTGTCATTCAATTAAACAGGGTATGATTTCTTTAAGTGTTATAGTTTGTTTTCTCTTCTTCCTTTTTCAAAATAATAATAATAATATACGTAATATATTAGATAGTATAATTTTATTTCGTTATATATGTATTTTTTATAAAGCATGGTAAAGAAGAGGGGCCTAACTTATCATCTTGTACTCATAATCGATGGAAGAAAATGCTTCCTTTTCGGATTGCATGCAATTTTCATTTCATGCCTCCATGTTTTTTAGTGTTTCAGTTGCAAGTTCTTTTTTTATGGATTTTAACAGGAAACCTTGAAGGTTCTAAAGAATTCTTTAGGTCATTGTACACATTTATGTACATTCTTGGCACATTTTTGAAACCTTAGTGTGTTCTGCTTTTCTCTGTTATATTCATTGTTTACTCTTTAATTTTACTTTTTAAGTTGAGCCCCTAATTACATTTTTTTACACTTCCTTGTTGTACTTATGTAGGTTGCTGAGTTGCTCTTCTAAATGGGATTACCATGGGTGGTGGGGCTGGTGTTTCAATCCCATGAACATTTCGAGTTGCGACGAATAAAATTGTATGGACCATGGAATCGACATATTAGTTCAATCGTGAGAAGTCACCTCTTCAGCAAAGCGAAGAGATAGAGCCCGTTTTCTTTCTTTTCTTTCTCATCACGAGTTACTCAGTAACCATTTAATGCTCGTTTTTTGAAATGTGGCAGATTGGAAATGTGCAGGGTGCTCTATTAAAGGTGGAGAAGATGGAGATAAATCACTGTGATATTTTTACATTATCTGTTAAACTACAATGAACTACAATGACTGTATGATAGAAGCTTGTAGTGTAATCTTTGAATACCTTGGGCTTACCCATAGTATCCTTTCATTTCATTTAATGGCCTTTTTTTATTTCTTCTGTGAATCGAAGTATCATAGACGGTGTAAAACAGATCACTCACTTCATAGAAATTCACGTTAAATATCTTTTTGTTTTGAAATATTAGTGCGAATTCGGGTGTGACCCGGTTCTGGATTGGGACCAGCTGGTTTTTGCGACGAAACTGAACAAGCGAATAAGCGGTGATTGTTTATCCTTTTCATTATTCTTGTGTTCTCAACGCTATAATTGTAATTCTCACTCATTTCAAGCTAATTAATTTGATTGGTTTGATTAATACTTATTAGTATATACAGAGTAAAATATTAATCTACTATTATCTTGTAAAATTTGTACACCTAAATAAAATACATTACATGAAGAAATAATTTCTCTCAAAGCCTCAAAATCTCAAATGGTAAACACCTGATCTTTAGTACAATAGGATACTACTTACTGTCTTTATATTAGATTTAGGTCACTAACAAAACACCCGAACGACATTAGAGACCTTTACGAAACCCTCGCACAATCTCTACATAACCTATGACAAACTCTTCCTTCAAAACTGCGTCAACCCTGGAGAAAACTACAGCAAGCCGCTCATCATATTCTGAACACAGAAGTCCCTTCATCAAAACGGGCAAGGATCATCAACTTAGATTTGCATTCTTGCACATCTCCCATCTAGGTGATTCACATCTTTCTAGCCGGTCATCATATTCTGAACTCCTATCAATTCAGAGAAGAGAGAACTAATAAAATCAAGTATCAATAAAAAAACAACCGGAAAAGATTCCATCGGAAAAAGCTCAAACTAGAATTTCTTGATTTATTTTTTATATTAGTTAACAACATTAATGCCTTAGACTGTGTGAGCTAATTACAACTATCATAAGATTTTTCCCATGAGTAAAAATGTAGTATCAGAAGAGGTTAATGTACGGTTAAAATAGATGTGATTTTTACTGGACTTTATAACCTTAATCCCGTATTCAGTTGATTACAAATAAAAGATGCAGCTTACTCATACATGACTCCTTTGGTGTGACATAGCAATAGTAATGCACTTAACAGGGAAAGAAATTTAAAAAAGCAGTGGAAGCTTAACCCAATATTGCTTACTAATTCCAAGCTATCTCTAATGTCTAGGTGATGCCCTATTTATATCCATGTAAGAGATAATATTAAACAGAGTTCCACTTGAATGCTAAGATTAGAGTTCAAGATTAATGCATCTATTGCTAACCCAAAACTATAATGAAAGATTGATTACAAAAAATGCAGAAATACTTGAAAATTTAAGCAACAGACTGAATTTTGTTATCAAATCAATAAAGCTATAGATTTTAGTAGAACAAATCGATTCTTTAAATCATACTGACTCATTTCTTCAATTCTTCAACTTATCAAGTAATTTATTGAAATTTGAAACTAGAAAACACCAGAAACCCCATTTGTTAGAGCAGATTGACTAAACCCCATTATAAAAAAAAATCATAGTAGCAACCCGAAAGTTAAACTGTTTTTTTAGTATGCATTTTAGTTTCATTGTATGATAGTTTGAATCTGCGGATAAAGAGCTGGAGTTTTTACTCTTGACAGATTTGCCTCAAAAGATAAAAGACACAACAATTCACTGTTGATGGAGAGAAACTTCAGATTTTAGTCAAAATACAAGAGAAAACATGTACAATGTAGTAGGCTTAGATAACATATTGAAAACGGGCTCTTACATATATAAACTAATTTGATTACTTCATAATACAATGCCTTTATAAAGAAATAAAGAGTTTAATCTTAATGCAATATAGGCTATTTGACTATGAGTTTAACACAGGCAAATCCAAATTGTTCTCCTAGATGCTGGTAGTGATTGTGTGAATGAAAGAATTGGGTAAAGTAGTTGTTCATGGTGACCTGTGAAAATATTAACATGCTCCAGTGGTCAAAGAGAAGAATGGGATGTAAATGTTGCTTGGGAGAGAGAAAAATTTCTTTCAAAACAGATGCCTAACCTGCATAAATTCAGGGTCATTGGTCCAACTCAATGAGGACATTTAAAAATCTACATTTAAAAATAAATAATCAAAAAAATGAAAATTTGAAAACTAAATAATTGTATCCATAATCATATGTTTCAAGATCTGCTCATCATTTTTCAGTAATCGGATATGATGAATGAAATACATACAAATTTTGGCATAATATGATCAATCATACCTTCAAGGGCGTCAAAATTCCAAAGTGTTTGGGATTTGGGTTGCGCTCAATCCTGGATGAGGTTGCTCACAAGCTTCTCGCGATGATGGTTTTTTTTTTTTTTTGGATGAAAAAAGCAATACTAATACCATCTAGGCTGCTCGCGATGATGGTATGATTACACTGCTAGTTGTTTGAGGGAGAAGGAAACCTGAGTGACGCCTTGACGGGAAGAGAGGAAACGTTTGAAATTCCGTCTATCTACTTTATTCTAACGAGGACTAAACAGCAAAATTGATTTGTTTATTGGATGTCTTGTCACAATTTTAGCTATCAACGTGTCATGTTCTTATTTGGCCACATGAGCAAGGCACCGTACCTCTGAATATTAAAAGGTACCGCAGAAACCACCTATTTTTATTCCTTTTGTTGTTAAAAATTGTAATAACTTTTTTTATTGCATATTCGATTTTTATAAATTTTATATTAAATTTTGTTATTTTTCATGATCTATCAAATGAGACCAATATTGCTTATGTAATTTTAACAAATTATCTAACTATTATATAAATGATTATTGGATTATAAGGGAAACAGAACTAAATTTAATGCAGAAAAATAATTGTGTAAATCACAATTTATCTTTAAATTGTGTATATAAAAAATTTATTGTATTATGTATTTATACATGTGAGTTACATATTTTTATACGTAAAGTTACATATTTGTACACGTAAAGTTACATATTTATACACACGAGTTGCATTTGGCCTGCCTGAACGCGAGTTACATATTTTTACACGTAAAGTTACATATCTATACACGCGAGTTACATATTTATACACACGAGTTGTATTTGACCTGTCTGAACGCGAGTTACATATTTTTACACGTAGATCAGAGTTACATATTTTTACACGTAGAGTTACATATTTATACACACGAGTTGCATTTGGCCTGACTGGACGTGAGTTACATATTTCTACACGTAAAATTACATATTTTACATAGCTAAATATAATAGTTCGATAATATGTTAAAATTACATAGGCAATATTGGTCTCATTTGAAAGATCATGAAAAATAAAAAATTTTGATATAAATTTTATAAAAATCAGATCACAAATGAAAAAGTTATTATAGTTTTTAACAATATGAGAAATAAATAAATAAATAATAATACCCATTATCATTTTAATACATGTTTCATGCAGAGCTTCTAAAGATGTCTAAAACCGTATGCCGGTATACAGTGCTCACCGTATACCGGTCATACAGTATAACAACTGAGTCTAACCGGGACAGCTGTCTAGCCCCTAGCTAGTTTCAAAGTCTTCCTCATTGAATTTTTTGAAGAAGTGTTAGTCCAATCGCAAAGTAAGCCAAATTTTGAATTGAAAAATGTTGCGTGCTTTTTCAAACCTAAACGCATTGCTTTTAGATAATTTATTAAACTACCTTCCTCATTAAATTTTTAGCTAAAATTTCGAGGTTATAAATTAAATTTGACGGTATACATGTCAAAATATGACCCTTACGGACCCGCTCTGCCTTGAGGCATTTGGGGCGGGTCCGCCCGGCCCCGTCTTGCAAATGGAGCGAGTCTGGATGTTAGTATCGTCCCGCCCTGCCCTGCCCCACATTTTTAATTATACATAATACTACAAACATGGGCGTAGGCAGGAGTAAGATCAGAGTTTGGCTAAGCCGGTACAAAGAGTTTTTATAGATAAATTTTGACATAAAAAATATAAGCAATTTTAAATTTTGGGCTGGGTCGTGGCCGGTTGGCCACCCCTCCACCTCCGCCGTACTAAGCACTACAATTGATTTATACAGAATAAAATCCAATGACCAATGCATTCCGAATAAGTCGTTTATCTTGTGTCTGCCCAATCATCATCATCAATCTGCCTGATATTATAAACATTAATTAGTAGTTCATAACCACAAAAATTAGTTTCGAAAAAAAACTACACAAATAAGTTTAATATGAACAAGAAGTAATTATAGTATCTAATTAGACACCTCATTAGTTATTAATTCTGAGTCAAGATCAACTAAATGAAAAACACCTGAAATTACGGTACATAAACATACATTTTGCATTAGTTGGCCTTGGATTCACTTATTCACTAAACACGATCAATTTACAACCATGATATACTTTTGTAAAAAGTCTCATTATCAATTTACTCCTACAACTGCTCTTATATCTACTGAGGCAAAACTTGGCTACTGTGGTCTATAGTTCACAAATTACAATTATTTTAAATTCCTGTTGTAATTTTTTAAAAATTTCTCTTTAATAGTTTTTGTACAACCAAAATTTATCTATAAGGTTTCTTTAGCAGCAGCATTCACATGTGTCTTAAATATACCTATTAAATTTTACAACAAATTAAAATACCAGAAAATAGATTTTAGTATTAGAAATACCTTTTTTGTAACCGCAATCTCAACATCATTTTCATTGTCCTTGTCCACATGATAATCAAGCACGTAATCATATCGGCATATCTGTGTTCAGTTTAATCATATCCACTCTAGATTATTTCGTGTTCAGTTTAATCATATCTGCATATCTGTTACAAGACTCAGCATACTACTCTAAGCATAAAGCCATAAACACAGACTGCACACAATATATCAAAAATAAAAAACGGTGCCAAGTAGAAGAATAAGAGATTAAAAGAAAAAGTTCAAGAAGAAAGCAGAATAAAACTTACCATTTGAAAAAACCTCAGAACACTACACATTATAAGTAGTTAATGAAAACACTAGTAACAACAAAGATAAGAAGCTAATATATTAGGACATCCTTTTCAATATCTTCATATGTAGAACCAGAGAGGCTCTAGGACTTACCTTCTTCCACAGTTTGGTCACGCCCCGCTCTAAGAGTTATTTCTTGCTTAGTTTAGTCAGAATCTGCAAAAATATATTTATATATATAAATTTCCACAAGTTTATTGTTCAGCTAGGTGAGAAAAGAATCTGCAATGGCAGCTTTAACTAAATCATTGCTTTGAACCAAATCATGCTAACTCACATGCACAACACTTCTGGTAATCAGAAATCAAAATTCACATAAAGGCAGAATTATTAATTTACTTATCAAAACATCTGTTATCCAAAATCAAATTCACCAATTAAAATCAGAAAATGAAACTAAAAATACAAGAACAACACACATTTGTTATATTAAATTTGCCAAGACATTTGTTATCCCCAAAAAAGAAGCTAAATTATAATAACATAATTGATACTGAAGCTTTCATCAAAATATTGTTAAATAGTGGTGTAAATTACCTGGAAGACAGATTACTCTAAGTGTAGATGCAGATTTCTCTCTGCGAAGGCTAGGGTACAAGTGACAACTGAACCAAATTCTTCCGACAGAGCGCATATGTGGCTACTTCTGCATAAGTGGCTGTTTCTGTATTTCTACCGGACCAAGGGCTCTAAACGGATCTGTTACGAACACGAGTAGATAGACGGTAAGGGGGCGTCGCTTTCTATACATCTCACGCCATTATTGGTGTGAACTGTACAAAATCTTGCTCTCGTAGCGCAAATGTTGACACTGATAGGCCAGGCAACTTGCTCCCTGGCTGAGCAGCGGCTTCGCCCGGTTTGATATCGAGGCTGATGGTGGAGGTTTCGCCATGAACCCCACCACCTTCGATGGAGCTCCTAAGGCGAAGGGGGAGCAAAAGGGGGAGGGTTTTGAGTTCACCATCCCTGGCCCTTTCTAATTATTGAATAAAGAAAACAAAAAATGAAAAAGTTAAAATACAGAGTTTTTTTTAGCACGAAGTTAAAATACAGAGTTAATTTTTCGAATTGGCGCCACCCGCCAATACCAAATATTTTAGGGACGAGATGTTTACGCAATAGCGAAAACATAATAAGAACATTTAAAGGCCCGTTTGACAATATTGTTTTTTGCTTATCAGGCTTATCAGTCAATATTTTCATCAAACATGTAAATTTTACTTTCGCGCGCTGAATTGTGTAATAACCCAAAAAAGTAAGGTTAGAGTTACTGATGGAGTATATGGCCCAGGAACCCCCGGCCCATAGACTCCTACTTCTCCGACACAAGTTCATTGGGCCCAGGGAACAACTCAGGCCCAAAAATCAGCGGCCCAAGCCTCAACGTAGCCCAGAATACGCACTGGGGTGCCTTCGGCCTCCTTGGCCGAAGGCTCCAAACCATACAGGGTAGCCTTCTCTGGCATACGAAGCTACTGGGAGAAAACGGCGAAAAACATTAGCCTTCGGCATTACCAAGCCTTCGGCATTAGGGAAGCCTTCGGCTGAACTTAGCCCTCTGCCACTCGGGGCCTTCGGCTACACAGGGGTCCTTGGTTACATGGGGCCCTCGGCCACACAAGGAGCCTTCGGCCAAACACTCTCAATCATCGAAGATTTCTTTTAGAGACAGTCAACCACCGCATTTAATGCCACGTCGCATCCGCCAACCGCATTCAATGCGGTGAACGTACCACTGCCAGTGCCACCCGGTTGATGTGACCCTTCGGCCGTTGGATTACTGACACGTGTACTCCCATCGCATTTATTGCTGCTATAAATAGCAGCCCATTTCTCCTTGTAATTGACATGATCTACATCCCAACTCCATATCTCGAGTTCATTTAATAAAATCGACTCTCTCTCCTCCTATTTACTCTGGCTTCTCTCTAAGTTATTCCCGCAATAACCCCTCGGATAAGATACCCCCCGGGTAGACTATCCATCATCGGTTATATTAAAAAAAATTATAATTGGATAATTAAAGTGTTTAAATGCCACTTTGACAAAAATTGTACACACTAGTGCACTAAACTTCCAAATTACACAAATAATTTAACACAAATTGCACAAATAATTACACAAATAATTGAACACAAGTATTAATTTAACATATTCAAAGTACACATTACATAATTTAATATATTTCGGATATTTTGGTTATATCAAAACACATTATAATTGGATAGTTAACGTGTTGGAATGCCACTTTAACAAAAATTGTACACACTAGTTCACTACACATTCAATTTACACAAATAATTTAATACAAATTGCACAAATAATAACACAAATAATTGAACACAAGTATTAATTTAAATATTCAAAGTACACACTAACATATATTTCGGATATTCGGGCGGGTCGGGTTGGGATTTCACAAACCCTACCCGCCACCCGGTCTAGGCCCAATACTAATCGGATTTTCGGTTTCGGGTTTTTCGGGTCGGATATCCACTTCGGTTCGGATAATATCCGAAAAAAATATCGGGTTTTTCGGGTCGGATCGGGTTTTGCTCAGCCCTATTTATATGTATTTTAAATATGTAGATTTGATACAATTTATTAATTTAGTATTGTAATTTTAACATAACTAAGCTTTTGTTACTTCATATTTTGGAAATGTTGCTTTGTCTTTGATGTAACAAAAAAATGATGTATGTTTGTATTTTGTTAAACTTGTAGTGTGTTTGAATGATAGTGCAATTAGATTTAGTGAGAGCCCGTTTGGTAACACTGAAATTGGCTAAATCGGCTGATCCTGCTGAAATTTATGAAGTTCTAGCTTAAGTGGCTGTATTGGCTGATTCTGCTGATTTATGCAAAAATTCAATCAAAAATATAATTTATTAATAAAATAAAGAAAAAAATTATATGTAAAAATAGCTAAAATGGTTTTCTACAGTAATTTCAACCGAAACAACCAGAAAAGTAACTCCAACCTTACATTTTCTTATTATTACACATTTCAGTGCGCGAAATCAAAAGGTACGTGTTTGGTGAAAAAGTTAGCTGATAAGCATGATAAGCCGAATAATAGTGTTACCCAACGGGATCTGAATGTGTTTATGTTTTGTCAAATTAAGAATTATTAATGATATTATGCGTATATTTAAAAAAATGTGGTGCTTTTTGGTATTAAGCGCCGCATAGTAGTTTTTTTTTTAATTTTTAAATTGGGTTTGCGGTGTTGTTCCTTACATACGCGCCACACTTGTTAACGTTTTTTTTTTAGTTTTTTATAGACGTACACGGTGCTTTTAATAATATAATAAGCGCCGCAAGCTGTGCGGCGCTTTTTTGAAAATAAGCGCCGCACATATTTGTAGTGCGACAGTCAAATATGTGGCGCCTAAAAGTGCCACACGGACCCAAAAAAAGCGTTGTGTATGACGTATTTTTCACTAGTGACCTAATAACTAGTACACATTTTTAGTTGTGTGAAGTCATAATAGCTTGAATTTTACATAAAGTTTATCTCTAAATAACTATAAAACACAATTATATCAAATCAAAGTAAAAAAACAATAAAATGATTCAAAAATTAATTAAAAACGATTTTAGACTTGATTAATTAAATATTCCCTTATGAATAAATGAATATATAACGGCTAAATATAAAAAACACATTGATATAGTATTAATATATTAAAAGACTGAGGAATTCATGCATTATTACACACACATATATTGATATATAGGTGTATTTGTAGTCAGGGGCCACTACAAAAAAAATCATTTATAGAGACAACACTTTGAAGCAATTTGCCTCTAAAAGACCCTTTTAGCATCATATAAAACTTGGTTGCCTCTAATCTTATAAGCTCTCAATACATTTGAGGCAACCATAATTTTTTTGTCTCTAAAAGGTATGACTTGGAGCAACCTTTTAATGGTTGCCTCTAAAAGGTATTATTTGGAACAATCTTTTTATGGTTGCATCTAAAAGGTATTATTTGGGACAATCTTTTTGGCCCTTAAAACATCTACTTCAAAATTAATTTGGGGCAATCATTTTCTTAGTCTTCTAATAAAAAACAGGCTATTAATTAGATGAATTTCAATTTTTATTGCCTCTGAAGTATCCTAAATTTAAAAAATTGACTGGTTTGTAATCACTTAGGGCGTGTTTGTTAATACTTAAAAGAGCTAAATCAGTTGAATTTATTGAAATTGATGGAATGTTGACTGAAATTGCTGAATTATCCAAATTTGGTGAAAATTTAAAATGAGAGGAATTTAACAACACTTTTAAAAAATTTAAATTATAATAAATTAGTAAATAAAATAGTCAAAGTAGAATATGTGAATAATGCAAAAAGTCTTATGTTACAATTAAAAGGGAACGAATGTAGTATTTACTATGGAGTACTTCTTTTTTTATGGTTGTAAATATTTTAAAATTAAGAGCCCGTTCGGTAGTACGAAAATTGGCTGTTTTGGCTGATTCTGCTGAAATTTATGAAGTTCTGACTAAAGTGGCTGCATTGGCTGATTCTGCTGATTTAAGAAAAAATATTTTAAAATACATTTTATTAATAAAATACAGAAAAATATATATGTGAAAATAGCTAAAGTGGTCATCTACAGTAACTTCAGCCAATACAACCAGAAAAGTAACTGATGGATGGTCTACCCGGGGGGTATCTTATCCGAGGGGTTATTGCGGGAATAACTTAGAGAGAAGCCAGAGTAAATAGGAGGAGAGAGAGTCAATTTTATTAAATGAACTCGAGATATGGAGTTGGGATGTAGATGATGATTTACAAGGAGAAATGGGCTGCTATTTATAGCAGCAATAAATGCGATGAGAGTACACGTGTCAGTGATCCAACGGCCGAGGGGTCACATCAATCGGGGTGGCACCGACCATCGCACGTTCCCCACATTAAATGCGGTGGGTGGATGTGACGTCGCATTAAATGCGGTGGTTGGCTGTCTCCAAAGGGAATCTTCGATGATTGAGTCCGTTTAGCCGAAGGCTCCTCGCGTAGCCGAGGGCTTTGTGTGGACGAAGGCACTGTGTGGCCGAAGGCTTCATGTATGGCCGAGGGCTTCATGTATGGCCGAGGGCTTCATGTATGGCCGAGGGCTTCATGTATGGCCGACGGCTTCATGTATGGCCGAAGGCTTCATGTATGGCCGAAGGTTTCCTGTGTAGCCGAAGGCTTGGTTCAGCCGAGGGCTTCCCCTGGCGCCGAGGGCTCCACAGTGCCGAAGGCTCCTGTTTTCTGTCATTTTCTCCCAGTAGCTTCACATGGTCGAATATGGCGGTTCTGTGAGTTTTGGAGCCTTCGGCCAAGGAGGCCGAAGGCATCCCTGTGTGTACTGTGGGCTTCTTGACGCTTGGGCCGCCGAATCTTGGGCCTCCTGAGCTCCTTGGGCTTGTTGGGCTTGTGATAGATTAGTAGGAGTTTGTGGGCCGGGGGTTCCCGGGCCATATACTCCATCAGGAGTCCCTCACTCCTTTTGCCGAAAGGTACTTGAGGGAAAAGGAGTAATTGTGTTGATTCTCCCGAAAGCTTCATCGTTTTGTTGGGTGCCTTTGACTGGTCACTTATCTTCTGCTGTTAGCCGAAGGCTTCTCTCAGTCCCCCACATGTCGAGGGTTTTCTGAGGGAAGCGTAAATAATATCTGTATGTGTTGTGATGAAGGCTGCTTCATCATTGTCAGTGACTTTGTGGAAAGTTTCTGACATTCTGCTTTGCCGAAGGGTGTAATGGTGCATGTACCCGAGGGCTACATGCATTATTTGTAGATTTCTTGCATGTGGGAATTTTTGTTTTTAGTCATGTGTGATTCCCGAGGGGTGTATCCCAGTCCCTCACTCCTTTAGGTCGAAGGCAAGTTCAGGCTGAAGGAGTTATGATGTGTTGATGAGCTCCCGAGGGGTGGCAACATTGACAAGCCGAAGGCTTATACTGCTGCCTGCTCGAAGGCTATCATCCAAGTATGCATTGATGAGTGACAACATTGACAAGCCGAAGGCTTATACTGCTGAATTCTTGAAGGGTTCTGGTGAGAGTTGTTCACCGAAGACCATAATAGGTGGCAGCCGGAGGCAGTCACTTGGGGGTGCAACATTGATAAGCCGAAGGCTTATACTACTGCTTGCTCGGGGGCACTTGATGAAAGGCAACATTGATAAGCCGAAGGCTTATGCTGCTGCTTTCTCGAAGGCTGTAATAGATGATAGCCGGAGGTGACCACTTGAGGGTGCAACATTGATAAGCCGAAGGCTTATGCTGCTACATGCTCGAGGACGGAACATTGACAAGCCGAAGGCTTATGCTGCTGCATTCTCGAAGGCATTTGGTGAGAGTTGTTCCCCGAAGGCTATAGTAGGTGACAACCGGAGATGATCACTTGAGGGTGCAACATTGACAAACCAAAGGCGTATACCGTTGCATGCTCGAAGGCATAGGAACCTGAAGGAAACTGTTGCCTGTGTGCCGAAGGGTGCTGGCTGAGGCCACTTCGCAATATAGCCGTTGGAATGTTACCCGAAGGATTCATGTATGGCGGGAGGTTTCATGGCCGAGAAGTACTGCCGAGGGGTACCAAGAGGTACTGCCGAGGGGTACCGAGAGGTACTGCTGAGGGGTACCAAGAGGTACTGCCGATGATAAGGGTCTTCAGAAAGATGATCACGTTGAGACCAAGGGGTCTGCCGTGATGCACGAACGGCGCCATGGAGGGGCCAGTCCGAAATCCAGCAACAGTCCTCATCCTTGGAGTGGGAGGAGGAGACCGGTCTTCAAAAAGATGATCACGTTGAGACCAAGGGGTCTGCCGTGTCATCGGATGAACGATCACGTCGAGACCAAGGGGTCTGCCGTGATGCAAGAACGGCGGCATTGAGGGGCCAGTCTGAAGTCCATGCAACGGTCCTCATCCATGAAGTGAGGGGATGAGGCCGGTCTTCCGAGGGATTATCACGTTGAGACCAAGGGGTCTGCCGTGTCACCGGATGAATGATCACGTTGAGACCAAGGGGTCTGCCGTGATGCAAGGATGTCGACGTTGACAGACCGATCCTGAAATCCATGCAACAGTCCTCATCCATGAAGTGAGGGGATGAGGTCGGTCGTGAGACAGATGATCACGTTGAGACCAGGGGGTCTGTCGTGATGGCCATGAACGCGATGGCATGAAGGCCACGCGTTGAGGGCTCATGAGCGGGAGCTTCCGTCTGATGGTTAGAACCTGAGGATGAAGGCGCTAGCATGAGGACCAGGCGCTAGTCATGGGGGCGAAGGCATGAAGGCCATGCGCTGAGGGATCATGACCGAGGGCTTCCGTTTAGAGGTTGGAACCCGAGGATGAAGGCGCTGGCATGAGGGCCAGGCACTGGTCATGAGGGGAGTGGCATGAAGGACACGCGTTGAGGGCTCATGACCAAGGGCTTCCGCATGAATGTTGGAACCCAATGATGAAGGCACTGACATGAGGGCCAGGCGCTGGCCATGAGGGCGGTGGCATGAAGGCCACACGCTGAGGGCTCATGACTAAGGGCTTCCGCATGAATGTTGGAACCCGATGATGAAGGCGCTGGCATGAGGGCCAGGCGCTGGTCATGAGGGCGGTGGCATGAAGGCCACGCACTGAGGGCTCATGACCAAGGGCTTCCGTACGAATGTTGGAACCCTATGATGAAGGAGCTGGCATGATGGCCAGACGCTAGTCATGAGGGCGATGGCATGAAGGCCATGCGCTGAGGGCTCATGACTGAAAGCTTCCGTCTGAGGGTTGAAACCCGAGGATGAAGGCGCTGACATGAAGGCCAAGCGCTGGTCATGAGGGCGATGGCATGAAGGCCATACGCTGAGGGCTCATGACTGAGGGCTTCCGTAGGAATGTTGGAACCCGAGGATGAAGGCGCTGGCAGCATGAAGGCCACGCGCTGGTCATGAGGGCGATGGCATGAAGTCCATGCGCTGAGGGCTCATGACCAAAGGCTTCCATATGAAGGTTGGAACCTGATGATGAAGGCGCTGGCATGAGGGCCAGGCGCTGGTCATGAGGGCGATGGAATGAAGTCCATGCGCTGAGGGCTCATGACCAAAAGCTTCCATATGAAGGTTGGAACCCGAGGATGAAGGCGCTGGCAGCATGAAGGCCACGCGCTGGTCATGAGGGCGATGGCATGAAGGCCATTCGCTGAGGGCTCATGACCGAGGGCTTCCGTATGAATGTTGGAACCCGAGGATGAAGGCGCTGGCAGCATGAAGGTCATGCGCTGGTCATGAGGGCGATGGCATGAAGGCCATACGCTGAGGGCTCATGACTGAGGGCTTCCGTATGAATGTTGGAACCCGAGGATGAAGGCGCTGGCAGCATGAAGGCCACGCGCTGGTCATGAGGGCGATGACATGAAGTCCACGCGCAGAGGGCTCATGACCAAAGGCTTCCATATGAAGGTTGGATCCTGATGATGAAGGCGCTGGCATGAGGGCCAGGTGCTAGTCATGAGGGCGATGGCATGAAGGCCATGCACTGAGGGCTCATGACCGAGGGCTTCCGTATGAATGTTGGAACCCGAAGATGAAGGCATGGCATTGAAGGTCCATGTAGGCTGGTCATGAGGGCGTTGGCATGAAGGCCACACGCTGAAGGCTCATGACCAAAGGCTTCCATATGAAGGTTGGAACCCGAGGATGAAGGCGCTGGCAGCATGAAGGCCACGCGCTGGTCATGAGGGCGATGGCATGAAGTCCATGCGCTGAGGGCTCATGACCAAAGGCTTCCATATGAAGGTTGGAACCTGATGATGAAGGCGCTGGCATGAGGGCCAGGCGCTGGTCATGAGGGCGATGGAATGAAGTCCATGCGCTGAGGGCTCATGACCAAAAGCTTCCATATGAAGGTTGGAACCCGAGGATGAAGGCGCTGGCAGCATGAAGGCCACGCGCTGGTCATGAGGGCGATGGCATGAAGGCCATTCGCTGAGGGCTCATGACCGAGGGCTTCCGTATGAATGTTGGAACCCGAGGATGAAGGTGCTGGCAGCATGAAGGCCACGCGCTGGTCATGAGGGCGATGACATGAAGTCCACGCGCAGAGGGCTCATGACCAAAGGCTTCCATATGAAGGTTGGATCCTGATGATGAAGGCGCTGGCATGAGGGCCAGGCGCTAGTCATGAGGGCGATGGCATGAAGGCCATGCACTGAGGGCTCATGACCGAGGGCTTCCGTATGAATGTTGGAACCCGAAGATGAAGGCATGGCATTGAAGGTCCATGTAGGCTGGTCATGAGGGCGTTGGCATGAAGGCCACACGCTGAAGGCTCATGACCAAAGGCTTCCATATGAAGGTTGGAACTCGAGGATGAAGGCGCTGGCAGCATGAAGGCCACGCGCTGGTCATGAGGGCGATGGCATGAAGTCCATGCGCTGAGGGCTCATGACCGAGGGCTTCCGTATGAATGTTGGAACCCGAGGATGAAGGCGCTGGCAGCATGAAGGTCACGCGCTGGTCATGAGGGCGATGGCATGAAGGCCATACGCTGATGGCTCATGACTGAGGGCTTCCGTATGAATGTTGGAACCCGAGGATGAAGGCGCTGGCAGCATGAAGGCCACACGCTGGTCATGAGGGCGATGGCATGTAGTCCATGCGCTGAGGGCTCATGACCAAAGGCTTCCATATGAAGGTTGGAACCTGATGATGAAGGCGCTGGCATGAGGGCCAGGCGCTGGTCATGAGGGCGATGGCATGAAGTCCATGCGCTGAGGGCTCATGACCAAAGGCTTCCATATGAAGGTTGGAACCCGAGGATGAAGGCGCTGGCAGCATGAAGGCCACGCGCTGGTCATGAGGGCGATGACATGAAGTCCACGCGCAGAGGGCTCATGACCAAAGGCTTCCATATGAAGGTTGGATCCTGATGATGAAGGCGCTGACATGAGGGCCAGGCGCTAGTCATGAGGGCGATGGCATGAAGGCCATGTGCTGAGGGCTCATGACCGAGGGCTTCCGTATGAATGTTGGAACCCGAAGATGAAGGCATGGCATTGAAGGTCCATGCAGGCTGGTCATGAGGGCGTTGGCATGACGTCCATGCGCTGAGGGCTCATGACCAAAGGCTTCCATATGAAGGTTGGAACCTGATGATGAAGGCGCTGGCATGAGGGCCGGGCGCTGGTCATGAGGGCGATGGCATGAAGGCCATACGCTGAGGGCTCATGACTGAGGGCTTCCGTATGAATGTTGGAACCCGAGGATGAAGGCGCTGGCAGCATGAAGGCCACGCGCTGGTCATGAGGGCGATGGCATGAAGGCCATTCGTTGAGGGCTCATGACCGAGGGCTTCCGTATGAATGTTGGAACCCGAGGATGAAGGCGCTGGCAGCATGAAGGCCACGCTCTGGTAATGAGGGCGATGGCATGAAGGCCATACGCTGAAGGCTCATGACTGAAAGCTTCCGTGCGACATGAGGGTTCAAGACTCTTGTGCCCTCCTTGAGGCTGAAGGCTCCTGGGAGAGGTAATGGCGAGGGCTCTTAGTTGTGGACTTAGCCAAATTTTGGTGAAGTCTGCTGGTGAGCCTTCTTCCTTGCAGTGGAACCTTCATGTAGTAGAGCCTTCGGACATGTAGTCGAATGACTTTGTATTTAGAGATTCCCTTGCATCTTTAGAAATAGCCTTCGGGAATGTATCTCTGGATTGTTGTTGAGCCTCCGGGGAGAAAAGTATCCGGGGAGTTCCTTCCCCCCTACACATCTTTTTCTTTCTTTTTTTTTTTTTTTTTTTTTTGCATGTTGTAGGAGGGGCATCAAGAAACTTGGTTTCAAGGAAAGGCTTGGCCTATATGGGAGGCAACGGAGCAAACCGTTGGCTCCCCCTTCGGGAATGACCTTCCGATATCCCGAAGGGTTTGAGGGTCGTTTCCTCGGCCCGAGACATCGTCTGTTGCCTGCTTCCCCTTGGGGGATAGCGCGGAAAGCGCCTTGGTTTTGAAAGTCGTCCCCTCAGCCCGAGACATGGTCTGTTGCCTGCTTCCCCTTGGGGGATAGCGCGGGGAGCGTTTCGTTTGTGAAAGTCGAATCCTGGGCTCGGGACATGGTCCGTTGCCTGCCTCCCCTTGGGGGATGGCGCGGAAAGCGTTTCTGGGAAGGGTTTTATTTGTGTGTAGAACACAAATAGCCGGGGGCACTTGGTACTAGCCGGAGCCGAAGGGTATTGTACCCCCCCGGTTTTTTTTTTTTGTTTTTTTTATGTATGCATGAAATATGCATGGGGGCGTCCTCGAGGGGAACGGCTTATTGAAAAACACTTGGTGTTTTTCAAGAATGGTGAGCGTATTGGCGCACCTTGTACTTGGTACATTGAGTCATCCTCGCGGAGAGGAGGGGTCTTGGGCCGTAAATCACCCATGTTGGTGAATGATGAGGGCTTGGCCGCTCATACGTTCTCTTGGAAAAAGATGGGGCCTTTGGCCTGTGAGTCAACATTTTGGTAAGGGGATGAGGGCTTGGCCCTTAATCCATCCTCATAAGAAGAATGGGACCTTGGGCCGTTTGATCGGTGAGAGATGAGGGCTTGGCCGCTCATATGCTCTTTGGAGAAAGAGGGGGCCTTGGGCCGGTGAGCAAATATATTGGTGGGGGTTGTCCTTCCGAACCCCGAGGGGTTTGAGAGTCGTTTCCTCGGCCCGGGACATAGTTCGTTGCCTGCCACTCCCTTGGGGAATGGCGCGGAAAGCGTTTCAAGGAAGGGTTTTATTTTGTGAAACACAAATGGCCGAGGGCACTTGGTATCTGCCGGAGCCGAGGGGTATTGTCCTCTCAGTTTTTTATGTGTATGTACAATCATGCATGAGGGCATCCTCAAGGGAACAGCTTGCATGAGGCTCTCAGGTCCTCATGGCTACAACACTTGGTGTAGCCGGCGATATACTCGCCCCTCGGCCTCGGCGCCTGACGCGGAGGGCTAGTTTGGGATGGTGGCGAGGGAGAAAGAATTGTTTTTATTAAGAGGCGATATATTCGCCCCTCGGCCTTGCGCCGGGAGAAGTTTGATTAATTCTAAAGCCTTGGGCTTAGGGTAAAGAGGCTTTTTTGAAAAATTTTCTTAAGGTGTTATATATACATATATATATATTAATAAATCACGAGTGGCGATAGTAATAGAGTATAACCGCTGCTTGGGGCCTGTAGATAGGAGGAATTCATCTGGTCGAAGGGTTCCTCCTTCCTTGAACTTGACCTTAGCTAAGAGTTTAGGGTTGCAATGTGCTCATGGGACGGTGATGGGGGCCTTACGCCGATGGCCGAGGGCATGGTACCGCCGGAGGGTGTCGCGTCGTGCCGCCGAAGGGCACCAAGTGGCATCGCCGAGAGCCGCCGAGGGCCGCCGAGGACTTTTGACTGGATGGGTGGGTCTCAGATTTGGGAGCTTCTGGAGCAGCCGCCACCTTGGTTACAATTGGGGGCCTCTCAAGAGGGAAGTGAGGAACCCAAGCTCTGACCAAGGAGTTCCAACTTGGCCGAGGGAACTTTGGACGGGAGATACGTCCTCCCACTCGGATAGTGAATCGGGAGGGACTCACTTGATGTGTTCTTCCCATTTTGGTAGGTGTTTTTTGTTTGGTGAAGGGGAGGGTTTCTTACTTGATTGTTCATCCCTCTCAACGAGAGCACCAAATGATGGATGGTCTACCCGGGGGGTATCTTATCCGAGGGGTTATTGCGGGAATAACTTAGAGAGAAGCCAGAGTAAATAGGAGGAGAGAGAGTCAATTTTATTAAATGAACTCGAGATATGGAGTTGGGATGTAGATGATGATTTACAAGGAGAAATGGGCTGCTATTTATAGTAGCAATAAATGCGATGAGAGTACACGTGTCAGTGATCCAACGGCCGAGGGGTCACATCAATCGGGGTGGCACCGACCATCGCACGTTCCCCACATTAAATGCGGTGGGTGGATGTGACGTCGCATTAAATGCGGTGGTTGGCTGTCTCCAAAGGGAATCTTCGATGATTGAGTCCGTTTAGCCGAAGGCTCCTCGCGTAGCCGAGGGCTTTGTGTGGACGAAGGCACTGTGTGGCCGAAGGCTTCATGTATGGCCGAGGGCTTCATGTATGGCTGAGGGCTTCATGTATGGCCGAGGGCTTCATGTATGGCCGAAGGCTTCATGTATGGCCGAAGGCTTCATGTATGGCCGAAGGTTTCCTGTGTAGCCGAAGGCTTGGTTCAGCCGAGGGCTTCCCCTGGCGCCGAGGGCTCCACAGTGCCGAAGGCTCCTGTTTTCTGTCATTTTCTCCCAGTAGCTTCACATGGTCGAATATGGCGGTTCTGTGAGTTTTTGAGCCTTCGGCCAAGGAGGCCGAAGGCATCCCTGTGTGTACTGTGGGCTTCTTGACGCTTGGGCCGCCGAATCTTGGGCCTCCTGAGCTCCTTGGGCTTGTTGGGCTTGTGATAGATTAGTAGGAGTTTGTGGGCCGGGGGTTCCCGGGCCATATACTCTATCAACCGAAATATCCGAAACCCGACCCGATATCCGAAAATATCCGACTTAAAAATATCCGAAATACCCGATTTGAAATATCAAAGGGTCGGGCCTAGTATTTAAATTAAAAAACCCGAACGGGTTTAGGGTTCGCAAACCCGACCCGCCCGAACCCGACCCGTGCACACCCCTACATATAAAAAGAACGAACCTTGTGCATATATCACAAATATTGTTAAACTCTTCAACAGTATATGCTTCACTTCTTGGAGACTAATCCTGAAATAGTTAAAAACATAAAAAATGAATAGTTTGTAAAGTACAATGCATATAAAAATAGTCAAAGTTAAAAACATTGTTATACCTTCCCGATGTCGATGCTACCACGATTGTCTGATGAGTTCGGGGTAAGTTCTTCTAATTCTAATTACAATGAGCAAAATTCCTCTTTACAGAAAGAGAGGAATAAAAGAAAGGAACTTGAAGAGAGACTTGCTAATGATCAGAAGTGTTTGGAAGCACGTTTAGAAAAGAAAGGAATCCTTAATCTACGCTTAAAAAATTCACAAGACAAAGTCACTAACATAGAATCTGAAGTAGCTAAACTTAAGAGTTGTATAACAGATTTAAAAATCAATATTAGCTGTTGTGAAAAGTCTTTTTTGTACTAGTAATTTATTTAATTAATATTAGGGCCTATTTGTGTGATTTGCATCAGTCACCCAATCTATTGAATCAGACTTGTCTATGGCCGACATATGTGCACAAAACATATAACTCTTTGCGTACACGAAACACTTTTGTATATATAAACACAACCTGCGAGTGTGGTTTAAATGGTCCACTTCAAATGGATTTAATTTAAGCAGCACTTATGTAATTATATCTTCTGAAGGAATGTATGGCTAGTTTAAGTGGTCATGCATTAATAATTGTCTCACCTCAAGGCTCAAGCACTATTATAGGAGTTAAGTTTTTGCAACTCACAATGACTGACTTCTTGTGCAAAATTATGTATATGACAAAGGAAATGTAGCCAAGTATTTTAACAATTCGAGTTTACATCTTGGGAATGCTAAAAGTACAAACAAACTTACAAAAAAACTTACAAACAAGTTATGTGGCTATTATAATTACCTTTGATGTAAAAGTGTTGTAAATGTGATGTGATGTGTTAAATAATGAGATGATACCACATACCCTTTTTGTAAGAGTTTTTGTAAAAGTTTTTGTACTTCTAGCATAACTCATCCAAGTTTGGTCTCGTGAAATCAAGATTGATAATGAAAAATAATTATTGACGGGAGGGGTCGACACTCAAATGTAAACCCACATACATTTGAAATTACTCACGGCCGCCATCAAAGTTTTACGACAATGAGTTTTGTTCACCCCCTTGAAATAGGGTGATTTCACCCCTCCTCTCTTTACCTGTCACATGACATGATGTTTTCAATATCTTATGAGAAATGATGTTTGTATATAACTATATAAGGTCTTTGTACACTATATATAAGGTCGATCAACATAAAATCCTTTTTCTCCTCAACTCCCTTCTCTCTTCTCTTTCTCTACTCATTCTTACTCGGATATCTAATCAAAGATAGGATCTTCCCCCTCCTCCTCTCCCTCTCCCTCCTCCTTACTCTTTTTATTTCAAATCTTTTTCATTACTTGCACAAAATCATCTTTATTTATCTTTTTTCGTCTTTATATTGTTTATCAATTTTTTAAAAAAATTAAGCGCATATTGGTCATGTTAGAGATATTTTCATTATAATTGTGATCAATGTTACTTTGCTAGTTTATAGTTAGCTAGAATAATGAATAGGCCTTTTAAGGCAAAATGTAATAAAGACTTTCATGCCTTTTTAGGCAAAATGTAATAAAGCTTAACCTAGCCTTTCCCTTAAGGCATATATATAGCCTGACGGGAAAGGTAGGTTTCACAATTATTTGGGCTCCTTTTTCTAGGAGGCCCATACCTAAAAAGGCATGAAAGTCTTTATTACATTTTGCCTTAAAAGGCCTATTCATTATTCTAGCTAACTATAAACTAGCAAAGTAACATTGATCACAATTACAATGAAAATATCTCTAACAATCTCCCCCTTTGTGATCAGATGTTCTTGTTTCTTCTTTTCTTCACTTCTGAGCTTTAAAATAATGCTTTCTAAGATTTAATGCATGCTCGTAATTTCTGAGAGACCTTCTTCTGTCTAGTTGTTTCTCGATGGCTTTCAAGATTTTATTGACTCTTTCCAATTCTTTGATTTCTTCCTTCGAGGCTTCATTCTGTCTTTTATCTAGCTCTTCTTTCCTTGGCTGGAGCTGTTCTCGGATGATTTGCAGGGTCCCATCACAGTATTTTTGAATGTCTTCAACAATCATCAGACGCTTCTCTTCTTTGTGATTCAGATAAATGACTGAGATGGGCTTGTCAAATGTATCATATGCTGCAAAGGTTTCAAGCCCAGGTCTATCCAAGTCCGGTCGTGTAAGATTCGCCTTTGAATAATTGTGCTCAAGAGTCATCTGGAGATCATGGGAGGCGTAGAACCGAACTTGTCTTGTCATGAATCTCTTAATGGCCTCAAAACCTTCTCTAGCAAGTCTGTCTTTGTGCACTGGGAGCTCCCTGCATCTCATGAACATTTGATAAATATCATCCATGTGCAGTAGGAAGAAGTCATTCTCTTGACAGGTGAACTCCGAGCCATCGGTACGTCGTAGACGAAAGATCAGGAACTTAATCGTTTCCAAGTAGTCTTCTGTGATATCCAGGATTTTTGATATAGGACATCCACTTGTTGCGAGATTATGATTTAGAACTTGTCTTCGTTCCCCTGTGGATCTGTGTCCTAGCATATACAGGTTACCTCCTCGGTATTTTCCTTTCAAGTGATTGATTCCTCGCATCTTTAATTCACTGAACTTCTTGATTTTTTCAGGTTGTCGCCAGATTTTCTCTCGGATTTCTTCTAGGAAGGGGGCTTTGATTCTAACAATTTCCCATTTTTCTTTGACTGGTTCTGGTGCCTTGGGATTTTCTTTATGATTCTCCCCTTCCTTGAGTTCATCTTCATCGAGTCCAATCATTTGTGCATGATATTTGTTGAGGAATTCTCTGAGTTGCCAGCTTCGACACATTTCGTACTGCTCCGCTTCAACTCTAAGATCATCCCACTCTGTCCACTCGCGAGGCCACTGATCATGAACTAGAAGGTCTTCCAGTTCATCTTGCATTTGATTACCAGAGGGCTTAGAGTGAGCTTGTTGTTGTGTCGAAGGCGACCTGTCATGTGAAACACCGGGATCCTCAGGATTGCCCGTTATCATCAGATTAGAACTAGGTTCTTTCTGATGGCCTGAATAGAATGGTGTACTTGAAGTAGCAGCCTCAGGACTTCCACTCCATCCTTGGTCTACATCTATGAAAGATGAGCCTAGGAGTGTTGTTTCTAGCTCGACCGGGCTAGATGTGGGTTGATTGGCTGAATGGCTTTTATGTTGAGTGGATGATGGGGGCTGATTGTTCGAGGATTCAGGTTGGTTGGATTGCGTAGAGGGTTGGCTTGTTGACGCATCACGCTCAAGTGTCCTTTGTCTCTTGTTCTCCCCCTCATGAGGATCCGAGTCATCGGGGTCCTCATGCGAACGTTTGTGACCGAGGAGACTATCACGGCATGAGTTGTCAGGCTTAAGGATCCGAAGAAGGTCTTTTTGTTTCTGGGTTAGGTTGCCTTCTTCGGTAGCTAGTAGTTGATCTAGCATTAGGGTTTCGAGTACCTCGAACGGTAAAGTTTTAGGGTCAGGAAAAGGTGTGGTCGAAGTAGGGGAGGACACTAGTTCTGTATCCTGGGTTCCCCTTGAAGCAGTAGGCGAGTGAGGTAGGGTAGTGGATGGTTCAGAGGTTTGTTGGGTAGATATGATAGGAAGTGGTTGGGTTTGTTGGGTATGTGAGGATGATGGTTGGGGTTGGGTGATGTCATTATGTAACGTCGGGGTGTTCCTGAATTCCTGTGCCCGAGCGGTTATTGCTTCGTGCACCCACGGTTTAATGGTGGAATCCAAGAAACACTGCAAAATGACAGAAAGGTCGGTGGGGTCAGGGTGTCCGGTTACAGGGGTAGTAACCGTTGTCACAGCATCAGTAAAGATTACCGATGTGTGGCCTGCAGATAATGATGGAGATATCTGTTGAGTAGCAGGACTTCCGATCATCATCGACGTATCTCCGATCGTTGAGGACAAGTAAAGTGCACCTGTCGTGTGCGGTGGTGTGAGCAGTGTATGTGTCCTAGAAAATGATGAAAATGTTGGGATGGTGGAAACTAGACTCAATGTGCTAGAAGGAGGGGTAGTGGTCTGGGGCGGAAGACCACAAAGTAAATCCTCAGCTGCTTCGTAAGGAGACAGCGAGGTGGGTAAAAGATCCCCTATTTGTGAAACTACTACCTGTTGGGAGGCAGCAGAGTGGCTAGGTGAGGCTTGTGCATGCGCAGTTGGGCTAGATGCTGCGTCTTCTACTCGGAGACTGAAAATATCAGCCTCTGCACCTATGGGGTTAGCCCGGTTTATTGTGTCAAGGTCAGAGCAGCTGTCATATAAAGCTAACTCTTCTGCCAGGTTGCTCATGGTTTGCACTCTTTGCACAGGAGTAGATGATGAGGCAAGATCATGACGCACCTTGGAGCGAGTCTCACTGATGATATTTCCTTGAGTGTCCTTGATTTGGTGAGACTGCTCTTGTGTTGTAGCCCGAGAAAGCCTGATAACGAGTCGTCCTTTCTTAGTGCGGGCTTTCTCGACTTTCTTGCCCTTTGCATTGGCATTGTCGTCGTCCTCATCATCATCATCGTCGTCGTTCCTAGCCTTGCTCCCAGAGCCCTCATCGTCAGCGTCTTGTGTTGTGGCTACGCTTGGCGAATCATGGGTAAACTCCTCAGCACGGGTGTGGCCCTCAGCAGACATAGTCTGATCATCATGGGGCCGGCTTGCCACTGGTCTCTGTGGCCGGGTTGAACTCTCAGGACCCTCACTCACTCTCGGCTGACTCCCCGGGGTAGGCTCAGGGGGGTTTATCTGAGCCATAGGGAGTATGATACCATTCTCCTCGCTGTAGCGTATGACATGTGGATCATTTCGACCGGCTAACAGGAGGAGAGGGACAGGAATAGGTAATGGTACCAATGTGCGTACCTCTGGCATTTTCTTCAAATATTGTAGGGCTGGAGTGCTGACATTCTCAGATGATTTGCGTCTTTGAATTGTAGGAATTGTTCTGGAGAAGTGTCGCACCAGCAGGGAGAGCCATCTCATGTATGGCAGATGTTTGATTAGATTGGTGTCGAATTTTCTTCTTCTCATCTCCAAGAACTCACTCCATATTAGAGCAGCATAGTCATAATTCTTCATGAAGGCGATTCCATGGAAGATATACACAAGGTAAGCACTGCACTTGTCGAATCCAGTGTGCTTGGAAGTGCAGCACTTATTCAGAGTAGCCATCAGTGTCCTCCATGGGCGCGGCAAGCGAGCCGTCTTGATTTCGGACATCAGTCGGAGAGGTTCAGCGTGGCCTAGTGTGATCATGTCCTCAAAGATTTGCGCTTCTGAGGCCAACGCATCATAATGTTCCTCCTCCGGGATCTGTAGCACTTGTTGGACCAGCGCCTTTGTAATGGTGACTCTTGTGTTGCAGATTGTGGCAGCCAGAACATCATCGAGTTGCCTGCCATTTGCATCTACGTCCTTGTCAAGTGTACCCCAGAATTGTTGGAGATACACCTGAGGGACTTCAGCGTTTGCGTTCAGTGCCTTCCACAGCTTGTGGCCTTTCAGAATAGAGACCACTACGTCGTCTTGACAAGAGAAGACTTCTGGGTCCAGTTGTGAGTTATTTTCCTTGATCGGGATCCAGTGTTCCCTAGCGTAGATCATGTTGATTGGAGTGTTGGCAGCCATTTCAGTCTGAAAATGATAAACAGATTAGTGCAATTGATCAGAAATTGGTTAAGTCCACAATTTATATCTCACTTGGGCCCTTTAGTGGTTTTTTTTTTGAAAATGGGGCCCAATTTAAGAATGGATATTGGTCTTTGTCGAAGTTGGGCCTGGACTTAGTTTATTTTGGCCCACATAATGAATTTACATGAAGTGTTAAGCTTGGGCTGGGTTGATTCTAAATCGTGCGGGGCTAAATCACGCAAGGGCCATTGTTCACACAACCCTAAGTGGATCGCGCAGGTCTACATTTTGCGCAGCCCTGTCTGATTGCGCAAGAGCCCAGATCGCGCACCCCGTCTGATCGCGCAAGTAACAAAGATCGCGCGGCCCCTAAATCACGCAGCCTTCTCAAATCGCGCAAAGGGATGAATCACGCAACCCCTTGCAAATCGCGCAGGCATTCACTCCGCGCAACACTTGGAAATCGCGCAAGCAGGGCTGATTGCGCAAGGAGTAAATCGCGCTGGACTTGAGTCCTAATCGCGCAGGTGGCCAATCGCGCAAATAGGGTAATCGTTCAAGGCCGATGATGGCGCAATCCTTATGGATCGCGCAAGCCTCCCTGATCGCGCAACTGCCTGAAGATCGAGTAAAGTTCAGATTTCAGATCGGGCAACCCTCCTGGATCGCGCAAGAGGCTTAATCACACAAGTCAGGCGAATCGCGCAAGTCTTATCGAATCGGGCACACGACTTCGCGCAACCATTCCTACTCAGTCTGGTTCGTCTTCTATGCGGAATACCTGTGAAATAATCAAGAATAACAAGAAACCATGGAGTTCTTACCCTTAGAAGTTTGACTAGGAGGAGATTTGAAAGAGAAAGAGGGAATTTGAGCTCTGAGGGAGTCCGAACGTTTCGCGCAAGAGAAGAATGAATGGGGGAGTGGAGTTGCGCGTTTCACTTGTTTAAGTAGGCCCGGGAGATTTTTCAAAATGTAACGGGCCCAAATCAGTCTGATTTCAATTTAAAAAAAATGCTCCCCCTCATCACTTGCTTCTCTTTAACAATGAATATTTTAGCAAACTCCCCCTCAATTTATACATTTTTAGAAATGCTCCCCCTCAATTTATGAACAGTTAGGAAAGCTCCCCCTCAACTTATGCAAATAAAAGATGATGCAAACAGAATAATAAAATAAACGAGATGTATGCAAAGATAAAAAGGAAAAATGATGCATGAGAGAGAGGGTGAAAAGAAAAAAAATGTGATGCAAAGATGACTAAATTGCAAAACATGAAAGCACACGCACACACACAGTTCAGATGTTACTCAGTCGTTTAGGTTCAGCATTCCCAACTTAGAGATCAGGAAATTGAATCTCTTTTCATCCAGGGCCTTTGTGAAAATGTCAGCCAGTTGCAATTCCGTAGACACAAAGTACATGTCCACGGTGCCTTTCTCAACGTGATCCTTTATGAAATGATATCTGAGATCAATATGCTTCGTCCGGGAATGATGGACCGGATTGCACGTGATGGCTATTGCACTTTGAGAGTCACTGTAGATCGGGATGTGTGAGAATGTGAACCCGTAGTCTTTCAGCTGGGTCCTCATCCATAATATCTGTGAGCAACAGCTAGCAGCCGCGACATATTCTGCCTCAGCTGTAGAAGTGGACACACAATTCTGCTTTTTGGAGGACCAGCATACCAACTTATCACCAAGAAATTGAGCACCTCCAGATGTACTCTTTCTGTCCAGTTTGCAACCCGCGAAATCAGCATCTGAGTATCCAACAAGGTCAAAACCTGATTCCTTGGGATACCAAAGGCCCAAATTGACTGTTCCTTTGAGATATCTCAGTATTCTTTTAACAGCATTCAGATGTGATTCCTTCGGATTTGCTTGAAAGCGGGCGCATAGGCAGGTTGCAAAGACAATGTCTGGTCTGCTAGATGTAAGGTACAGCAAGGAACCGATGATAGCCCGATAATTGGTAGCATCGACTGGTTTCCCGGAAGGGTCAGAGTCGAGCTTCTGTGAGGGAGACATGGGGGTTTTCATCGTTGACTTGCTGTCCATTTTGAAGCGCTTGAGCATATCATGGATGTACTTGGACTGATTTATGAATATTCCGTCTGGCATTTGCTTGATCTGTAGCCCCAGAAAGAAGTTCAACTCTCCCATCATACTCATTTCGAACTTGGTGCGCATCAGGTTGCTGAACTTTTTGCAGAAATTTGGATTCGACGAGGCAAAGATAATGTCGTCAACATAAATTTGTATCAGCATGATGTCACCCTTGTGTCTTTTGATGAAGAGAGTTGGATCTATCTTTCCCTTCGAGAAGCCTGATTCCACAAGAAAATCTGATAGAGCTTCGTACCAGGCTCTCGGTGCTTGTTTCAAACCATACAAGGCTTTCCTCAGCTTGTATACATGATTGGGGCGTTCAGGATCAACAAAGCCGTCAGGTTGTGCAACGTAGACTTCTTCTTTCAAATCTCCATTCAGAAATGCCGTCTTTACGTCCATTTGATACACTGTGAAGCTCTTGTGTGCAGCATATGCGAGAAATAGTCTGATGGCCTCAATTCTTGCCACTGGTGCAAAGGTTTCATCGTAGTCGATTCCTTCTTGTTGATTGTAACCTTTTGCAACCAGGCGGGCCTTGTTTCTCACGATCACACCATCTTCGTCTTTCTTATTTTTGAAGACCCACTTGGTGCCGATAATGGTTTTCTTGTAAGGCCTTGGCACCAGGGTCCACACTTTCAATCTTTCAAACTGGTTCATTTCTTCCTGCATTGCAATCACCCAGTCCGGATCAGCCAATGCGTCAGTCATCTTTGTTGGTTCTTTCTGACTCAGAAAACATGAGTATAAGCATTCATTGACTGATGCCGTTCTGGTTCTGACTCCTTGAGATGGATCTCCAATTATCAGCTCTGGCGGATGTGCTCTAGTCCATTTCCTCTCATGCTGTAGAGGCTGTGGAGTTATGATTGGATGATCAGGGTCAGAATATTCTTGTTCTGGTTGTACTTCTGGGGTTTCTTGCGTTGCAGCTTCTTCAGGTTGATCATTAACAGGAGAGGTTGGTTCATGTTCAGCTTCATTATCTGTATGCTCATCATCATTCTGAGTAGGAGTGTTGGTTTCTTCAGTGGTTGGAGCAGGTAACAGGGGGTTCTGAGTAGGTGTAGCATTTGTAGTTGGTGCTGCACGTGGTTGGCTGTAGAAGTGCTCAAAAAGAGAGTCCAGAACCACGTGCTCATCAGGTCTTGTCTCACCTCCCTGCCCTCCTACTCCAGAAGATGATGGAGTTTCATTGTTTGCAGAGGTTGATGGTTCAGAATGAAAATGTTCAGAAGCCAAGTCCGCCATTTCATAGAAGCTCACATTGATGCTCTCCATGACGGTTCTTCTGTCTTTCAAGTATACTCTGTACGCCTTGGAATTGGTAGAATACCCAATGAATATCCCTTCGTTTGCTTTTGGATCAAGCTTCCCCCTAGCATCCCTGTCGTTCATAATGTAGCATTTACAGCCGAAGACGCGGAAGAAGGCAATGTTAGGGAGCCGCTTGAACACAATCTCATAGGGCGTCTTGTCAAATCTTTTGTGGATCACTGTCCTGTTCTGTGTGAAGCAAGCCGTGTTGATAGCTTCCGCCCACATGAAGTGAGGAAGCTTTGACTGTATCAGCATGGTTTTGGCTGCTTCCACCAAGGTTCTGTTCCGTCGTTCTACAACACCGTTCTGCTGTGGTGTCTTAGCTGCAGAGAACTGTTGAGTGATTCCCTGAGCTTCATAGAATTCGGTCAGTTCCTTGTTCTTGAACTCCGTCCCGTTGTCAGTTCTGATAATCTTCACATTCTGCTGTAGATAGTTCTGTATGGTCCTGATGAACGTCATGATTAAGTTTGCAGTTTCGTCCTTGGAGCGCAAAAACTTGGTCCATGTGTAGCGTGAGTAGTCATCCACAATTACCAAAGTATATTTGCGTCCACTGATGCTATGCACGCGCATCGGACCACACAGATCCATATGTAATAGCTCCAGGGGACGAGATGAGGAGGGAAATTGTTTTGACTTGTGTGATGCTCTCCTCATCTTTCCCAAATGACATGCAGAACAGTGATGGTTGGGGGAGTTCTTCAGAACAGGCAGTCCTTTCACCAACTTCTTCGAGGAGAGGGAACTGATGGCTGGCAGATTCAAGTGTGAGAGACGTCTGTGCCATAGATTACTTTGTTCTTCAGATGCTTTGGACAGGAGACAGATGGATATGGGGGATCGTACCGATTTCAGATCAATGGTGTAGAGATTGGTTTTCCTCTGACACCTTAATAATGGTGTCCCACCCATATCCATCACACAACATTGCCTAGCATGGAATCTCACTTCCATTCCATTATCACAAAATTGGCCAATGCTAAGCAAGTTGTGTTTCAGTCCCTGCACATACGACACATTTCTGATTGTGACGCTCTCACAAATGACATCTCCTATCCCGAGTATGGGCGATGAAGCATTGTTCCCAAACCTCACGTTTCCTCCAAACCTTTCAGAATAGTTGCTCAGTAGTTCAATCTGTCCAGTCATGTGTGACGAGCAACCCGAATCAAGATGCCACACATGACTGACCTGCAAAACAGATTAGTTTCGCTTAGGTACCCATCGCCAGATGGGTCCTTCCTTATCAACAGTGAGCAATTGTTTCAACTTCTTTTTGATTTGGGATCCTAGGCTGGCTGATTGAGAAGAGTTTTTCATTTTTAATTGTTCTGCCTCAGCCTTAGGAACCCATTTTTGTTTGATTTGTTTTATTTTTGGAGCGAGGGAACTTTCATTTGTCCTAAGTGATTGTTCAGATAAATGATCTTTCAAAATTGGTTCACATGATAGCCTTTTGAGATGTTTGACTGAGTGAATCTTGAGAGGATACCTTAAAAATGGCAATTTGACCTCACTCTCAACATTCACCCTATCAATCTTGGGCTTAATCACAACATTCTTAACAATCACAGGATCTTTTGCTTTGCAAGGAGAAACAGACTTATAACAACAACATTTCATTAGTTTAACACAATCCAGAGAAACACATTTAGTACAGCGATTCGAGACAGAAATCTTAGAACTAGAAGACTTAGGAGCCATTCTCTTAGCATAACTAGTAGATGACTCACTAATGCTAGAACTAGACTTATTCTTAACATAAAAAATGGCGCTCGACCGCTGACTCTTATTGCTTAATCTCGACTCTTCTTCTCTCTTCTTCCTTCTTATTTTGTCTTCAATCCACTCTCCTTTCCTCTCGACTCTCTTCTTCACATCTTTCCCTGTCGGAGAATGAGACTTGGGGTGAGAAGGAGAAGTCTTAAAACTATCGCTTGAATTTTCAGAAGAGTTTTCAGAAGTAGAAGGGGAAGAGGATTGAGAAGCTGTGTTAGGCTGAGAGGCGGTTTTCAAAGAGGTTATTTCTTTTAAAAGTTCATCCTTTTCTTTTTCTAAAACTTGCTTTTCCTTTTCAAAAGAATCTTTTAACTCAGCAAACTTTCTCACCAATGGTGGAATGTAAGCTGGTTTCTCAATTGGTTCAGATGTGGAAGCCTCCTCTCCGTCTTTCTCAGCTTCCTTTTCAGGAGGATAGGTCAAGATTTCTTCAGCAGGGGTCAAAGGGAGTGCTTTGGTTTTGTAGCTCTTGTTTAACTCTGTGTAGTCAAAGGGAACCTCGACACCAGCCTTTGTCTTTCTCTTTTCATCCTCAAGGGCATTCGTTTCTTCAGCACCAGTGAAGGCCATGAGTTTGGTCAATCCTATTTTCATGTATCTAACATCATAGAGTTGTCTACAGTTGACCTTTTTCAGGTTTTGAGGATTGGTCAAACCCAAGCCCTCTTTGGCGTTATAGAAACGAGTGTCCTTAGGCTGGTTAAGGAAAATAGTCTGATCTGTTTGGTCCCTTTTGGCTAACAGATCCTCAAGTTCTTTGATCTTAGTATAAAGAGCACCCCTTCTTTCCATTAGCAAATTATTGACACCAAAAAGCCTAATTCTTTCCTTTTCAGTTGTTCTAAGTTTCTCTGTCAGCTCTTTCTCACTAGCACTAAGTCGCTTATTCTCAGTTGTGAGTTTAGTGATTGTTTTCTCTGAATTGATTATCTTAATGTTTGAGCATGTCTGTTTTTCACGCAGTTGATTATATACCTCATACAACCTTTTGTAATTCACCTCAAGCTCCTTAAATTTATCATGCATATCTGTTCTAGAGCAGTTATGAATAGATGGATTAGAAGTACTTACTTCATTGTCAGCATTTCTGTTTTCAGCAGTCAGGGCAGTTGCTACATCAGCATTGGTTGCAGTAGGCAAGTTCTTCTTCTCCTCAGCTTTGTCTTTCTCTTCCTTTTCTTCAGCAGCAGGGGTTGACTTCATCTTCCCTTCCTCATCAGCATCTTTCTCTTTCTCTCCTTCTTCAACAACTGCCATCAAGGCCAGATTCTCTTCTTCATCAGAATCATCCATCCAGTGGTCTTTTTCAGCCATGAGGGCACTCTTCTCAGTACTTTCTTCCATTGCCAGCAACATCTTCTTCTTGTTCAGATTCATCTTCTGCTTATAGTATTCGGCATCCTTCCTCCTCTTTGGCAATCTGCAGTCCTTCATTAGATGTCCAGTCTTCCCACAATTGAAGCACTTTGGAGCATCCTCAGCAACAACATTTTCAGACGATTCAAAAGATCGCTCTTTTCTCTTGTTGTTGCTGGAGGAGGACTTGCGGAGTCTGTTGTTAGAGGGGTTCTTCTTCTTCTGCATTTGGTTGTTGAACCTGGAGGTAAGAAGGGCTATCTGCTTCTGAAAGTCACGAAGCTCATCATCATCAGAATCATCCCAAAATCCAATGTCGCTGTCAGCACTCTCACTTTCTTCAGCAATCATTTTGTCCTTCTTTGAGCCAGATTTCGATGGTTTGTCAAGCATTAAGGCGAGGGTGTCTGCAAGCTTATTCACAGCTCCTTTCTCTCTTTCAGCTGTCACAGTAGTCACAACAAAGTCTTCAAAATCTTCAGTGTACTGACTCAATGTGTTGTACACGGCATGTATGTCCATCTCATCAAGATCCTTTGTGTGCTTGATCTGAGAGGTCAGCTTCTTCCAGTCAGCTCCAAGTGCAGAGAGAAACCGCACATTCAGTTCCATGTTTGATTTATGCACATTTATCTTCCTCATTTCGTTTATAAGCTGCAGAAACCTCAAGTAAGTGTCTTCCAGTGACTCTCCGAGCTTTGCCTTAAATGAGTCGTATGCTGTAAATGTGCTGGCTTTCTTTGCTTTTACACCTATCTCTGTGCCTTGCATAATCTTAAAAATCTCGTCCCACATCTCCTTTGCTGTGGACATACTATCGATTTGCATGTATATGTCATTTGGAATGGCTTGCAAGAGATAGGTCTTTGCAATAAGATCAGCTCGGATTCTGGCACGGTCTTCATCATCATATTCGTCAACGGTCTTCGGTCTCCATTCTATCTCAACCGGTGGATTGTTCCCATTGTCTCTTTCAACAGCAATCATGAGTTGTGCAGGTCCATTGGTGATGGAATCAAGAAGACCAGAAGATTGGTCCTTGCTCTCAAGAAAGTTCAAGAATCTGTTCTTCCATACGTTGTACTCACCCCTTCGCAGGATTGGGGGTCTTGTATCATTTCCGATTGATAATGCGTCCATGTTAATATTGATCGGGCTGATCAGTTGATTAAAGGGGTCCTGTTCAGTTGTTTGATAATTCAGGCAGAAGGTTCTTGTACAGTACAGGTCAAAATCGCGCAAGGTATTGAAAGATTGCTCCAAGTTGTGGAAGGATCGCTCAACCTTTGAAAGATCGCTCACCTTTTTACAAAAGATCGCTCAACTCTCAAAAAGATCGCTCAACTTTTTCAAAAGATCGCTCCACTCTCAAAAAGATCGCTCAACTCTAAAAACAATCTCTCAACTTTACAAAAAGATCTCTCAACTTGCTTAAAAGATCGCTCAACTACAAGAAAATGCTAAGTCCAAATCACTCAGCTTCCAAATCGCGCAAGACAAAATGGGGCAAGGTGTTGTTGCGTGAAATGAGGATCGCGCAGGGCAGTTGTTGCGCGAAGTATGAGATCGCGCAGGAGGAGTTGCAGATGGCGCAAGTCCCAGATCGGGCAGGTCGTATTGCGCGATGCTTGAGATTGCGCAGAAGCCTGATTGCGCGAACCTGTTCTTCTTTTCAAGCGAGTTGCGCGAAACAGCAGAATCGCTCAACTTCAGCCTGACCTGTACACCAACTTTCAGATCGAGATTTTTCACAGAAGTGATCCTAGCAACATTAGAAGCCCTTTCCTTCAAGCCATTTCCTGCAAAAACAACAACAAAAATAGAACCAGAAATCGCTCAAGTGCAAAATCTTCGCCGATGAAGAATCGCGCAGAAGCTTTTTCAGCCTTCAATCGATCGATCAGCTCTGGCTCTGATACCAGATGTTAGGTCCCTGTTTTCTAGTCTAGAATATGTATGTATGGAAGATAGATCTGGGAATGAAGCTTTCCATTGATAGCCAGAAAGTTTACATAAAGATGAAGAACATGTAGCGTAAAACTTCCGTAGGCTCTATTCTATGCGCAGGGAATTTTTCTAAGGGAGGAAAGCTTAACCTAGCCATTCCTAAGGGGTCTATTTATAGCCTCCTTAGAATGGTAGGTTTTACAATGATATGGGCTCTCCTTTTTAGGAGGCCCATTCCTAATTTAGCTTAGTAGCCTTTTCCATTTAAGGCCTATTAAATACACAATAAATACTACCAAGAGGCTAGATAAAATACATTGATCACAACACTAAAAATATCTCTAACAATCTAACATCATAGAGTTGTCTACAGTTGACCTTTTTCAGGTTTTGAGGATTGGTCAAACCCAAGCCCTCTTTGGCGTTATAGAAACGAGTGTCCTTAGGCTGGTTAAGGAAAATAGTCTGATCTGTTTGGTCCCTTTTGGCTAACAGATCCTCAAGTTCTTTGATCTTAGTATAAAGAGCACCCCTTCTTTCCATTAGCAAATTATTGACACCAAAAAGCCTAATTCTTTCCTTTTCAGTTGTTCTAAGTTTCTCTGTCAGCTCTTTCTCACTAGCACTAAGTCGCTTATTCTCAGTTGTGAGTTTAGTGATTGCCTAATTCTCACTAGCACTAATTCTGTTTGCCTTTTTAGGCTCTGGTATCAGAGCCAGAGCTGATCGATCGATTGAAGGCTGAAAAAGCTTCTGCGCGATTCTTCATCGGCGAAGATTTTGCACTTGAGCGATTTCTGGTTCTATTTTTGTTGTTGTTTTTGCAGGAAATGGCTTGAAGGAAAGGGCTTCTAATGTTGCTAGGATCACTTCTGTGAAAAATCTCGATCTGAAAGTTGGTGTACAGGTCAGGCTGAAGTTGAGCGATTCTGCTGTTTCGCGCAACTCGCTTGAAAAGAAGAACAGGTTCGCGCAATCAGGCTTCTGCGCAATCTCAAGCATCGCGCAATACGACCTGCCCGATCTGGGACTTGCGCCATCTGCAACTCCTCCTGCGCGATCTCATACTTCGCGCAACAACTGCCCTGCGCGATCCTCATTTCACGCAACAACACCTTGCCCCATTTTGTCTTGCGCGATTTGGAAGCTGAGTGATTTGGACTTAGCATTTTCTTGTAGTTGAGCGATCTTTTAAGCAAGTTGAGAGATCTTTTTGTAAAGTTGAGAGATTGTTTTTAGAGTTGAGCGATCTTTTTGAGAGTGGAGCGATCTTTTTGAAAAAGTTGAGCGATCTTTTTGAGAGTGGAGCGATCTTTTGAAAAAGTTGAGCGATCTTTTTGAGAGTTGAGCGATCTTTTGTAAAAAGGTGAGCGATCTTTCAAAGGTTGAGCGATCCTTCCACAACTTGGAGCAATCTTTCAATACCTTGCGCGATTTTGACCTGTACTGTACAAGAACCTTCTGCCTGAATTATCAAACAACTGAACAGGACCCCTTTAATCAACTGATCAGCCCGATCAATATTAACATGGACGCATTATCAATCGGAAATGATACAAGACCCCCAATCCTGCGAAGGGGTGAGTACAACGTATGGAAGAACAGATTCTTGAACTTTCTTGAGAGCAAGGACCAATCTTCTGGTCTTCTTGATTCCATCACCAATGGACCTGCACAACTCATGATTGCTGTTGAAAGAGACAATGGGAACAATCCACCGGTTGAGATAGAATGGAGACCGAAGACCGTTGACGAATATGATGATGAAGACCGTGCCAGAATCCGAGCTGATCTTATTGCAAAGACCTATCTCTTGCAAGCCATTCCAAATGACATATACATGCAAATCGATAGTATGTCCACAGCAAAGGAGATGTGGGACGAGATTTTTAAGATTATGCAAGGCACAGAGATAGGTGTAAAAGCAAAGAAAGCCAGCACATTTACAGCATACGACTCATTTAAGGCAAAGCTCGGAGAGTCACTGGAAGACACTTACTTGAGGTTTCTGCAGCTTATAAACGAAATGAGGAAGATAAATGTGCATAAATCAAACATGGAACTGAATGTGCGGTTTCTCTCTGCACTTGGAGCTGACTGGAAGAAGCTGACCTCTCAGATCAAGCACACAAAGGATCTTGATGAGATGGACATACATGCCGTGTACAACACATTGAGTCAGTACACTGAAGATTTTGAAGACTTTGTTGTGACTACTGTGACAGCTGAAAGAGAGAAAGGAGCTGTGAATAAGCTTGCAGACACCCTCGCCTTAATGCTTGACAAACCATCGAAATCTGGCTCAAAGAAGGACAAAATGATTGCTGAAGAAAGTGAGAGTGCTGACAGCGACATTGGATTTTGGGATGATTCTGATGATGATGAGCTTCGTGACTTTCAGAAGCAGATAGCCCTTCTTACCTCCAGGTTCAACAACCAAATGCAGAAGAAGAAGAACCCCTCTAACAACAGACTCCGCAAGTCCTCCTCCAGCAACAACAAGAGAAAAGAGCGATCTTTTGAATCGTCTGAAAATGTTGTTGCTGAGGATGCTCCAAAGTGCTTCAATTGTGGGAAGACTGGACATCTAATGAAGGACTGCAGATTGCCAAAGAGGAGGAAGGATGCCGAATACTATAAGCAGAAGATGAATCTGAACAAGAAGAAGATGTTGCTGGCAATGGAAGAAAGTACTGAGAAGAGTGCCCTCATGGCTGAAAAAGACCACTGGATGGATGATTCTGATGAAGAAGAGAATCTGGCCTTGATGGCAGTTGTTGAAGAAGGAGAGAAAGAGAAAGATGCTGATGAGGAAGGGAAGATGAAGTCAACCCCTGCTGCTGAAGAAAAGGAAGAGAAAGACAAAGCTGAGGAGAAGAAGAACTTGCCTACTGCAACCAATGCTGATGTAGCAACTGCCCTGACTGCTGAAAACAGAAATGCTGACAATGAAGTAAGTACTTCTAATCCATCTATTCATAACTGCTCTAGAACAGATATGCATGATAAATTTAAGGAGCTTGAGGTGAATTACAAAAGGTTGTATGAGGTATATAATCAACTGCGTGAAAAACAAACATGCTCAAACATTAAGATAATCAATTCAGAGAAAACAATCACTAAACTCACAACTGAGAATAAGCGACTTAGTGCTAGTGAGAAAGAGCTGACAGAGAAACTTAGAACAACTGAAAAGGAAAGAATTAGGCTTTTTGGTGTCAATAATTTGCTAATGGAAAGAAGGGGTGCTCTTTATACTAAGATCAAAGAACTTGAGGATCTGTTAGCCAAAAGGGACCAAACAGATCAGACTATTTTCCTTAACCAGCCTAAGGACACTCGTTTCTATAACGCCAAAGAGGGCTTGGGTTTGACCAATCCTCAAAACCTGAAAAAGGTCAACTGTAGACAACTCTATGATGTTAGATACATGAAAATAGGATTGACCAAACTCATGGCCTTCACTGGTGCTGAAGAAACGAATGCCCTTGAGGATGAAAAGAGAAAGACAAAGGCTGGTGTCGAGGTTCCCTTTGACTACACAGAGTTAAACAAGAGCTACAAAACTGTTGGTCCCGTTAAATATGGTAACCAGTCTAGAGGGGGGGGGTGAATAGACTGGTTGGTTTTTCAAATTTTCTCTAAGTCCGAAGTGACTTATCAGAGAAGGTCTGATTCTGATGACAGAGAAAGGCTGGTTCTGATATCAGAACTGGCCTTGGCAGCGGATTCTGATCTGTCCGGGTAGCCTCAGAAAAATACTAAGGCAAATGCCTTTCTGATAACTCTGAAAACAAGATCTGCTGAACACAGATTCCAAGTCTTAGAGTTAATCAGTTAATATCCTAAGTCCAGAAATGTAAATTGCAGTAAAGTAAATGACACCGGATATTTTATAGTGGTTCAAGGAACAACTCGTTCCTCTAGTCCACTGTTCCACTAGCTTTGAAGTAGATCGGTTACAAAGCTTAGTTCCTAGCACTTAAGAAGCACTCCTCGTCTTCTTCAAGCCTAGATGCCACCCAGGATGCAATTCCACGTCCTGATGGCTGATCCTTTCACTCAGCTTCCCGGAAGTATCACCACTTCACTACTGCAGTTACTTGGACGCCCTTCTATTCAGAAGATCCTTTGAAAAACAGAGTTTTTCCTCCAACTTGCTTCGTTACAAAGGATGTTTGATGAAGTTCTTGAAGTGTTGAAGAACAGGATGAACTTTGCTTGTTTGTTGGGGATGAGAGATTTGGAGTTTGAATCTTCCCAACGTAAGCTTGTCTTGTTGAAGATTGTAGAATTTTAATCTCAAGAGAGCTTGAATGATGAGCGAAAGTTGTAGCAAAAGTTGTTTTCCTGATCTTCGGTGTGTAGCTTATATACTGAGGTTGTCTGCCCGTTGGAGGAGGAGACAACTGCATTAAATGCGCGTACAGTTGACTTGACCGCCGTTTTGGAAGGTTTCTATTTTTAAAATATATCTTCCCGGATTCCTTGGTCAATCATTTGCAATCAATCCTTCAGCGTATCAGGCTCATTTAATGTGCATTAAATGCTTTCCTTTCATGCACAGTCTTCTAGCCGTTGGATGTTTTTACTCGTTGGATTCATAGCTGTTGGATGTTGCTTGAAATCTTTCTAAGTGTTCGTCGGGCTCTGATCAGGCTCTTCTGATATGTTGGATTCTGATGGCTATCTGATGAGTTGAGTTCTGATGGTCTTCTGACTGAACTCTGACTCTGACTCTGATAGGTCCGCTGATGAGTACCTCTGATCTGTAGTTCTCATCGGCTATCAGATGTTCAAGTTCATCAGCAACTCTCATGGTGCAGCTCTGATGGACTTCTGGTAAGAGAACTCTGATGGAGCAGTTCTCATAGAGCAAGTCTGGTAGAGCAGTTCTGATGCACTTCTGATCTGATCCAGAATAGAGCAACTCTGATCGTCGACTACACTAATACTTACAATTGAAAATTCTAATACATAAAATCTAATTTGGGGGTATTCTAACTTTCTAATCCTATAGCATCATCAAAATCTAATTACATTTATTCCTTACAATTTCCCCCTTTTTGATGATGCCAAAACCCTTAAACTATTTCCAGAGAAGTGCCTTTCACCATAAAGAAAATAAGTTAAAGATAATTTTCATTTAAAATCTTGGTGGGCACTTGGCATAGGAAGATAGTAAGAGTAAGATACAATCAAACAGATAAATAAAATAAGAAACTAACATAAGATATCAGAGCATAAATAATCAGAATGCAATAGAGAGATAATTTGAAATTGCCATGCAAAATAGAGGCAAGCTGGTTATCTTATTAAGGAAGAGTATTTAAAGCAACAAGAGGATAGAGTTTAGATGTCTTCCTCTTCTAGTTCAGCTTCCTTTGCTTCAACTTCTTTCAGAAGTGCATTTACCTTTGCTCTGATGGAGGCCAAGTTCCTTGGGTTCTGACACTCTGACCAGGCAGGTTCAAGCTTGCAATCAAGGTAGTTTCTGATGGCTTCAGAGATGTCTTTGCCAGGAATCACTTTCATGTGCCACCAATCCTCTGCTTCTTGCATGGAACCACCATGGTTTATGATAATCGTCCCATCCTTGTCTAGGATTAGATTTTCCTTCTGATAGGAGGTCATATGTTTCTTCATTTCTTGGAACTGGGCTGCATCAGGCTTGGCTAGGTCACTGTTAAGCCACTGAGCTAGAGTGAAAGTTGACTTCTTTCCTTTCTTTGATCTTGGAAGAGGTGGTCTCTGAGTACCAGCAGCAATCCTCTTTTGCCTTGCCCTTTCAAAGTATACAGCAGGATCAACAGCTCTGGTGCTAGTTCCTTCTACAGTTCTGATGGCTCTAGCAGGTTCTCTGATTTCTTCCCCCTTTTTGGCATCAACAAGATCACCAAGCAGGAGTCCGATTTTGGAGAACTCTGTAGCATTATTGTCTTTGATCGCTTCTAGGGCACCTGGGAGTGTCTGAGTCACCGAGGCCAGCCCTTCTATCAGCTCTTTCTGCTTGCCCACAGCCGATTGAATATCCTTGGTAGTAGCTTCAAGGAGAGTCAACTTGTGATCTCTGTCCTTTCCACTGTTTATCAGTTTGATGTCAAATTCCTTCAAGGTTTTGCAGATGTCCTCTACATCTGTGAGTTGCTCAGCATGCTTATCAGAGGACCATTGAAGATCATCCACAGCATCAGACAGGTCTTGAATAGCCTTGTCTTGAGCAGATAGAGTCTGTGAATGGGAGAACAGGACTGTGTGCAGACTGGCAACCTCTGAAGCTATGCTGTCAACCTTCTCATTGGAAGTCTTCATGTAGCTAAAGAATGTAGTTGACAGTTGTGAGATAGTATTGGCGATTTTCTCAAGTCCTGACTCAATGTTGAACTGTACCAAATCCAGATGAGCATCATGCTTCTGATTTAGTACAAGTAGCTTGTTCAGACCAGCCACCATCTGATCTCCAAAGTCCTCTGCTGATTCCACAAATTCTTGGAAGGGAATGAGGACAGCTTTGGGTGGTTCTGGCTGAGGTACCTGATTGACTTGCGGCTGAGGTTGAGGTTGATCAGGAGATAGAGGAGGGGTAGGAGTCTTCCTCTTTGCAGATTGGAGATCACAAGCCAGAGAGGAAGTAAGGAATCCATCATTATCTTCAGTTGAGGAAGGAATCCTTACAACTGGTTCCCTCTTTTGAGCTGAGGCAGCAGAATGCTGAGGAGATGGAGGTTTGGATGAGGACTTCTGCTGAGGAGAGGCAGATTTGGATTTCTGATGATTGGGGCTCTGATGAGGTGAAATGTGAGAGATAGGGGTTCTCTGATGTTGTGATGGAGGAGGAGGTGAGGGTGATCGGCTTCTGATGGGGGTTATCTGGTGGCAGGGTGAGGGTTGTTTTGGTGTGGAGGATTTCTTGGGTGATGGAGTGGGTAAAATGAGTGAGGGTGGAGGAGATGGTGGTGGTGTTGGGGTTGGTGTGACTGGTTTGGGTGAAGGGGATTTGGGAGGTGAGTGTGGGGGAGATGGAGTTGGTTGCAAAGTAATTAGAGGAATGGGAGAAACTGGTATTACCTCTAAAGCCGTTTCTTCAACTGGAGATTCTCTCCATTCTCTGATAAGGTTCATCATTGCCAGAGGTAGGTCATTGACAGTTGATGGCTCTCCCTCTGCACCTGGAACAGGTTTCATCTTGATTAGAGATTCCCTCCTTTTCTTCTCCATCAGCCATGCTTCAAAGATGGGAGTCTCACTCTCTGATAGAGGCTTGACCTGCTCTTCTGAAGGTGGAGCAGTCATCTTCTCTTTTCCCTTGTGGCTTGACTTTTTCCTTTCCAATACAGAATGTAAGAATGGAAGGTCGAAGCATAGAGAGACATCATCAGTACCTGCCCATTTGAGGACTTCTTCTTCCTCAGATTCAAAGGAGGCAGCTTGGGCAAGTATCTGCTGCAGAGGTCCCATTCTCCATTTCCTCCATGTTAGCACCCTTTGAAATTGTCTCTCAAGTGCAGATATGGGATCTACCTCAGGAACTCCAGTTGATGTGGTTGGGTGCTCTGGTGGAGAGATGGTGACTTGCAATGCTGGTGCAGAGATGGGTTGGGCCTCTGATGCAGGTTCCCCCTGAGCATCAGCCTTCTCTGGCGCTAGTTCTTGTGCAGCAACCAACTCTGGTGCTGGTTCCCCCTGGGGTTCTGATTCCTTGGGGGGAGAGTTGGTCTTCTTCTTCTTCTTCAATCTGATAGGAGATTTTGAGCTATCAGAGTCACTTTGAATGACAGCTCTTCTTCTCCTCTTTTGTCTCAACTTTTTGACAGGAGCCACAGCTGGTGCATCCTTCTCTGATGCTTCCTCCTCTGATGCAGGTTTCTCAGGTGTTGTCTCCTGCTGCTTCTGAGGTTTCTTCTTGGAAACAGCTTTGGACAGGGCAGCCAATTTTTCTCTTTTCTCATCTAGTTTCTGCTCCCTTTTCAGTTCTGCAGCAACAGCTACATGGAGCTTTGGTGAGGCAGTGAGAAAGACAAGTTTGGAGTGGTCAACTTTGGAAGGATTCCTGAGCTTCAATCCTTGATTTTTGACGACTTGAGAGATGAGGAGACCATGCCCCATCTTGGTTGAGAATAGACCAGTCTCCTTGTCCTTCTTCTTCACAGATTCAGAGATGGATTTGAGAATCACCTTTCCCCAGTCAACATTCATACCCCGATGAACTGCATAAATCGCCTTGGCATTTGCATTGTTCATCTCATCTGTGGATCCGGTCTTGCACCACAAGCATCTGTGCATAATGCTGACTAGCTTTTCATAGTCCTTCTTCAGTAGACATTTCTTCATATATAGTTTTTCTACTCCAGTGACTTCTGTCCTGCAGTAGGTGTCAACAAAGGTCTCTACAGCGATGTCCACTGTGTCTAGATCAATCAGGGTTGGAGTATCCGGATCTTGAGAATCGAGTTGAACACCAAAGAACTCGTTTAGAGCATCGGCGTCAATCTTCAAGTCCTTGCCTTGAACTTGAGAGTGAATGGCTTCTCCGGTGATAGTGGCGTTCAGATAGAACTCGGCTACATCCATGGTGCTGAATTCTTCATATGGATGAGCAACAATCTTGCTTAGTTGGGAATCGTGCATTCCCTGGATGATTTTCTTCATCCGCTTCTGATTTTCTGCCAACAAGGGCAAAGCGGACATGTCAACTCGCATGCCTGTAACAATATTGTTCACAAGAGCCTTGACTTCCTCCTTGGAAAGATCGTTGATGTTGATGAACTTCATTTTCAGTTTAGTGAAGAGGTTGAGAGGTCTGAAAGTTTAAAGTTTAGAGAGATAAAGCTTGAGGACGAAGAATAAAATTGCAGTAGCGACTTAGGTTTTCAGAAGGGGTATATATGAATTTGGGTTAGTGGACGTTTGATATAATTTGCGGTTTCGAGGTTGCATTAAATGGATTGTGGGCGGAAAGCCGTTTTCCAAAAATGGTAATAACTACCGGGGGTAAAATGGTAACTTCCGGTTTATTGAACAGCCTCGCCCGTAGCTTAGAAAATTTTTCTAAGTCCACAGCCACTCTGATGAATATCAGTCCATATATCAGAGAAGGGGTATTCTGATATAGGGTCCTCTGATGAATACCAAGTCTGATCCTTCCTGCAACTCTGACTTTTGCAAGTCTGAACCTTGCAATTCTGATTCAAGCTTCTGATGGATAAGAGCTTAGGTATCAGAGATGGGATGTTCTGATGAATCCACATCTGATACTTCTGTAACTCTGATTCATGAATCTCTGGGAAGATCATCCATCATTCCCAATTCTTCTCTCAACTTGTTAAACCTTGCCTCAGAGAGAGGTTTGGTCAAGATATCTGCAAGCTGGTCTTCAGTTGGAACATGCTCAATTGAGATATGCTTCTTCTCCACATGATCTCTGATGAAGTGATGTCTGATCTCAATATGCTTGGTTCTTGAATGCAGCACAGGATTCTGAGTGATGGCAATAGCACTTGTGTTATCACATAACAGCTTGATCTCCTTTGCTTGCACTCCATAATCCTTGAGTTGTTGCTTCATCCAGAGCAATTGAGCACAGCAGCTTCCAGCAGCAATGTATTCAGCTTCAGCAGTGCTAGTTGAGATTGAATTCTGCTTCTTGCTAAACCAGGAGACAAGTCTCCCACCTAACAATTGGCAGTGACCAGAAGTACTTTTCCTATCCAATCTACAACCTGCAAAATCTGAATCAGAATAACCAATTAGTTCAAAATTACCTCCCTTGGGATACCATAGTCCTGCGTTTGGATTTCCTTTGATATATCTGATAATCTTCTTAGCAGCAACTAGATGACTCTCCTTGGGCTTTGATTGGTATCTGGCACAGATTCCTACTGCAAAAGCTATGTCTGGTCTGCTTGCAGTCAGATAAAGGAGAGATCCAATGATTCCTCTATAAGTTGTTGCATCAACATCCTTTCCTTCATCATCTGGTCCAATTCCTTGAGATGCATTCATAGGAATTTTGACTGAAGATTTTCCATCTACTCCAAACTTCTTGATGAGATCTCTGGTGTACTTTCCTTGGTTGATAAAGATGCCTTCTGGTACTTGTTTGACTTGTAATCCAAGAAAGTAACTGAGTTCTCCCATCATGCTCATTTCAAACTTCTTCTGCATAACTTGAGAAAATTTCTTGCATAACTCTGGATTAGTGCTTCCAAATATAATGTCATCAACATAAATTTGCACTAACAGAATATGATTAGCAACAGAAATTTGAAATAGAGTTTTGTCCACCTTTCCTTTAGTAAACCCATGGTTCACTAGGAATAGGGACAATGTGTCATACCAAGCTCTGGGGGCTTGCTTAAGACCATAAAGGGCCTTTCTAAGCTTGTAGACACAAGAAGATTGAGTAGGAATGACAAAACCTGGAGGTTGTTCAACATAGACTTCCTCTTCAAGTTCTCCATTCAGAAATGCACTCTTGACATCCATTTGATATACTTTGATGTCCTTGTAGGCAGCATAGGCTAGGAATATCCTGATTGCTTCCAGTCTTGCAACAGGTGCAAAGGTTTCATCAAAATCTATGCCTTCTTCTTGACAGTATCCCTTTGCTACTAGCCTTGCTTTATTCCTTACAATGTTGCCTTCTTCATCTGCTTTGTTCTTGAATACCCACTTGGTACCAATGACATTCTGATGCTTTGGTCTGGGAACAAGTTTCCATACTTCATTCCTTTCAAACTGTGTAAGCTCTTCTTGCATTGCATTGATCCAGTCTGAATCTTCTAGAGCTTCTTCCACACACATTGGTTCCATTTGAGATATGCAGCAGGTGAACATGGCTTCTCTTCTTGATGCAGATCTGGTTCTAACACCACTGGTAACTTGACCAATCACTTGATTAGGAGGATGGTCTCTTAACCAAGTTAGATCAGGTTCTGTCAGTTGCTGTCTAGGCAATTCTGATGGTTCATCTTCTGATACATCACCTTCATCTTCATCTTTGTCTATCAGAACTGGATTGGTAGGAGGAGTTGAGAATATAGGATTGTTGATGACCTCTTCTGATAGTTCTGCTCCCTTGTCTTCAAGGTTGATCTTCTGCAGAATTTCTGATAATTCTTCTGCAGAGGTACCATCATCAAATTTGACATGAATGGATTCTTCAACTTGTAGAGTTTTCCTGTTAAGTATTCTGTAGGCTTTGCTTGAACTTGAGTAGCCTAAGAATACACCTTCATCAGCTTTTTCTTGAAATACTTTCAGGTTCTCCTTTCCATTGTTTAGAATGTAACATTTGCATCCAAACACATGGAAGTAGCTGATGTTTGGCTTTCTTCCTTTCCACAGCTCGTAGGGGGTCTTCTGATGATTTTTGTGGATCATGCTTCTATTCTGAGTGTAGCATGCAGTGTTGATAGCTTCAGCCCAGTATCTGATGGGCAGTCCTGATTCTGCAATCATAGTTCTTGCAGCTTCCTTCAGAGTTCTGTTCCTTCTTTCTGCAACACCATTTTGTTGGGGTGTTCTGGCAGCAGAAAGTTGATGGAATGTACCATTCTGATCACAGAAGTCTTTGATCACTTTGTTGACAAATTCAGTTCCTCTGTCAGATCTGATTGTTCTGACCTTCATATTCTTCTCAGTTTGGAGTTGCTTTAGCAGAGATGGCAACTTCTGAAGAGTTTCATTCTTCTTGGTTAGGAACACAGTCCAAGTATATCTTGAGTAGTCATCAATCATAACAAGAGTATATCTTTTTCCACCAACACTGGGAGTTTCAACTGGTCCAAATAAATCCATGTGGATCAGATTTAGAGGACAAGTAGAAAGATCTCCAGCTATGGGTTTGAATGAGGTCTTCACTTGTTTGCCTTTCTGACAAGCACTGCAGAGGGTCTCCTTCTTGTAGACAATGTCAGGCAGACCATCTACAATGTGTTTCCTTGCCAGTTTGTTGATGGTTTTGAAATTCAGGTGGCTAAGCTTCTTGTGCCAGTCCCAGCTTAGCTTTGAATTGTCCTTTGCTATCAGACAGGTTCCATCTTTTGCTGTTTGCCAGTCAACAACATAGATGTTCTTCCTTCTCTTGGCTGTAAGGACCACTTCTTTGGTTGTCTCATGCTTGACATAGCATAAGGTCTTGGTGAATTCAACTGTGTAGCCTTTGTCACAAAATTGGCTAGCACTCAGCAAGTTGAACTTTAGACCTTTGACATATGAGACATCTTCAATGATTATCTGTTTCTTGATTAGCTTCCCTCTTCCTTTTGTTTGCCCTTCCTTGTCATTTCCACCGAAAGTGACTCTGGGTCCATTGATTTTCTGGATCTCTGATAGGCAACTCTTGTCACCTGTCATGTGCCTGGAGCATCCACTGTCAATATACCATTCTTGTTCTGAGATGGCTCCAGCACACAGTTCCTGCAAGATTAAAAGGAAGATTTAGGTACCCAAACAATGTTGGGTCCTGGGGGGTAATGTAGTCTTGGTAGTTGGTACCATTTTGGTCTCATCAACTGAAACCTTGGTGGATGGTACCCATTGTCCACCTGGTAGTTGTAGTAAACAGATGTATGATTCACTTTGGGCAGATGCTTGTGAGGATCATGCTTTCTGTTTGCATACTTCTGCATAGCCTTCTTTGTTGGAAAGAAGTCCCATATGCTATCAAGATCAGAGGAGCGCTTAACTTTAGGTTTCTGAGGTTGACCAGACAACCTCTTCTGCCTATAGTTAATCTTCTCTTGATATCTGCCTTTCTGATAGCAGTTTCTGATACCATTGTCATGAGATTGTCTGATAGGGTTAGGCCTTTGATTATCATTGTTCTGAAAATTTTTCCTTTTGTTAGAGTGTCTGCCAGGTTCATTAGTTTTCAAACTTTGTTTTGGTTTGGCCTTTAGAGTTTGTTTCTCTGGTATGACCTTCTCATGAACAATTTTAGTACCAGAAGTACTAGCATGGCAAATGGGGCTCAGAGTCTGTGGCACTATGACCTTTTTAGCTTTAGCAACTTTGGTGCTAGGCCTTACAGAAGGCTCACCAGACTCTGGTTCAACGTATCCAAGACCAGAGGTGAAGTTATGAGAGTCACCAATATTCTTCATGGAAGATTGCATCTTCAGAAGACTATCATATCTACTCTCAAGTTCCTCAATGTCTCTTATTCTTTTCAGAAGAGACTCATTTTCAGCTTTCAGTCTATCTCTTTCCTCAGTTAAGAGATTAAGTTTACACTCAGTCTCTTTCCTTAGATTAGAGATATCAGCTTTCAGCCTACTGTTCTCTTCTTTAACAAAAGAATAAGTGGCTTGGATAGTTTGGAACTCTTCCCAGAATGATGACATTGGATCATCATTTAAGGCTGTGCCTACCGAAGAGGAAATAGAATTAGAAGTAGAGCATACCTCATCATCTGATTGTGCCATGAGGCAAAGGTCTTCAGTTTCTGCATCCAAGCAGCAGAATGCTTCATCAGAGTCAGAGTCTGAGCTGGACTCTGATTCAGAGAGTGGATCTCTCTCAGCTTGTTCTGAGACGAATGCTCTTCTTCTTCTGTGTTGATCATCTGGTTTCTTTTCATCTTCATGTCCTTGCTTCTTGGACACTCTTGGATAGGGGCAGTTTGCTTTGAAGTGCCCAGGCTGTCTGCAGTTGTAGCAGAGGTACTCTCCATTGCTCTCAGAAGATTTGGTCTTCTGATGTGGTTTTCTGATGGAAGATGGACTCCTTCCATCTTTCTTCATAAATTTTCTGAATTTTCTGGCAAAGGCAGCCATATATTCATCAGATAGAAGAGTTGAGGGATCAAAATTTGTAGCCTTAGAAGTGCTGGCAGTAAGAGCAGTTGTGGTTCTCTCATCTGACACTTCTTCTTTCTCATCATGCATCTCAAACTCATAAGCTTTGAGATCAGATATCAGTTTCTCTGTGGGATAGGTTTTGATGTCCTTGCTTTCTTGGACAGCAATAACCTTCATCTTCCAGACTGGGGGCAGTCCTCTGAGAATCTTCAGGTTGACTTCTTTAACTGTGAGCTCCTTCCCAAGCTCGGATATCTCACTGGTAAGAATCAGAAGTCTGGCATGCATCTCAGCTATGCATTCCTCAGGTAGAAGTTTGAAGTCATCAAACTTCTTCATAGCTATTGTCAGTTTGTTGTCTCTCTCTTGTTCATCACCTGCTCCTATGTGATCAAGTTTGTCCCATATTTCTTTGGCAGTTCTACACTTCTTGATTCTGTTGAAGTATCTGTTGTCGATGGCTTTGTAGAGGATGTCTTTGGCAATATTGTCAAGATTGTACTGTCTCCTCTCTTCCTTTGTCCATTCTGATCTGGCTTTCTCAATCATCTCAGGCTGAGTCCTGTCAATAGTATGCTCAGTATTCACCTTCATAAATTTGGTGAAAGGTCCTTCTTCAAGAACTTCCCACATTTCATCATGAAGAGCGCAGAGGTGTGCTTTCATTCTGATCTTCCAGTCATCATACTTCTGATCTGAAAACATGAGGTGCTTTGCAAGAGAGTTATCCATAATAACAAATAAATAGAGGCTAAGAACAAGTGGATCTTTGTTCAGAGAGTAACCTAAAAGATTACAAGAACAAGGAGGCTCTGATACCACTTGTTGGTCCCGTTAAATATGGTAACCAGTCTAGAGGGGGGGGGTGAATAGACTGGTTGGTTTTTCAAATTTTCTCTAAGTCCGAAGTGACTTATCAGAGAAGGTCTGATTCTGATGACAGAGAAAGGCTGGTTCTGATATCAGAACTGGCCTTGGCAGCGGATTCTGATCTGTCCGGGTAGCCTCAGAAAAATACTAAGGCAAATGCCTTTCTGATAACTCTGAAAACAAGATCTGCTGAACACAGATTCCAAGTCTTAGAGTTAATCAGTTAATATCCTAAGTCCAGAAATGTAAATTGCAGTAAAGTAAATGACACCGGATATTTTATAGTGGTTCAAGGAACAACTCGTTCCTCTAGTCCACTGTTCCACTAGCTTTGAAGTAGATCGGTTACAAAGCTTAGTTCCTAGCACTTAAGAAGCACTCCTCGTCTTCTTCAAGCCTAGATGCCACCCAGGATGCAATTCCACGTCCTGATGGCTGATCCTTTCACTCAGCTTCCCGGAAGTATCACCACTTCACTACTGCAGTTACTTGGACGCCCTTCTATTCAGAAGATCCTTTGAAAAACAGAGTTTTTCCTCCAACTTGCTTCGTTACAAAGGATGTTTGATGAAGTTCTTGAAGTGTTGAAGAACAGGATGAACTTTGCTTGTTTGTTGGGGATGAGAGATTTGGAGTTTGAATCTTCCCAACGTAAGCTTGTCTTGTTGAAGATTGTAGAATTTTAATCTCAAGAGAGCTTGAATGATGAGCGAAAGTTGTAGCAAAAGTTGTTTTCCTGATCTTCGGTGTGTAGCTTATATACTGAGGTTGTCTGCCCGTTGGAGGAGGAGACAACTGCATTAAATGCGCGTACAGTTGACTTGACCGCCGTTTTGGAAGGTTTCTATTTTTAAAATATATCTTCCCGGATTCCTTGGTCAATCATTTGCAATCAATCCTTCAGCGTATCAGGCTCATTTAATGTGCATTAAATGCTTTCCTTTCATGCACAGTCTTCTAGCCGTTGGATGTTTTTACTCGTTGGATTCATAGCTGTTGGATGTTGCTTGAAATCTTTCTAAGTGTTCGTCGGGCTCTGATCAGGCTCTTCTGATATGTTGGATTCTGATGGCTATCTGATGAGTTGAGTTCTGATGGTCTTCTGACTGAACTCTGACTCTGACTCTGATAGGTCCGCTGATGAGTACCTCTGATCTGTAGTTCTCATCGGCTATCAGATGTTCAAGTTCATCAGCAACTCTCATGGTGCAGCTCTGATGGACTTCTGGTAAGAGAACTCTGATGGAGCAGTTCTCATAGAGCAAGTCTGGTAGAGCAGTTCTGATGCACTTCTGATCTGATCCAGAATAGAGCAACTCTGATCGTCGACTACACTAATACTTACAATTGAAAATTCTAATACATAAAATCTAATTTGGGGGTATTCTAACTTTCTAATCCTATAGCATCATCAAAATCTAATTACATTTATTCCTTACAAAAACCAAAGCACTCCCTTTGACCCCTGCTGAAGAAATCTTGACCTATCCTCCTGAAAAGGAAGCTGAGAAAGACGGAGAGGAGGCTTCCACATCTGAACCAATTGAGAAACCAGCTTACATTCCACCATTGGTGAGAAAGTTTGCTGAGTTAAAAGATTCTTTTGAAAAGGAAAAGCAGGTTTTAGAAAAAGAAAAGGATGAACTTTTAAAAGAAATAACCTCTTTGAAAACCGCCTCTCAGCCTAACACAGCTTCTCAATCCTCTTCCCCTTCTACTTCTGAAAACTCTTCTGAAAATTCAAGCGATAGTTTTAAGACTTCTCCTTCTCACCCCAAGTCTCATTCTCCGACAGGGAAAGATGTGAAGAAGAGAGTCGAGAGGAAAGGAGAGTGGATTGAAGACAAAATAAGAAGGAAGAAGAGAGAAGAAGAGTCGAGATTAAGCAATAAGAGTCAGCGGTCGAGCGCCATTTTTTATGTTAAGAATAAGTCTAGTTCTAGCATTAGTGAGTCATCTACTAGTTATGCTAAGAGAATGGCTCCTAAGTCTTCTAGTTCTAAGATTTCTGTCTCGAATCGCTGTACTAAATGTGTTTCTCTGGATTGTGTTAAACTAATGAAATGTTGTTGTTATAAGTCTGTTTCTCCTTGCAAAGCAAAAGATCCTGTGATTGTTAAGAATGTTGTGATTAAGCCCAAGATTGATAGGGTGAATGTTGAGAGTGAGGTCAAATTGCCATTTTTAAGGTATCCTCTCAAGATTCACTCAGTCAAACATCTCAAAAGGCTATCATGTGAACCAATTTTGAAAGATCATTTATCTGAACAATCACTTAGGACAAATGAAAGTTCCCTCGCTCCAAAAATAAAACAAATCAAACAAAAATGGGTTCCTAAGGCTGAGGCAGAACAATTAAAAATGAAAAACTCTTCTCAATCAGCCAGCCTAGGATCCCAAATCAAAAAGAAGTTGAAACAATTGCTCACTGTTGATAAGGAAGGACCCATCTGGCGATGGGTACCTAAGCGAAACTAATCTGTTTTGCAGGTCAGTCATGTGTGGCATCTTGATTCGGGTTGCTCGTCACACATGACTGGACAGATTGAACTACTGAGCAACTATTCTGAAAGGTTTGGAGGAAACGTGAGGTTTGGGAACAATGCTTCATCGCCCATACTCGGGATAGGAGATGTCATTTGTGAGAGCGTCACAATCAGAAATGTGTCGTATGTGCAGGGACTGAAACACAACTTGCTTAGCATTGGCCAATTTTGTGATAATGGAATGGAAGTGAGATTCCATGCTAGGCAATGTTGTGTGATGGATATGGGTGGGACACCATTATTAAGGTGTCAGAGGAAAACCAATCTCTACACCATTGATCTCAAATCGGTACGATCCCCCATATCCATCTGTCTCCTGTCCAAAGCATCTGAAGAACAAAGCAGCCTATGGCACAGACGTCTCTCACACTTGAATCTGCCAGCCATCAGTTCCCTCTCCTCGAAGAAGTTGGTGAAAGGACTGCCTGTTCTGAAGAACTCCCCCAACCATCACTGTTCTGCATGTCATTTGGGAAAGATGAGGAGAGCATCACACAAGTCAAAACAATTTCCCTCCTCATCTCGTCCCCTGGAGCTACTACATATGGATCTGTGTGGTCCGATGCGCGTGCATAGCATCAGTGGACGCAAATATACCTTGGTAATTGTGGATGACTACTCACGCTACACATGGACCAAGTTTTTGCGCTCCAAGGACGAAACTGCAAATTTAATCATGACGTTCATCAGGACCATACAGAACTATCTACAGCAGAATGTGAAGATCATCAGAACTGACAACGGGACGGAGTTCAAGAACAAGGAACTGACCGAATTCTATGAAGCTCAGGGAATTACTCAACAGTTCTCTGCAGCTAAAACACCACAACAGAACGGTGTTGTAGAACGACGGAACAGAACCTTGGTGGAAGCAGCCAGAACCATGCTGATACAGTCAAAGCTTCCTCACTTCATGTGGGCGGAAGCTATCAACACGGCTTGCTTCACACAGAACAGGACGGTAATCCACAGAAGATTTGACAAGACGCCCTATGAGATTGTGTTCAAGCGGATCCCTAACATTGCCTTCTTCCGCGTCTTCGGCTGTAAATGCTACATTATGAACGACAGGGATGCTAGGGGGAAGCTTGATCCAAAAGCAAACGAAGGGATATTCATTGGGTATTCTACCAATTCCAAGGCGTACAGAGTATACTTGAAAGACAGAAGAACCGTCATGGAGAGCATCAATGTGAGCTTCTATGAAATGGCGGACTTGGCTTCTGAACATTTTCATTCTGAACCATCAACCTCTGCAAACAATGAAACTCCATCATCTTCTGGAGTAGGAGGGCAGGGAGGTGAGACAAGACCTGATGAGCACGTGGTTCTGGACTCTCTTTTTGAGCACTTCTACAGCCAACCACGTGCAGCACCAACTACAAATGCTACACCTACTCAGAACCCCCTGTTACCTGCTCCAACCACTGAAGAAACCAACACTCCTACTCAGAATGATGATGAGCATACAGATAATGAAGCTGAACATGAACCAACCTCTCCTGTTAATGATCAACCTGAAGAAGCTGCAACGCAAGAAACCCCAGAAGTACAACCAGAACAAGAATATTCTGACCCTGATCATCCAATCATAACTCCACAGCCTCTACAGCATGAGAGGAAATGGACTAGAGCACATCCGCCAGAGCTGATAATTGGAGATCCATCTCAAGGAGTCAGAACCAGAACGGCATCAGTCAATGAATGCTTATACTCATGTTTTCTGAGTCAGAAAGAACCAACAAAGATGACTGACGCATTGGCTGATCCGGACTGGGTGATTGCAATGCAGGAAGAAATGAACCAGTTTGAAAGATTGAAAGTGTGGACCCTGGTGCCAAGGCCTTACAAGAAAACCATTATCGGCACCAAGTGGGTCTTCAAAAATAAGAAAGACGAAGATGGTGTGATCGTGAGAAACAAGGCCCGCCTGGTTGCAAAAGGTTACAATCAACAAGAAGGAATCGACTACGATGAAACCTTTGCACCAGTGGCAAGGATTGAGGCCATCAGACTATTTCTAGCATATGCTGCACACAAGAGCTTCACAGTGTATCAAATGGATGTAAAGACAGCTTTTCTGAATGGAGATTTGAAAGAAGAAGTCTACGTTGCACAACCTGACGGCTTTGTTGATCCTGAACGCCCCAATCATGTATACAAGCTGAGGAAAGCCTTGTATGGTCTGAAACAAGCACCGAGAGCCTGGTACGAAGCACTGTCAGATTTCCTTGTAGAATCAGGCTTCTCGAAGGGAAAGATAGATCCAACTCTCTTCATCAAAAGACACAAGGGTGACATCATGCTGATACAAATTTATGTTGACGACATTATCTTTGCCTCGTCGAATCCAAATTTCTGCAAAAAGTTCAGCAACCTGATGCGCACCAAGTTCGAAATGAGTATGATGGGAGAGTTGAACTTCTTTCTGGGGCTACAGATCAAGCAAATGCCAGACGGAATATTCATAAATCAGTCCAAGTACATCCATGATATGCTCAAGCGCTTCAAAATGGACAGCAAGTCAACGATGAAAACCCCCATGTCTCCCTCACAGAAGCTCGACTCTGACCCTTCCGGGAAACCAGTCGATGCTACCAATTATCGGGCTATCATCGGTTCCTTGCTGTACCTTACATCTAGCAGACCAGACATTGTCTTTGCAACCTGCCTATGCGCCCGCTTTCAAGCAAATCCGAAGGAATCACATCTGAATGCTGTTAAAAGAATACTGAGATATCTCAAAGGAACAGTCAATCTGGGCCTTTGGTATCCCAAGGAATCAGGTTTTGACCTTGTTGGATACTCAGATGCTGATTTCGCGGGTTGCAAACTGGACAGAAAGAGTACATCTGGAGGTGCTCAATTTCTTGGTGATAAGTTGGTATGCTGGTCCTCCAAAAAGCAGAATTGTGTGTCCACTTCTACAGCTGAGGCAGAATATGTCGCGGCTGCTAGCTGTTGCTCACAGATATTATGGATGAGGACCCAGCTGAAAGACTACGGGTTCACATTCTCACACATCCCGATCTACAGTGACTCTCAAAGTGCAATAGCCATCACGTGCAATCCGGTCCATCATTCCCGGACGAAGCATATTGATCTCAGATATCATTTCATAAAGGATCACGTTGAGAAAGGCACCGTGGACATGTACTTTGTGTCTACGGAATTGCAACTGGCTGACATTTTCACAAAGGCCCTGGATGAAAAGAGATTCAATTTCCTGATCTCTAAGTTGGGAATGCTGAACCTAAACGACTGAGTAACATCTGAACTGTGTGTGTGCGTGTGCTTTCATGTTTTGCAATTTAGTCATCTTTGCATCACATTTTTTTTCTTTTCACCCTCTCTCTCATGCATCACTTTTATTCATACATCACATTTCTTTTCCCTTCTTATGCATTTCATTTTTTTTTCATGCATCACATTTTTTTTCCTTTTATTCTTTCATGCATCATTTTTTTTTAATGCATAAGTTGAGGGGGAGCTTTTCAAAATCTGTTCATCTGTCGAGGGGGAGTTTGCAAGATTTTCATTCTTAAAGAGGAACAAGTGTTGAGGGGGAGCATTTTTAAATTTGAATTCAGACTGAGTTGGGCCCGTTAAGTTCAAAAATTTCCCCGGGCCTATTTAAACAATTGAAACGCGCAACTCCTCCCCCATTCTCCACACTTGCGCGAAACGTTCGAGCTCTCGAAGCTAAAATCTCTCATCTGTTTCTCTCATCTCCTCCTCTTCGAAACATTCAAGGTAAAAGCTCTGTTCTTCTTATCACAAAATGTTTCACAGATACTCCACGAAGACGATGAACAGGTATCCGAGGATACGATATTCTAGACTTGCGCGAAACCCCTCCTGCATAAACTGGGGTTGCGCGATTCGACCACTTGAGTGAACAGGGATTGCGCCATTTAGCTCTTGAGCGATTTCCTTCTCTGCAAGATCTGAGGGTAGCGCCATCTGCTGGTTTGCGAGATTCGCCAAATGTGCGATTTGTCAGACTTTCGCGAAGTCATGACCTGCGCGATCTGGGCATACCTGCGAGATTAGAACACCCTGCGCGATTTGGGCTTCCCACGCGAATCTTGCGCGATCCACATAGCCTTGCGCGATTATCCCTCATGCGCAATCTACAGAGAAGATGCGCGATTAACCACCTCTGCGCGATCTAATGCCCTTGCGCGATTCGGCCCCTGCGCGATCTACTAGATGCGCGATTATCCTAGTTGCGCGATATGCAAGGCTTGCGCGAAGCCAATATCTACGCTATCTGTTGGGCTTGTGCGAAATAGAGGCAGCCCAACCCAACTTCCAAACCCTTAGTGGAAATTCCTTGATTTGGGCCAAACATACAGTAATCCAGGCCCAACTTTAACCAAGACAAATAACCATTTTTAATTGGGCCCCACTTCTCAAAAAAAAAAAAAAAAAAACACAATCAAGGGCCCAAGTGAGAAGTAAATTGTGGACTTAACCAATTTCTGATCAATTGTACTAACCTGTTTATCATTTTCAGACTGAAATGGCTGCCAACACTCCCATCAACATGATCTATGCTAGGGAACACTGGATCCCGATCAAGGAGAACAACTCACAGTTGGACCCTGAGGTCTTCTCATGCCAAGATGACGTGGTGGTCTCTATACTCAAAGGCCACAAGCTGTGGAAGGCACTGAGCGAAAACGCCGAAGTCCCTCAGGTGTATCTCCAACAATTCTGGGGTACACTTGACAAGGACGTTGATGCGAATGGTAGACAACTCGACGATGTACTAGCTGCCACAATCTGCAACACAAGAGTCACCATTACAAAGGCGCTAGTCCAACAAGTGCTACAGATTCCGGAGGAGGAACATTATGATGCGTTGGTCTCAGAAGCGCAAATATTTGAAGACATGATCACTCTAGGTCACGCTGAGCCCCTCCGGTTGATGTCCGCAATCAAGACAGCAAGATTTCCACGACCATGGAGGACACTTATGGCCACACTAAACAAGTGCTGCACATCTAAGCACAGCGGCTTTGACAAATGCAGCGGTTACCTCGTCTACATCTTCCACGGGATCGCTTTCATGAAGAACTATGACTTCGCCTCATTAATCTGGGGTGACATTCTGGAGATGAGAAGACGGAAATTCGAAACTGATCTGATCAAGCATCTACCATATATGAGATGGTTTTCATTGCTGGTGCGACACTTCTGCAGAACAATTCCTACGATTCAAAGGCGCAAATCATCTGAGAATGTCAGCACTCCAGCCCTCCAATATCTGAAGAGAATGCCAGAGGTACGCTCACTGGTACCATTACCTATTCCAGTCCCTCTCCTCCTGCTAGCCGGTCGCAATGATCCACACGTTATACGCTACAGCGAGGAGAACAACATCATACTCCCTATGGCTCAGATAAACCCCCCTGAGCCTACCCCGGGGAGTCAGCCGAGAGTAAGTGAGGGTCCTGAGAGTTCAACCCGGCCACAGAGACCAGTGGCAAGCCGGCCCCATGATGATCAGACTATGTCTGCTGAGGGCCACCCCCGTGCTGAAGAGTTTACCCATGATTCGCCAAGCGTAGCCACAACACAAGACGCTGACGATGAGGGCTCTGGGAGCAAGGCTAGGAACGACGACGATGATGATGATGAGGACGACGACAATGCCAATGCAAAGGGCAAGAAAGTCGAGAAAGCCCGCACTAAGAAAGGACGACTCGTTATCAGGCTTTCTCGGGCTACAACACAAGAGCAGTCTCACCAAATCAAGGACACTCAAGGAAATATCATCAGTGAGACTCGCTCCAAGGTGCGTCATGATCTTGCCTCATCATCTACTCCTGTGCAAAGAGTGCAAACCATGAGCAACCTGGCAGAAGAGTTAGCTTTATATGACAGCTGCTCTGACCTTGACACAATAAACCGGGCTAACCCCATAGGTGCAGAGGCTGATATTTTCAGTCTCCGAGTAGAAGACGCAGCATCTAGCCCAACTGCGCATGCACAAGCCTCACCTAGCCACTCTGCTGCCTCCCAACAGGTAGTAGTTTCACAAATAGGGGATCTTTTACCCACCTCGCTGCCTCCTTACGAAGCAGCTGAGGATTTACTTTGTGGTCTTCCGCCCCAGACCACTACCCCTCCTTCTAGCACATTGAGTCTAGTTTCCACCATCCCAACATTTTCATCATTTTCTAGGACACATACACTGCTCACACCACCGCACACGACAGGTGCACTTTACCTGTCCTCAACGATCGGAGATACGTCAATGATGATCGGAAGTCCTGCTGCTCAACAGATATCTCCATCATTATCTGCAGGCCACACTTCGGTAATTTTTACTGATGCTGTGACAACGGTTACTACCCCTGTAACCGGTAACCCTGACCCTACCGACCTTTCTGTCATTCTGCAGCGTTTCTTGGATTCCACCATTAAACCATGGGTGCACGAAGCAATAACCGCTCGGGCACAGGAATTCAGGAACACCCCGGCGTTGCTAAATGACATCACCCAACCCCAACCATCATCCTCACATACCCAAGAAACCCAACCACTCCCTATCATACCTACCCAACAAACCTCTGAACCATCCACAACCCTACCCCACTCACCTACTGCTTCAAGGGGAACCCAGGATACAGAACTAGTGTCCTCCCCTACTTCGACCACACCTTTTCCTGACCCTAAAACTTTACCGTTCGAGGTACTCGAAACCCTAATGCTAGATCAACTACTAGCTACCGAAGAAGGCAACCTAACCCAGAAACAAAAAGACCTTCTTCGGATCCTTAAGCCTGACAACTCATGCCGTGATAGTCTCCTCGGTCACAAACGTTCGCATGAGGACCCCGATGACTCGGATCCTCATGAGGGGGAGAACAAGAGACAAAGGACACTTGAGCGTGATGCGTCAACAAGCCAACCTTCTACGCAATCCAACCAACCTGGATCCTCGAACAATCAGCCCCCATCATCCACTCAACATAAAAGCCAAACAGCCAACTCACCCACATCTAGCCCGGTCGAGCTAGAAACAACACTCCTAGGCTCATCTTTCATAGATGTAGACCAAGGATGGAGTGGAAGTCATGAGGCTGCTACTTCAAGTACACCATTCTATTCAGGCCATCAGAAAGAACCTAGTTCTAATCTGATGATAACGGGCAATCCTGAGGATCCCGGTGTTTCACATGACAGGTCGCCTTCGACACAACAACAAGCTCACTCTAAGCCCTCTGGTAATCAAATGCAAGATGAACTGGAAGACCTTCTAGTTCATGATCAGTGGCCTCGCGAGTGGACAGAGTGGGATGATCTTAGAGTTGAAGCGGAGCAGTACGAAATGTGTCGAAGCTGGCAACTCAGAGAATTCCTCAACAAATATCATGCACAAATGATTGGACTCGATGAAGATGAACTCAAGGAAGGGGAGAATCATAAAGAAAATCCCAAGGCACCAGAACCAGTCAAAGAAAAATGGGAAATTGTTAGAATCAAAGCCCCCTTCCTAGAAGAAATCCGAGAGAAAATCTGGCGACAACCTGAAAAAATCAAGAAGTTCAGTGAATTAAAGATGCGAGGAATCAATCACTTGAAAGGAAAATACCGAGGAGGTAACCTGTATATGCTAGGACACAGATCCACAGGGGAACGAAGACAAGTTCTAAATCATAATCTCGCAACAAGTGGATGTCCTATATCAAAAATCCTGGATATCACAGAAGACTACTTGGAAACGATTAAGTTCCTGATCTTTCGTCTACGACGTACCGATGGCTCGGAGTTCACCTGTCAAGAGAATGACTTCTTCCTACTGCACATGGATGATATTTATCAAATGTTCATGAGATGCAGGGAGCTCCCAGTGCACAAAGACAGACTTGCTAGAGAAGGTTTTGAGGCCATTAAGAGATTCATGACAAGACAAGTTCGGTTCTACGCCTCCCATGATCTCCAGATGACTCTTGAGCACAATTATTCAAAGGCGAATCTTACACGACCGGACTTGGATAGACCTGGGCTTGAAACCTTTGCAGCATATGATACATTTGACAAGCCCATCTCAGTCATTTATCTGAATCAGAAAGAAGAGAAGCGTCTGATGATTGTTGAAGACATTCAAAAATACTGTGATGGGACCCTGCAAATCATCCGAGAACAGCTCCAGCCAAGGAAAGAAGATCTAGATAAAAGACAGAATGAAGCCTTGAAGGAAGAAATCAAAGAATTGGAAAGAGTCAATAAAATCTTGAAAGCCATCGAGAAACAACTAGACAGAAGAAGGTCTCTCAGAAATTACGAGCATGCACTCAATCTTAGAAAGCATTATTTTAAAGCTCAGAAGTGAAGAAAAGAAGAAGCAAGAACATCTGATCACAAAGGGGGAGATTGTTAGAGATATTTTCATTATAATTGTGATCAATGTTACTTTGCTAGTTTATAGTTAGCTAGAATAATGAATAGGCCTTTTAAGGCAAAATGTAATAAAGACTTTCATGCCTTTTTAGGTATGGGCCTCCTAGAAAAAGGAGCCCAAATAATTGTGAAACCTACCTTTCCCGTCAGGCTATATATATGCCTTAAGGGAAAGGCTAGGTTAAGCTTTTCGATTATTCTCTGTGCCGCAGTGCCATTCTCGTGATAGAAGTTTTACGCTAAATTGTTCATCATTCTGTAAACTTCTTCATCATTCAATGGAAAGCTTCATTCCCAGATCTATCTTCCATACATACATATTCTAGACTAGAAAACAGGGACCTAACAGGTCACACATACTATCACACAATTCTTTTACGCGCAGATAGATAATTGCAATTTTTATTCATCCAGTCAATTAAAATTGCTCACATAGACAAATAAAATTGGCCACACAAGCATCTATTTTCTGTGAGCAGCACAACTATTGCATATGCGATAAAATATATGTAAGCACATAAGACTAAAACAGATCATATGGACGAATACAATCTATGAGACACATAATTATTGCTTGTGCACGCAGACACTGCACACACAAGGATCGGTTTATATACATCAATAGCTTGTTGACCGTAAGGCATCTATTAGGCCACTATCATTGTACCTTTGACATGAAATTTAACACTTATGAGCACATGTAAGAGTTGTTTGTGCACAACCAACCCTTGTGTGCGCATAGGCAAGTCAGTATGCCAGTGCACCAATTATTTGTGTGAGATAAACGTGCACAAAAGGCGCAAGCCTTTATGTATATGAAGCAACTTTGTTTTTCTTTTTTATATTTTTGCTCTAACAATTAAACAAATATTTCCTTTCTCCCTTTGTGATTTTAAATTTGACCAAAAATAATCTCTTGGGTCATTTTGAGTTAGGGAGTAATTTATCATTTTATCCCTTTTCGCATATATTCGTATTCTTGAACTTCTTATATATTGTTGTTGAAATTGACTTCAAAGTCTACAATAATCCCTACTTTATTATGCGTTTAAAAAAAATCTCTACTAGAAAAGTTCACAATAATAATCTTAACAAGTGTTTCACAAATATAAACTAGGTGCTAATAATGTTTTTCAGGAAGAAAGTGGCTTATATTCTCAAGCAGTTCTAGAACCAGACTTAGACTTAGGCTCTGTTTGCAAACACAACTGGGAAATGATTTTAACTTTTTAAAGTGATTTGGAAAAAAAGTGATTAATAGTAAAAGTTGGTAATGTTTGAGAAAAAAGTGATTTAGAATTTAGAAAAGTAAAAGTTGGTGGTGTTTGGTAAAAATAAATATTTTTTGTGCAATAGAAAAAGTAAAAGTATTATAGTTTTTAGCTTTTAAGTGATTAATTTAAGTATAAATTATTTGAAAACATCTTTTTTAGCTTTTTTGAGTATTTGCAAACAGCGCCTTAGAGCTACATGATAAAAAATCCCTCATCGTCAACCCTACTCCGATCCAGGAATTACTTGAAGCAGTTGTCGGATTCTAGAGCGCCGTGTTTGAATTTAGGCACCAATTTTCAATTTGGGTGTTTTATCTTGAGTTGAGCCTGATTTGAAACAGATTAAGACGGGCCAAATTTATGTGGTACTCACGCATTTGACCCAATTGTTTATTTCTGATGCCCAAAGATCAGAGTTCTTTTGGGCGAATGGGCTTATATAGGCTCAGAAATTGTGAAGATGTCTTGGGTCTTGTTCTGACCCAGTTATCTTCTTTATCAGATTTTATGGTCCATTTTCTTTTTTTTTTTTTTTTTGCATTCTTCGTTTATTGCACCGGATTTGTTTCCGGATTTTCTTTGTCATGAGGAAGTGTGGTTCATGCAGATGTTCAATTTGTACATCAGTTTTTTGTATCTATAAAGGGTCGTGTTTTCTATTAAAAATGTAGCATAGTGAAGTAAATAAATGCCAGGCCTAAGTCAGGTCAACATATTGACTAATTTATCAAAAAATGAATAATGCCATCAATACTCATTCACCTGAAGCAACGTTCAAAGATTTTGCATTTAATAAATCCATGGGTCATCACCTCTTCTTGGAACAATAAATAGTGGAAATAATTTCTCTACTACAAAATGACTGTTCTATATACAGATCAAATGATTTACACTGAAAAATAAAAACATTGTCATTTCCTTTTGTTCTATATAAATGTATATATGATACAGTCAACATGTTTCTTCAATTGATTGTATGGAATGTCACATGTTAAACAAATGCAAATAGAATAAATAAATAAAATTAAAAGTTCTTGTGTTGTATGTATGTATTTACAGCCGTTCTAGATATGGCAAATTAATGAAGAATGAAAGTAACCCCAGCCTCCCTACCCAGTTTTTACACTTTTACCCGCCTTTCCTTTGATAAAAAAAACTTCGCACACACAAAACATTAGGCTTCAGAACATTTTCTGGGCGCAAAACCAAGCCTGGACTTTTTAGTGTCATACAATATTTGGAAGTTCTGCTGCTGATAATTCCCAATTATAGATAGACCGGACTTTGGAGTCCCAAGAATAGCCAAACAAACAATCTCCTCCGGTTCGATCCTAATGAAGTAATTCTCGACCGGGAAATTCCATACTGCCCCATCACGGAACACGACCCCAAACGAAGGCAAATCAAGTTCCTTGACCCTGGACACATTGTAACAAGGTTCCAATATAGGAAAATCGTGTACAACTGGATACCTTTTTCCCGCCTTTTCAACGAACGCATTCTTGATGATATCGTAAGCCGGGGCAGCAAAGTAACTCAAAGTGGTCCCCGAATCAATGATGGTCCCACCCGCACCCTCGGGTGAAAACCCCCACATCTCCTCTGGGATCCCAACCACTTCCCCGCCAACAAGAACCGATTTAACCTCTACGTAATAGAACGTCTCGGCCGGGTTTTCTTTCCCACTATTATTATTACTAACCAATGAAGTGAAGTTCAGTTGTGGGTGACTCAATAGAGACTTATCCTCCCCAAATATTAACTTGCTACTAATGCTGGAATTGCTATTCCTATCAACCAAACAATAGGAGAATGAGTCTCCATAGAAGGATTGGAGTTGAGAGGCAAAGGACAATGGGCCACGCCCTAACCCTAGCAATCCGGCAGCCCCATGGAATAGTCCCCTATTCCAATGCCCGCAACCAAACATGACATTTTCCACCTTTCTGAACTCGGGCTTGCCAGCCTGAGTCGTAAGGTTAACTGTGAACGTCTCAAGGGAGAAATCGCCTGTCGTGTTGGAACTGTCCCCATACCAATAGTAGTAAGGGCATGTTTGGGAGTCGGATTTACAAGGAATTGGAGGATCAGGTGAGGAAACAAGGTGGCACCTAGGGTCATTGCAGCTTATGTTTCTGAATGAAATTGAGTCTTTAGGGTCATAGTAAGGTCCTTTCTGTTCAAAACAATCCAAGCAAGGGACACATTGGATCCAATTAAGGTCACTACCGGTGTCAAGAATGAGAGAGAAGTGTTTAGGAGGTGTACCCACAAAGACGTCCATGAAGTACTCCCCTGAGCCTAGGCTCACCCCTGACCCTATGGTCGCCATCAACTGACCGGAAAATGAAGATCCCGACGAAACTACCGGATCTCCGGCGGGGTTTGGGTTCTTGAGCCTTGAGAGGGTGTTTTGATTCTTCTTCTCGGTTATCCTTGTATGCAGTGTCTGGATTCTGGACAAATCCCGTGTGGTTGACTCAAAGACTGAATCTTTTTTACCCTTTGGTTCCTGGCCGTCCGATCTGTGCTTGAGATTGAACTTGACCGGTTCTAAACCGCCACCTCCGTTCGAGCCACGCTCAAGAGAGTGAAGAGAATGGTGGGCGGTTGACTTTCTTCTCTGCACAAAGCTGCAATCGGAGTTCGATGCTGATGAAGACGCGGCATAGAAGCTTGGATGTTTAGGCATTTCAATCCCGGATGAGGATGAATTCGAGTTAAGACTCATAAAGCTGTGGATTACTCCACCGGAGACGAGTACCCCAGAAGAAATCAAGAAGAGAACCATTAAAACGAAGCAAATGTTCCATCTTTTCACCATGATGATGATAACTAAAAAACTCAGCTCTCTTAGAAATGTGAAAAGGGGATTTTATTTTGTAGGATTTCAGAGAGAAACGTGAAGGGATGTTTTAAGTTAAGGAAATGGCAATGGGGGTTTGAGAATTTGAGTTGAGATTTCTTTGTAGAATTTTATGAAGTTTGAACAAAGACTTTGAATCGCATTCTCGTGTGGTCAGTTTAATACTACGCGCTTTCTCTTCTCTGGACTGTTTTAGTAATTTCCTAGCACGGACAAACACAATGCCTCCACATATTAATTATAGTAATTTTTACTTTGGGGAAAATTACTTTTATACACGTCACTTTATTTGTGTACAAATAATTTGATCGGCGTTTTATTAGGAAAACCGATTTTCACACAGACAAAAATAAAAAATATATTTGTATCTCAGACATTTTAAAATTCTAGTTTAAAATTGTCTGTATCACATATATGAAAAATTCTCGTCTAAAATGTATGTGATACAGACAATTTTTTTATTTATGTTTGTGTGGAAATCGATTTTCTTCATAAAACGCAAGTCAAATTATCTGTACGGCGTGTACACGAACAAGGACTCTTTACTTGATTGGTTTGATACAAAATCATATTACGTATCAGATTAAACCTGACTTAAACAATTACAAAATACATAGTCACACTTTTATTAGACCAACTAGACTAGATCAATTCTAACCATACCAAATAAAACTAGCAAATTTCAGTTTAATTAAAATCATTCTTCCTAATATCCTCGGGCGGTTTGTATACGTTTTCCTTCACTTTTTATACACTTCATAATTTTCCAAAATGTGGAATATGTACCCATGTGTGCCGAGACAAATATGCGAAATATGTATGAAATATTATGCACTAAATATTATTCACTTTTTCCGATTCCTCATATTGCACTGATTTTATTTACAAAGCTCACAACAACTCATATCTTACCTTCAAGGGATGTTGACTGTTGAGAATTGTTCGAACAATTCTTCATATTCCACTTTCCTACTTCGTTTGTATATTAGCGCATGAGAAGTCATTCTCATTTGACTCGGCAAATTCATATTCCTCAAACATAAAGGACGGAAATATAGAGTTGTTTACCACAATAACAGCGAAACATGGGGGTAAAATCCACCCATGTAGTTCCATGAGTTAAAAATTGACGTTTTTTGAAAATAATTAACTTAGTAGTTATTGATAATTATTAAAAACAAAAACAAACATATAGTTTAAGCCTACAATGTGATGACATGTAGAAACAGGTGATCCAAATGAATGGCTAACTTCAGGATATGAGCTCTACTTACAAATTAAAAGTAATTATCGAAAGAATTGACCCGGAGGTGATTCTGACAAGTGATTGGATTAAGACAATGTTTGGTTCATGGTGATGAGAAGTGATCAGGTCCGCCGGAGGGACGGGAGGCGCCGTCCGAACTCCGCCGTTTGGGACGGTTCCCGGTGGAATTTTTTGATGAAATTTTTGGAGCATGTTCCACATCAAGTCTAGTTTGCCCATACTAAATTTCAACTCAAAATTCGATCGGGAAGGCATTCAATTCATTTTTTGAAGTTGATTGCGCCAAATATACATATGAAAACGCAGTCAACTTCAAAAACTGATTTCAATGCCTTCCCGATCGCATTTTGAGCTGAAATTTGGTATGGACAAACTAGATTTGATGAAAAACATGTTAAAAAATGTCATCAAAAAATTCCACCGGGAACCGTCCCAAACGGCGGAGTTCGGACGGCGGCTAGACAGGAGAGGGCTGGACCTGATCTTTTCCGTCATGGTGATATCTTATAGAGGGCGGAATCTCATGCCCGGAATGTGAGATACCTGTGTTTGATTTATGGGTTTCATTTTTGTTGTTGTGAATGTTACATTCCCAAAAGTGAAAAAGGTAATCACATTACCAATTTACCAGGCATGTCAAACCCACCAATGCCTTAGGTTTTGTAAGATTCCTGGTGGCTTATTAATTTTCTTCCCAAAAAACCTATGCTTCATTAATCGACATATCTAGGGGTGGACCCGGCCCGGTCCTGTTCCGGTTTCGGGTTGGGCCCGGCCGGGCTTGGCTTTTTGGGAATGTAGCCCGGGACCGGCCCGGCTGTTGATCGGCACCAGTTCGGGCCGATCTACCCGCCCGGGTAGCGGGTTACCGGGTACGGTTTTTTAATTCATGTTTAAAAATTAATTCAAAAAGTGCTACATATAAAAAACTTAAAGTATATTTATTTGAAACATGAACTACAATTGAGAATTTAGAAAGAAAAAAAAAATATGAAATTAAATACATTTTCTAATAAATACGTAGTAATAATCAATCGGAATCTCTGGCACTGTCGGTTGTTGTTTCCTACATAAAGTGTTGGGTGAGGGTGATGCTAAGTTCTTGAGTTCTATGTTGGGCCTTCAATCGAACATACCCTAAGGGCCCGTTTGGTACGGTGTAAAGTAAACACTTTGCATGCAAAGTGTGAGGATGTAATCATTTTACACCGTTTGTTTTAAATATTTAATGTAAACTGTAGGGCACTTTTTTTAAAACATTTTACACTGTACCGTGTAAAGTATTTTACGTGGGGGAAGGGTAGTAAACTATTTTACACCCGTTATTAAGGATTATAAAATACGGAGAATCTTTTTACGACTACAACCTAGGCTTTAGAAACTGGTTCGACAGTAAAGCAAAAAATCATGGCGGCAGCAAAGGAAAAATTCTTGGCTGCAAAAAACTAATTTTTTCTCCAATCAAATCGTCAATCATCATCACATCTCTTCTCCATCTGCGTTGGTCTCCTTATTCGATACGAGTAATATATATTACTCCGTATATATGTACGTATATATAATATATATACTCCGGTATATATTATTTATATGGTTCTGCCTTCTACACCTTGTTTTCATCCATTCAAATGTGTAAACACCCCCCTGTATTGTTTGGTTTCTTCTGGCTGCTTGCTGTTGGTATGATTGACGATAAGAGCACTGATTTAGTAGGTCAATAGACGATCTAGTGATTTTTTACATATTTTGCATGTAAAGTTATTTTTCAATCAAAGAATGTAACGAGTTTGCGTGTAATTTAAAAATAGATTGCACACGTAACCAAACAATGTATTTTTATTTTACATGCAAACTATTTTACCGTCCTAAACTTTACATGCAATCATTTTGCATGTAAAGTTTTAAAGTGTAAACTACCAAACGAGCTCTAAGGGTTAACCTCGATGGCTGGACTCATAGGGTCAGCACGATTGGCCGATCAACGATAGATAGACACGATCAATATTGACTAAAAATAAAAACATAAAATATGTATAATCATATACGTAATACTACTTATCAAATTAAATTTGTTTAAAGGGAAAATTATTTTGAATCATAATTTATTATTGAGAATACATTATAAACAGAGAAAATAAAATTGTTGTACTACCAAATATATATACGGAGTACGATTTTTAGAAAAAATTAAAATGTATTGAAATTGGATAGATAATCAATATGGATATAACATTTATTAAGAATTTTCAAATATTATATTCATACTTTTTAGTTATAATAATATAAATAATGTGTTACTTCCTCCATCCCACTGGATTTTGTCAACTTTTATTTTTTATTTGACTTAAGAAAATTTGTCACTTTCATTTTAAAACGACGATTGTGACTTCGCTCATTTCTCTATTCTCTATATACAAATTTCAATTACACCATTTTTATTATTTTAATTTCACACCCAACATCAATTTGGCAAAGTTGATTGAGACAAAATTAGTATAATTTTTATTGCGATTATTAATTGGGGAGCAACCAAGCATTAACTAACAACACTACTTTATCTCAAACATATTATCAAGAGAAGGTACAAAATTTGGGCAAGAACAAAAGACAAATACTTGTGGACACGAAAGATGAGCAATGACGTTAATAGACAATAACAATAAATTGCTCAGATAACATAAGAGCTCCCATATATCAACTGCATGTCCAGTGCTCCCGATATGAACAAACATCTGCGGATCATAATAAATAAACAACGGGAGCTTAACAATGCCGGCGGTGGCAATTCTATTGAACTCCGTAGGTGGAAGGAGAGTAATCGCCGAGGACACCACTACATAGAGGAGGAAGAGGCCGGAGTAATCAAATCTTCTATCTTCAATTCCAGAACTCAATATTTGAGCGACTAATTGGGATGGAAGGGGACGAACCCTACGATTCCATCTGCCCAGGCCATCGAGCTGCTCTTCTTCTTCTTCTGCTCTGGCCGAGGATTGTTCGTCCGACTGAATTTAGTCTCGCTTCTTTTCTTCTCTGTCTTGTATTCGGCAATCATTTTGTTGACCGTTAATGGAGAGCTTAAATCAGGCTTATGAAAGGAGGTCATCCGAGGAGGTTGACAAAAAAAAATCAATTTTACAACTGAATTTGGGATACGGTGAATATATCAAGTATGATACGATACAAGTAATAATATACTCGAATTAGTAAAAAAAACATCACTTAATATAAGTTTAAACCTAAAAACCACAGATGCACGAACAATTACTATGATTTTTGTCTCAATATTTTTCGTGATGTAAAATCTTGTCATTGAAATGTACCTCGTGTTGCTGCAAAATGTAATCTCTGTTAGCGGAAAGCTTAACTCATGCACTAGAATGTAATTTACTTTAATTTACTCCCTCCAATACGTAGTTATTCTCTCGCTTGTCATATATATGAAATGTACGTAAATCGCGTGTCTGTAAAATATAACTTCATGCAAGTTGAGATGTAAATCGCATGTCATTAACTGAAATGTAACTTATAGATATGGGTCAAAATGTAAAACGCGTTAACTTGAATGTAACTTGAGGAAAATAAAAAATATAAATTACGTTAATTGAAATATAACTTGAAGTAAGTCAAAATGTAAGTTGCATTAACGGAAATATATCTTGTCAAAATATAAACCATGTTAATGGAAATCAACATTGGTGAATTAATTAATTGAAAAATATTGAATAAAATAACTAAAAGAGAGAATTACCAATATGGGAGTAAAACATAGAGAGTGTGCCAAAATAGGAGTCCTATGGCTCACTTAAGTTTCACACGGAAGTTTTAAAAACAGTTGACCAGAATACCCTTAATGAAAGCAATTTGCAAGTTTCACGGGAGTTTCCGTTTTTAAAAGAAGCTGACCGTTTTTTACCCTTAATGAATACGGAGTAACTGATTTCTTTATTACTGATTAATGTTATTATTTAAAAAAATTACAATACAAGCTTTACAGAGATGTGCGCAACAACTAAGACGATACAATGTCGCTGGTCGCAGCCCCTGAAACACTTTCTTTGGCCCCTGCATATTTAATGGTTGTTGTCGACCACTATATCTGAATCACCGTCGCAGGCCATCTAGTCTGGCATGGTCGCTGCCGCCCACCTCATATATCACAAAAATCGTGTCTTCTAGCACTGCCGCCTTCTCCTCTGGTGAGATTGTTGTAGATCTATGTCCTGCACATAGAAGTACAGTGGGATGCCATCTTACCAATTCAATGTTATCTTAACATTAATTGCCAAAATTTCAATTTTCATAATGAAAACATGGCAATATAACTGATGTAATGGAACTAAATGTCAAAATGGCACCATCCTTGTAATGGCACGAATTGCCAAATTATGGTATTTTTTGAATGAAAACATGACATTACAAGTGATCTACAGTTAAAAGATCTAATATTTCCATCTTGAGATTGACATTAATTTTTGAATAAAAATTTCAAGATTGGAAAGGATAAGAAATATTTTAATTCAACTTTTGAAACAAAACTTACATGAGTTGACAAAGATAGAAAAAAATTATATTAAAAATGGCATTATTACTAATGTATTTATCATCATGATAGCACTAATTGTCAAAATAATATTTTCGCAATGAAAATGACATTATTAATCATATTGTATTTGGCATAAAAATAAGTATTATTTTAATTTTATCACCAAAAAAATACATTAACATAGTAACTTCAGATTTAAATTAGAAAAATAATGTAAAAAGTTACAAAAAAATGATGGAATGAATGTTAAAAATTATATTGTACTTCGTATATTGTAAAAGGTAAGATAAACAGTTAAAAGAAAAAAGGCTAAAAAGTTAAAACACAAAACAGAGAAGCAAAATAGAGAAGAAATAACAAAAATTGGATAAAAACAGATCTGGAAGTATAGAAGAAACCTGAAGGAAAAATCAAAGCCCTACATTTATAGCAAATATCTTCAATTTTTAGATCTCACTTGGTATAAATCCAAGAGAAAGCAATATTTTCATCCATTCATATCTATCTGGGTTGGTTAAAATAGAACCAACAACATATATTGTCTTTACTCAAATTCCAAAAAAAGAGTTTTCATAGCTTCGTTGATTGAGGAAGGTAGAAGGTAGAAAAAGGAGTAGAAGAAAGGAAAGGAGAAGAAGAAGAAAAGAAGAAGAGGAGAACTTACTTGCTCTCGCCGCCGCCGCTGGCCGCCGCTGTCGTTGGCTGGAGATGGGATGGAGAAATTAGAGATCTGATATATGGGAGAAGTCTATGAGGGAAGAGAGAAGAGATAAGAATTGAAAAAATAGAGTGTACGGAAGAAGTCTGATGGAAGGAGATTAAATCAAAGTGGGTAAAATTAATTCAGGTGAGTCGGTTGTGAGCAGGGTAAAATCGGGAAAACAAATGAGTCGGTCAGCTGGCAACTCTTATTTACGTAATAAATCAAAGGGAGCTCCTATTGTGGAACTTTTGCATTGTTTTACTCCTGTTTATGACAATTACTTTAACTAAAATGGTCTTCTACAATAAATTTAGCTAGAAAAGTAAAGCCAACCTAACTTATTTTGATTATTTGATAATTTAGCGCACGAATTTTTTTTTTAAGTTTGATAAGAAGGTTGGCTTATAAGACTATAAAATGAAAGTAGGGGTTACCAGATCGGGTTTGAATTAGTCTGATCGGTTCGATAAAGATATGTTTTACGTGTATTTTATATTACTACACATATTATTGTCAAAGTTTAAACCATTTAATATAAACTTCTTATATCTAATCCGGCCACCACTTCTGATTTTATTTAATGGGGACCGTGTTAAAAGGTCGCCTAACTTTTTTTAGCACGAATAAAAAATGACCCTTGAAGTACGTAATTATCTCCCATAACACACTAACAGTATGAAACGTGTAAAACGATCGGACTAAACTGATATGCTAAATGATACTAATATGTATTATTATGTACAAAACACACTTTATCACTATCTTTTCCAACAAAGGATAACAAAGTGACCTTTGGGAATTTCACAAAGTGACGATGGTAGGTTATAGGTGTGGCCGTGTGGGAATTTCACACCTACCATAGAGAGTATTTTGCTGAATAGTGATATCAATTACGTATAGTATAATATATGTAATAACTATAATAAGTTCAAACATTCACAAACAAGGCACGTTAAACATATTACATTTACGTACTGGGGTTAGTGAAAAGAATATCCAAAACAGGAAAAGGGGGCAAAATTAGCACACGTACAGCTCTAACTTCTCATTTAGATACTTCCCTGAGGTTTTCAAAAATAGGACTAAATAGGGTTGGAAATTCTAAAATATGACCGCTATGTTTTTCTTTCGAAAATAGGAGTAAGATGACAACATTTACTGTCACTTTTTAGTCATGACCGTCAAATAGTTGCAATATTATGCATTCAACATGGTGGTGTTTATTCTAATTAATGGTTGTATGTTTCAAACATGACAATATTCTCTATCGTGGCAGTATCGACTCCTATTTCAGAAAGAAAAACATAGTACTCATATTTTGAAATTCTCAAAGTTGTTTACCGGCAATTTCCCATACTTTCTCAATCCTCAAAAGATCGAGTTCTTGTTGGTGATTTTTGTGTTACCGACCGTTTTCTGTAATTGGAAATGACATGAGTGCCAATGAGGATTAGAACTATGATCAAATACAAGTTAGTAGGTGTGGAGTGCACACTTGTATATAAGAACTAGTTTAATTCCGAATTGTCTACATTGGTGAAATTCGAGGTAGAACTCGGGATATAACTTTCAGTAGACCAGCTCTGTGGTTCTAGACCGAGTTCTAGAACGGTTGGGCAGTTTCGAGCAGTTTTCCAAAAACTGTCACGGTTATTCTTAAATGTGTTGCAATTGCCTAGGACGGTTAATATCGATATATATATATATATATATATATATATATATATATATATATATATATATATATATATATATATATATATATATATATATATATATATATATATATATATATCACCACATTTCGTATAGAGGAGGGAGAAGAAACATATCCAACACATCTTCATCACTTTGGCACTCAAATTAAAGCAAAATAATCCATATACTCACTAGTTTAGCTCTAGTTCTTGTGCCAAAGTTCTAGAGGTTGGGGCGGACCGTAGTAGAGACCCAGGGGGGCAGTCGTCCCTCCAACAAAATTTTTTTAGTGTATATATATACCAAAAAATAATTTTCGCCCTCCCAAAAAATATTTTTTTTAAGTTACCGCCCTCCCAAGATAAACTTCCTGGGTCCGCCCCTGTCTAGAGTGTCCTTAACGATTATCCTAGATTGAATTTCTTATAACTCAGACATATGGGAGAAATATCAATTCAAAAAGTGAACTTAAATGATCGATTCTTAAGCAATCCAAGTACTCGATTATATATATCACCTCGAACGTGATACCCCAACAATCGAATTGATATTTTTTGTGATAATGGTTTTATTTATTTTTAATGTGTGCGCTTATATGATAGTATTGATTTGAAATAGTAAAAGTGTGTATTTAAACCTTACTCCCGTATTTCCTTTTAAAGTAGTCTAAGTTATAAAAAAAAATCATGACCTGATGACCATGAGTTAATTTTTGGTACTGTTCTGATTTTTCTTATGATTTTTATGTTTTCTTTTTGTATATTAGCACACATAATTTATTGTTTTCAAATTTTCATTTCTATTTTATATCCATTATTTTTCTAACTTCATATTCTTTATATTTGTATCTGTACAACATAGGTAGTAATACACGCATATCAATTAATTGAAGTTCCATAACAGGGGACTGCCACCTTTAATTAAAACTAGACTCGCACAATAATGTTTCTCACAGTTATTTATTGAACGATTTTTGAATCAATGCACTCTTGCTAATGAATAAATAGATCATGGTAAAAAAGCTGGACAATAATGGACAGTAAGCACATGATTATTTATCACGACGTCCCGAGCTTTCCACAAAAACAGTAGCCCTACAGGTTTATTAGAAAGTACTTCGTATATACGGAGTAGCTATATATACTCCCTATTTTACAATTTCAATTTTGTAGAGATAAATGTAACATCACCCATCTTTATCATTATTTTTATGTGACGTGATGATCATACCGTAAGGGAATATACCCCCACCCCCCAGTCGCCCTAAGGGAATATACCCTCACCCCCACCCCACAATATCGGTTTAGTATTTAGCTCAGGTTTAGTGATCGTGTTTTATTTTAGCTTGATTGATACAACTTTCATCACAATTGATTGATGCTCCTATGATTAGTCATTTTAGTTATTTTCATACAACTTTTTTTAATTTGTTAATAATATATATTTGATATTTTTTTATAATGCAACAAAATCAGTCAACTTGGCCACTTTCACCAAAACTTTACAAACATCAACGGAATTGGTCGATTTAGTCAATTTTAGTGTTACCAAACATCCTATAGAAAGACCATTCCGGGTGAAACTTGTCACTATAATTTCTTCCATGGAACACCTACTTTTAAAGGAATTTCTGCCTAAAATTACAAAGATACTCCCTCGTCTCACAAATTTACCAATTTTCCTTTTCAAGTTGTCTCAATTATTTTACCATTTTCCTTTAAAATACGAAGTACATAGTAATAAATACTACATATATTTACTTTATAATTTTCCAAATCTGATCTATTTAAATGTGATGTAATCTGATTTATCTAAATCTGATCTAATTTAGTTTACCAGAAAACTTGCTAAACTCTAACCTGCTGCCCCCACCGAGCGGGGGTTAGGGTGGTGAGGAAGACGAAGACCATTGAGCAGGATATGCCAATGATGGCATTTGACTTTAACCGGACCAGCACCTAACTTGATTTATTTTATTATTCTTGTTCTTTGATGCACGCATTAAAAACAAAAGTCAATATGGAAAAATAGTCGGAGCTCTTTCACACCAACATTGACTTCTGTACGTAAAAACGTTTGGAAAAAGCTACTACACGCTTGTGTGTCTGCACGAACTAGTTTAGGCTCTGTTTGCAACTACTTGTGCTTAAATAAAAGCATTTTTTTGGGAAAAAGTGATTAGTAGTAAAAGTTGGTAGTGTTTGGTAAAATAAGTGCTTTTTGTGTAATAGAAAAAGTAAAAAGTAGATTCTACACGAAAACCGAGGAAGTAAAAGTTGATAGTGTTTGGTAAAATTAGTGCTTTTTTCTTTAAAAAAAAAGCCAAAATCACTTTTTTTAATTGATTGCAAACAAGCCCTTAGAAATGTGTATGGCCCAACAAAGGTACAGCAATCCATCCACGTAGTCGGGTTGGCGTCATTGCGAGGCCGGAATCGGGCGCCGGGTCATTTTAGGGCCAAATAACGTTCTTGTTAGCACTTTTTAAAAAGTCAATTTAACCGAACAATACGGAGTTGAATTTGTAAACAATGAACAACAAAATGGAAAGAATAATCTCACGTTTGATCAATCTTCTCATAATAATCTCACATTTATCTAATTTTAAAATAATTACACTTTTGCATCACATCTTCTTTTGTTGGATCCTAACTGGTTGATAATCTATATACAATTTTTTTTGTCTTCTTTGGAAAACTTACATTAATAATCCAACCTTTCATTTTTTATTTTTTCTCCCTACAATTTTTCTTTCTTTATTTTTATCCCCGTACATTTTTTATTCCTTTTTCCATTCCTTTATTCTTATTTATTTTCCATTTTTATTATTCTATTTCTCACTCTATTAAAAGAGTTTTTTTTGTACATTTTCAATTTTCATTCCCAAATAGATTTTTTTGTCATTTTCATTTTATTCTCGCATTTTTATTTCATTTCCCCTTTTATTTTTCTCTTCTTAATCATTCTCCTTTTATTAAAAATCTTTTTCTTACTCTACATTTTGTTATATTTTCTTGGTATTTTCACTTTTCCCTTTTTTCTTCTTGTTACTTTTTTTATGTTTTTTCTTCTTTCTTCTTTTCTTTCTTTTTATTATCTTAATTCCAGTTTCAATATTTTTTTCTCCTTTCTTCATTATCGTAATTTTCTAAGTAATCCACTCATTAATTTCATCAATTGTGGAATAACTCTATGTGATAAAAAGATTAGAGAAAAATACAATTTAAAAAACAACATTTGGGAAATGTAAAGTAAAATGAAACATTCGGGAAAATGTAATTTAAATTTTCATGAATGTTTTTTTTGCTCACATTATCTAGAATGTTTTATTTTCTTTCAATTTTATTTTTCCCTAACCTTTTTCGTGACATAAAGTTTTTCCCGTGGTTGATGGAATTAATTGGTGGACTTGTTTAGAAATATATGATAATGCACGCATAAAGAAGAAAAATATATTGATGGTGGAATTAAGATAACAAGAAGGAAGAAGAAAAAACATAAAAAAGTAACAACAAGCTAGAAAAAAGGGAAAAGTGAAAGTAAAAAAGAAAATATAACAAAAAGTATAGTGGAAAAAGACCTTTAATAAAAGAGAATGATTAAGAAGACAAAAATAAAAATGGAAATGAAATAAAACTACTGGAAGAAAAAGAAAATGACAAAAATATCTATTTGGGAAGGAAATTGTACAAAAAATAACTTTCTTGATAGAGTGAGAAATAAAATAATTAATATGGGAAAGAAATAAGAACATAAGAATGGAAAACGGAATTGAAAATTGTATAGGGATAAAAATAAAGAAAGAAAAATTTTAGGGAGTAAAATGAAACATGTGACTGTTTTGAGCAAATTTGTGAAAGGTGAGATTATTTATGTAAGGTTTCCAAAAAAAAGATCTCGAGTACACATGCATTATTGAAGTTAAATTTGGTGTAAGTAGCATTTAAATGATGAACTGACTAAAAATTGTAAATACTATTCGGTGGTAACTCTGGCTATGTAATTGCATTTAGAATCTTTCTGGCCTGGCCATTGCACCTGTGCTGCCGTGCAATGCCCGTGCGATGCACGGAGTAAAATTTATTTGGTGAAATACATTGTTTATGATCAATATTAAAAAGTTGATTAATTATATATAATAAAAAAAGGTTTCCAAAAAAAAGACATAAAAACTGATATAATAATAGGTCATCTATCGGTCAGGATCCAATGAAAGGAAATGGGATGAAAATGTGACATTATTCTGAGATTACGTAAATGTGAGATTATTATGGGAAGATTAGGTGAGATTATTCTTGTCAATTTTTCCTAGAACGAAAACAAGAAGTCTAATTTTGTGATGTAACTTGTGTTATAGAAAGTGTAATATGTGGTGGGGAATTTGTGAGCAATGGCTTATATTGTGATGTAACTCGTGTTATGGAAAATGTAAATCGCGTTGAAGGAAAATCTAACTTATGTGTATGCAAAAGATAATTTGATGAGACAAGTTCAAATGTAATTCATGCATATGAAGATGTAACTCACGCATAAAACATTGTAACTCGCGCATAAGAAGATAAAATTTCATATATTATCAAATGAAAACAAGGAGTTTAATTGTTTAATTAATTTACGTAAATGGTGAATATGTTTTGTTTTTAATATTAAGACCATAAAAATGTTTTAAAGAAAATTATTTTTGGCCAAAAAAATAATCTTTTTTTGCAAAAAAAGATTTTTTTGTTTCAAAAGTATTAGTTTATTTTCTGATATAACTCGTGATATGGAAAATGTAACTTGCGTTGATGGAAAATCTAACTTAGGTGTATGCAAAATGTAACTTGTTGAAACAAATCCAAATGTAACTCGCGCATATAGGAAGATGTAACTCACGCATAAAAAGATGTAACTCACGCACAAGAAGATGTAACTCAATATACTATCAAATGTAACTCCAAGATTTGTCTATAAACATAACTCACACAGGTGAAAATGTAAACCACACATATGAAGATGTAATCTCACATTTTATCAAACATAAATCAAAATAAACAAACTTAATGTTACAAAAATGTTATTATTATATAAAAGAGATCAGAAATATATTATAGGATAAAGTGTATGAATATAAAAATAGATATTACAAAAAAGTGTATAACAGACAAAAATATTATAGAAATAAAAATAGTGTATGAATGTGAAATGTAATACACTTATTTTATTTACTTGAGGAAGAGAGTGAAGATGAGTACGGGATGTACTTGTTTGACGATTAGAGTTTCAAGTTTCTTTGAAATGTTAGCTTTTGGATTGCAGACATTTTTTATAATTTCATCATACTCATATCTCGTCGAGTCGTAAAGGGAATTTATGAACCCCATCATGGTTGAATTTTTCTATCACTATTCTAGTGAATGTGTAAATCTATATTTTTAATGCCTAAAGAAATAGGAGGCCTTTGAGATATGTCTGTTTGGTCGCAGTCTGATGTGGGATGTCAAGTTTTGAAGGTGAGCCCCCGTCGTCAGTCTTGAGGCCCCCGTTTACATCCCAACCTTGGCCATTGGTCGCCGGATGCAGCAAGCCTCATCTTCACAGAACCTCTTTGGCGGCTTACTGCACTTTCTCTGGTAGAAGCAATGTGAAGTAGCCAGAACGGGCAGTGCTAACATCTTCAAATCTTCAATTGCCCTGATGGCTTCCTTGGATCGCCAAAAACCAAAGAAACTGCGAACGAGTCTAAGAAATACTCCGTATTTCAACAAATGGCTTGTGTTACTCCTTAAGAATATAAAATGAATACAAATAATCATTTTATTAATTAAAAAGAAATGTGATTGCATTTAGTAAATAGGTGGCTGTCATTAGAATTTATAATTTCCCTATTTCAATTTTATAAACCATACGGAGTAATTTACATCTTCCATGCAAAGTTTCCTAGCTACTTTACACATTACTTTCAAAATAATTTCGATGCCCTAAACAATAAACATTTGATATAAATGAATAAAAGTTGGAGACATCATAGTATTAAGAGAAAACTCTCAAATTGACCCCGTACTATACTGAAAAAGTCAATCAGGCCCCCATACTATAAAATCGTTCAATCAAGCACTCCAACTATTAAAAAACATTCAGATCGCACCTTTGACCGGTAAACAACCGGTTAGACAGGTTACATGCACACGTGGCAACCCACTACACGTGCACGTCTCAAATTTTAATCTCGTTTTACTTTTAATTTCCTTTTATTTCCCCTTCCCTAGTTCCCCACTTCCCCCTTTCTTTGTTCTGTATTTTGACTCTTACTCCGACATCTTTAATTTTATATGCTTCTCCTCATTTTTTTAGTTTTCTTTTTAACTTGTGTCTTTTTTTGTCCTTCTACGAAGTATTTATTACTCCATATATTACAAGCTCGTTACAAAGGATTAATTATACAAAGTAGCAATGTTGTGGCTCATAAAATTAAAAAAAAAAAAACAAAATAAGCTCAACAAAATCTCAGAATTGAAACTGAATTAATCAGGGATCGATGAACAGAAAACTGTGAAGAACAGAAGCTGACGAACAAAAAATTATGTTTAATATTGAATCACACAAAAATAAGGACGTGTGACATGTGAATTAAGCGCTTCGCCGGGGTTGGTTGTTATAGGACCTCCGGGCATTCTTGAGGGTGGGGATATCAACGATGCCGTGTGGTGAAATTGATATCGCCGACCTATTAAAGAGGAAGAAGATTTAAAAGCTTAAACACTCGACCAATAAATCTGATGAAGCCTGGAGGGTAGGGATGGACTCGGGCCGGGCCAACCGGACCGGCCCGCTACTGTGCGGGCCCGGACCGGCCCGGTGAACCGGTTAGTGCCCGGTTCGGGCCACCCGGCCCGGTGAGATAGCGGTCCGGGCCCAGGCCTACTATTTAGTGAACCGGCCCGGCCGGGCCTCAACGGTCAGTTTTAAAAAAAAAAAAATTATTAAAGGCTATAATAGCCGTTGGGAGTGTCCCAAACGGCTCTATAGCCGTTGGGAGCATAGGAGGGGGGTCTGGGGGGTTAGGGGGGTGGGGTGGGGTATACAAAAAAAACCTATTTATACTCCTATTTTCTATACATTTTTTACACCTCTTCTTCTACAACTCTTCCTACTCTCTAATTCTCTATTCTCTCAATTTCTCATATTCAATCATCTTCATTCTTCATCTTCTCCAAATTCTTTCTACATATATATAATTTATATAATTATGATATCTACTTATATATTAATTATCTACTTATAAATATATACTTATACACATTCATATTATAATTCTTTACACATTATATATACTATATATAGTTATACACATTCATATTTACTTTATATTTAGTTATTATCCATACTATTGTTATTTACTTATATTTACATATTACATTTAGTTAATATATACTTATATATATATATATATATATATATATATATATATATATATATATTAAAGTATTAAGTATAAGTGTATTACTCATCTTATAGTAATATACTTATATATTATATACTATAAACATTATATTATATATTACTTATAATATATTTACACATTATATATACTATATAGTATACATACTTATACACATTCATATTTATTTGATATTTAGTTTTTATCCATACTATTGTTATTTACTTATATTTACATATTACATTTAGTTAATATATACTTATATATATATATATATATATATATATATATTAAAGTATTAAGTATAAGTGTATTACTCATCTTATAGTAATATACTTATATATTATATACTATAAACATTATAGTATATATTACTTATAATACATTTACAAGTTATATAAACTATATAGACTTATACACATTCATACATTTTATAAAAGTAGTTAATTGTTAGACTTATCATTTATCTATTAAATTAGTTAATTGTTACATTTCTCTACATTTCTCTTTAAAGAAAAAAAATAGTTACTTGTTACATATCATTTATCATTTAACATTAGTTAAACTAGTTACTTATTTAATTGCTACATTTCTCATTAAAGTAAAAAAAGTAGTAAATTTTTACATTTGTCATATTAATATTAGTTAAAGTAGTTAATATCTGCATTTGGTTCTCTTTTGAAAAAAAGTAGAGCAACTCCCACTACTGAACAAAGCTCAGTTAACGAGCTTTCTTTGTATCTAACATTGAATGTTGATTATGAAGTTGGGGATGACTTTGACGTTCTTAAGTGGTGGAAGGAAAATGAAAGAACGTTCCCGATTTTATCAAAGATGGCTAAGCAAGTGCTAGCAATGCCGATATCAACAGTTGCCGTGGAACAAGAATTTAGTGCGGCCGGCAACGTCCTAACCGATTATAGAACGAGGTTGAGCCCGAGCTCTCTTGAGACGCTAGTTTGTTTCCATGATTGGTTGAAGGCCCAACGAAGAACTCAAGAAATGACCATCGCTCCCACTCGCCACTTTATGGAGGAAACAACCACCGAAGGCGGAGATTCCGATTGATTTTTTATTTCAAAATGTACTTTTATTCCAATTGTTATTTTTTTCTCAATTCTCAAATGTACTTCCCATTTCAAATAAATGCACTTGAATTTTGTTTTTAATAAGAATTATTATAATAATATAATATATAATTTTAAAAAAAAAAAAGGCCCGGTCCGTGAACCGGGCGGGTGACCCGGCCCGAACCGGACCCGGGGGTTACCCGGGCCGGTTCCGGGCCTCCCATTTCCTGAACCGAGGCCCGGCCGATTCAAGGCCCGTACCGGGCCCGGCCCGAACCGAGTCCATCCCTACTGGAGGGATTCGCCTAGGAAGTCGTTGCAGAAGAAGAAGCGGGTGTAGCAGAATATGTATCTATGTCCTGTGAGGGTATATATATTCTTCGTATATATATATACATATATTGCATATAAAATATAAGAGAATAAACAAAAAAATTGAGAAAAATGAAAAAGAAGAACAAAGTAGAAACACAGAGGAAGGAAAGAAGATTGGCTGGACGAAACATGGGATGCTCTGAGGAAGGTGGAAGCAAACAGATTTGGACCAAGAAAGAGGAAAGAGAAGCGCGAAAGAAAGAAAAACAAAAAACAAAATAAAAAGAAAAAAGTCAAATTAACCTAGTGGACCGCCAGGTATGCAAAAGAAGTGGGCAACCGGTTGCTTACCGGATAAAAGGTGCGATTTGAATGTATTTTAATAGTTGGAGTGCTTGATTGAACGATTTTATAGTTCGAGGGCCTGATTGACTTTTTCAGTATAATACGGGGCCAATTTGATAATTTTCCCTAGCATTAATAACTGTCAAACGGTGGTGCAATTTGCGGTTGTAAATTTGACCAACGATGTAGTTCATTCTTCCCTAATAGTGTTTTAATTAGTATTAATAACTGAAATCTATACACGTAGAAGCAACAATAAAAGTAAAACTTAGCGCAAGAAATGATTTCAAATACGGTATTCAATTGCATGGAAGTACTCAATCTGGTACAGGAAGGGAAGTACTCAATTGCATTTGTAATATTTCGTCCATATATCACAGATGGTATCATTTATTGAAATGAACTTTGATCATTGTGCATGAGTTATACTCCGCATTTCACATATAAATATGCACGACGGTCGACGGGGCATGCACTCAAGTAGATCAGTAGACACTGATAAGATAAATTGGAAGGACCGGTTGTCAAAGCAGCCAAAATTTTGTATTTCGCCATATTTTCATTGAGTGCATTAGTGCATATGGTATGTATCTATATCTGTATATCATGTATATTAACTGAATTTTTCTTGGTAATACCTATGCACACAAGGTACATAATGCGTGTTCAGGATGTGAAGTTCAGAATGTGAAATTCTGTCCAAATGTGGATTAAAAAAAAAATAAATAGTCCGTGTAGTTTATCCCTGAACGTGAATTCACAGGTACAAATACGCTAGGGTTGGAGGATGTCCGGATGGAGGCCAAATTTAACCAAAATTGGCACAACACTCCCAGTTTTGGAAATGAACTTGAATAGGTCATGTTAAAGCCGCAGTTTACACAAATTTCAACTCCCATGACAAAACAGGTGTCAATGTGATTGACCACCGATACATTAATTAGGCATGGAGGAATCCATGCTCTCGTTATGGATGTGCCAAAGGTTAATAGTATACGTACAACTGTCACCTTCCGAAACATCTTAGTATGGAAGATACAAGGGTGGAAGAAAGGAATTTCAATCCTGTTGAGCCTCCGGGGAAGTAGGAGATCGCATAATATGATAGAGCAAGAACCTGCAGCAATTATATACGGAGAACAAATTAGCCCAAAGAACCTGTATATTTCTACCAGCAAGTTTGGCCTTGCCTATTAAGCAAAACAGACGTGAGCAGTAGTATATCATTGTATCAAATAATTTTAAGATTGGCGCAAGGCAGGAATCTCCTTCTGGTGAAATATCAAACACCCCTGCCCTATGGAGCAAGGACAGTGCCATGTCAAACAAGGATACAGAAAGAGATGATATTACAACAGCTGCTCTTTATCCTTTAACTACACTATTTTGTTTTCTCAAAGGCAAAAAAAGAAGGTAAGATTGTTGTCACATCCCAAGTTTTCCCTCTCTTTCTCAACATGGTTCCTTAATAAAAACTGACCCAAATACCCTTTTTAGCTTTGCAAATAGTCATTGTAGTAAAACGCATGTGACAAATTTATCTGAAGTTTTACATATTAAAAGTAAAATACTTCGTATTAATTTACAACTTCACATATCAAGAAAAAATTATGCAAAAAAGAGAATAAAGAAACCAAAAAACTACATACATGGAATAGCCACTAAGATTCGAGAAAGCGGCATCGATATATTTTCATCAAATTGATGGAATGCAAATATTGACTGCTGTGCTAAATATAAGTCATGTTACCCATTTATGGACGACACGGGTCAATACACAGCTCTTAACATAGCGGTCAACTACCAAATCATATTAACTCTTTCTATATGTTAGGAATAATTACCAACACCGCATATTGTCAACCCGTGATTGAAAAAACAATCTACTAAATTACAAATGGGAAAAGAACATCAAATACCTGCACCACTGAGAAGACCACACAAAGAATATAACTCTTCATGACCATTGAAAAATATATTGTCCCCACCATGCTGCCAATGAAACCGACTGTAAATGGAAGCCTCTGAAAATGAAAGATTAAAAAAATTAAGACAATACCTGCACAGATTTTGTATTAGAGAAAAAAAAGAAACGACGAAAGTAAACACTTCCATAAGCTTAACATTAATAACGGGAATGAGCATCTTCTAAATCTAGCTATGTTACCTCCTTTGATAGCATGTGTGAAAGTTGATTTTTTGGACCTTTGAGGGCAAAGAATGAGCCAATAATGAAAGAGCACCCAATAGTAAAGCAAATAGCAAACTTTTGAGGCATTATGACCATGACAGGAAGAAACATGGTGAAAGCCAAGAAGATGAAAAATACTCCAGCGCCAAGGAATAGCCCAAAGTACATAAGAGCCTTTCCTGAAGGAACATTACTCGTCGCAGACGGAAAGTTTCCTGGTAAATCTCTAACTCCTTGAGAGACCCTATGTACAAAATAACATACAAGAAAATGAATGAATGAATAAATAAATAAATAAATAAATAAATAAATAAATAAATAAATAAATAAATAAATAAATAAATAAATAAATAAATAAATAAATAAATAAATAAATAAATAAATAAATAAATAAATAAATAAATAAATAAATAAATAAATAAATAAATAAATAAATAAATAAATAAATAAATAAATAAATAAATAAATAAATAAATAAATAAATAAATAAATAAATAAATAAATAAATAAATAAATAAATAAATAAATAAATAAATAAATAAATAAATAAATAAATAAATAAATAAATAAATAAATAAATAAATAAATAAATAAATAAATAAATAAATAAATAAATAAATAAATAAATAAATAAATAAATAAATAAATAAATAAATAAATAAATTAACAAATAAATAAATAAATAAATAAATAAATAAATAAATAAATAAATAAATAAATAAATAAGTAAATAAATAAATAAATGTTGCTATTGAATAGCATTAATGATTGTATGATGATCCCTTCTATGTAAATCTTAAGATGTTAACTATTAGCTCTGGTTTAGGTTTACATTCACTAAGCATGTTTTTGTATTAGTTGGAGGATTTTGGAGAGAGGTGATGTGAAGAGAGTGGATAAGCGGTGTGTGTTTGATTAGGAAAGAGAGGAGCTATAGGCTCCTCCAACTCTCTAAGTTCCACGTATCTTACCTGTCAAAAATGTACCACGTTGAGATTGTGATTACGATATTAGTCTTAATAACAACAAAACCTATACTGTATCAAATATAGTAATAACGATAGTATTTTGATTTTGAAAAAGTAATTTTTTCATACACTCCTCACCATTACAGCATTGACTTGCCTCCCTCACATTGTGAAATTTGGTGTATGTATGTGTATGTCACAGCATCATTACATACAAATTGGGGCACTACATCACATTCAGCATCTTTTTCTAGGGAAATTTCCGGATTTCATTTTCGCCATCATTCGCTACTTTTGGTGAAATATGAAAACATTGCTCAATATATACATCTGCAATTCATTCTTCAGACTCTTTTTGTGCAAGGCACTCTTCTTGTAGGATAAATTTGTGTGTTCTCAAAGGCTAATTGGTTTTCATTTTCCCTGTTTATTTCCCAAGAGCATGCATTTGCCGCTGTCATGTTTGCTTTGAGTCGTATTATTCCCAACGAAACAAAATCCCAACATTTATGCACTATCTTCAGTGGCATTTACTTCCAACAATATTGTCATTATTTTTAAAGATTCAATCTTGTAAAATCTTCCTTTATGCATTAAAATATTCCTTTTGAGACGAGGAGAAACTTTTAAGAGGGATTGACTAAGCGAACGCTGGGCACCTTCGAAGAACCCAAGGAACCTCTAACGGTTTAACCAACATTTTAGCAGTGAACATTCCAGTTATTTGGTATTGTTATGGAAGAGCTAGATTGAGGTAAATAATCCATTATTCCATCCATCCAAAAAAGAGACCACCTATTCTAAGTTCTAACACACACTTTTCTCCCAAAAAGAGTCATATCTTGACACAAGACGCTAGTTTTCATTGAATTTCATTTGAAGTTCTTTTAAAAAGTGTCTGAATAAGTTCCGTGTGCCAAATTTAGTGTGACAAGAAACGAATACAAAAATTGGGATGGATGATTTAAAACAGTTTTACCTTGCCACGACTAAAAAATCAAACCTTAAAGATACTAGAGATCTCTTTCAATTCTATGGAGGGGGGATTAGAGGTACTATGTATATTTTAATATTTTGGGAAAACTGTCAAATAAGTCCTCGAACTTTCATAAAAAAGTCAATTAAGTCCTTATTTAGGAGGCTCTGTCCGACCGTCGCGATTTGGGGCGGTTCCCGATGGAATTTTTTGATGAAATTTCGTGAGCATCGTATTCATCAAGTCTAGTTTACTCATACCAAATTTGAGCTAAAACTTCAATCGGGAACGTATTCAAATTAATTCCTGAAGATAACTGCTCATTTAACTGCACAGTTATCTTCAAGAATTAATTTGAATGCGTTCCCGATTGAAGGTTTAGCTCAAATTTGGTATGAGTAACCTAGACTTTATGAATAAGATGCTCAAAAAAATTCATCAAAAAATTCCACCGGGAACCGCCCCAAATCGCGACAGCCGGACAGAGCCTCCTAAATAAGGACTTAATTGACTTTTTTATGAAAGTTCGAGGACCTATTTGACAGTTTTCCCTAATATTTTTAGTTAGGTATTTTAAGGGTATGGTGTCTGAGCACCCTCAGGGCGAGGAGTTTGTAAGGAGCTCAGTTGGAGCCTAGCAATGTACAAAATTATGTTACTTCAGCAAAATTTTGTTTGGACAGATGAAGTGAATTGTATTTCCTCCTGCATCCTTGTCATATTTTATGGAAGAAATTCTTTAATTGATTTTTTGTCATTATGAGCTTGTGCAATTGTGTTAGTTTGAGGCTGTTTGTGTTAACCTCCCATCCCCTGATCCCATGTCTTGGACTGATTCAAATTCAATTAGATATGTTAACAACCAACCTGTAGTGAAATAAGGTGGTGACAAAAGCTAAAGAAGGATATCTATACCGAGACTTAATGGGATAAATATTGTTCAAGATAGATTTGCTAGTCCAGGGGATTTTGACAAAACTAGCACCAAACAGACTTGACGAACAAATAGAACATGTGCCCCACACCCCAACTAGATAAGAATTATAGCTTAGTATAAGTAGGCCCATTCAAGTCCTATATTGTTGTGCTAACAAAAACAAAAGTAAATCTATAATACCCATTTGTCTGGTTGACTTGACCAGGGCCACATTTTTAAAATGGATCAAGTCACATCTGCTGGAATTTACTGTGGGATAAGCAGGACATTACATCAAAGAGACTGTGTAGTCAATGAATGTGTGATTCGTGTGAAATAAGTATAGTCTTTTGATTGTCTAAGGTTTTAACTTTTAAATCAAAGAAAAAGAGCATCCTGACTAACTTGTAATGAGCATTTATCAGAAGCTGGCCATATGAATAGGGCAGAAGGGGGAGTAATTCTTAACCAGCAATGCAAATAAAAATGGTGAACCCAGCACAATTGATTCTTTTACATTTGAAAAGACGACATTCACCTTAATCTGTTTTCCTAGCTTCCATGATTCCATCCAAAAGTAATCAATTACGGAGTATAAATTTATAAATCTTTGTTTCTCTTTAACCACATTTGACCTTCTTGATGACTGCAATATAAAGATTGATCTTACCATGCAATCTCACATTTTCCATCTCAGTTTCACAATAAAAAACAGTCCCACATTCAATTTTGCCACGGCTTCTACAAATTAGTACTCCTCCATATCAAATTAACTCTCCCAATTTCCTTTTCAGGACCTATCAAATAAATTGTATCCTTTCCTTTTTTAGAAAAGAAATTCACTCTAAAAGCAGCTAGAGTACTGCCTAGTAACAAAAACCTCTTAGTAACTATGTGAAAAAGTAAGCGAACAGGACAAGATAATTTGATACGGAGGGGGTATTACACTATTCTCTCGTCTATGTTGTTACTCCGTCTTGTAAACCAAAACATAGCAGGCTTCAATTGCACTTGCTTGAGAGACTTTAAATTCAATGTCAACAATTTGTGTTCTGGAGGACAGAGGAGATTTATTTTCACACCAAACACAAACGATTAGCTTGTCAGCTCTATCACATAACTGAGCGTACGCATTACAGCACGTCAGCACAAGATATAGGCGATTGGCCCGTCTAAAAACTATTAACACTTGTCTGAAGATGGATACTCCAATTTCAAATTTTCAATAAAAATTAGGTTAAAGGAATGCAATGGAAATTGAAGGAAACAATTTTCTCGCTGTTCAACGAATTCTCATCCTGTGTGGTTTGTACGTATATATGATGAATAGAAGCTTACACGCTAAAAGTCCCAGTGACCTTGTCGTTGGCTGTACGAACGGCAGCTTCAAGATCAAAGCCAAGACTTGACGAGGCTTCATCGTCCTTTGAGGCAGCGTACGCGTTCCAGTCCGCTAGCAGTGACGGCGGCTTTTTGTCCAGATCGTTGCTCGGGACTCCGGTAAACCACGCCTGCGCTGTTTTATGCATTTGTCTTTCTTATTTTAGTAATTTTTCCGGTTGATTTATGGGGTCGAAGCTCAGGAATGCTGGTGCACAGCGGAAGACAGCGGGACGATGGTCGCGAAAATGAATGTCGGTACTTTTTGCTCTTCTCGTATTTTTACGGGTTTTACCCGCTGCCCTGCGCACCGAATAGGCACCAATTTTTCTCTCTCATTTTGTTCTATCCACACTTTACATTATCCAATTTAGCCTTCAATATATGGATGGTCAAAGGTGTAAATTTTACGGTTTAGCTTAGATATTTAATGTACTCCCTCCGTCCCGAAAATAACTTCCCGGTTGGACTTTCACACACTTTTAGGAAATAAATTTGATTTTACTGTAGAATGCACTGCTTTGCACTGTTTAAACACTATTTGGCACTGTTTAAACACTGTTTGACACTGTTTAAACATTGTTCGACACTGTTTATCACTTTTTTGATGTAGATAATTTGTCAAATAAGGAAAGTATTGAAGTGTGAAGTTAATTTTGGGACATTCATTTAAGGAAAGTGGGAAGTTGTTTTCGGGACGGAGGGAGTAATAAATGTTGTTTGGATGGAGGTACTCTACCTCATTTTATGTTATACGAGAACTTAACCTCCAAATTACCCGATTCAGAGGTTCTTTAATTTAAGGTTCTTCCAGGTTCTCGGGAGTTAAGTGAGGTTAACACATAACCTAGGTTCTTGTTGCAAAAATACAAACAAACGGGGTTAACTAGAAATTGAACATTCAATAACCTAGGTTAACTCCCAAACAAACAGGCCATTAGAGGCCGTTTCATAACACTGTTTTTCGACTTATCAGACTTATCAGCCAGCTTTTTCACCAAACACGTAACTTTTGCTTTCGCGCGCTGAATTGTCTAATAAGCAGAAAAAATAAGATTGAAGTTACTTTTCTGGCTATATTGGCTGAAGTTACTGTAGATGACCATTTGAGTTATTTTTAGATATAATTTTTTCTTTATTTTATTAATAAAATATATTTTTAAAATAATTTTTTCTCAAATCAGCATAATCAGCCAATGAAGCCACTTCATCCAGAACTTCATAAATTTCAGCAGAATAAGCCAACACATCCAATTTTCGTGCTTTTGCTGAACTGGCTGCTTTTGCTGAAATTTATGAAGTTCTGGCTGAAGTGGTTGATTTTGCCGATTCATGAAAAAATTATTTTTAAAAATATTTGTTATTAATAAATTACTCCCTCCGTCCCGTTAAAATTGTCTCATTTTACCTTTTCGGGAAGTCCCACTAAGATTGTCCCATACCAAATTTGGTAAAGTTTGTGTGGCTCTAAATCATTCTTACTTTATTTTTACTTTTTCAATTCAATATCAATCACATAAACTCACTTTTCTTAATAAGTGTGCCACCTTCTTCCGTCCCAATGTTAGTGGAACGGAGGTAGTAAATAAAAAAGTATATGAAAAAATAGCTAAAATGATCCTCTACAGTAACTTCAGCCAATACAGCCAGAAAAGTAACTTCAAACTTACTTTTTCTGCTTATTACAAAATTCATCGCGCGAAATCAAAAGTTACGTGTTTGGTGAAAAAGCTGGCTGATAAGTCTGATAAGCCGAAAAAAGAGGTCACCAAATGGGCTCTTATTCAGTATGATAATCTTTATACCCGGTATATTTTATGGATACTATAATCTCTATTAGTGTGTTTGTTTTTATTAGTGTGTTACTACTTAGGATGTTTTTACAGGTCTGATCTCATAAAGAATGATCTCTGTGTATTTTATAATTATCCAAATTTAGTCTGGTCTGGTCTGGTTTGGTGGTCTGAAAATAGTCCAAGTAATAACTCTGTACTAGTAATCTTTAGTAGAGTAGAGTGTTATTGGGGACGTAGCTCACCTCGTAGGAATGGAGTGCAACAAAGGAGAGATCTAGGGTTCAACTCCGAGCAATGACTTGGTATGGGACCTCACTCTCTTTCCATTAGTGTGAGATCAAAGTTCAATTTAGTAAAGTAGAGGGTTTAACTCTACTAGTGTTACATAATTGAAATAATATCTAATGTATGGCCAAAATAATGATAATGCATAAAAATGTGATTTAATAATTTTCAGTGATTATAATTGTCTTTAAATTTTACAACAATGTCACTAAAAATTGCACTCAGTTATTTGATCCCATTTTTTTTCATTCAATTTTTTGTAGTATTTTAACAAAAAAACTCCATTTAACAATGTACCTTCTCCATTCTTAAATAAGTGCATCATTTTCGAATTGACACTATTCACATATTCCAATTTGATTACAATATATTTACTAATGTATCAACAAATAAGTTTCTTTTTAAACACAATATATTATTGAGTTTGTCTTATTGTAAATGTTCTAACGATCAAAGTTGTGTATTGGCAAACGTGAAAACCTATTTGAGAATGTGGAAAGTATATTATGTGGTACTAATTACTAAGAATATTAGGTAGAAACTTTGTGTATGGTGATTGGCAAAAAAAAGTAAAATAGAAGTTGATTTGGGTCGTGGGGATTATGTAAAGTCTAAACGTGTTGAGGGTTTCTCTGGGAAATGCAGCATAGATGAGAATGAAGGTAGCTCCGGAAGTGATACTGCTATTCAATGACTCACACGGCTTCGGTGCAGCTATCTTCCACGCTCTCGGGCCTTGCCCCGACTCCGGCCTTTACTCTCGGTAAGCACCATCTCTTCATGACCCTACCCTCCCCCAAGCCACCTAGTCTTTTACTCACTTCAGTTTTTCCATTTCCAGTGAAGAGTTATTGCAGTTGTCATTAGAAAACCACGGAATCAATAATATAAAAGCTTTCGGCAAGATTGTCCATTTTGAAGCTCCCACTTGCGTTCATGAGGTATTTAGTTTTTCAAACATTCCAAAATTTGGTCGAACATTAAACTGATATACAAGTGGTTTTAGAAATGCAATATATAAACGTGTTGAGGGTTTCTCTGGGAAATGCAGCATAGATGAGAATGAAGGTAGCTCCGGAAGTGATACTGCTATTCAATGTATGACTCACACGGCTTCGGTGCAGCTATCTTCCACGCTCTCGGGCCTTGCCCCGACTCCGGCCTTTAATCTCGGTAAGCACCATCTCTTCATGACCCTACCCTCCCGCAAGCCACCTAGTCTTTTACTCACTTCAGTTTTTCCATTTCCAGTGAAGAGTCATTGCAGTTGTCATTAGAAAACCACAGAATCAATAATATAAAAGCTTTCGGCAAGATTGTCCATTTTGAAGCTCCCACTTGCGTTCATGAGGTATTTAGTTTTTCAAACATTCCAAAATTTGGTCGAACATTAAACTGATATACAAGTGGTTTCAGAAATGCAATATATATACTCATATACAGATTACATTCATTGCATGAATACAATTGCCGTTTTTTCTTTTATCTTAGGATTTATGAAGGAAGGCCTTGTTTTATTGTTGTTTCTTAGGTATTCGTGTTGCTTTTGGAAAATTATGAGCCTCCAATATTAGTTTGTGCAGTTAGTGAAACATTGGCTGCATTAGTGCCTGATGAATCATCATAGGGGTTGTTGTTCCTGCAACTAAGCTTAAGACAAATAGTAAATCTCTTGCCATAACGGACAATACTCAAATATATGGGTTGCCAGGGGCGGAGCCAGACTTTAGTACTAGGGGGCAAAATACAACATGTATTGAAAAATTATATATAAAATACGTAGTATATTTTATTAAAGAAATCAGCAATTTGTTTTTTGAAGAACAAAAACTACTTGAAAAACAGTTCAAATCATCATTTATATTAACTTCAGTCAATTTATATAAAAAAAAAACTCCAATTGTACTTATATTGATTTATTACACACTTCAGTGTGCAAATAAAAATTTAAGTTTTTTATATTAAAAAATTGGATGGCCTGGTAAGACTTAAAACTACTACCTCCGTACCGCTAGACTTTGCCAAGTGCAAAGTAGAAATAAAAAAAATAAAAGTTGTGTGGTTGAGGTTTGTGCAGAGGAGAGAGAAATGAGCAGAACCACAAATTAGTTACTATAATAGGAAAGTGGCAAAGTTTTTTGGGACAACAAAAAAGGGAAATTTGGCAAAGTCCAATGGGACGGAGGGAGTAATAAATTTTTACATATACGGCCGTTATTAATTAGGTGTCAAACTTAGAACATTTAAACAATAATGGTTATCTAAAAAAACAAACTAGCTAAGAAAAAATATAATGGCTTCTCCTAAGTTGCGCTGCATGTGCCACTAGAAGTAATGCCGGCCTTCGATAATGAGAAGAACTTCGTTTCCTATGGGGCTATGGTGGAATACTAGGGCCTATATATATGGGAGGGGGGCAAAAATAATTGTCATATATAGTAATGTAAAAAAACAAAATTTGGGGGGGGGGGGGGGGGGGGCAATGGCCCCCTTACCCATCAACGTACCTCCGTCCCTGTGGGTTGCAGATTTATCTTGAACAGTTGGCTTGTTTGCTCCAGCTGGTTCGTGTATTCATGTTGCCCACAATTGTTTTGATTGGAAAGACTGCTCTCAGTATACACAATCTGATATCAAATGGACAACTTCAGGTAAAGATCAAGGTTTAATTGAATTGCCATGCATGTTTTTATTTCTTAAATAGAGTCGCTCTTTAGTCAAAGTCTCTTGAAAATGGTTGTAGTTAACATCTCTATCGAGATTTCCAATAAGCATCTTTGTAAGAAATGGAGAAGCATTGTACTATATTATCCGGTTATTCCTTACTACGTTTGATTGATTACTCGAGATGAATTTTGCATAGGTGCCCAAAAGTGTGCTTAAATTGAAAAGCTAAAAGGAGTCGTAGTGACTAGGTTGTCTCTATTCATTATGAATTGCTTTGATAGTAGTCATGTTCTAAATATTGTTATTGCAACTGGCCGTGTTGATTGGCTTATGTACTGCCAACTAGTAAGTGAAAACAGTTGCTAAAGTAAAATCAATGGCTATAAAATCACATCTTCTCTGCTTTAGCTTTAGCAGGACAAGATAGATTATGTCTTACATCTATATTATAAAATTTTCATCAAGTAATGTAAATCGGGAGCTTAAGGAACTTGACGAACATGCAAGATAAATGATTTTTATAGTAGTACTCTATTAGTAGTTGCTTGTGTTTTGCAGCCTGCCGAGCTGAATGGCCAAGTCTTGCCAAGCAGTAAGTTATTATGGTTGCTAAATGAATAAAAAATATACTCCGTATGTGGTAGAAAAACAGCTCTAAATGCTTGAGGTTAAACTTGACTAGATAGACAGTGTCATACATTTTGTGGAAGCAATTACTTTTAGAGGCGGGGCAGTTTTTATTATTAAGTATGGAATGTTTGTAATGTAGTCCCATTGGGCTTCAACAACTATTTTTATCGTATAATTTTTTTGCCACTTTCTCTTCTTTTTTTAACAATTTTTAAAATTGCCTGGCATGGAATGTTCGGGATATGTGGTTATTATTTGTCTCCACATACCTCAACAAATAGCTAGTTTTTAGTTTTTTATTCCATGTTTTAGTCAAAATTGGCAAACTCCAACATGATGCATGGAATATACACTTGATGTAAACATACAAATCACATTTATCTGTTTACACATTTACTTTACATTTCATCATGATTTGTCTAACGATTGCCTATGTTTTCATTAATCGCCCCATGTTTTTCTTATTACATCTGTATTAAGGATACCAACATGTCTCCTGTGTAAACAATGTTTTGAGCGTTGGTAATTCAAGACATACATTTCTTCTCATTTAAGAGTCAATTGGAAAGTATTCCACAGATGCACCATTTGCAAGTTAGTAATTATCCCCCCCCCCCCATTACTATGCATGGTAGACTGTATATGAGATAAGAGAGTATCTAACCAGCTTCTCATCTATTGGTTTATCAAGCAAGAGGATAAAATTGGAAACATCATTGAAAAAGATAAGTGGTAAAGTGAGTGAAAAGCCATGTCGTGCCTTGAATCAGTTGAATGGTTGAAGTTTGTAAACTGTCTGAGTCACTGCAAATACACACACACAAGCATCTGAAATGTGATATTATCATAATCTATGATAATATGAGCTAGTAATAATAACTTATATACAGAACATATACGTATGGTGAGAATAATTTGATTTAAATTACTCAACCCACAAAATTTGATTATAAGAATAGTGTTTGGGAAAAATGTAAATTTGATTTCAACCACACAAGTAAAATGTTTGTGTTGATAAGTAGAATTGTCGAACATGCCTATTACTAATACATGTGTTATTTACTCATCGAGTACTTGAAATTCGGGGTGGTTGTTATATTTAGCATTCCAACTCAGCTCACTTTGTTCTACTGAGTGATTCGCCGAGTATTCAGCTAGTTTCTTAACTCAATGAATTTTTGACTCAGTGAGTTACTTAGCCCACCACTTTTTTGTTAAATCTGAAAAGATTTAGTTAAAGAAGGATTTTAAGAAAATTATCAATACTCAGTGGGTATTTTAAAAATTGGAAATTAACCTTAAAATGTATGGGTTTAAAAGTATTTCGAACGTTGGATGGATTCCTGCCATAATTCTTCATCATCTCTCGATAATTTATTTTCACGATTTTTTCACAAATATTACTAAAGTAAAAGTCTTAGGCAAACTTAGAACTATGTTTAAAAAGTTATAAAAATGTTACCTTTATCACATTTGTGACTCACTGACCAATGCATTCCAACGGCCACTTGTAAGTCAATGTCTTAGTGACTTTGCCGTCAGTGATCTATCCGGTAGTGACAATTATTCACCACTGTTGCCTCTGCTAGTGACTTGTCACCTCTGCTAGTGAATTGTCGTCAATTACAGGACATGGTGCAAGTGACCCGCCGTTGCTCCAACCAGTGACTCATCATCATTCCTTTCAGTGACCACCACCACCTTGTTCAGTGATCATCACAATCACCCTAATTTTCTCTTCACGCCCACACTTACATCATCTCCAGCCCCCTCCCCCCAATCCCCGACCATCTCAGCCCCATTCCCTGATCCCTGTACAACCATCGCCCACCCTGATACCCCATCGGCCATTGTGCTAGTTGCCACTATCATGTCCGTCATCCTACCTTTTTCCCTAGCCAATCCACCATTCCTACCCCCTTCCCTCGTCGCTCCCTCACCGCCACCTTAATCGCTGCCTGACCGCCCCCACCCAAACATTTTGAAATGGTGATTTCACAATGAATTGGAGGACTACAAATTGTCCAGCTAGCATAAGAAGATGAGAAGAACGTGAGGAAAGAGTGAGATGCAATTAGCAGACATTTGATGCAATTAGCAACGAATTGCGGCGACACTAATGGCCTTGACGGCGCTGCGACGATGATGTTATTGGCTTTGGCAATGATTGTGGTGCAATGGATTTGAATATGGCTGCAATATACGAGGTATGGAGGTTTGAGAGAAATGTTAGAGTTTTAGGGTTTTGTTTTGTATTCGTACGTGTTTCACAAAATTTAGGATTTTTATTAAGTTTTGTATGGTAAACAACATTTCTCTTAACAATCCGCTCTTATCCTTCCCCAAGAGAAACAAAGCTTAAACTAATGAGTCTATCTATGGAGTCTATCTGCTATAAGTGTACACTCGCCAGTGTACATAAATATTATATGACTTTTTCTAAATGAGTTGCATGTGTGGACAGATAACTAGGGGGCTTACAACAAAAATGTACATTTTTTGTGTACACCTAAGTTTTTTCATCTGTTATACACAAGTGAAAAGTATGCATCTCAACGTGACTTATCAATCTTTTTCTTCAACTCTTGTTTTCGAAATTAAAGAATTATTATTATTAGGAACCCATTTGGTAATCTCATTTACCGTATGTCATTCTTATCAGTTAACTTATGGGTAAACACATAACTTTTGATTTTACACGCTGAATTGTATAATAATAAAAATAAGTGAGATTGAAGTTATTTTTATGGTTAAATCGATTGAAGTTAAGCTAGAACATATTTTAGCTATTTTCATATTTTATTTATTTATTTATATTAATAGAATATATTTTAAATATTTATTTTTTCACAAATCAGCAAAACTAACTAATGCAGCCAATTTCAGTGTTTCCAAACGATCTCTTAAGTTCTCAATCTTACGCCTACCTTAGGAATAAGGATGGCAATGGGGGCGGGGGCCCGTGGGGAACCGCCCCGTGGGGGGGAGTTGGGGCGGGTGGTGGGGTGGGGCGGGTGGTGGGGTGGGGGAGATATTTTCTCCCCGCATAAATATGGGGCGGGTGATGGGTTATGCACCCCCCGCACCGTCCCCGCCCCGTCCCCCGTAATAATTAATAATAATAATAATAATCTCAATAATAATACTAATAATAATAGTAATACTAATACAAAGTAATTAAAATAGCATGGTGGCCCGGTGGGTTTAGTGGTTTCCTATCTAATGGATTGTGCGTAATGGATCTATCTAATTCTTGTTTAATGACTAAGCTATCTTGTAAAATTGCTTATCAAAATCATAAAGTAAAATGATTTTTTTAGAGATAAAATAAAATGAATTTGGGAAAGTTATAAAGTGATATTAGCTTAAACGCCCCAGGCACGGTGTGAATTTTTTTTTCCTTTACTATTATAATGCATTAATTCTTTTCTTTTGAATGTCATCTTTATGATTGTAGTAAGGGCTCTTAAAATTTGGTGATCATATGTCGTCCTAGATGCCGTCAAATGACCATGATTGATTGAATGCAGGGTTTAAGAAAATATTATAGAGCTAATCAATGCTAATTTAGAGTTTGATAAAAATTACTAATTTAGAACGCGTATAATGTGTTCTAGATTTGAAATGGGATGTAAGATTACATTGACACTTAAAAAGTAAAAAAAAAATGGCTACTAGAAGTGTTGTTAAATTTTTGAAAAATTGTCAGAGTCTAAAATGATGTTAATTTTTGACGAGTACTTCCCCGTTGGGTACCCGTGGGTCTAGCGGGTCGGGGCGGGGGATGGGGCGGGTCGAATAGTAGTGGGGGATGGGGCGGGGGGTGGGGGCGATTTTTTAGACACGGGGCGGGGGATGGGGGAGTGAACCCCCGCCCCAACCCCGCCCCATTGCCATCCCTACTTAGGAATTTGACTTTGCATCCTATTTTTTGGGTGATATTGGGTTTTGCGCCTTTAAAAAAAACATTGATTTGACCAACACATAACTTTTTGTGAAGAACAAATTATGAATGAGGTGCAAAGTTAAAGGAGTTTTAAGTGGAATAAGGTGCAAAATCAAAGTTTTTTGGAAATTGGGTGCAAAGTCTAAAATCACCCAAAATGTGGGGTGCAAAGTCAAATTCCTCCTATTTCTTACAACAAATTTAAACTTAAACAGAATCACCTCCACCGCTTAAGTATGCATCGGTAGGATGTTTTTACTTAGACTGAAATTTTATGGTCTGGTCTGATCTAGTTTGAGTTGGTATGCTTTGATAAATGTCTAGTTTCTGTGTACTTTATAACTATCATAGTTTGGTCTGGTCCGTCTAATCTGATCTGGGACTAAAACTGTTCAAATAAAAACATCATAATTGCAATGTGAATGTAGTTATGCGGAACTCTGAGATTTCATTTTAGAGGCCGTTTGGCAACACTATTTTTCGGCTTATTAGTCAACTTTTTCACCAAACACGTAACTTTTGTTTTCAAGCGCTGAATTGTGTAATAAGCATAAAAAGTAAGGTTGGAATTACTTTTTTGGCTGTATTGGCTGAAGTTACTGTAGATGACTATTTTAGCTATATATATATGTGTATATATATATATATTTCTTTATTTTATTAATAAAAAATATTTTAAAACTATTTTTTTCTTGAATCAGCAGAATCAGCCAATGCAGCCACTTCAGCCAGAACTTCATAAATTTCAGCAGAATAAGCTAAATCAGTCGATTTTCGTGCCACCAAATGAACTCTTAGTTGTTTTTGTTTTTTCTTTAGATTTTACGAAACTCCTCTTATTCTTCTTTTTTATAGTTTATGTTCTATTATTTGAACTTACGTGCACTTTATTGAGCACGTGGCCGGCGTGCTCTATAAAATTTCCCTATTTTGACATTTTGTTATGCAGTCCTATTATACTTGCTCCGTACTTCAAAATTTCCTACATTAGCTTTGGACTCACAATTTAAGATGCAATAGTAAGAGTAAAGCAAAGTGATAAAATAGTAAAGAGAAGATAAATGATAAAGTAGAATATAAACTATAAAGGATAAAGTAGGTGAGAGAATGTAATCAAAAGAGTAATGAGGTATGATATAATTGAATGAGCGTAAAAAATAAGGGTAATAATGTATTTTCATAGCAAAACTTTTTTCTTAATTGGAAATGTAGGAAATTTTTAAATACAGCCCAAAAAGGAAAGTGTAGGGAACTTTTAAATACTGAGGGAGTTTTGAACTTTATTAACCTTTTTTCATTGTTTAAAAATATTTGCTACTTTGCATTTGAAGTAATTAATTTGTAGTTTTATATATATTTCTCCTTTCTCATTCTCACAAATCTCAATTATGCATTTTTTGTTTCTTATTTTTTTCACATAATTCGAAGTTTAAAGTCCTTGACATATACAAAACATTTTTTGGGTTTTTCCGAATGAATGTCACTGAATTAAATTCAAAATACATATATATGATTTATTTTAAGATTTTTCAAAAAAGTCCCATGTTTAGCGATTAGTTTTCAATGACTCATCATCTACTAGTGGCTTATTGTTCATAAATACTCCCTCCGTTCCATTTTGGTTGTCTTGCTTTCTTTTTTGGATTCTCCCAAAATGGACGTTATGTTCCCTTTTTGGTAAGAAAATTGTGGTCCATATCATTTCACTCTATTCAATCAAATCCCAACCACAACTTAAACTTTTCAATCACTTTATTAATAATCGTGTCAAATTGAAATGAGACAACCAATATGGGACGGGGTAGTTCAATATAGTGTTTGTTGTCTAATTACTCGTACATAGGGCTGCACAAGAATAACCCGAATCCGCCTGACCCAACCCTACCCGACCCTATTTAATCGGGTTTTTTATTTTAAAAAATATTCATGGGTTAACTATGTTTGAACCCGCACCTAATGGGTAGGGTTGCAGAATTAAAATCTCAAACCCGATAGTACCTGACCCGGCCGAAGTTCATTTTACTATTATTATGCTACTAGTTTTACGACGCGCGTTGCGCGAACGAAGATAATGCCCAATATTATTATGAAATGTGTAAATTGTTTGGATGTGTATAGATATAAAAGCTTTCAATATGATTAGACATAGATTATAAGATATGAAAGCATAACATCTAAGAAATGGAAGGCTTAACAATTTAAGGAATTTACTATAGTAAACATAACGCCCAAAGTGCATGTTTCAACATATTGGAATGTGTATGTTTTCAACAAAATGCCAGCATGAATAAGAAGGATCAGAATTGATTCATTGTTTCAAATATGTAATAGCAAATCGGACAAAATCTTCCCTATAATTATGTTATGTGAAACACTCATATGTGAGATAATCACTAACCACAATGGTTCTAAGTCTATCTATAACATCAAGATGGGTTGTGTGGATTCCTTGGAAATAGAGTTCCAACTTCAGGTGTACTTCACTGTCAAACAAAGAAGTGGGAATGCTTACCTGAGAGACTAAAACTTAAAATTGAGCTCGTCTCCTCTTACTAGAATAGTATTGCCGGTCATGGGTAGAGACCATAAATTGGGTCCACCTCTAACTGCAAATATAAGCGTATTTCTAAAGAAGTAAAACAAAAAACATGATGCAATATATATGGGATCATTCCGCCTCTCTCTCTCCTTGACGAATAGAAAGTCCATTGCAAGACTTTACAAACTTTTTCAAGAAAAGGAAAAATGAGATTCTTTTCTAGGTATCCGTGGTAGAATGAGCATAGCAGAGAAGACATAAAACTTCCTTGGGGAATGGCAAGGCATTGCAAGTAAAATTTGGCATCCATGAGAAGCACATTGCGTTTTATGTGTTCATTCAAGTAAAAGGTAAGCTCACCCTTCTTCACATTTCTGCCTTTCTCCTAGAGCATGTAATACATATATAGTACAATATCAATATACGCTGCAACGTAAGACCATAAAAATCAAACTGTATACATCCATTTATCAACTTTCCATGCTTCAGCTTTATTAGAACAACTAGTTTTTGTAACGCGCTATGCGCGAATGGGATTATGCCCAATGTACTTTATACAAAACAAATACTCCCTCCGTCCCGTTGGAATGTTCCCGTTTTGACCTACACACATATTAAGGAAATAAACTTACGAGGGGGTAAATTTTACTGTTTTGACACTGTTTGGACACTGTTTGACACTGTTTTGCACTGTTTTGATGTAGGATAAGTTTCCATTTAGGAAAATGGGAACTTCTTTTTGGGACATCCAAAAAAGGAAAGCGGGAACATTCCAAAGGGACGGAGGGAGTATATAGTTGTACTCCCTCAGTCCCTCCGTCCATCTAACTTTGTCCCGTTTTACCTTTTCCGTCCATCTCATTAAGTTTGTCTCATACTATATTTGGTAATATTTGAGTGGTTAAAATTCATTCTTATTTTGTTCACACTTTATTAATTCAATATCAACCACACAATTCCACTTTTTCTTAAAAATCACACCACACCCCTTTGTTCCAAACTTAGGGGAACGGATGTAGTATTTTTTTAACTCGTATAGTATATGCAAATGAAAGAAAATATATAGGGAGAGAGTTTAAGAAATATTCAAGTTGTTTAAATATGAACTTAGGACCATAGTTTGTTCTACGTTGGAACTCACAACTTCGATAATGTACTATTTTAGTTTAAACAAAGTGTCACATAGAATCACTTGTCTGAGTAAGCAAATCTCTCAAGTCCCATATGAAGAAAACACTAATTTTTGAAATTAATGAATTTAACTTCAACTGGATACGAAATTTAGTGGAATCTATTCGAGCCTAAGATTTTTTTTAATGTAGCACAAATTAAATAAGTGGATATTAATAGTTTCTACTTTTCATGCTGCTGGATATTAATAGTTTGTTTATTTCTAAAAAATATTATAATTTGTAATTTTGAAACATAAAGTTTAGTGGGTGTCTTACCAAGCTTAGAAAATGTTTATTAGTATGTCGTCTTAGCATGGTGTTATATTCTTTTAATGGCAAGCTTTCAGGTACTGATATATATATTAAGAAATATCTTTTTCCTTTAAAAACTAACAACATGCTAAGACTTAGAGCCTGTTTGGTGACCATATTTTTCGGCTTATCAGGCTTATTAGCCAACTTTATCATCAAACACGTAACTTTTGATTTCACGCGCTTAATTGTGTAATAATAACAAAAAGTAAGGTTGAAGTTACTTTTCTGACTATATTGGCTGAGGTAACTGTAGAGAATCATTTTAGATGTTTTTCATGTATTTGTTCTTTATTTCATTAATAAAAATATATTTTAAATTTTTTTTCTTAAATCAGCAAAATCAGTCAATACATTAACTTCAACCAGAACTCCATAGAATTCAGCAGAATCAGCCAATACATCCGGTTTGGGTATTACCAAACGGACTCTTATTAGTGATAAATAAAGGTATTTTAGGTATGTTCTCATATGTAGAACAATACGTACTTGGTTGAGTGGTGTTTGTAAGCAATACATACTGCCTGAGGATTTAGAGAATTGTGTCCTAATTAATCCCTTGGGCTATTTTTATTGAAATATTTAAAACGATTGGATTCACAATCACACTAAAGAATTACTCCGTAAAATATTATTTAAATCAAAATAAATGATTGGAGTACAAACTAAAGGACAAACAGGTAGACAAAAACGATTGGGATTCATGTTAATTAAACTTAACGGAAAGCAACAGTATAACACCATGCAAACGATATATGAGGGCTGAAAAGGTTAAGTGAGTTAAAACGTACAAGTAATTATGCATAATGAACAACACCTTATTGCTTCTTAATTACACCAACATTTTTCTCATGTCTCTTACACCCTTACTCTCATTGGTGTTTATAATTTTTTAAGATGAAAAAATGAATTTGAATGACCAGTGACGTGAATTCCCTAAGTTGAACCATTAATAAACCAACATGTTACTGTGTATAAAACCTGAAGTAAAAAAGATTTGATACTGACATATTACATTGTGGTAGTTCAAATAAAATGATAATAAAAACATCCAGTCATGCCTTTTGACTTATTTTGTAAAAATAAATTCAGTTTTTTTTTTCTATCCCTTTTGGGCCTCCTGCTGTGCGGAATGTTATTTATTCTGGCCACCAATTGACATATGAAACCATATGAAACTTTTGCTAACAGAAAGTTTGAAAAACTTGCTCTCCCACAAAGATTTCTTTGTGCAGACGACTTGGAAGATTTTTTCTAAGGCATATTCTTTGTCTGATACAATACCCTCCATCACGGTAAACAATTTGTCCTGGTTTACGGTGTCAAAAGCTTTGGCTACATTTGATACAATGATGTATACACCAGATATTGTTGCATAACCATTCTTAATATTCATCAGGAAAGGAACAAATTTATTGTAGACATCATTATAACCTAACTATTAATCACTAAAATATGAAAGTTAGATATAATTTGAAAACTGAAATTTACAATAAAAAGCCTAAAATTCATCTATTACCATTGATATAATCAATTACCAATAATCAAATAAATTTGAAAATAAATAATCACTTTAGAACATAGGCTAACACTAACGGTCTACTGAATCATTATCTATCATCAATTTAATTAGATTTTTAACTCGACAAGGAAACACTGGAACCGCCAAAATGATGATGAAAGGATAAACAATAATCACAATTTAATATTTCAATTTATCTTTATCAAACATTCACAATGAGTTAACTGACAAACCTGATGCGTAGAAGAGCTAGAGGGGATTCTGGATTCGGGTAGCAGCAAGCAGGGGCGGCCCTGTATATTTGAAGGCCTAGGGGCGAATAATTCAAAATGGGCCTAAATTTTAAAAAAATTGTAAAAGTTGTTTCTTTTTAAATTACATGCAAAATAATAATATTTGAAGTGTATTTTTATTTATTTTCATGTTTCCAGTATAGTATGCATTTGAGAATTGTCTACATTATTTAGCATTAAGAGGATATTTAAGTTGCGTCTCTTTGATAGGGTCTTTTTCAATTACAATATCATTTGTTTTGACATCTAGATTCTAATACAGCAAGGTCATAAATATCCAAAATTAAATGACCAACAATTGACGTTGATACATTTGATCTATCTAACTCATTTTTTGGTTGCTCACTATCAATGTTATCAACTCCTAAATTCTGACCTCTTACGACATGATCATTGTTAACTGTTTTGTTTTCGGTTGTTGGATCATTCTTCTCCTTCTGAATTTGTCTTCTTCATAATAATAAACTTTTCTATTGAACCTTTTTTACTTATGGCAGCATTATCTAATCTTCTCTTCTTCATTTTTTCTGCCATCCTTATTCCCTCATTTTTATTAAACTTTGAAATTAAATAAGTTTATAGTTTAATTATAATTGAAAATTGAAAATTTTTACCGAACAAAATGAATAAATTATAACACCAACAATCAATAGGTAATAATCAACAATTAAGTGATTAACATGTACTACGTAATAATTAAACTAATTAAAAATAAACTATTCATAATCATTTATAAACATTAAACAACTATGAATTCAATCAATTTATCAATTAATAAGCAGGTCACATATCCACATGTTTGTATTATTCAAATAAATTAATAAAAGAAAATGGTAATTGTTAAAAATTGATCACATAATCAATAAAGAAAATGTTAAAAACTACTACGTACTATCGTATAATTTTGCAAGTGGAAAACAATGGTAATGGCTTATGGCCAAACATCCGAAGCAGAAGGTCGGAACTCAGAAGGTCAGAAGGTGCACCTAATGACCTGCGTGACTTTACAGCTGTGGGGGTGAAGGGTTACGGAAGTAACTGAACTCAGTTTACGGGATTGAACTTAGCGCGTTACAACGTTAGTTTAGTTACTCCGTGTTTTTTGGGGCTTTTGGGCTGCACAAAATCAAAAAAAACTTGGGCTGAAAATCAGCCTACTCTGGGCCTAAAAATTTTACAATTTTTTTTGGGCCTAGGGCCACTGCCCCACCTTCCCCCCCCCCCCCAGGGCCGCCCCTGACAGCAAGCAGAGGCGGCTGAATCACTGAAGCAAGAACCGATAAACCAATTGTATGATTCAGGCGAAGAGCTGTTCGACCTGCGAGAAATCGCAAAGAGAAGAGAGCATGTGAAGAGCAGAGGCAGCGAGATTTTGGATTTGGGGTTCCTTTGTTGAGTCTGTGTTGTCGCCTAGATTCCAATTCCCTAACTCCAAATAGGGGAGAATCGAGGCATCGGGGTCCTCAACTGCTAATGTTGCGGGCGGGTGACGGGGTACGGCAAAACTAAACTGAGGAGAAACGACGTTTCTAAAGGAGATTTACAGACTTGAAAAAGGCACAAATAATTAACCACATAGTACAACTGAAGTAAGCTAAACTATACCACCAACAACTTTTTAATACCTAAAATGGGCTTACCATTATTCACTCTTATTAGTTTGTAGAGATGAGACAATGTTTTCTTGGATCAATTTAAGGTCAATGTGCTCTATCTAGGACTTTATGATATTAGAATTATAATTAAACATTTACCATTTTGACTAGGTGATTATTATATATTTACGTTTCCTTCTAAATGAACTTCTTTTACGAAGGGATACTATTACCTAAAGTTTTTGCTTATAAAGGATACGAGTACTTGCATTTGTTTGTATGTTTTGGAAACAAGTTAGTCGAGTTTTAAATTGGTTACATTAATTTCCCACATGAAAGATGCAACCCGAAGTGATTCTTTTTCCCAATACCCGACCCTACCCGACCCGTTCATGCATGGTTTACCAACTTATTTTGCGTACCGCGGGTTGGTTAATAGCCAACCCGAACAAATCGGGTAGGCCCAAAAAATATACCAAACCAGATCCAACTCGCCCGATGTGCAGCCCTACTCGTACACAATTACTAGTCAATTATTTTTTTTAATCTAAAAGCATAACTAGTAATATTTTTATTGGAGAAAACTCTATTAACAATATTAATGTCATTTTTTATATAATTTTTTGTGAAAGGAAGGAAAGAAACTCGATATTTAATGGAGTTTAGAGGGCGTTTGGTAGGATGTAAACTAATTACTTTGCATGCGAAGTGTACGGAGGTAAAACGTTTACACTGTTTGGTTTGATTATTTAATGTAAAATGTAGGACACTTTTTAAAAACATTTCGCACTGTACCATGCAAAGTATTTTACATGGGGGAGGGTGGTAAAATACTTTGCATGTTTTTTATCAAGCACTACAACGACTTTGCATGCAATTTAAAAATAAATTACAAATCTAGCCAAACAATGTAATCTAGTTTATATTCAAAATTACCAAACGAGACCTAAATGTCAAGTTCTTTACATTCATAATAACTTCCTTTGTATGTCCAATTCCCCTGGTATCACCATGTCTTCCAAAAAAAGAGCCACCGGCGACGATGACCGACAACTGACCGCCAGCGATGTGACGATGCAGAAGAAGAAGGCACGGAGAGTGAGCTTCGCCGAGACGGCTTCCGTCCGCTTCTTCGACCGCGACGAGGAGGAGATTCCTCCAGAATCAATCTCTGAGGTGGGGGAGAGAAATGGATTTGAAGTGAACGAGCTGAATTTCCATCAATTGGACAATTTGAAAACTTGCGATAATGGAGAAGCTGGGAATGCGAGTGGTGATGATGAAGGAGAGACTACAATGAGGACATCGTCCTTAATGCCTATGGAATCATCTTCCCCTACATTTGGCTCTGCTACATCGAATAATGGTTAGCTCACGCACTCTTCGTAATTCCTTGGAAATGTATTTTTTTCTTCAAGTTATCCTAGTTAGAGCATTGTTGTTTGTGAAAATGGATTATGGAGTCCGAATTCTAGTGAGAAAACGAGATAGCTAGAAAGAGAGTAATATCTCACTACAGTCCGAATACCCATACCTAACCCGTAGGCAGGAAGGTCTAACAATAGTCTGTGGTCCGGACTTGTCCATGTCTTAGCCGGAAGACTGCTCCTCATATCCAGGATATGGGCGAGTGTCACTGACATGTTCTCTAACGTTGACCGCAATCCTAAAAACCGTTTTTGAACTTTTCACCCAAAAATGGTGCAACTTGGGAGGTGCCAAAGTGGTTCTATGGCATCCAAGGTGGGGGATTTGGCACCCCATTCACCCTTGTTGCCTTGTTGGAAGAGGAACGCTGGAAGAAAAAGTCGTAGCAGGCAAAAAAAGAGCTCTTTTTGAAAAGTGTTACTCGTATAACTTTTGTATTTGTACCCAATTTTTACAAGAATATATAAAAATTCATAATTTTTCAGCTAAAAATTATGTCAAATGTATCTTAAGTTTTTAAAAAAATATGAAGTTTTAAATGCCGGAGGTTTTCAGACCCATGCTTGCAATCCAGGCCCTAGGTTGCGGCGCAAGGTGGATTTCTCTCATAAGACATCCCCAAGCTTGAAAGCTGAGTTTAAGCTCCTGACTTAGTGTACAGGTGACTCATGTAAGGTCTTGGAATGAATGCTAAGTAGGGATTACATATTTCTTTTTGCACGAGGCCGATGGTGAGCCATACCTCATCTCCCTTTTTTATAGAGAAATATGTCAGATATTTAATGAGTTGAAAACCCCTAAATTAGCCCAAAGAGGGGCTATTTGTAGTGCAATAATTCTAGGCGCATTCGAGTACATGTGTAAAATATTTTATGGGTGAAAGCTTACAGTGTATGGAAGAAGCGCACACAGTGCCGCCTGATGTCTGTTTTTGTGGACGTGCGGTGAACGAGGAGCGTAGGTTCCTCTTCCTCATGTAGATGGAAGAGTGCACTGCTGACACTGCTCTGTTGTGTGAGTGTACATCCCGAAGCCAAGGGTGCATGGCCGAGGGTGATTTGGTTGACTTTAGTTAGAAACTTGTGCAGGCGATTCAAATCTCTGAGTGTTGAGGCCCTTGTGTGGTTGAGAGGCCTCAATGATGGTGCACTTCGTAAGTTGGGCCGGTATAAATCTCTGAGTATGTGGGTTTAGGTCCATATACTCCATCACAGTCTTTATTGATTTTCCCTTCGCATTTATTCTTTTTCTTACATTGTGCCATGTATATCCGTAATTATAGCACATGCCTTTAAACATTGCAGTTCGATAGGCACAGTAATCTTTATTTTCTCCAAAGGAACCACAATGCAGAAACCAATCATGACCATTGCATGGATATGTTCAATGCATAGAACCTGCACATCCCTCTCGTTTTTTCTCCTCTTGGTGTATAACTTTGTGGTGTAAAAGTTGGAATCGTAAATTCGTAGCAATCCGTTAATGACATATTCAATTTATATTTATTAATTTTGGTCAGTTGCTTACATGCATTCTTTCGGCTGACTTTATTTTTTCCTTTTAAATTCAGAAGATCATTTTTTCGGTCCTGTATCACCCAGTTTTATCAGACCGGGACGACTATCAGATTTAGCAATTTCAGATGACAATCATGAAAAAACTATGGATTCAACAGCTATCTCCATGCATTCCTGTAGCCTTGCTAGGTCAGAGGCAGGGCTGGACTTGAAGACCCCTCCTGGCATTCATCTTTCTGCTGAAGAGAAAACTGAAGAGAACACACCAGCATCCACTCAAGGGAACTCTATGGTGCTCACTGTAACAAAGAAGCAAATTTTGAATTCTTCATTCTCCGTTGTTAAGGCCAGTGCAACTAGTATTTCAAGTGATATGAGTTTGATTGGTGACCATTCAAAAAAGTATGATTATGGTAGGTTGTCACCTGACTTGGATGCACTTTTACGAGGAGGTCAACATCAAGTGCATATAAGATCATTATTAGACAATATCAGTGCTTCAACATCACCTACAAACTGGAAATTGGACTATTTAGCATCAAAAGAGGATGCAAGTGGCATAAAGGGTTTTGATGAGAGCTGTAAGCAAGACGCAGGGGCTGCTTTTTTTCATAATATGCCATCTGATTCAGGGATTTATCATGCTACCCACAATTCCTCAGCTTCTATATCCAGTAATCCAGATTGCATTTCAGTTGATTACGGACCTTCGTTGTCTAATGAGTCAAGTAAAGTAAGAACCCTGACTAATAGTCAGTTAGTTACATAGCTATGTTTCTGTTGAGGGACATTTGATATCGGGAAAAGTGTCAAATAGGCCCCTCTACTAATACGAAAAAGTCAATTGAGCCCCCGAACTAAAAAAACATCCAATTAAGCCCACGAACTAAATATAACGAGGCAAAACAGTCCTTTTAGCAGGATATTAACCGTTCCCAGTTAAGTTGCATGTGTGGCAAATGATGTGGCATGCTTTTACATTTTCTTTTTCTCTTTTTCTTTTTCTTTCCTTTTTTCCTTATCTCTTTTTAACCGCTTAATTACCTGCTAAAAGGACTATTTTGCCTCGTTTTTTATAGTTCGTGGGCTTAATTGAGTGTCTTTTGAGTTCAGGGGCTTAATTGACTTTTCTGTATTAGTAGGGGGCCTATTTGACAGTTTTCCCTTTGATATTCAATCATTTGAAATTACCAATTTTATAATCATGTTGGTTCTTTCCGTTGATGTAATTCATACGTAGTATATCATTAGAAAATAGAGATATGAATCACATCATTTTGCAACATAAAGCAGTTGGGAATTTAGGATGTCTTTACATGGACTGTTTTCAGTCCCAGACCAGATTTGGACAATTATAAAATACACAGAGACCAGACGTTTACCAGACCAGACCAGAAAATTTTAGTCCAAGTAAAAACATCCTTATTGGTTCAACAATCTAGAATTATGTAGGAATTCAAATAACTAACGCCACACTTTCCCCCCAACTTCTCACAGTCCCTATCAGTTTTGTTCTTTAGGCCCTAGAGTGTTGCCTGTAGACGCTGCTTCAGTGCTAAAGAAAGTGATATATTTGTGTGTGTGTGTGTATATATATCTCTGTGTGTGTGTGTATATATAATTATTATATATATAGGGTGCGGTTCCAATGAGAACGATGCTTAACGTGAGAACGTGAGAACACTTACATTTAAATCAGTGTGATGCACAATGGAGCTCTTCTGTTGCACATTTTCATTTTTCTCGAATTATTAATCCTATATTATATAAACACGGTGGCATTTTTGTAATTATTGTGAAAACGCGAAAAAGTGCAATATACAAGCTTCATTTTGCAACACGTTGGGGGTAAATGTAGTGTTCTAATGTTCTCACGTTAAGCATTGTTCTCATTTGATCTTTATTCTATATATATATATATATATATATATATATATATATATATATATATATATATATATATATATATATATATATATGCTGAAATTACTGCTACTATAGATCTAGGTAGTGTTGTTTTTGCACCATACAATAGGTCATGGTGGATGTCTGAACTCTGAAATGCTGGAGCGATTAAATTTTTTCAAAAAGGTTTTACTGATCCCTTTATTTTTTCCTCTTGTAAAATTTCATTGTAAGGTAGTATGATGAGAAGAAGATATTAGATTGTTTTGTTTCTTCAAGTGTTTTTGATAACTATCACTTAGTTTTGTTTCCATGCAGGGATATTCATATTCAGTGTAAAATCAACACTATTTATGTAAGATAGTATGCTGAGAAGATGATTTTAGATCACTATGTTGCTTGAAATGTTCTTTTTACTGTCACTTGTGTTTCCATGCAAGGATTTTTTAATATTCAGTCTTTTGAAATCGGCGATCTTTTGTTAAATTATGTCCTCTGAATTGATGTAATCCATATATCAGTAACAAAAGAGACATGATTTTGCAACATGAGCTAGTTATAGAAGCGACAATCAATATTCATGCAGAATATTAGATATTTTGTAGTTTCATTGTAAGCTGGTTACCTAATGTTTTTTTCTCAGCTAAAATTTTATTATTTCTATTTTTAGGAAGAATTAGTTGTTAAGAGTATGGTGGTTTCCATAGATGCCTTGCAAGTCAAGTCAAAGTTCACGGAGAGCGCAAATAAATTGGCACCTTTGCAAACAAAGAAACTTAATGTATATGGGGTATACTCTCAGATTTCTTTACAATATATTGTGGTAATTGGTAATTTATTACATGCTTCATAATTCACTTTTGACACAGTTAACTTATATGCATTTATTGTAAATGCTTCATAGTTTATATAGTTATACTACCTCCGTCCCGATGGACTTTGCCAAGTGCAAAGTAGGGGAGAAATAAGAATAGTAAAAATTGTGTGGTTGAGATTTGTGCAGAAGAGAGAGAAATATGCAGAACCACAAATTAGTTACTTCAATAGGAAAGTGGCAAAGTTTTTTGGGACAACAAAAAGGAAAGTTGGCAATGTCCAATGGGACAGAGGGAGTATTTTTTTGTCATTGGTTCTAGCCTAAAATTTAATGCACTCTTCAAGATATGCTCTTTAGGCATTGCTTCAGATCTAATGAAATAATCCCATTTTTGTTTTATTTTTTATGTTGCAGATTGAAATGTTACAAGATTCCATAAGACGCATGCTCAAGTCCAAAAAATATGAGTTGTTTTTTCAAGGACTTCTCTCTCAGGTCTGCATGTATGGTGTAATCTTTTTAGAAATAAAATGAAGGATAAACAAATGCATGATTTTTAAGAATATCAGAAGTCATGTTAGTAATCGATGCAAACTTCTCTGTATTTTCCAGAAAAACTCTGCATATCAAAATCTTAGGGAGCAAAGGTGATTTATCATTCTGACTTTGTGTTATACGTGGGTGACATACTGAGTCTACTGACATAATGTCTCTGGATCAAACTAATCCTGCATTCAATCGCCGAATAAATGCTGGAGCAGGGCTGCTGAAGTTAAATTGCTGATGTGTCGGGTCGCACATGAGAAGGCAAAGTTGCACTTGATGCTCTTGAAGAAAGATAAACTACTGGTACTGCCTGTGATAATTATTTTTTCTTAACAGTTAAGAATAAGTTTTCACTGGGCATTTCCCGTATGAATGCAGGAAAAGTTTCATTCTGTTAGCTCTGGGGTTCAAGAATGCATATCTTTGAAATTGAATTCTTTGCCTCTACTATCTGCAAAATCTGCTAAAGGTTACCAACTTGGTGCTTCTTTGCAGACGTCTATTGTTAGTCGAAAGGAAATGACAGAGGTATAGTATGAACCTTTTCTTAAACTTGTATATTTTTTCATTTTCAAGGCTATCTTTCATGCTTTTATGCTCTTGTATGAAGAGAGGAAACATTGCAAAGTTCAGGACCCCTCTGTAGTTGAGATATCATACAATGCCTTTGTTTCCAATACTTCTGTTCTTTTGGGGAAGAAGTTTGAAAAATAAAGTTCAGTTCTGTTAACTTTTTGTGATCAATGTAATTTTGGTTGTTAACTTTTGATGACTTCTGTTTATTTTTGCCTGTGCTTGGTATCTGTATGGGCTATTTTGTGCTATAACTATTTTTGAGTATTGGGTGTGTTCTTAAATACGTTTAACAATGATGATGGGATACTATTAATGTTGCTCTTATTAAAAATAATAATATAGTTGAAAACGTTGCAAATCCCAATCTTTTGAATATCTTGTGTGATTTCATGTCTGTGCCATGTCAGTTGCATCTGTACCTATGATTCAGAGTGAGTGATCATGCTCAATTGTGTATCTCTTAAATGACAGGCGGCTCGTGACAAAGTGAGCACTCTAGTGCAGGCTCTGGAAGATTCAAACATGAAAATTACAAACTTGATAAGATATTTTAATACTTCTTTAAAAATGAAAGCGGAACTTAACTGTAATGATACTGTTGCATTAGTAAAGGAATATATGGTGAAGAGACGCCATTGCAGATTCTTTCATGAGGAGATGCAGGTATCACATTGTTCTGAGGTTCTGCTGTTTTGTTGTATGAATTGAAACTGCTTTGTGTCTCCCTAAGTTATTCTGTCTTCTCTCTATTAGATGTTTGATATTCAGGACACGTGGAACAGTCCTGGTCATCACATTGTTGTCCTCAAATACCTCGGAATCCTGGTTCAAAGGTCTTCTCATTATCTTTCCCATTCATTTCTTTTAGAAAATATTCATTTTTTGGCGCTATGACAATGAGGTCATTCCTATTTTTTCTCCCTGATTTTCTTTTTCCCACTTCCAGTGTTTGTCTATCTATTTCTTGCCATTTTTTGTCCTTCCGGGCCTTTCAGCCACTTATCCATTGAACACTGACAAGAAATTGTGTTAGAGTTGGATGGATAAGTAAGGACAAAAAGTTGCAGCAAGTCCAGAGTCGTATACCAAAAGAGGAAGAAATGAAAGCTGGGGACCATAAGTTAAAATGACATAATAAATGGGGGACCAAAAGTGAAAAGAATCTTCGTTATTATTTAAAAACAAGATTAAAAATAGTTTGGCTTTAAACTTTTTGCTCTAAGCATACACTGATTTTGTTTGTGTCGCAGTTTGAAAATAGTTACAGGCTCAACTTCAAGCATTACCATTTCTAATGAACTTAATGATGCAACTATCACAAAGGTAAAGTGCCATAAGAATAGCATTCAATCCACTAGGAAATGTATGCTTTACTCTGCTTACTTTTCTTCATTATTTACTTCAATCTATTGGATTCTTTCTTACACTAGAAATTCCGAAATATGGATGCTCGCACTGCATTTTCCTTTGTGCTAAAGCCCGAGATATCCAGGAAGTTTTTTGGTGCTAGAAGTCTTACACAAGAGATACAGGTGATTTTTCTATCTTCTTTGTGTGGTCTTTTTTTAAACCAGCCAACAACTAGTTAAGGCACATATTATCAGAAAATGAAGAATGAAAAACTGTTGAGCCTAAAAACATGGAGCTAGAAAGAAGAGGGGGAATGCACGCTTAACTCCTTTTCCTGATAGTGCGGTGCGGATTTTGTCATTTCAGTCATCAACAAAATGATTAATGTTAGAAGGGGTGCTTGGAGCATCTGGAAGAGAGGAAATGAGGCTGCTTAGGAAAATGTTAAAAGGGGTGCGGGCAGCGTTGTGGATTGTGCAGAAAGTATGTACCAAGGTTGGGTCGAGGCTCAATTGAAGCTTCAGGGCTGTTATAATGTGTTGACAAAGGAGCCTTCATAATGGGTTCGGCCTGAGATGGGTTGGATCAAAATCAATGTAGATGCTGCTTTAAACATTAGTAGAGGTACCAGGGCATGAAAATGGTGAGTTCGTGCAGGGGAGAAGAGAGAGTCGGGAAGCAGAGTGGGTTCATAGAGAGACTGTGGTTTGGGGTATTAGAGCAGCTTTACTTTGGGCAATTTGATCAGATTGTGAGAGAGCAGTGCTGTGGTGGTCAAGTTGGATGCCCTTGCGGTGGTTCAAGAGATTCAGAGCGGAGGGGGGGGGGGGGGTCCTATTATGAGTTGATTCTGGAAGATTTCAGATTTTTATTGACTCAAAATGCTAATTTTAGAGTGTATTATTGTAAGCGTTCTGTGAACCAGGCTGTATTTTTCTTAGCTAAAGCAACTGGTTCTGAGTCAGAAGCTGATCATGATTATTCTATTGCTCCTCATTATATTGTCAGCCAATTGGCGAACAATCTTATTAATTAAATGATTGAAGTCTACTATAAAAAATGTAATGATTAATGACTATATAAGTGGTCACAAGAATGTTGTACTTTCTGTGCAGGTGACTCAGTCCCTTTTAGGCAATTTGGTTGATGTTATTAAGGAGGTACAACTAGCACGGAGTGAGCTTCACAATCTCATTGATACTCTTTTTTGCTCTCCTAAGGGTATTCCCTTCATACCTCATGCTGGATTTCGAATTTATGCTCTTGCAAATTCATTGAACTTACTGTAAAAATAAAGTTTGTTGTCCCATAGCTTTTATTGGAACTATTTTCAGTTACCTAAAAAAAAAAACTATTTTCAGTTACCCAGATGTTACAGGATGATAAATTGTTTTAGTATCTTAAACATCAACTTGGTAATCAGTGAACTTTTTCATTATAATAGATGTTTTCACTTTAGTTTTAATATATAATATCAGCTGACATGTGGACCTACATTATGTGTACTTTTTCAAATATCTAGTCTGATAAACTTTTATAAAACATACTTCGTATATTACTTCCAATCTTACCAAGCACGGCTTTGATCATTAATCTATTTGACTAGCTGTAGGTAATAATAATACGGAGTAAAATAATCTTATTTTTGAGATGTATATTTTTGCGTCAAATTTTTACTCCGTAATATTTTTATGACACAATTTTTTGATACATTAATAAATAAAATGAGGTAAAAGTAGAGTATGTAAATTTTGTAAAAGTCAAAGTGTTGCAACTATTAAACAATAGAGAAAGTATGTATTTGATCATCATCATTACCCCAATGCCGCAAAGGCTCCCACCTATGGTGCGGTAAGGGGGGTCGGATGTACGCAGTCTTACCCGTGTACTAAAGCACAGAGAGATTGTTTTCGAATGACCCATAGTGAAAATCGTGTCGAAAATTGCATAGATTGATTGTTATTTCAAAACAAAGAAGTGCAGACAGTTTAGTGAGTCATTTTGCATTCATCATCATCATCATTACCCCAGTGCCGCAAAGGCTCCCACCTACGGTGGGGTAAGGGGGGTCGGATGTACACAGTCTTACCCATGTACTAAAGTACAGAGAGACTGTTTCTGAATGACCCATAATGAAAATCGCGTCGAAAATTGCATAGGCTGACTGGTTACTTCATAACAAAGAAGCACAGACAGTTTAGTGAGTCATTTTGCTTTATTCCATTATGTTCCCAAGCCAAAAAATAGTGAGTCTTTGGCTCCATTGAAAATGATGGAGAAAAATTAAGCTGGGATTCGATCCCTAGACCTCTCATATCCCAGATCCCTAGACAGTTTAGTGAGCCATTTTGCTTTATTCTATCATATTCCCAAGCCAAAAAATAGTGTTGTCGTTGGCTCCATTGAAAATGATGGAATTAAAGTATGTATTTGATAATTTACATATTTTGTTTTAAATTTTGTTAGAAACGATAGAAAAAGTAAACATTTAATGTGTCATTATTGTGATGGACTAATTGTATATGTATATTCATAATAACGCTTTTCTTTTTAACATATTAGGCTTGGAAATTAGTAACTTCTAACATGATTTATGCAGATGAAGAACTTGATCTGCATCTTAACTTCATCAGTTTTAAGAGTGGCATCAAGGTGAAAGTGACACTTGGCTTATCATTCTTGAATAGGTATGTTGTTTTTTGTTGGTTTATGTGAATGCTCAACGCGGCTATGGAAGATCATACACCATCCTGAATTGGATGTTTGAACCCTGTAAAATCCCAAGGAAAGAAAAAGCTAGCTGCAATTGTTATTTATTGTATGGATTTATCTCAGAAAATGCAAGGAAAATGAAATATGATTAATATTTGTATTTAGCTTTACATATTATGAATTGCTTCGTATTTAAGTAATATAAATGAATAAAACAATGAACATGATCAAACATATAAAAAAGTTAGAGTTTGAACCAGTGATTTTTATTATCCTTCCAAATTTCTCATATACTTTCCTCTCTATTTTCATTCTCTAGAGTAGTGCTTGTTGATGAGCACTGTCTGTATTTTGTTTCATACAGAGGTACCTATCCCTCGGAGACTATCCCATATGTGTGGGCAACTCGAGCTAATGGAATAAAGTGTGACGAATCAGTTGTTGGCGGTATTGAAGATGCAATCAAGAGTGTCAAACCAGGTTACTTGAGAATTGTACGATTGTGTCGGCGTATTTCCAAGGCTATTCTGTCTTCAGGCCTGTAAACTTAGTTGATGACAGATCTTGAGCCAATTTGGCGACATTTGTTTTGGCAGTGAATTGTGTATCAGTTGACTGTTGATGATAAATGAATATGTGTTAGGATCTTTTGTACTGCAGTCCGTACCAAGGGTGAATTTAAAAAAAAAAAACCCAAACAAAAGTATGACACGGGTCTGTGAGTTATATAATTTATTTAGAGTAATAGAAGGCAAGTTCTCAAACCGGAGTGAAATATAGAAGGGAAAAGTATAAAACGTACTTGTGGTTTGGGCCATTTTCAGATAGGGGCATGTGTTTCATTTTCTAACAAAGTGGGACATGTGTTTCAATTCCGTTATCATAGTAGGGGCATGACATCTAACTAGGCATGGCCTCGGGCCGGTTCGGGCCCGGCCGGTTCACGGTTCATGATATGGGAGGCCCGGAACCGGCCCGGGTAACCCCCGGGTCCGGTTCGGGCTGGGCCAGGCCTCGGTCCAATCTATTTTTTTTTGGCTTCTCCTAATTAACTCCCAACCTCCCCCCTCACCCCCAACCACCCCAAACCACCTCAAATGGCCCAAAATACCCAACCCAAAAACTTAAAAAAATTCCAAAAAAAAAAAATTTGGCCCGGACCGGGCCTGAATCGGCCGGGCCAGTTCACCATTCCTAGGGCCCGAGCCCGAACCGTATGACTAGCGGGTCGGGTTGACCCGAACCGCCCTATGGCCCGGTTCAAACAGTGACCGGTCCGGGGCGGTTCCGGGGCGGGCCGCCCGGCCCGAGTCCATCCTTACATCTAACGCCGTTAGAAAATTTAACCCCAGTTTTAAAAAGTCTCCGAAAAATTAAAAGAAAAATACTGGGAGGTGCGTCTCGTCAAGGAGATCAACAAACTATCTTTATTTTTTGTTTCCAGCCACCATATCTCCAGAAAGTCCACCAGAAAATTGATATTAGCGAATTTGTTTCTAAAAAATAATCCAAATAGAGCCGAAAAATCCAAAGAGAAAGATAGTTTGTTGATCTCCTTGACGAGGCGCACATCCCAGTATTTCTTTTTTAATTTTTCGGAGATTTTTTAAAATCGGGGTTAAGTTTTCTAACGGCGTCAGATGTCATGCTCCTGCTATGATAACGGAATTGAAACACATGCCCCACTTTGTTAGAAAATGAAACACATGCCTTTATTTGAAAATGGCCCAAATCACAAGTACGCTTTATGTACTTTTCCCGATATAGAACTATACACAAACAAGACCATTTGGTCACTGGAATGTGATCCTCTAATAATAACATTGTCATCCTGATATCATCCGGCCACATAGAGGAAGAGATATGATGTTACTTCCATAGTCACATTGCCATTGAGAGAAAAACTCTAACGTTCATCGAAAACATCATAATGGTTTTGTCATGCTGAATAAAAAACTAGCGTTATTGTCAAAAGAAGCTCTCTGTAATGTTAACATATAGATGGCCTTCTTGACATTGTGGAGAAAAACTTACCAAATTTGTATAAAACCTTTCAAATAAGGAGAGATAATTTATTTGTTAGTATTAATGTGGTTATCTCTCATGCCACGCGTGCACCGTGCACATTGTAGCATTAAAGATGTTCTTATTGTAGAGTTTGGGTAGAGCTGTTATCACAAAAGTTAGCTATATTATTGATGCGGATGGAATACATTGTTAAAGGGTCACAGTTAGGCATGGACCGGTACCGGGCCAGTCCAAACCGAGCTTTTTGTTTGTGGGTTAAGGCCCGGAACCGGCCAGGCCAGGATCGGGTCGAGTTCTATTTTTTTTAGCTTTTCTAATTAATTCCAACCCCCCACCCCCCAAGACACCCAACCCAACCCGCTTACCACCAAAACAATTCGAAAAAATGGGCCCGGGCCGGTACCAAGGGAGGTGCAGCCCGAAACCGCCCCCAAAAATACCCCGGCCCGGTCAACCGGGCCGGGACGGTCCCGCAGAATGGCGGTCCGGGCCGGTTCCCGGCTAGTCAGACCGGAACCGGGCCACCCCTAGTCACAGTTCACCATTCGACTTCTCCAAATCTGGGAAAACAATCAAAAACAGGGAAAGTAGCAAAAAAGATCAACATAGTCAACAAAAAGAAAGTAATACAGAAAGAACACCGGAACCCTATTGCCTTACTGCCCTTACACATGTAAAGTAATTACTTTACATGCAAAGTGTAGGGATCAAACAAGAAATGAAAAATAAACAAAACAATTAAAAAGAAAGAAGGGAGGTGATGACATATTAACAAAAAGACACGAAAAAAGCATAAGAACGGGGATGAAGGGGTGACTGGTGAGGGTATAATCAGGTGATTTCACATGACTGCTTTTGTTTTATCAGTGAGGCAAAGATGTTTTTATGTATTACTATTTTAAACTCAAATTATATCATACTTAAACATGTCAAATCAAAATAGAATTAGACAATAATAAGACTATCTTAATATAATAACTTTACCGGATCAAATTAGTGTAGATAAAAACAGTCTTAAAAAAAGATCTAAACAAATGAGAGAACTATGCATACATGATACCAGTGGCTAATACTTACATTTTGGGTGTTCAAAATTACACATTTTCTCTTTAAAATACTACTTCGTACTAAATAAATTGTTACTCTAATGTAGACACACACACACACACACACACAGGGTGCTCTTCCTGTCCGGAAATTCCGGACAGGACCCTGGTCCGGCCACCTCAATTCGAGGTGGTTCCCGTTGGTATTTTTTTGCTCAATTTTTTTGTGTATGTTCCTCATCAAGTCTAGTTCATCCATATCAATTTTGAGCAAAAAATTCATCCCAGCGCATGCTTGCCAAAATTTCGTAATACATCGGCCCATCTATAATTACTCCATTTTTTCATTTATGGATGTTCCCCTATTATTTTTCATACCATATTTGGTAACATTTGTATAACCATAATTCATTCTTACTCTATTCTCACTTTATCAACTCATTATCAACCACATAATTCTACTTTTCTTAAAAACCACACCACTCTCTTTCGTCCCATATTAGGGGAGCAAAGGTAATATTAGGTAGGGGTGGACGCGGTCCGGAACGGTCTGGTAAATTACTAAAACTCGTAATGTATCTATAAGGTTTCTAATGATCCGGTATGGTTCGGTTATAAGGATGAAATCATTCAGTACCACTTCATTTCAGAACAGTACAAAACAGTACGGTACAATGCCAAAGACATGCTAAAAATTTGGACAAATCTTTCAATAAGTAGATATCATCACACCAACCGATTCACATGAAATATTGATATAAATACAAGCAGTAGCATATAGAGTACTAAAATTCACAAATACACAAATAGTGCAACACAACTAAGAAAAAGTATAACAAAATGATCATACACGAGATAAATATCATCTTTAATTTACTAAGTTCATGTGAAAATATAAAATGATTATCATCAAATTATTGAATATAATAGAAAAATTCAATGATCTTCTTTGTCCTAGGTAAACTGTTAGTTCTAATTTAATTTATAGTTGAACCGTGAGAGGTAAGATTTAAATCATACTTCATCCGTCCCATTTTATCTGTCCTACTTTCTTTTTTGGGTTGTCCCAAAGTAAGTGTCTTCTTTGGAAAGAAATATGTGGCCTACACCATTTCACTTTATTATACTCAAACCTCAACCACAACTTTTACTTTTTCAACCACTTCATTAAAAACCGTGCCAAGTCAAACTAAAACACATAAAATGGGACAAAGGTAATATTAATTAAGTTGTAAAATTACACAAACATGATACAACAAAAGTTCACATACACTACATTACTAGAAAGAATTAGTCATTAATGATTTTTAAAACTTTAACATTCTTTTAATAATGACCAAAATGTAATATAAATTATCTAAAAAGAAAAAAGAACAATATATATAGGGCAGTTCACATCAGGAGCTCCTGAAGAGAAGCCCCGTGCAGACAAGACCATTAGGGGGTCTTCCTGGTGGAATTTTTTGATGAAACGTTTTGAGCATGTTCCTAGTCAAATCTAGTTGTCCATACAAATTTCAGCTCAAAATTCGATCGAGAAAGCATTCAAATAGATTCTTGAAAAATATGGCGCATACTGCGCACATATAATGTGCAGTATGTTTCCAGGATTTATTTGACCGCCTTCCCGATCGAATTTTGGTGAATATGGAGTATTTATTATTAATAGTCTTAATAATATAATATATATAATACTCCCTCCGTCCCGCTATGATTGTCCCATTTTACCTTTTCGGTCCGTCCCACTAAGATTGTCTCATACCTTATTTGGTAAAGTTTGTGTGATTCTAAATCATTCCTACTTTATTCTTACTTTATCAATTCAATATCAACCACATAAACCCACTTTTATTAATAACTGTGCCACTTTCTGTTGTCCCGAACTTAGAGGGACGAAGGTGGTATGTGTGTGTGTGTGTGTGTGTGTGTGTGTGTGTGTGTGTGTGTGTGTGTATATATATATATATATAGAATAAAGATCAAATGAGAACAATGCTTAACGTGAGAACGTGAGAACACCACATTTACCCCAACGTGTTGCACAATGAAGCTTGTATATTGCACTTTTTCACGTTTTCACAATAATCACCAAAATGTCACCGTGTTTATTTGATATAGGCTTAAATCGAGCAAATTGAAAATGTGCAACAAAAGAGCTCCATTGTGCATCACATTGTTTTAAATGTGAGTGTTCTCACGTTCTCACGTTAAGCATTGTTCTCATTGGAACCGCACCCTATATATATATATATATATATATATATATATATATATATATATATATATATATATATATATATATATATATATAGGAGGGTTCTAGTGAGAACCCCTCTTAAAATGAGAATCCGTGAGAACCCCTGAGAACCGGTGGTATTTTTGGCTGAAATTTTTTGTGTATGTTCCTCATCAAGTCTAGTTCATCCATACCGAATTTGAGCAAAAAAAATCAATGGGAAGGTCGTCAAATGATTTTTGAAAGAAAACTGCATTTTATATGTATATTCCGGACCAATTTTCTTTCAAAAATCATTTGACGACCTTCCCGATTGAATTTTTTGCTCAAATTTGGTATGGATGAACTAGACTTGATGAGGAACATGCACACAAAATTTCAGCCAAAAATACCACCGGTTCTCAGGGGTTCTCACGGGTTCTCATTTTAAGAGGGGTTCTCACTAGAACCCCCTCTCTCTCTCTATCTCTCTCTCTCTCTCTATATATATATATATATATATATATATATTATATCTTATAATGGCCAATGAGGGTTAATAACCTTTTGGGAATAAAAATTGTGTTGGTGTAATAGTTTAGCTATATACACTTGTACATTATTGTCAATGTATAGTACCGTTCTTTTTCTTCCGTGTCTCTACCCGCGTCTTTCCGTTAATTAAACCTGATTCGTTAACGTCACCATCATCCGTTTACTATCAATTCATATACGGAGTACTTCATATATGAAACGCGGGCGTCTAGATCGCTTCAGCATCTCCCTTAGGTAGTTAGGTTTCAGAGCATTCAAACCTGCGGTAGATTAGTTAGGGTTAGATGGACTAAGAATCCACCCAGTCCACAAATCGGCGCTAGCGTCCCTCACATGGCTTCATTTCTCCTCGCGAGTAAGTTGGTAATTTCCTGGATTTCGTGTCGGATCAAATCTGCAACTCCTCTCTCGCTCTTCTTAAGATGCTCAAACAGGGTAACCTAGAGGTTCTTCTCAATCTATCTCAACGTTTAGTGTACTCTTTCGGCTTGCAATAAAAGTTAGGGTTTCTGGTTGACATTGAACAAGGAGAGCTAGAGCTCCTATGAAAGTGATGGGATTAATGTTGGGGGGATTTGTGGATGAGTGTACGGTCCAGGTGGTCGATGTGTTTGCTATGTCACAGAGTGGGACTGGAGTGAGTGTCGAAGCAGTTGATCATGTCTTCAGTTTTCTGATATAGCAAAAGCTTCTGGACATGACACGTGTATACAAATCTGTTAGCTAGCTGTTAGCTGTTAAAAAAATCTGTTAGTAAAGGAACTAGATATAAAATGTAACCGAACAGCTCATTTGTAATCTAGCTTCCATATTCATTCTTCTTCATTCTTCTTGAATTCTTCTGCCAAATTACTCAAGAACACCAGAAACGGACTTGAGGACGAGAACTGTTGTTGTTATACATTAGTTCTTGATTGATACTGTTAATTCGATTCTACTGCTATTCAATCATCTTTAGAATACAGATTTTGCTGTATTAAATTGGTATCAGAGCTGCGAACTGGGAATTCCACCACCATGACGCACACTCGAGCTCAATCTTCTTTGAGAGAAAATGCGGAGATGGAAGTCGAAGAATTGATCAATTCCAGATTGTTATTAATCGAAGAACAATTACAAAGGAAATTAGAAGCAAAGATGGAAGATCAGTTTTGCAACATCAGTTTGAAGATCGATGATGTGCTAACAGAGAAATTTACCAGTCTTTCAAAAGAGATTTTTGAAGCTATGGAATCTTTGAACAACAGAGTTATATCATCAACTCAGGGAACCAGAACACCCCCAAAATCTAGGTTATTCAGCATTAACCAGATTATCTAGACTTGATTTTCCCAGATTTGGAGGAACAAACGTCAAGGATTGGTTATTCAAATGCGATCAGTTTTTTCTCATTGATAAAACTCCAGAAGATATTAAGTTTAATCTGGCTTCCATTCATCTTGATGATAAAGTAGCTTGTTGGCATCAATCAGTCATATCATCTGAACTCAATAGAGGTATAATTCTTGACTGGCCTAGATATAAAACCTTATTACTTGAAAGGTTTGGTGAGGTAGTAGATGATCCTATTGCTGATTTGATGAAATTAAGAGAAACAGATGGAATTGTTGCTTACAATGATAGGTTTGAAACAATTAGAACTAGAGTGAAGATGTCTGAAAAGTATCTTGTCAGTGCTTACTAGCAGGACTAAGAAATGACACTCAGATGCATTTGAGAATGTTTCAACCACAATCTGTTGGTCATTGCTTTACTCTAGGCAAACTATATGAAACAGCTCACCCTAAAATGTCTGTTGCTAATGGGACTTTTAATGGTAATAAGGGAAGTTTTAGTAAAAATGAGGAAATGGGAAGAAGAAGCTCTTTCTTCACTACTCAGAAAGGAGGGAATGTAGTAAAAGAAAGAGAATTGCAGCAATCTGGTGATTTGGCTAAAAATGGCAGAAAATTTTTAACTGCAGCTGAAATGAGTGAAAGAAGAGCTAAAGGTTTGTGTTATCAATGTGATGAACCTTATACTCCTGATCATTATCTCAAACACAAAAAGAGCCAATTATTTCTCATAGAAACAGACGAGGGAGAAGAAGAAATAAACTCAGAAGAGGAGATCATAAGACAAGAAGAAAGCATGCAAGTATCTGTATATGCAGTAGCTGGAGTGTCCAATTAACTGAACAATGAGAGTGAAAGGCATGCATGGTAAGATGGCTCTTTTCATCCTAATAGATTCCGGCAGCACACAATTTTATGGATAAAAGGGTGGCTGAAAAATTAGGATGTAAACTGAATAATCCCGTGGTGGCTAAAGTAACAGTAGCAGATGGAAGCACAATTAATGTATCAGCCAAGATTGAAGGGTTTTCATGGACATTCCAACAAAATCCATTCAAGGCTGATTTCATGGTTATTCCCTTAGGATGCTGTGATATGGTTCTAGGAGTTCAATGGCTAGAAACACTGGGAAAAATATCATGGGATTTCAAACAATTGCAAATGACATTCGAAGTGGATAATAAGAAGGTGGTTTTGCAAGGAATTAATCAAGGATCTATCAGAGATATCAAGGCCAAAGAAAACAATCATGTCTTCCGCAGTGATCATGTCTGATGGTCCCGAATAGAGGTAAAAGTCTAGAGGGGGGAGGTGAATAGACTTTTAAAGCTTTTTCAATTTTGAAACACTTTTCCCTCTAGATGAGTTGATCTATAATCTTTTGAGAGATTAATAGATGCACAACGGAAGTCTTTAACCTCTTTATACTTAGTGTGAGATAACTTTCTTGTTTAGATGGTGTTTAGACTGGTTATGAGAGGAAGTAGGCTTGGCAGTTGACTGGTGAGAAGGTCACTGCTTAGGCTACTGCTGCACATACAGTTTGCTGGCTGGCAGGCAACTGCTGAGTTGGCAGTTGGCTGAAGGGCAGGTTACTGCTGAGGCAACTGCTGAGGAACTGGATGACTCTTGGATGGCTTTTTGTTCTGGCTTGTTATGGAGTTTGGAAAGGCACGTATAGGTGGGCAATGGACTCAGCAGGTGGGTGAGGACCAGGGTACTGCTGAGACACCTTCTGAGTTTAAGACAACTTCTAGTGGAAAACACTCTCAAGGAGAGTGAGTTATTGAGCAGTAGGCTAAGCAGTAGAGTCGATGAAGACTACTGCTTAGAATGCTGCTGGCAAACTACAAACCTTTAGTGAGATGTGTTTGGTGTGTGCTTTGTATGTAAGAAAGTAAATCAACACACCATGTATCCTGGTTCAGAGGTGATGTAATCCTCCTACATCCAGTCCCACCCTATTTCAGATGGATTTCCACTAAAGTATTAAGCCCAATACACTTAGTGCCAATCTAGCCTTGACAACTCTGGCCTAGATTGAAGGTTTTTCACAATGAGTATAACACCACTCAAAGTTACTCAGTCCTTAGACTTTTCTCAATTGATCCAGTGGGGATCAAAAGGTACTCTATCTATCTAACCACACTTTAGGATCCGAACAACTGTTCTCCTAAGTGTTTACAACAACATGAATTTGTTCACAAAGTTTCTAACCTCCAACTAAAACCTAAGCTCTAAAAATGTTACAATGAATGATCTAGTCTAAGAGCTTAGTGAAGCATGAGTCAAAGCAGAGTGTTCAAGCACTTTTTCTTTTGCTGGATATTCGTAGTGTAATGACTGAACCACTTGCTTTGAACTCAATGACTTGCTTTTGATCTCATGCTTCTGCCTATTTTTATAGGCATCTCCAGTAGATTAATCTCCTCTGTTGGTTAAGAGGATTTAATCCTAGACGTCCAAAGTATTGTACTTGCGTCTTCTGAAACTTCTTCACTATTCACCCATTCTTATGTCTTCTCTGCTCTTACATTTGGCCTTGTCTTGCAACTATACTCGTGAAGCTGAGTGCGTGAACCTGCTCAAGAAGTGAAGTAGTAAAATGTGTGACTTAGAATATTTTGTATCAAATAAATTTTGTACTGGTAGGATCTTTGAAATATCCTATTAAGGTAATAAGATTACCTTATTGCATTTTGTTTCTTTCCAGTACAATTTATTTGGTACAAATTTCACAGTAAAACTTGTCACTTATTTTACTAATCACTTTCTTTCTTTGAGTGACATAATTAAACTTATGTACCGAATTAAAACTATACTGGTTGGATCTAAATATCCATGTAAGGTAAATAATTTTTACCTTATTGCATTTTATAGTTCCAGTATGTTTAATCTGATACATAGTTTGTACATTGGAATTCTTGTCACTTTTAAGCAATAATGCACGAATTAACTTAGACACAAAATACTAGTGCAAAGTATAGTGGCATCATCAAAATCATCATAGTTGGGTCCTAACAATGTCTCCTCCTCCTCCTCCTTTATTTTTCTTTTCCTCAAATTTTTCTCCTTCTCCATCAAAATACTAAAAGCTTAATTGTAATTTTATAATGGCCATCATTATAATTTTAGAAATAATCAGAATTATATATGCTACTGTATATTTTAACACTGAAATGTGCATTTTTTAATTTCATAATTATTCAATAAAAAATCAATGATGAAAACATTGCTCATAACAATTTAATTCATGTTTCACTAAACTATCATGTAAATAATATCCAGAGTGTAATGTTTTGACTGTGTTGGTATGCCGGAACAAACATTATGGTGGAGTGTATACACAGTTTTCATATCAACGGAGTCTAACCAGGGGCGGCCCTGGATATTCGAAGGCCTAGGGGCGAACAATAAAAAAATGGGCCTAATTTTAAAAAAATGCAAAATAATAATATTTAAATACCTTTAGAATAAAGAAAATACTTTAATTCGTTAAATTAAACATAGTCGAATAATGTTTTCAAAATAACCGAATAAAAAATTATTTAATGATAAATAACGCCCCGATACAATACACTTGCTAAGGCCGGTGTCATCAACTATAGCGTCATAATCAAGCTTTTCTAAGACATTATTATGCTCAATACTTAATATAGCTAATCAATTAGTTAAATTTATAAATTTAACTAATTGGACTGCACGTTAGTTCTTCCTTTTTTTCAATTTTGGGCCTTTTGCGTTCTTGGGCTTCCTGAACTTGTACAAAATTATTAATTTTGGGTTAAAACTCAGCCTACTCAAATATACTATAAAGAAATAATTCTGGGCCTAAAAAATTTTCATTTTTTTTGGGCCTAGGGCACCCGCCCCACCTGCCCCCCCAGGGCCGCCCCTGAGTCTAACGATCATTAAACCCAAGGCAAACTTTATGATACCCTCAAAGTATCGTACATTGTCCATATTCACTAATAAGAATATTATAATTGAATAATCAAAATTTAATTTAAATAAATGATGAAAGAATGATTTGGACCAATCAAACGCATGATAGATAGAATACGCCTATTTTTATGTGGTTATTGGTTACCATAACAATCACCTAAACTTAATTTCAAAATATGTCTCCAACTTTTAACACACATCTTTTCTTAATGTCTTAAATATGAATAAAAACGTTTCAGAATTTCAAAATTGGGGTGTTACATTTTTATTCCTATTTAGAGTATAAAAATGTAGCAATTCTAATTCCCAAACATTATATTTTAAATCCAATTTAAAGCCAATTTCTTATACTTTTAAAATATTGTTTATATATAGAAGGCAAAAGGCAAATTAAAATATACTTTCTTTTTCTTTATATAAAAAAACCTAAAAAGAGATATAAAGGGCAAATTCTATATTGTGGAATCATTCAATCATTGTTTTTGGAATGGGGGTAAATCGGCCATACTCATGTGTCGTACAATACAATACGTTTGGGTAATAAAATTCAATGCATTTCATCGATCAAAACTATTCGTGTTTGGGTATCCAATTTTGTGTCCAATGTTGGATTTGGATAGGTTAGGTATATAGGAAGCGGTTAAGAAAACACAATAAACTATTCAAAAGCAATCACAACATTTTGGTCATTATGTCATCCAACTCAATTTCTGTGTATTTTTATAACTATTCAAGTTTGGTCTGGTCTGGTTTGGGACGAATTACAGTCCAAGTAAAAGCATTCTCACTTGCGATTCATTCAAAATTTATAATGGAATTAAGATCGTAAAAATAAAAGAGATCTATGACTCGCCCATAGCGTTGTGACTTATAGTAACTTATCCTTATCTTTAAGTAACTTATAGGGATACTTCAAGTTTTACGAGAGACCATCTCTCAAAGTGGTTACCTATCATTTCCGTATTTGAATATGATAAGATGCATTCATGCTTCTAATAAATACTGCTCCGATCATAAGTGGCTAGAGAAGTTAGAGTTGCATAGTACAAACTACAAAGGTTATATGACTATTAATTCAAAGCTCCAATATATGAAAATTTATAGGGATACGTTAATACTATCCCCGGGCAGTGATGTAAAGCAAGTAATTTAAAATGGTAAAGACCTGAAATCAATTGGGTTCGGGCAACGATTTCCAGACCTGAAATGACTATTCTCTCATAATCTGCGCAAATTATGTTGTGGGGATGGTAAACCATGCGTATGATATACCAATCCTTATTTGGCATCGTTTTCTCTTCTTCCCAACTGTTCAACAACACTATAGAAGCTCTTTCGTTTCCCTTAATTGCTTTGTGATTACTTTTTCTTTATTTTTCTTTTTTATTTCATTCAGATTTTTTTCTCTCCATCAAAATACTAAAATTTGATTGTGATTTTCCTTATCCTTATCTTTAAGTAATTAAAATACAACTGAATTTACATTTTTTTCTTACTAATTTATTACTCGTACAAAATTTTATTGATCCACATAAATAACATAAATATATTGTATTTCATAATCATATACTATTTTTTTTCTTCAATTGAAATTACAACTGAATATTCTTTTTCAGTAATATTTTTTTATATTTATACACCTTTTAGTGATATATTTTTTCATAGTCATCTCTTTTTATAACATATTACTCATCTCTTTTATACTCCCTCCGTTTCTAAAAGAACCTCACACTTTCCTTTTTTGGATGTGCCAAAATAAAAGTCACACTTCCCTTATTTCCTTATTTGGCAAAGAAATCTACATCCAAACAGTACCAAACAGTGCCAAACAGTGTCCAAACAGTGCCAAACAGTGTCTAAACAGTGTTTTCTACAGTAAAGTCAATTTATTTCCTTAATAATCGTGAAGTCAAACCGTGACTTTCTTTTAGAAACGGAGGGAGTATATTTTTAGTGTTTTAAAGACATTAAATTTGTTTATTTCTATTTACATTTTTATATGTTGTTTACATTTTCATATGCGAGTTATGTTTATAGACAATTTCTAGAGTTACATTTAATAGTATAAGAAGTTACATCTTCTTATGTGTGATTTACATCATCTTGTGTGCGAGTGACGTCTTTTTATGCGTGAGTTACATCTTTATATGCGTAAGTTGCATTCTCCTCCTCCTCCTCCTCCTTTATTTTTCTTTTCCTCAATTTTTTCTCCTTCTCCATCAAAATACTAAAAGCTTAATTGTAATTTTACTTGTCTTTATCTTCAACTTAAATTATACGTGAATTCAATTCATAAAAAAATAATCATTAATTCAAATAAAATAAGTATATAGCATTACATAGTCATACACTATTTTTATGCACGAGTTGCATCTTTTTATATGTGAGTTATATCTTCCTATGCGCGAGTTACATTTGGACTTGCATCAACAAGTTACATTTTGCACACACCTAAGTTAGATTTTCTATCAATGCGAGTTACATTTTTTGGCAATTTTTTAAAATCATTTGCTATGGCCTTAATATTGAAAACAAAACTGATGGAGTATATGGCCCAGGAACCCCCGGCCCATAGACTCCTACTTCTCCTGCACAAGCCCATTGAGCCCAGGAAACAACTCGGGCCCAAATACAACGGCCCAAGCCTCGAAGAAGCCCAGAATACGCACTGGGGTGCCTTCGGCCTCCTTGGCCGAAGGCTCCAGAAACTCACGAAGTAGCCCCCTCTGGCATACGAAGCTACTGGGAGAAAACGGCGAAAAAACATGAGCCTTCGGCATTTCCAAGCCCTCGGCATTGGGGAAGCCTTCGGCTGAACTTAGCCCTATGCCACTCGGGGCCTTCAGCTACACAAAGAACCTTCGGCTACACCAGGAGCCTTCGGCCAAACACACTCGATCAGTGAAGATTCCTTTTGGAGACAGCCAACCACCGCATTTAATGCCACGTCACATCCGCCAACCGCATTCAATGCAGTGAACGTACCACTGCCGGTGCCACCCGGCTGATGTGACCCCTCGGCCGTCGGATTACTGACACGTGTACTCTCATCGCATTTATTGCTGCTATAAATAGCAGCCCTTATTCACCTTGTAAAGACACGCTGAGTTCATTTAATAAATCGACTCTCTCTCCTCCTATTTCGCTCTGACTTCTCTCTAGTTATTCCTGCAATAACCCCTCGGATAAGATACCCCCCGGGTAGACTATCCATCATTTGGTGCTTTCATTGAGAGGTCAGAACAATCAAGTAAGAGACCCTCCCCCTCTACCAGACACAAAATACTTACCAAAAATGGGAAGGACCACCCGTGCCCAGTCCAAAACCCTTGAGGATAACCACATAGCCCCCGGCGAAACCAACGGGGCTGAGGCCTCCAACAGGCTCTTAGTACCCGAGGGTGGTGTCATCCTTGAGTTGGAGCAGGCCACCGCTGACCTCCGTCAGCAGCTACAGAAGAACGCCCCTGATGCCCGCATTGGCCTTGATAATCGAAGGAGGGATCGGAGTGAGAACCAAGTTCCCCCTCCGGCCCCGGCCATCGATCTTCAGGCAGCCTTTGCGGCCTTTGTTCAAAACATGGCTCTCAATTCCGGAGCCCTCGCCTCTCAGACACCCCTCCAGCCCTACGCTGGAGGAAATGTTATTCAATTGCCACCGCTCCCTCCTTTGTTCAACAATCCTCCCCCGGGGATTGGCAATGCCGAGGGGGTCATGGCGCAGGATACCGCCTCCCAAGAGGCCCAGTCCAGGGACAAGCGCCCCATGATGAAGGAGAAGCCCCGAACCTCTGCACTTGAGAGGCTCGGGGGAGCTCCCGGGCACCGAGTGGTCCAAGACCGCCTCGGGAAACAAGCGCTCAGCAGGCCCCAGGAAAGTGGAGCCTCCGCTTTGGGTGCCGAGGGCGTGCCTCCCCCCCGAAGCAAAGGCAAAGCTCTCCTCCATGCCGATGATGCCAGGCACCAAATCACACAGGCGCAATCCTTCCGGGCCAACTCCCAAGGGGTTGCCCCGAAGGATCCCAAGGACGAAATCATTGAAGCCCTCCTCCGTCAACTCGAGGAGAATCGTCAGGCACCCCCGACGGCTTCCACAGCAAGGCCGGATCCTGAGTACGCCGACCTCCGGGCGCAGGTGGAGGAAATGAAGCGTAAGCTTGCCGAAGGCTCAGGCGAGCCCCTCATTCAACTCCGTACTAGAACACCCTTCACCCCAAGGGTATTGGCGGCCAAAATCCCCCACAAATATCGGGGGCAACCCATCAAGCCGTATGAGGGGAAGACGGATCCCCAGGAGCACTATAGCCGCTATCAAAACAGCATGATGATGATGGGGGCATCGGATGAATACTTATGCCGTTGGTTCCTTTCCACCTTGGAGGGACCTGCGTATGAGTGGTTCAACCGATTACCCGAAGGCAGCATTGATTCGTGGCAAGAACTTGCCCACCGCTTCCTTACACAGTTTGCCGGGAGGCACCGCTCAAAGAAGCACTTCTCCCACCTTCTGAATGTGAGACAACAGAAGGAAGAAACCCTTCGGAGTTTCCTGGAACGCTGGAGGCAGGCCTCCCTCGAGGTCGAGGGCGCCGATGACAGAACCCTGATGGCCCTCTTCCACACCGTCCTCCGCAACGGTAACTTCTCCCGGAGTCTTATTACTGATCCCCCCCGCGATTATACGAAGGCCCTTCAGCGGGGGGACCGATATGCTGAAGCGGAGGAAATCGAGAAGGACCGCCGCAACACGGATCCTTCCCAGAAGAATGAAGGCAGGAATCGGCCCGGAGGACCTCCTCCTCCGGCCAACCGCGAGGCTCAATATAATGATCGCCCCCGAGGTGGCCAAGCCAGAACCGGGGGCGGTTACAAGAATAATCCGAAGGCATGGGCACAACCCGTCCTCTTGGAGCACCCACGCACTCCCCTGACGCACCCCGTCAGCGTCATTCTTGATCATGCGGAAGAGCGGGGGCTCGTTGAGCGAGACTCCCGCACACCCCTCGAGATTTATGCCATCGGCCCTGATGAGCCATATTGCCGCTTTCACCGCCACCATGGGCACAAAACCGACGACTGCCACCAACTGAAAAACGCAATTGAGAGGCTGATACAGGCAGGCCACTTATCTCAGTTTATCAGGGGCCCTCCTCCCCAGGGCCCCCCTCATCATCAAGGGCCTCCGCCGAAGGCAAACAAGTGGGTGAACCCCAACACCATTCCCTTGGGAAGCCCGCACGGGAAGAAGCGTGAAATTGGCGGCCTCGAAGACGAGGGGGAGGGCTCCCATCAACAATACAAACGCCATATTCATATGATCAACGGCGGCAACACCGGAGGCGATTCAGCAAGCCAAAGGAAGAAGTGGGCGCAGTCCCTTTACATTGGGGAGGTCAATCACATGCCCCCTACTAAAAGGCCGAGGGCGGATCCCATCTTCTTCACAGATGCGGACCTCCCCTCGGGCTCCCTGCCGCATAGGGATGCCCTCGTCATCCGCACTGAGATCAATGACGCCATCATCCACCGGACTTACGTCGACACGGGGAGTTCTGTCAACGTCATGTATCTCAGCACTTTCCAAGAGTTAGGACTCGATAGGGGGTCCCTTCGGCACATCAACACCCCCCTCTCCGGATTCACAGGGGATAGCATAGACGCCGAGGGCGTCATCACACTCATGGTCGAATTCGGCGACGGATCCCATAGAGCCAAGCTCGAAGTGGAATTCGTCGTCGTCAACCTCGACTGCGCACACAACATCATCCTCGGCCGGCCTGCCCTCGAGGACTTAGAAGCCGTCATCTCCATGAGACACCTCTGCCTCAAATTCTCCACACCCACCGGCATCGGATATTCGAGGGGGAATCAGAAACTCTCCAGGGCCTGCTACCTTCAACTTACCAAGAAGGTTAGTAAAACAGAGTTACGTGTGGACACCATCACCACCAAGGCCTTGGAGGAAGAAGAAAGTAGGCCGAGGGCTGAGCCTGCCGAGGACACCGAAGACTTGATACTCGATCCGGCCAAGCCGGAGAGAGTCCTGAAGATTGGAGCCAATCTCCCCGAAGACCTGAAGGCTGACATCACCAAGACCCTCCGCGCCTACTCCATCGTTTTTGCATGGGGGCCGGAGGATATGCCAGGAATTGACCGAAGGGTTATCACCCACCGCCTGGCGGTGGACCCTTCGGCCAAACCGGTACAGCAACGGAGAAGACCCCTCTCAGCCGAGAGAAGGGAGTTCGTAAAGAAAGAGGTGTCTATGCTCCTCTCCATCAAACACATTAAGGAGGTGAAGTACCCTTCTTGGTTGGCTAATGTAGTCCTCGCACAAAAACCTCCTACCTTCCGCATGTGCGTGGACTACACAGATCTGAATAAGGCGTGCCCTATGGACCCCTTCCCTCTGCCGAACATTGATCAACTTGTGGATGAGACCGCGGGATGCGAGATTATGTCATTCCTCGACGCATTCCGCGGATATCATCAAATCTACATGCATGAGGAAGACGCTGAAAAAACTGCCTTCATGACACCCGAAGGCATCTTCTGTTATCTTGTGATGGCCTTCGGCCTCAAGAATTCGGGCGCCACCTACACCCGAATGGTGGCCAGGGTCTTTCGAGCTGTCCTAGGACGCACCATGGAGGCTTACGTTGACGATATGATCGTCAAAAGTAAGAAGGCAAACACTCACGCCGACGACCTCCGGGAGATTTTTGCCATCATGCAAAAATTCAACCTCCGGCTAAATCCAAAGAAATGCACCTTCGGCGTGCAGGGAGGAAAGTTCTTGGGCTACATGGTCAGCCGGAGGGGTATTGAGGCCAACCCCGAGAAAATTCAGGCCATCATCGACATGGAGCCTCCACGCAACGTCAAAGAAGTTCAACGGCTGACGGGTCGCCTGGCGGCCCTCAACCGATTTCTCTCTAAGTCAGCCGAGAGGGCCCTCCCCTTCTTCCAAATCATGAGGAAGACGGCGGGTTTTCAATGGACATCTGAGTGTCAAGAGGCCTTCGACGAACTTAAAAAGTACCTCTCCTCTCCCCCAGTGCTCTCCAAACCAAAGGTGGGGGAGACTTTATACTTATATCTCGGTATTAGCCCTGCGGCTATCAGCTCAGTACTAATCCGAGAAGAAGACGGCATCCAACATGCCATCTTCTACGTCAGCAAAACCCTCCGAGAAGCCGAACTCAGGTATTCTCCCGTCGAGAAGACGGTGCTAGCCATCGTTTGGACCGTCAAGAAGCTTGGCCACTACTTTCAAGCTCATCCGGTCCAAGTGCTCACTCACCAACCCCTCGGCGCCCTCATGAGAAGTCCCACTAGCTCCTCCCGGATGGTAAAATGGGCCATCTTCCTCAGCCAATACAACATAGACATCCGTCCGAGGCCTGCCATTAAGGGCCAAGCCCTGGCGGACTTCGTGACGGAATGCACCGCAAGATCAGCAACTGACGAGGAGCCCTCGGCACCCCTTGATGAGTGGTGGACCCTCTATACCGATGGCTCCTCGGCCACCAAGGCATGTGGAGGGGGAGTAGTCCTCGTTACTCCCGAGGGTTTCCGCGCCTATTATGCCATCCGCTTCTCCTTCAAAGTCTCCAACAACGAAGCCGAGTACGAAGCCCTCCTCTGTGGCCTTCGGCTGGCGGCAAACCTGAAGGCTAAAATGATCCACGTCAAGTGCGACTCTAAACTTGTCGTGGGTCAAATCTCCGGGGAGTACGAGGCCAAGGAAGGAAGAATGAGGCAATACAAGGAGGCTGCCAAGGAGTTGTTTAAGGTATTTGAGGCACACTCTCTTACCCAGATACCGAGGGCTCAAAACTCCGAGGCCGACATTCTATCCAAGCTTTCGGATGAATCCCCAGAGCACCTCTCCAAAATTGCAAGAATTGAGGAACTCAGCCTCTCAAGCATCCACGCGAGCCCCGTCATGAACATTAACCTGAGGCCGGAGGATTGGATCTCCGACATCATCGCCTTCATTACCACAGGGCAACTGCCCGAGGACGAAGCCCGCGCCAAGTTAGCAAAGCTGAGAGCTCCCAGCTACACCCTCGAGAATGGAAGGCTTTACAAAAGATCTTATAACGGCACCCTCCTTCGGTGCCTTCATCAAGATGAAGCCGAAGTCGCTATGGAGGAAGTGCACAGTGGCACTTGCTCGGCCCCACCAGGGACCCTTCTCCATGTCCCGAAGGCTCATAGTTCAAGGCTACTTCTGGCCCACGATGGCTAGAGATTGTGCTGATCTAGCCCGAAGGTGCGCCGCTTGCCAACATTTTCAGAAGGCCCCCCGGCAGACCAGCGGTCAACTATGCTCCCATCAGCACCGCTATACCTTTCTCCAGATGGGGGATTGACTTAGTAGGACCTCTGCCGAGGGGTACCTCCAACAACAGGTATATCATTGTGGCCATTGACTACTTCACCAAGTGGGTAGAGGCCGAGCCCCTCGCCAGCATCACTGAGGCCCGGTGCCGCCACTTTGTTCTCAAAAATATTCTCACAAGGTTTGGCGTCCCCCAACAAATCATCTCCGACAACGGGACTCAATTCGAAGCAGCCCCCTTCTGTGCCCTCCTTGAGGCTTGGGGCATCGAGCACACATTCTCTTCCGTTGCCTACCCTCAGGGCAACGGGCAAGTGGAGAACGCCAACCGAACCCTACTTGAAGGATTGAAGAAAAAGCTGGAAGCCGAAGGGGGAGGCTGGGTAGAAGAACTTCACAACATCTTATGGGCCTATCGCACGACCCCTCGGCGCGCAACAGGCGAGACACCCTTCTCCCTATGCTATGGCTTTGAGGCTAAGGCTCCAACAGAAGTGACCCCTTCCGACCCGAAGGGTGGAACAATATGAGCCCGAGGTCAACGACGCCAACATGGCCCTCGACCTTCATCTCATCTCGGAACGCCGAGAGCAAGCCTTCCTCAGGGCCGAAAACTATAGGAGACAAGTCAAAGGCTACATCGACGCCAAGGTCCGCTCCCGGGAATTTCAGGTGGGTGACTACGTCCTCCGACGAAGGGAAGCCAGCCTACCCACCGAAGGAGGAAAAATGGCTCCCAAGTTTGAGGGCCCCTACATCATCTCAGCCATCATCAAACCAGGGACATACAAGCTTAAACGCCCCAATGGGACGGAGGTCCCTAGACATTGGAATGTGCACCACCTTGTCAAATTCTATCAATAAGGCATGAGCGGCCAAGCCCTCATCCTCAGCAAGTGTAAATATTAATGGCCCAAGGCCCCATCTGTTTTTGAAGAATAATCAAAAGGCCAAGCCTTCATCACCTACATATTATACAAGCGGCCCAAGGCCCCCTTCTCTCCTACACACGAGCGGCCAAGCCCTCATCTCTTCACCATAAAAGGCCCAAGGCCACTCCCTCTTATGAGGAGGAACAACAATTTAGGTACCAAGTACCAAGTGTATGGGTCACCCCCATCACTCTTTGAAAACACCAAGTGGTACCAAGTACCCCCCGGCTATTTGTGTCCCACACACAAATAAAACCCTTCCCAGGAACGCTTTCCGCGCCATCCCCCAAGGGGAGGCAGGCAACGGACCGTGTCCCGGGCCCAGGATTCGACTTCCACAAACGAAACGCTCCCCGCGCTATCCCCCAAGGGGAAGCAGGCAACAGACCATGTCTCGGGCTGAGGGGACGACTTTCAAAACCGAGGCGCTTTCCGTGCTATCTCCCAAGGGGAAGCAGGCAACAGACGATGTCTCGGGCCGAGGAAACGACCCTCAAACCCTTCGGGATATCGGAAGGTCATTCCCGAAGGGGGGAGCCAACGGTTTGTTCCGTTGCCTCCCGTATAGGCCAAGCCTTCCCTAGAAACCAAGTTTCTAGATGCCTCTCCTACACCATCTAAAAAAAAAAAAAGAGATGCGTAGGGGGGAAGGAACTCCCCGGATACTATTTTCCCGGAGGCTCAACACTTCGGATATACATTCACGAAGGCTCCTACAAAGGCACAAGAAAATCTCTCTACAACAAGTCATCTGGCTACATAGCCGAAGGCACCCCTACATAAAGCCTTGGAGTACAACGGTTTCCCCGGAAGCCTAGGATAAAAGGCTCACTAGCAAAACTACGTTCAAATCTATGTTCCATGCCGAAAGCTACACGAAGTCCTAAGGCAATTCAAATCTACACAAACCATGAGCTGGAGGGTTCACCGAGGGGTCAAACCTTATGGCAACCGAAGGGTCAATAACACTTATGGCAACTTTGCTAATGGCCATCAACCGAGGGCTACGCACGAGATCTATGGAAGACTGTCTCAAAATGTCACCAAGTCCATAATCTTAAACCCCTCGGCAACTGTACACACCGGGGGCTCAAGCAATTCTCGCATTCGAAGGATCGCTACATACACCTGTTGAAAGTTTGCGGAAAAATGACTAAGTCCACGATTGGGAATCCTTCGGCAGACAGCCGTAGGCCTCACTATTGCCCACAGGCTACAGCCGAAGAAGGCCTCAAACTATTCGACGAGCCCCTAAAGCTACACCAAAGCTACACTATTAATCGAAGGCTCAGCATTTCCGGGGGCCCAGGATGCAATTTCACCTAGGGAAATCGCTATGTCTAATTCATTTTAGCCCTCGGTCCTATCACTTCACCCCGGAAGTATTACAAGGACTCTTTACCGGAGTTTGAATTTTTGTGGATTATGGTCTGAGATTTTGCTCCACATCCGAAGGGCCCTGACAGAGGTCTGGCTTACAAAAGTATCTAACTCCACAACGACGAGCCCCCGGCAACCCCGGAATACTACTGAGGGCTCATGATTGGGTTTACACTTAGAAAAATTTCTAAGTCCACAACTACAAGCCACCAGCGAAACTATACTACAACCGAAGGCTAGTCGACAAAAGTACTCACTTAGAGATTTTTCTAAGTCCACAAATTTGTGGCCTCCGGGAAAGCAAACATTCATTCAAGAAAGGAAAGATCACTCATATGCAGATACAAAAATAAACGAGGGCATGCATTCATTAGAAGGGAAGGCTGGCATAGAAGCGAGGGCATACATTCATTCAAACGAGAAAGGCATACAAGAAATCAAAGAAGATGGAAAGGACGACCATTGGTATAAAATCCCGAAGGAGAACATTCATCATGAAGAGTGTTTGTTACAATCATGGCCGGAGCCTATAAACTACACAAAATTTACACTTAAACAAATTGCTGAGTTGGGGCCTCCTCAGTTGCATCCCCCCTTCGTCTTTGAGGAAGCATCGTCCTCGACTTCGTCTTCATCATCAAGGCCGCACTCCCTCAGCAACTCTGAGTCTTCCAACTGGCGTCTCTCCTCACCAGGAGGGAGGGGGGTCCTGACATCTGGCTGCCGAGGAGGGAGACCATATGCCGAGGGGTCAAACTGGGAGGGCTCAACGCCGAAGTGATTGGCTAGCTTCCGGTAGATCAGGCGCTGGGTAAAGAATTCACCCCCATCAAAGTAATTCTTACCCTTCAGGGCCATCCACTCGGCTCCGGGGCCTTTCACCCAATCTTCAACGCCCTGCTCGATCACCGAGGCCACCCACTTTTCTCTCCCTTCGGCCTTCCACCCCTCGGCGAGAAAAGCTGCCACCAGCGTCCTCCTCGGCCTTGGAAACCGCCTCGGCCTTAACCTTCTCAGCTTCCTCGGATGCCTGCTTAGCGGCCTCTGCGGCTGTCCTCTCTGCCTCCGCCTTGCCCTCGGCTCGGGCCCTCTCCTCTGCCTCCCTCAGCTCCTCTTTGGCCTTCTTCAAGGCCACCTCCAGCTCAGCACCATACTTGATGGCCTCGGCATGCTCCCTGACGAGTTTCTCCAGGGTTGCTTCATCCTGCGCCTTCCTCGCGCGCATTTGCCCTACCCTCTGGATATACTCACCGAGGGCCACACTAGCCTGAAAATTATAAGAAAGCATTCGGGATCAGGATTATGCGAAGGGAGAGACGCGAAAGATAAAGGTACGAAGGGCTCAAGGACTTACAGAGACTGAGGCCTGGAGGGCCTTGAGCTCCAAAGCTTCATCATCAAACCGGCCGAGGGTGGACCGGTCTAGCGGAGTGGTGGCACCCCTCAGAAACTCCCTCGGATCGAGGGTGCCGTGCATGATAGCAGTCCCCTTCTTAAAGGAGAACTGCACTGTTTCCCGGGGCCAGGTGCCCTCGTCAAAGTCCTCGAGGGGGGTGGACTCAGAAGGATGGAAAGTGGGGGCTTCATCGATAATCACTAAGGGGGCATCCTTGCCCCCCTCGCCCCTCTTCTTCTTCTTGTTTTCCGGAGGCATGACGCCCTTCCCGGCATTTTTCCTTTTGAGCTCCCCGGCTTGGGAGCCCCCGGCGCTAGCACCGGCGCCTGCGGCAACAGTCTCTTGGGACACCCCATCCCCCTCAGAAGTCTTGGGGGCCCCAGCTTTCTTCAATACTTCATCAACAAGAGGCTGGTTCGGCGGGGCCTCCTCCTCCTTCTTCTTCCTTGGCACCTTGGCCAGCTTTTTGGAAAGACGAGCGAAGGCCTGAACGTCCATGATATCACCTGTAACAATTCAGAAGGGGTTAGATTCAGAACAAGTAAAATACGGGAAAAATTCTAAGTACAAGACAGAAGAGCCCCCGGTTACAACCTCCGGCGCTCTGATATCCGCGGGCTATCACGGGATACTTCTCATCCTTATCTTCCGGTAGACGATAACGCCGGAAGCCCAACAGATATAGCTCCTCAGGCGCTGCCGCCGCCTTGATAGCAATCACCTTATCAGAACCCTCCGGTTTCTCGATAAGCTTCTTCCCGGCCTTGTCGAGGGCCGCATTGCCTACTTTCGGGTGCCTCTTGAAGTAATTATTAAGAGCCCCCCGGGAATGGGTTGTCGGCGAGCCGAATGTAACAGAACTTCTCCTTCCATTCCTTGTGTGATGAAGGGGTCTCTGAAAAAAGCTTCCAGGCCGGAACCTGCTGAAGGTTAGCGTACCCTCCGGCATGAGTATGTCCTCCCCGACATAGGTTGAAAGAGAGGAAGAACTGGTCCAGTGAAGCGGTCACCCCCCGGCTTCGGCAGAGAGCCAGGAACCCCGCCAAGTAATAATGGCTATTGGGTGTGAGCTGACAGGGGGCCAATTTGACAAACTTCAAGTATGATACTACGAACGGATGGAGCGGGAATCTGAGCCCCAGCTCCACCGAGAGCATGTGTACCGAGAAGCACCCCTCGGGGGGATGGGATAGCAAGTCATTAGGCCCCCGGTTCCACCACTTGCGCCGACGGTCCCACTAGGACTTGGAGGGCTAAACACTCGGCTCCCGACGCCGTGGTCCTCACCTCAAGGGCAGTGGTATCCAGGTATGAGTGTCCCTCGGGGATCCCGACTGGTTGCCCGGCATCCACGGCCGCTTGCTTCTTCTTCGGGGCGGCCCTCAGTTTTTTCTTCTTCTTGGCGGGGGCAACACTCAAAGGCTCCGGGTCTAGGGGACGGGAGCTGCTTGCCTCACCAGCTCCGCGTGGGGGGGGCACAGCTACAGTAACCCTTCGCCTCTCCCCTCTCTTCAGCCTCCTGAGCAACGTGGACGGCGAGGGCCATCTCTTCATCTTCAATCACCTGCTCGAAGTCCTCGGCCTCCATCTCCGTTCGGAGGTTACTCTGAATCTCCTCGGCTACGGCGAAGTCGTTGGCCAGCGACGCCCGATCACTGGAAGAGGCCACGTCAGATATGCTCTCTGATTGCGCCGAAGGTTCCCTCGAGATGTCTTGAGAATCACTCGCGGAGGACATAGTTGTAAACAAGGGAAAAGCGGCCTAACCGAGGGCTCTTAAAGTTTCCCTAGAATGCTAACGCTAAAACTAGGAGAGAAGGGAGCAGAAGGGGAACTGACCTCAGAAAGCTTGGGTTGATCGAGGGGAACTTTCTCTCTCTAGAATCAAATTGCCAGAGCTTCGCTATCTCTCAAAATCGCACAAGCACAAATGAGCTCAGGCTCAGGGTATTTATAGGCAACTGGGCCTCGATATATGGGCCTCGATTTGAAAGCCCATCATTACGGGCCGCCGGTTCAACCAATGGATAGCACCCGCCCCCCACCGACCAACGGAGGCATGCCACGTCAACCCCTCTTCCAACGGCCATATTGCAACGGCTATATTTCAGAAACACTGGGATGCCCCCGAATGATAGCCTCCGGCTATCACTCACCGCAGCCTTCAGGCAACGAATTCCACCAAACGCCTTCGAGCCCATAGCAACATAGGCCTTCGGCTTATCAATGTAACCACCCCTCGGGGGGTTCATCAACTCATCATAACTCCTTCAGCCCGAACTTGCCTTCGGCCTAAAGGAGTGGGGGACTGGGATACACCCCTCGGGAATCTTACAGAACAAAAGTTTCTTCATAAGTAATGCATACAGCCCCCGAGCAAAGGAGGAATCAGCACGTAACCCGGTGCACCCTTCGGCAATGGCGAAATAAGATATCAAAAGTTTCCCTCAGAAAACCCTCGACATGTGAGGGACTGAGGGAAGCCTTCGGCTAACAGCGGAAGGCAAATTCTCAAGCGGGGGCGCCCAACAAAGTGATGAAGCCTCCGGAGGAATCAGCACAACTACTCCTTTTCCCTCAAGTACCTTTCGGCAAAAGGAGTGAGGGACTCCTGATGGAGTATATGGCCCAGGAACCCCCGGCCCATAGACTCCTACTTCTCCTGCACAAGCCCATTGAGCCCAGGAAACAACTCGGGCCCAAATACAACGGCCCAAGCCTCGAAGAAGCCCAGAATACGCACTGGGGTGCCTTCGGCCTCCTTGGCCGAAGGCTCCAGAAACTCACGAAGTAGCCCCCTCTGGCATACGAAGCTACTGGGAGAAAACGGCGAAAAAACATGAGCCTTCGGCATTTCCAAGCCCTCGGCATTGGGGAAGCCTTCGGCTGAACTTAGCCCTATGCCACTCGGGGCCTTCAGCTACACAAAGAACCTTCGGCTACACCAGGAGCCTTCGGCCAAACACACTCGATCAGTGAAGATTCCTTTTGGAGACAGCCAACCACCGCATTTAATGCCACGTCACATCCGCCAACCGCATTCAATGCAGTGAACGTACCACTGCCGGTGCCACCCGGCTGATGTGACCCCTCGGCCGTCGGATTACTGACATGTGTACTCTCATCGCATTTATTGCTGCTATAAATAGCAGCCCTTATTCACCTTGTAAAGACACGCTGAGTTCATTTAATAAATCGACTCTCTCTCCTCCTATTTCGCTCTGACTTCTCTCTAGTTATTCCTGCAATAACCCCTCGGATAAGATACCCCCCGGGTAGACTATCCATCAAAAACATATTCACTATTTACGTAATGTAACTGAGCAATAAGACTTATTTTTTTTCATTGTTTACATTGAAAGCAATGTTTTATTTCGTATACTTCGTATTCGACAAGTTACATTTCGACTTGTCTGCAGTTATATTTTCTTATTAACGTGAGTTACATTTATTTACACGTGAGTTACATGACCCCGCTATTGAAACAAAAAAAGATATTGTTAACGTGTGTTACTGATCACGCGTGTTTTAGCTGTGAGAGCACCATGCTATTCATGGATGCTCCCACAATATAACAAGTGAATAATATGTAATGGGCCTAATTTTAATTACAAAAATGGATTTTTTTGTCTAAACTAGAATGTATAAAAGATAATGAAGATGAAAAGTGATGAATATGAAAGATGGTAAAGACAAACGATGACAAAAGATGATGGAGATAGTGATGGTGAAGATGGTGATGATGAAATGATGAAATGGTGAATGTTGAGTTGCATATGAATGAGGAGCGAATGAAAGGAGAGAACCGAGATTGAAAAGGACAGAGAAGATAAATAAAACAATTTTTCTAGGCCTTCCCTCGGGTAAACCATATATATACCTACCCAATTCTTTTACTCGGCCTTCCCTTTGGCTCCAAGTCTCTCTCCCACGTGCGTTGTTCTATTTTTAAAAAACCCAACCACCATCTCTCTCTCTCTCTCTCTCTCTCTCTCTCTCTCTCTCTCTCTCTCTCTCTCTCTCTCTCTCTCTCTCTCTCTCTCTCTCTCTCTCTCTCTCTCTCTCTCTCTCTCCCCCCCCCCCCCTCTCCCCCTCCCTCCCTCCCTCCCTCCCTCCCTCTCCCCTACTTTCCCACACCCCCCCACCATCAGCGGCTTCTTCTCCCCGTTTCACGCATGCCCACAGCCAGCAACCACCGTTCAATTTAGAAATGGTAAAACCCGCCTATCTACCCCAGTCTCTCGACCAAGACGACGATCGTAGACGAAGGTACACACTAGGGGTGGGCAAGCGGTTCTAGAATCGCGGGGCGGGTAATGTGCGGTTCTTAGTTTTAGAAAAAGAAAACGGGGCGGGGCGGGTAATCATTAAAAGAGGTTCGGGCCGGTTACCAAATTTCAAAATAACGGGTACCCGGCCCGGCCCGTTAATTCATACTTCTGTTTTAAATTTACTCTAAGCCCAGTAAACCATTTTAAATTATCTTGAGCCCAGTAAAACCTTTTTAAATTATCTTGAGCCCAGTTAACCATATAATAGCCCAACGACCAGTGTAATAGCTATAGTCCTCGGTCCTCTATTCTTTGTTGCGAAATGTGAGGAGATCGAAGCCCTGAAGATCTGAAAGTGTGAATTGTGGAACATAAATCGACAAATCATTGCTCCGAGCCTGAGATCCGGCAACTTGACTGAGAGGCTGCGATTGATTGTGAGGCTGTGAATTGTGAACATCGTGTTCTACGGATCTGAGACTTCTTAGTTTGCGAGGCCGCGACTTCTATTTTTTAAGGTGTTACTCTACTCGATAGTTGATAAGATGCCTTGCGTTGCATCTTTAATGTTTTGATTTTTTAGTGGAATGTTGGCTTATGAGCAAATCGTTACCTCTGACAAATAATATAGATACTCTACTCGAAGTATTTTGGGGTTGTATCAATTAAAGATGGGAGTAGCTTTGTAATTGTAATGTGGAGTAGCTTTGTCCTCTTTCATTCATCATAAAGTTCAATGCTATAATTTTATTAATTAAAAAGTAATACACTCATTGGCATTACTACATTAGATTTCCTAAAAAATTTGTTTCATTGCTGCTAAAGTAATGTTTGTTTCAAACATTAACATTAACGTTATTAGTTTGGTATATTGTCAAAAGGGTCTAGTAAGATTCAGCGTCACTTTGCTTGTGAATATAATCTCCAAAAATCAGTTTTGGGCTTTCGACTCTAAGGATGTTTTTACTTGGACTGTAATTTGCCCCAGACCAGACCAAACTTGGATAGTTATAAAAATACAAAGAAACCAGACCAGACCAGACTAGTTCAGACCAGATCAGACCAGACCAGACCAGCAAATTCCAGTCCAAGTAAAAACATCCTAATACTCCGTACATTTTTACACATTTGCTAAATTTTGGATTCATCTTTCACTTGTATTGTTATCTTAATTGTCAACAACAATTCAGGAACCGAAAAACCCGAACCGGACCGCCCCGTTTCAAACGGGTCGGGTAAGGTCTGGTTCCTATTTTCAAAATTGCAATGGGGGTGTTTGGTGACGAGCCTATCAGCCATTTTTTTGGCTGATTTGACCATGTTTGGCCTTTTGACTAAATTGTAGAGATCAAATAAGGGGTCTCTTTTACACCCACAAAGTCACAACCTCAGGACAATCAACTATATAAGCAACCCAAACTGACACACAACCAAATTACCACACAAAATCAGCACTATTGCAGAATATAAAGCACAACAAAGAGCGGAAATAAAGCACACGGAGCACACACGATTTTTTACGTGGAAAACCCTTCAACGTGAATAGGGTTGGACTCGGGTCGGGGGGCCCTAACCGGAACCAGCCCGGCCCGGTCACTGTTTGAACCGGCCCAGCCCGACGGCCCGGCCCGGTGGCCCGGCCCGACGGCCCGGCCCATGGGCGGTTCGGGTCGACCCGGCCCGGTGGCTACCGGTTCCGGGCTCGGGCTTTCATTTTGGTGAACCGGCCCGGCCGGTTCGGGCCCAGGCAGGGCCGGATTTAAATTTTTTTTTTTTTGAATTTTTTTTAAGTTTTTGGGTTGGATTGGGTATTTTGGGTCATTTGAGGTGGTTTGGGGTGGGGTTGAGGGGGAGGGTAGGGGTTGATTAGTAAAACCCAAAAAAAAAAAATTATATAGAACCGAACCGGGCCCGGCCCGAACCGGACCCGGGGTTACCCGGGCCCGGCCCGAACCGGACCCGGGGTTACCCGGGCCGGTTCCGGGCCCGGCCTGAACCGGACCCGGGGTTACCCGGGCCGGTTCCGGGCCCGGCCCGAACCGGACCCGGGGTTACCCGGGCCGGTTTCGGGCCTCCCCTACCTTGAACCGAGGTCCGGCCGGTTCAAGGCCCGAACCGGGCCCAGCCCGGAACCGGTCCACCCCTAAATGTGAAGGATAAAAAAACCACGGGACCTCTTGAGGAGTCCACCCTTAATTATCTTATTGATAAATGAGGGTAAAAGAACCCCAAATCAGTCTACAAAGGATTCACAGCCCACCAACAATCACCAATAACAATAAGAGATCAAAATAGCACAATAAGGTGTAGAAATCACCCAAAACTACAGGTCTGTTCGTGCAGTGTTTCTGACCAAACCAGAACTCAACTGAACAATCCGACCGTTCAAAATGAAGCCCTTGAAGTCACGAAAAAGTTGTCCAAATTTCAGCAAAGTCCGACCACGGGAACACCTCCGATCGGCGAGCTGAATGAAGCAACGTAGTGGAGTGCCAGGAACTGTCTTCACATGTCGAATGCCATGTTGTGAACAATAATTCTTGAACTCATGTAAAGTATACTCACCGCCATTGTCAGAATGAAGGCTCTTTAATTTTTTTTCCGTCTCCCTTTCCACCATAGCATGAAATTTCTGAAATGTCTCAAACACTTGGCTCTTGGTCTTCAACATGTAAACCCAAGTTTTTCTGGTAGCATCATCAATGAAAGTGACAAAGTATTTGCTGCCACCATTAGACTCTACCTGAATGGGACCACAAACATCGGAGTGTACAAGCTCTAGCTTAGCTTGCTTCCTAGTAGACTTCCTGGCAAAAGAAGCTCTATGCTGCTTACCTGCCAAACAATGATCACAAGGGCCAAGAGCAACTGTAGTATCAATGGGAATAAGAGATTTACCTGCAAGACATTTCAACCCCTTATCACTCATGTGTCCCAATCTTCGATGCCATAAATTGGGAGAACTCTTCTCTTCTACAGCATTGAGTTCACCAGAACATACAGTCAAATGTGTCTTGTACAAAGAACAACACAACTCGCCTCGTGCAACTGTCATAGAACCCTTAGACAATTTCCACTTGCCATCTTCAAAGGTGTGTCTGAAACCTTCTTTATCAAGAACATTAGCAGATAGCAAATTAAGGCGTAGATCAGGAATATGGCGCACACCTTTCAATGTAAGTATGCATCCAACACTGGTCTTCACACAAATATCACCTAATCCAACAATACTTGCTGAACTTTGGTTACCCATCTTAACATTACCAAAATCGCTAGCTTGGTAGGTCATGAAGTAGTCTCTTCTGGGAACACAATGATATGAAGCACCTGTATCTACAAGCCATTCAGAGTCTGAACCATCAACATGATGACACTCACTAGCTGCACATATCAAAGTAACATCATCATCACTCTTAGAAGCTATTGCTACAGTGTTTTTGTCATCACCCTCTTTCTGCGAGTCATTCTTCTTCCTCTGTTCCCTTTTCATACGGAAGCAGTATTTCTTGATATGACCAGGTTTCTTGCAATAATGGCATGTATTGGCATTCTTCCCATCACTGGACTTGGACCTGCTTCTTGAGTTATTGTGACCTTTGGGACCCCTACTCTTCCTTCTTCCTATGTTCTCAACAACAAGAGCATGTGTATTATCAACTCCCATCTCCTTTCTTCTGATTTCCTCATTAAACATGTTTTCTTTGATGACATCCAAAGATAGCACACCATCCAGAGCAGAGTTGTTAATAGTCACAACCAAGGTTTCCCAACTGTCTGGCAAAGAGCTCAAGAGAAATAAAGCCTGCAACTCATCATCAAGACAAATTTTCATAGTAGTCAACTTGTTAATAATATCCTGAAAGTCACTAAGATGCTCAGAAACAAACTTCCCACTTTTCAGTTTCAAATTAACAAGTTTCTTGATCAAAGAAGCTTTATTATGAGCGGTCTTCCGTTCATAAAGACCTTCCAACTTCTTCCACAAATCATATGGGTCAGACTCTTGTGACACATGGTTGAAAATGCTTATATCAACCCATTGCCTAATAGTCCCTAAAGCCTTTCTTTTCAACTTTAGCCATTCTCTATCTTCCATTTTCTCTGGTTTGGATGGTTTAGAAACAGTACCATCAGCATTGGTGACAGATTCAATTGGGTCATACAAGTCCTTGAAATATAACATGTCTTCCATCATAGGTCTTCAAATAGAAGAATTAGTTGATGTCAATTTTACCATCGAGTTATTGTGACCTTTGGGACCCCTACTCTTCCTTCTTCCTCTGTTCTCAACAACAAGAGCATGTGTATTATCAACTCCCATCTCCTTTCTTCTGATTTCCTCATTAAACGTGCTTTCTTTGATGACATCCAAAGATAGCACACCATCCGGAGCAGAGTTGTTAATAGTCACAACCAAGGTTTCCCAACTGTCTGGCAAAGAGCTCAAGAGAAATAAAGCCTGCAACTCATCATCAAGATAAATTTTCATAGTAGTCAACTTGTTAATAATATCATGAAAGTCACTAAGATGCTCAGAAACAGACTTCCCACTTTTCAGTTTCAAATTAACAAGTTTCTTGATCAAAGAAGCTTTATTATGAGCGGTCTTCCGTTCATAAAGACCTTCCAACTTCTTCCACAAATCATATGGGTCAGACTCTTGTGACACATGGTTGAAAATGCTTATATCAACCCATTGCCTAATAGTCCCTAAAGCCTTTCTTTTCAACTTCAGCCATTCTCTATCTTCCATTTTCTCTGGTTTGGATGGTTTAGAAACAGTACCATCAGCATTGGTGACAGATTCAATTGGGTCATACAAGTCCTTGAAATATAACATGTCTTCCATCATAGGTCTTCAAATAGAAGAATTAGTTGATGTCAATTTTACCATCGAGTTACTATTACCCGACTCCATAATGTAACGGATTAAACTCAGGCTCTGATACCAAGTTGTAGAGATCAAATAAGGGGTCTCTTTGACACCCACAAAGTCACAACCTCAGGACAATCAACTAAATAAGCAACCCAAACTGACACACAACCAAATTACCACACAAAACCAGCATTATTGCAGAATATAAAGCACAACAAAGAGCGGAAATAAAGCACATGGAGCACACACGATTTTTTACGTGGAAAACACTTCAACGTGAAGGATAAAAAACCACGGGACCTCTTGAGGAGTCCACCCTTAATTCTCTTATTGATAAATGAGGGTAAAAGAACCCAAATCAGTCTACAAAGGATTCACAGCCCACCAACAATCACCAATAACAATAAGAGATCAAAATAGCACAATAAGGTGTAGAAATCACCCAAAACTGCAGGTCTGTTCGTGCAGTGTTTCTGACCAAACCAGAGCTCAACTGAACAATCCGACCGTTCAAAATGAAGCCCTTGAAGTCACGAAAAAGCTGTCCAAATTTCAGCAAAGTCCGACCACGGGAACACCTCCGGTCGACGAGCTGAATGAAGCAACGTAGTGCAGGACGAAAATTGGAAAAGTTGTCCTATCTTTCTGTATTGTGTGTGTGTGTCTCTCAGACTTCTCAGCCTTCCCAACCTGATATTTTTCAGCAAGATAGACTCTAAAAAGCTTGTCTTAGAAGCCCAAAGCTCAATATCAAATGGACCCGAAAAACAGGACATAAAAAACCATCAAACTAGGCCCAAACATAAACAACAAAAACAATATAAAATATTGCAAATATGGGCTGGACCCATAACATAAATCAATCAGCTAATAAAAGTGTTTGGTTAAATAGCATTTTTAATTGGCTTTTTGTCCCAAACAGCCAAAACATGAAACGCCACTCATTCCTGTGTTTTGCATCGGCGTTTCCTTTATTTTCCTATACTGCCCACGCTATTCCATAACTACCTTCTTCTTCCACAAAAATCTTCTGCCCAAGAGAAAAGCACACTACAGTGCTGAGACCAACGCACGCTGCCCATTCTCCAATAGCCATCCATCCGATTATTCCCCCATGGCCCCACATCAATTTCATTTTGAAAATTTCTATTTCTTAGAGGTGATACATATGTTTGCTTATAGTCTCAAGGTTTAAACGAAACAATTTCTCAATTCTTTCTAGAATTTAGTGATATATATATATATATATATATATATATATATATATATATATATATATATATATATATATATATATATATATATATATATATATATATATATATATATACATATATTAAAATAAATTGAATATAGCTCCTTTAGTAGTTCTCAATACCGTTGAGTTAGTTGACATAAAACATTATCAAAAAAAATTAATTGATGGCCTTAAATGTCATTTAACGATTTATAGGCTGATTGTCAACAGCCATTTAACCAAACACCACTTTACAAACTGCTAATACTATCAGCTAATCAAAACAGCCAATAGAATCCGCTGTCATTGTTGGTGCACGGGTTTGAAGGCCTGGACTACATTCAAAAAGGGTTGACCATGACAATTAATGACACATTCATTAGGATTAATGCTAGCTAATTAAATCTGGGCGGTTTTATGTATATAGTTAGAGTAATTATGACATAGGTTACTCAAAGGGCTGACCAGAATTGATGATGCAATAATGACGATATTGATGTCGTCGTAACGGTCGGGACATGTCGTCGTAACGGTCGGAACATGTCGTCAACGGACAAAAGTGCATTAAATGCATCTCTTATAAATAGCTACAGGCTCTATGTAATCAGCACATTCAGACACGAATACACATACACTCAGTTACGAATATACATAAAAGAGCTCTCCTATTCTCTCTATTGAAGTTCATAGCTATTCATGTTATATTCAAATTATCAATTATAGATAAATCCATTTATTTTATCTTGTCAATCATACTTATTCGATCTTATTTGCTTGATTCACAACTCAATTCCATATATATTTCAGATTAGTTTATTTTGCCATAAACAGTCATCAATCAGCTAATCATATCAGCCAACAGCCATTTGCCAAACACCCCCAATACCCGGACCGGACCGACCCGTACAATGGAACTGGCGGTTCCATTTTATTTTGCATTACCCGCCCCAACCCGGCCCGCGCCCACCCCTAGTACACACTTTTGAACACGAAGACCAAAGTTTCTGCAGAAAAAAGACGGGGGAGGGTATTGGCCGTCGTTGAAGACGAACAACACTAGTGATGTGCAGCCTTAAGTAGGCGAACACGGTGCGGATAAGCTTCTCCGACATGGTCCAACGGTAAGTTAAAAGTCATCTATTTAATTTTCTTTTTCATTTTGGATTTTAGTTGAAGTATGGTTACAATTATATTTACATTTTCGTCAATTTCAGGTTTGATGATGTTATTTGGTACGTTAGATGGTGTTTATGTGTATCAAAAGTATAAAATTAAAAGTAGAGTAAATTCCCCGTCTAGGAGTAAAACATAACAAAAGTTCAGGAATAGGACTCCAAAGTTCTATGTAGTTCAATAGGAGTAAAAATACATTGAGATGACATAACTACCCCTAATGAAAATATTTCTTAAAAATACAAAATAATAATAATAATAATAATAATAATAATAATAATAATAATAATAATAATAATAATAATAATAATAATAATAATAATAATAATAATAATAATAATAATAATAATAATAATAATAATAATAATAATAATAATAATAATAATAATAATAATAATAATAATAATAATAATAATAATAATAATAATAATAATAATAATAATAATAATAATAATAATAATAATAATAATAATAATAATAATAATAATAATAATAATAATAATAATAATAATAATAATAATAATAATAATAATAATAATAATAATAATAATAATAATAATAATAATAATAATAATAATAATAATAATAATAATAATAATAATAATAATAATAATAATAATAATAATAATAATAATAATAATAATAATAATAATAATAATAATAATAATAATAATAATAATAATAATAATAATAATAATAATAATAATAATAATAATAATAATAATAATAATAATAATAATAATAATAATAATAATAATAATAATAATAATAATAATAATAATAATAATAATAATAATAATAATAATAATAATAATAATAATAATAATAATAATAATAATAATAATAATAATAATAATAATAATAATAATAATAATAATAATAATAATAATAATAATAATAAAAGCTATCTAGCTGTAATATGGATTCTTCTGCTCACGTACGAACATAGCCACAGGAAGATGTCGCACCACTCATCGCCAACACTAATAGTCGTCGACTGCGACGGTGTTGCCGCTACAAGTGCCTCCACCGTCGGTCACAACCATTGCCGCTGACATCTCCATCACTACCACCACCATCACATCCGACGGAACCCCGGAACCGCCGTCTCAGCCGACGGCGTGCCGTCCTCACTTAGTGCCATCATCCATCACCTTCTCCGGCGAGATTTCTAGGCGAGATTGATATATGTGGCATATCTACGTTCTAGGGAGCCAGCTCCAGAGAAATACTATCTCAATATCATGCTTTCAAAAATACTCCCTCCGGTTTTGATTCTTCTTTACACTTTCTTTTTTTGTCAATACCAGAATCAACTTTACACTTACTTATTTACCTTATTTAGCAAATAAATCTACACAAAACAGTGTCAAACAGTGTCAAACAGTGCCAAACAGTGTACTCTACAGCAAAGTCAAATTTATTTTCTTAAAAACTGTGAAGTCAAAGTGTAAAGAAGAATATGAACCGGAGGGAGTACAAAAGTTCTATAATAGTGCCATTTTAAGGACTTGGTAATTAATGGCTTATTGTCATCTATGTCATGGCACTAATTATCAAAAACATGGAATTATAGTGTTGTAATGTGATACACTTGTAATTTCCGTTTGTATGTTTATGTTTTGAGTTAGTTTTGGTTGTTTAATATTTCGGAAATTACACAATTTTGGTGTAATAGTTATGTTTGTAGAATAGTTGTAATATGTTTAGATTAGGTTTATTCTGAGCTAAAACAGGTCCAGGATCAATCAAATGATCATTGGTGAGACCAAAAGAGGAAGGAAGGTGCAAGAATACAAGACAAAGAAGGAAAGTTTCTGATTTTGACCTGTACCCGGTCGGGTATACCCTATAACCGATCGGGTACCTACGTGATTTTCAATTAGATCACTTTAGGAAATAAAGTGACGTGCAGGGGAAGATTTGGCCACGGTCAGTTGTTATACCCAATCGGGTACACCGACACACCCGATCGGGTATACCTTTAATTTTAACTCTGAAATCGATCGAGTATACCTCGAATATGAGGTTTTACACATACCCGGTCGGGTACCGTGTATAAACCTGATCGGGTACCCGAGCTGCATTCCCAAAAGCCTATAAATACGCCTCCTTTCCTTCACGATTAGATACTAATTCCTATACACTTCTAAGCTCAGTCTAGATAAGTTCTTTCTTTATATTTTCTTCATGTTTAGTCTCCAAATGAGGAGCTAAACTCTTCCATCTTGGTCTTGCTACTTTGAAGCTTAATGAATTGTAAGTTGTGAATTATTTTCTTTAATCTTCTTCCTTCAATATTAATTAATTCCTATTCCTATTTCATATTAATATTTTGAGCATTACCTAAAGGATCAACTAGTTTTGCTTCATATATTAATTATTACTAGAATCGATCGACGAATACGCTGGTTAATCGTTTGGTCGTTTCACGGCAGTAAACTTGGGTTGTTAATGCATGCGTTTCATGGTTAATAACCGAAGGGGAATTAATTATATTGATTAAATCGATAAACCGCTTGTGTTGAGGTTATCAATCTCAATCGTTTTCATCTTGATTTTATTGCTAATATCGGGTTAATATACGGCGCGTGTTCTATATTGACTCGGTAGTAAGTTTTATTAATGAACGTGTCTCGTTATTAATAACTACCCTCGATGAATTGGATATACTCCTTGATTGAGTATTCGAGAGGAAGATAGTTAAAGATATAACCGGGATCGACGAACATTTCATTAAGTGGATAAAAGTCAAGCCAAGTCTTCATCTCTATTAAGTAAACCACATAAGTCATTCATCTTCGTGTTTAATTTATTAAACCAAATCAAACTAAAAAAAACCCCTTTTGTTACTAGTTCTATAAAAAGAAAAGTATTTCTTTCCCTGTGGATACGAACCTTACTTCATTATACTACGTATAATTGTTGTATTGTATTATTACTTTGAGTGCACACCACGACAAAGTGCACGTCATAATGGCATTAATTACCACAAATATGGTATTTTATTTCCATCTTAAAATGGCATTAAAAGAAGAAATTTATGTCATTATTTTTAAAACAAATAAATCATAATAATTTAGAAATAAGATCCAAAAACTTGATGTAAGTGAGCGTTGGAGCCTCACAATTTTCAAAGGAGAAGCTTAATTGTAAATATGCAATTGATAATTAAAGAAGATAGTGGGTGATGGTCCGATATGATGGAAGCAAGAGATGGGAAAGGCGGGTTTAGTTTGTGCGTGACAGCTAGCACGTGGCTGTGTGACCGACGAATCATTCATTAATGTGGGAGCGTAAATTTGGAAGAGAATCGGGCAGTCAAATTAAAAGGTCCTATTTAGAGAATAAATCAATAACAACTCCTATTTTGGGACATCTTTATTATTTTACTTGTATTTAGGGTAATAACTTTTAAAAGTATGAACCGTTTACGTGAGTTCGAAAGGTAGTGTTTATGTGGTAATATGATTTGACTTTGGAGTTATCTATGAGATGTTATATGAGCTCGTTGAGCAATGCTTTGTGTGCACCATTTTGGGGAACCCCATTTGTACACCACTATTTGTGTGGTTCACAAAAGCCCAAACATTAAATCAATTGCTCCACTTTAATTAATTTCCTTTTGTGAATCACACAAATAAGGAGAGTACAAATGGGGTACCCCAAAATGGGGGTACCTATATTACATTTCATGTTCTATAGGGCACACCACTATATTTCATTCCGTGAAATTTGAGGGAGGAGCCAAAAGGCCGGAAGAGTAGTGGGAGGCATGGCACTAACTTTCGTAAAATTTATGAAAAGGTCACGGTCCCACCACCTCACAAGTCACAACTCTCCTCTCTTTCTTGCACCTTTTAACAATTTAAGCTCCTAATCTACCTCACCAGCTCTATAGGAATTGTCTTTTTAATCGTTTAAATCGAGGTTTACTCATTTTTGTTAATTGTATCACTTTACAATATGCTCAGTATAAATTGTAAAGAGTAACATAAAACTGAGTGTTTTGAGAGCACTTTCAATGCAAAAGTGTGAACGATGCGTATATAGCATGAGTCATACACATAAAAGTTAATGAATAAAACATTGCTCTCCTTATTTAAATGTTTATCTCCCTTTTTGGTAAAATGTTTTCCTGGATGTCGAATACAATGTATAGATGTAGACATTGCAATTGACATTGTTGATAAAATGTAACTAAGCATATAGAAGACATTGGAAAAGAAGAATGAAATTAAAACAATTTAATTTCATGTGCCTATATCTCATGTCATGTATGTACCACACACAAGTAAATTGGAGATAACTATTTATTGAGTGAAAATAGTAATTTAGACTAAAATTTGAAGTCTACTTTTAAAAAATTCTTTTCAAAATCTTTTCAAAAGAACAAAATTAGACTCCTTGAGGTCCTAAATAAACTTCATAGTTTGACTTTATGATTTTTAAGAAAGTGGAATTTTTGTTTTTGACTTTTCCATCACACCACAAAAAGTAGATAAAGTGTAATGAGAGAGAGAAAGTGAGTGTAAAATAGGTAATAAAGTAAGAGTATATGGATAACAATATATTAAAATAGAAATGTGAAGTTTATTTCGGATTTGAAAGTGTGAAGTTCGTTTAGGACCGGAAGAACGATTAAGTAATTAAAAAAACACTTTAGTAAATATGTTACCTATCTTGTACGTAGTACTTCGTATAAGAGGATTATTCTTTTCAAAAGAATAAACTCTATCAAGTAACACGTAGTAATTAAAAAAGCACTTTACTAAATATGTTGCTTATTTAACATAATACTCCGTAATAAATATAGCAATTTGTTGTTTTTTATTTAACCTTGTCGTCTTACTACACTTCCCGGGTTTTTGAATATTGACAAATGCACATTGATTTAATTAATTTTCTCAATTTTAAAAATATTTAATTTTTTTTACTCCAGGGGTCTGGGGGAAGGGGGCTGGGGGGAGCCTGGAGTAATCAGGGCTGAAACTCACTCCATTGAGTTTCAAACCATGTGTGCCTAACGGGATTCGAACTCGACACCTCCTACTAGGCACGGTAACCTCGCAACCAGCTAGGCTGGAGTGCTTGGTTAAAAATATTTAATATATGTGTATGTGTATGTGTAAGAAGTAGTGTTCATCAGGCTAGTTTGACGGATATTCCTTCAGACCAACTTCATCAGTTGGTATACCGTGCAACCGGTGAATGGTGAGCAACGTACTCCCAGCGGTAAAATTCGTGTGAACAGTACCCTTGCATTTGTCTCAATTTTTTTCGTGATGTAAATCCTTTGTTTTAGTATGTAACTCGCACTATTGTTAAATGTAAATATCGTGTATTCAAATGTCACTCATTATGGTGTAACTCGCATTATGAAAAATGTAAATCATGTGTAAGCAAGAGGAAAATTCACATGTAACTCGCGCTTCAAAAAATGTAACACGCGCTTTAGAAAATGTAACTCACGCTTCAGAAGATGTAACTCGCTTATAAAAAGATAAAACTTCAAATAGTAAACACACACATACACACACACATATATACCAATTAATTCCATCGATTGACATCAATAGAATAGAGAAAATTATATTAATTGAATTTGATTATTAAGCACTTTAGATGTTTAGTCAAAGAAAAAGATATGTGTTAGTTTGAATTTGCTTTTCAATTTTGAAAAAAGTTTGGGGATTAGCTATGCCGACAAGAAACATGGAGGAATTTTAAACGATGCTTTTCACTTTTGTTGGGCAATTCAAGGAGAGGCATCTGCAGTTTTGTTCATCTATTGGGATTTCTGAGGGTCTGCACCGAACTCGTGATTGATTTCCGACGGTGAGCAGCGGATGAGACTTCAAGGAGGGTTGCCGATTGAGAGTTTGGCCGCCGTTTCTATCACGGTTACTCCTGCTGCTCTCCTTTTCAATTAACTAGTATTATACCCGTGCGATGCACGGGACATTTTTTCTGTTTGCATTTGTAGCATGTTTTAAAATAAAATGTTAACGTGAATTATATTTACCTTTATGGGAAATTGAAACATATACATGCTACAACAACATTTATATCATAGATCGACTATAAAATTTCATTATATTAGTTTTGCTTAGCTAATTAGCATTTCTTATCGTTGACGACTTGACGTTTAGTAATTTTTTTAACCCCAGGGGGCGTTGGGGGAGGGGGTTTCGGGGGCCTGGGGTAAACTGGTATCAATCTCACTCCATTGAAAATTGAACCCGGACCTCCCATAAAGGAGAGTGAGTTGGTGATCAGCTGGGCTATACCGCTTCCTCATTGCCGCTTCCTCAGGGGCAGATCTACCTTTTCGTGAGTGAATGCTCCCAATAAGTTTTTGATAATAGGACCTGAATAATATAGAATTTTTTCAAATTTATTTTTAAAATAGTTTGTCTTTAATTTTTTCTCATTCTCCTATTAGATATCTGTGAGAGGTTAAATCATATGCATGGCTAAAAGTGCATTTGTTTATCTAAAATAGATCTAATTGTATAAAGTTAAAATGATCTAGATTTTTATTTAAAGCATTTCTAAACTAACCTCACATACTATTTAAATTAAGTAAATACTACCTGGCCTATACAATACAATTATATACTTGCACACACAAACACATAGTTTTAGATGATTGTGTCTATGAGGATTAGCTAACATGTGTGTTGTTTATTTCAATTATGTCGTAGTTATGTTCAAGTTGGTGGGTCTTTTGCATATAACTAAACCAATAGTACGTACGTGGGAGTAGCGGTTATGCATAATTGATGATCTATGCAGTTTTATGTTGAAGACGTAGTGCATGATGAATTAAAATCGAATAAAAGAGTTATAACTCACCGAGGGCGGCAGGTCGACTGCAGGTATCCACAGAGGAATGTTGAGGAACCACTGCAGGTAACCACCACTCACAGAGGGCGGCAGCGGTGGTACGGTTAAGGAAGCAATGAAGTCAACAATGGATGCGGTGGCGGAGTTACACTGGAGTACCGGACTCTAGGAGATTTGTGTTCGGTTGTGAATGGGCAATGGCGGCTTCGTAATGTCGATCATCAAACCCGAATTCGATTCGTCGAAAGCGGCGGCGGACCCGTTCGGCTGCTTACTCCCCAATCTGCGAGTGCGCAAGTTCCACTGCCTGGTGATTTCAGATGGACCCATTGGCGAAATAGTATCTGGGGCAGTCATCGGAGCCGGCAGCGACCGTTCCTCGCAAAATCGCGTCCTTCATCTGAACCGTCGTCGCCTGGAAATTACCCAGCGCTTTCTTCCTTACAGTGGCAATCCTTCTACTTCGATCGGTAATTCCCGGCCACCATTCGTCAGCCCACTTTTTAGATCACACACCCCAGAACTGCCTCACCTGATCCGGGACGCTGCAACCTAGAATCACTTTCCGACCTCTGCTTCCCAATTCAAGCAATATCTCTGACGACAGAGTATTGCATATCCGGTGAACGGCGGAGATTTGGCCCATAAAATCAGGCTTGCCGCACCAGAGTTTCTGGTTTCCCCAGTTCAAACGTAACCACTGGGAGGCGTGAAATTATGAAGCGGCAGATTCGATCTTTGTTTGGGTAACTTCGGATTTGGGAATGAATTCGCCGGGAGCCTCTTAACCGACATGATGTATCCGTTTTCAAATTAATACAGGCGTCTCTTGAAATTTATAATTGATGACATCATCATGACAACTAAGTGACGTAAGCACATACGGTTATGCTTTGGTTTCCTTTTTTATATTAGTATAGATAAAACGGTGCGTATTTAGACCGGCATACCATGGACATGGTATGCTGGTTGTACGGTATAATTTGCGCAACTTCATACTAGTATTTTATAGAAAGAATTTATGGACAAACTTATTTGTTTTATTATCAATTTTTAGTTTCAATTGTAGATCGTAATTTGTTCAAAGGTAGATTTTCCAAACTCGCTTTTTCACCTCTATTACATACTAGTATGTAACGATTAATGTTAATTCATCATAAAAGTATTTCACACTAATGTAAATAAAATATTAAATCATAAATTTTATTTTTAATCAAAAGTGAAATTGATGTTGACGGAATTTATGCCAAATTAAACCATTCTTCTGTATATGTTTTAAATACATTTTTAGTCCTTGCAAATATGACATGCTAGTACTTTATTTTAGGTTCCTATAAATTGTATTTTTTTTTTGTTTTACATCGTGTGATATGCACTGTTTCGTTTTTAGTTCATTTTTTAAAAAAAATATACTTTTGAGGCTAATATGAGAGTTAAAACAATGTAAAACTAATTGTTACGACATAATTTATTGTGTTCAATTTAATTAAATTTATTTTTGTTTAATTGGGATTTAATTGTGGGCCTTTGTAATTAATTAGGGGGCATTTGATTGTTCTATTCGGCCCATCCTAATTGTACTAGGATGTTCGGCCATTCCTAATAGAAGGGGAATGGACCGAACAACAAGAGAGAGTTCGCGATTCCTAAGAGCATCTCCAATGCAAGGGTGTGGTCTCTTACACACCCTTACACATGGGTCCCATTTTTTATCTCACAAATTTTATGTGTAGGACCCACATATTTCCCAATTTATTTTCATTTTCATTTTTTTATATCACTTTTAACCCACTTTTCATCAACTTTTCCTCCTCGAATCCCGTGTAAGGTCCATATATGGACCTTGTCATAGACCTTGGTCCATTTTTACCTCTATCTCTCTCCTCTTTTTCATTTTTCCCTACACACCACTTCATCCCAATATTTATTCTATCTCTATCTCTCTCCTATGCCACATCAGATGCAATGCACCCTCCCATTGGAGATGCTATAATAGCCTCACACATTATTCTTGAAACTCTCACGTTAGATTAGAGAGAGAAAGATTCTACACAATTTAATTTGTACCTATTATTCTCGTAGAACATCTAGATATTCTCGAACATCTGTTCATCTGTGTATTGTTCAGCATTGTTTCATCATTATGAATATACGATATTGAATGTTGATGATTTATCTATTAGTTAATCGACTGTTGATCTGGGATGCTCTGTTGGGTGTGTTTCGGAAAATAAAGAAAATTAATTAAAATAAATTAATTAAATAAAATGACTAGAGAAAAACAAGAAATGAGATGAAACAGAATTAGTCAAAGCTCGTGCTACGCACGATGTCCTTAAAACGTATTTGTTGTCTCCCACGGTGCTAGGAGCGTTGCAACAATCGTTTCCCAGGATACGATGACTACGAACTAATGTTTGAGCACACAAACAAGAGTTCCAGCGAACGAGAACAAAGACTGAACACAGAGGAAATTTTTGGAATGCTAGCAGTGTGTTTTTAGAGGTGCAAAACGTGTATGAATTCGTGTAAGAACGTGTGTTGTTGCAAACCACCTGCCAGCCTTTATATAGGAGGATTTGTTGTGTGTAAATGGTGAATTAATGGACCTGAACGTTGGACATCAATGACCAGTCCGTTGGACATTGAATCGTTCATGAACTGTCCATTTAACGCTGCATTAAAAGATAAGAACGTTGGGCATTAATTGTTGTAACGTTTCAGAAGTGGGGGACAGAAGACCTCCATCAGAACACCCCGGGAGGGGTTCTGATCGGAGGCCAATCAGAAGACCCCAACTCTGATCCGCGGCCATCAGAGTACCCCCAACTCTGATGGGCGGCCATCGTATCTCTTGAGAGATAGATTTTTGGACGACATTCGTGTCTGCAGGTCGCCCGCGCACGCAAGTCGCGGTTTTTCTTCTCCGAATTCGGGATTTGATTTGCACCCCCCCTGCGCGCGTGGAGAGAGCCTTTACCCTTAAGAATCTTAACTCCATAAGGGGGGAGTCCCTTTATAAAGGGTAGCAAATCCCTTGGGTTTTCCGGTGTGGGAAATTAACACACTAGAAACCCATCCTTTTCCCCAGTTTTTCCATTCTAACGGGTAAACTTCGAAAAGCGATTTCTCATTCACCCGTTATCCGTTTTGAGCGTACCATATATCGAATTGTAGCCCTTAACAAGGACAATCCGAAACCACTTTGACCCGACCCAAATCGGAAGTGGACCCCACTCAAAAAATTGCCCCAAAATAGCCATTTAATGCAATTTTTCACACATTTTTCCAACATGCTCCAACACTAATTGTTCTCAATTAAAAACTAGTATAGTACCCGTGCGATGCACGGGAATTATATATGATTGGTATGGAATTCATATTAAAAATAAAAAATGAGATATTTAAAAAAATAGAGAAAATAAGAAATAATGTCACCCAGTATATATATATATATATATATATATATATATATATATATATATATATATATATATCACTATTAAACAGGCACAATCGATCAATTCAACATGCACAATCAATACAGGTTAATATTTGTTATACGGAGTAGATGACAAAATAGTTCACCGTCCATATTACTGAAAATTATATTTATAAAACTGAAGATAATTGGAAATTAGACCACATTATACCATATATCATTTAAGAGTAAGGGTGGACAGAAAATATTAATCTCGCTCTTAGTCTTAAATTTCGAGGAATATCTTCATTCCGTTTCCAACCTCCTACAGAGAATGTCCATGTATATCAGGCACAACAAAAAATAGCCCGTCTTTGGGTTCCATCTCCATCTTTAAATTAAACCTCCATATTTTTAGCTAAAACTATCTATTGGTTATATATATTCCAATATTACATTCTTTTTTGATCGGATTTCATTTGAGACTTTAGTGAAATATGGAGTAAAAATTAAGACGTCATTATGCTATTGGATCTTTATTGTTTCCACCAATTCTACTTGCATTGCTTTTCAATTGGTGGAATTGTTTTTTCTGATCTTCATTCGATTTGTGAAATTGAATCTGGAATTTCGTTAATGATCAAATCCTCAAACAATCGAACTACATCGCAGGAATGACAAATTTAGTTTTAATACTCCTTACAAATTCAACATATTATCTGATTGCTATGTTAATGGCAAAAAAGTCTTATTGCAATGTTTTTTTTTATAGAATTTCGATACCTGAAAATATGAAATTATCGAAGATAGACGATAAATACATATTAAAACCAAATCAGCCTCACTGTATTATGTATTATTCTCAACGGGTAAAATATGAAGCTTTTACACATTGTTTCAACGGTTAAAATTTTTGGGATCAAGATGATAGATCATTTGCTGCGGTCTAATTCTTTTTTTTAATGTTGCTGACAAATGCATATTGAAACTTAGCTTCCAAAGAGCACCCGGAGAAATAGGAAAGCATAAAGATGTACTTCATCCACTACTATTAATTTTTTAGTTTCAATTCTGTGATAGCTTGTGGTTTAATTTCAACAGGGAGGTTTTGAATATTTTAAGAAGACTTTAATAGATACTAAGAGATTTTCCAAAAATATTATAAAAAGGATTATTAACAAAATTATGACTAAATTTACCATTAGCTTAACATCTTGATAACTACATAGCTAATATATACATCGGTAATCACTAAAATTAAAGTTATTCATATAATCGTTTGTATACGAAGTCACATTTTTGTTGATTGTTCAAATTTATATCATATAATTTCTCCATATTTATTGAATTTTATACTACTTACATGTCCTACTTTACCACATTTTTTGTATGTATTCGAAGTTTAATTTTTGAAAAATATTTTATTCGTCCCGTTTTTAATGCATCCTCAAATTCTAACTAAATGACATTTTTCTCTTCCCTCTTTTCGAGATTTATGTTCTTTTGTTTATTGGATTCCACTTTTGAGATTTAGTGCAATAGAACGTTTGAGTTAGAACTTTTAGCTTTCTTTTTTCTTCGATTTATTAAATTAAATCCGTAATTTCTTAAGTTTCAAACTCTTCAGCTATTACACCGTACCACAGGAATATAATGACAGTTTATTCTTAATTTTTTTAACAAATGGTTAATGATACACCAACTAATTTACATGTATATTTTCAGATGCATTGCTTAGAGTACAATCAGAAAATCATTAAAACCCAATTAGCCTCACCATTCCTATATACAACATCATCTTTAACTGAATGTGGGAGTATGTATGCTTTTTGCATTAATCAATTATTAAGGTGATAACAATTGAAGCTGTATTCTCAATTTTGCATTACTTAACTGAATGTGCTAATATGTAATACGCAGTACTAAATAACATAACCTAATATTTCTATCCAAATAATACTCCGGCCAATTTAGAGATGCATTTAAAATATGTATATAGGAGCTGAGACATGCATACACTTCATCGATCTTCTGCAAATAAATAAAATAATGTATTAATGGTTCAAGGTAAGTATCTATTACAGGGACTTTGCTAAATGCTAATGACTTCTTTACTTACAAATCATAAGATTTGAATCAAAAAAAAATTCTGGAGCAGTAAGTCACTGACAAATTTTATAAAAAAACATAAATTTTAAAATAAACGCCTTGATTATTTACCATTAGCATTTTAAGTTTTCTTTAACATTACGTACCTTACTTCTTTATTGATCTTATTTGGAACTTAAAAGGTTGTCTATCTCAAACTAATTATCTTCAAACTGAAAATGAATAACGTAATTCAAATGCGGTTTGTTAATCTCTACTGGACATAGTGGTGGACTCGGGCCGGGTGGCCCAACCCAGAACTGGTCCGGGACCGGCATTGTTCCGGCCCGGCCAGTGACCGGTCCGGGTAGGCTCGACCCGAGGGGTTTCCGGTCCGGGCTCGGGTCACCCACATGAACCGGCCCGGCCAGTCCGGGCCCGGTTCCGGGCTTATTTTTTTCTTTTTCTTTTCAACTTTTTTTTAAATCCCCGGGTTGGGCTGGGTATTTTGGGCCATTTGGGGTGGTTTGGGGGGTTGGGGTTGGGGGTAATTAGAAAAAGGAAAAAATAAAAAATGTAAGAGGCCTGAGGCTCGGCCCGGCCCGGACCCGGTGGCTACCCGGGCCGGTCCCGGGCCCAACATTTCCGAACCGGCCCGAGTCCAGCACTAACTGGACATGACATTTATATAGGCAAGGTAAGAGGTGGAAACTGGAAAGTAAATAGCCTTGTCACTTTCAAATAATTACTCCGTATTCTAGAAAACACATCTTGGGGAACTGAACAGCCAAACCATTAATTAATTAATTAAATATTCAACACATCTCAACATGCCCCCTTTTAGTTACCAATGTTAATAAACGTGGCATCTAAGATAAGACACTAATTATATTGTCTACGTACTACAATAATTTCTTTTAGATATGCGGCTCATCTAATTCATTTAGTTATTAAACACAATTGGCCGCCCAGGTTGCTACAGTATTCCCGCCCAAATGTCCCTCCCACTTTTCTGTTTTTATATAGAATATATAGATATGTATCGAAAAAATTAAAAAAATAAAATAAAATTCTTTTTGAAAAACATGACAAACGTACAAGCTTAATGTAGACGCTTCCTTCAAACCTGGGTTTGTTTCGGGGGGAGCCATTCTCAGAAATCGTGCTAGTGAACTGGTCTGGGCGGCTAGCTTTGGCGTCCAGACGATTTCAAGCGTTGAGGCGGAGCTTAGGTCGTTGATTACAGCATTGGAAATGGTGATGGAGGCTGGGTTTGTCGATGTTGAAGTTGAAACTGATGCCTCCCATGTGTTAGCCGAAATCATGGCCGAATCAGGAAACCTAAGTTATTTTAGACAAAAAGCAACGAGCAATAGATATACTTTCGGCCATATTTTTAGGGAAGGAAATGGACCAGCCCATTGGCTTGCAAATTTGAGATTGGAGTCAGCCCAAGTTATGGTCTTTAATCAAATAGGTCAACTGCCCATTAAGGTTAAACAAAATTATTATGTTGATCTGTTCGGATTTCCGGTATTACGGTTTTAGCTCTTGTAATTCTTTTTAGGGAAAAGGAGCAAAAAAGCCCCTGAAGTTGTCACTAAAGAGGACTTGTGCAAAAAACTTTAAAATCACAAACAAGAGGGCAATCACCCCCTTTTCGTTACTAACTAATGGTGAACCAACTAACCGAGTTGGCACCTACGGAGTACATAGTACTGTACGTAGTTAAAAAGTTTGCTCTATGATCGTTTATAACAAATTAAATTCCAATAGTGTCTTTGATTTTTTTTTTTTAAATTTCAGCTTGTGATCTATTAAATAAATAAATCTAGAATATTTTGCTCATTAAATCAGAATGGATTTCATCTGTTTTTAAATAAGTGCAATGTAACATGTCAACTTTTACACTATTCACATACTCTACTTTGACTGCGTTTTTTATTAATATATTAATGAATTATTTTTTAAACATTTTTTACATTTTTCTCATTGTAAATTTTCAAATTCTGATTTTTACTAATAGAGAATAATTTGCTAATTGACTTATTAAGGACTAAGTGCTCGTTTGGTGGTTCTATTTTTCGTTCTATCAAATTTATCAGTCAATTTTTTCACCAAACACGTAACTTTAATTGTGCACACTGAATTGTGTAAGAATAAGAAAAAATGAAGTTGAAGTTACTTTTTGATTGAATTGGTTGAAGTTATTGTAGATTATCATTTTAGTTATTTTTTCAAATTACTAATTTTTTCTATATTTTATTAATAAAATATATTTTGGATGTAGTTTTTTTTTCATAAATTAGCATGACCAGTCAATACAACCAATTTGTGTATTACCAAACGGACTCTAAAAGTCACTTGAACAAAATCAAATGCACGAATAAGGAAGTATATTTATCTAGAAGTGGAGAAAACTTGTGCTAGATAGATTGGCTCAACCCAAGGTATCTCATTAACGAACATGATAGCACCAGTGATGTGTAAGGAATTTTCACTAAATTCTTAATATATTCTTAAAAACGGAATAAAATTGAACCGAACTAAAATGTTCAATAAAATTTATGATTTAAAAAAATCACAAATCCAAACCGAATCAAATCAAACTGAGACACAATACTATGTATGATTTTTCTTGGTTCACAGGTGGCAGCACAACCGCATCTGACTGCTATATCGGTGTGTTTTCGAATCACGAATGTATACTCCCTTCAGGGATGTATATCGGTGTGATTTTATATTGTATATATAATATTGTCATAAATTTCATATTTTAATTACATATATATGTGTTCGTCCCCATTAATTGACTTTGACTTTTCAAAATTAATATATAGTGTTACATAATGTAATACGTAATACTTAATAGGGGATCTAAAAGGAGAAACATCTAAAATAATTTATCATTACTTGAAAAACAAACAATATAACAACACATAGGCTTAAAACTCATTACAAAGTAATAGATTTAGATGTCATGTATGTACCAATGGATTTTTCAAAATAAAAACTAGTCGCAGAGCTGACGTGCACTTTGTCGTGAGGTGCACTCAAAGTAATAATACAATACGACACTAATACGTAGTATAGTGTAGTAAGGTTCGTATCCACAGGGAAAGGAATACTTTTCTTCTTACAGAAATAGATAAGTAACAATAAGGGGGGTTTATATTTGGTTGATGAACTTTAAATTATATTTAAATACGAGGATGAACGAGTTATGTGGTTTAATTAATGAGAAGAAGACTTGGCTTTGCTTTTATCCACTTAATGAAATGTTCGTCGATCCCGGTTATATCTTTAACTATCTTCCTCTCGAATACTCAATCGAGGAGTATATCCAATTCATCGAGGGTAGTTATTAATAACGAGACGCGTTCATTAATAAAACTTACTACCGAGTTAATATAGAACACGCGCCGTATATTCACTCGATAGTAGCAATAAAATCAAGATGAAAACGATTGAGATTGATAACCTCAACACAAGCAGTTTAATCAATATAATTAATTCCCCTTGGTTTATTAACCATGAAACGCATGCATTAATAACACAAGTTTACTACCGCGAAAGGACCGAATTAATAACAAGCGTATTAATCGACCGATTCTAGTAATAATTAATATATGAAACAAAACTAGTTGATCCTTTAAGTAATGTTCAAAATATTAATATAAAATATGAATAGGAATTAATTAATACTCAAGGAAGAATATTAAAGAAGATGAATCCTACTATAGTTAATATCAAGATGTTAACTAATTGTCATCTTAGTAACACTCCCCGATATTAACGTAGAGGAAGAAATAACTATTACTATAACTAATGTCAAGATGTTAACTAATTGTCATCTTAGTAACACTCCCCAACATTGATATAGAAATAGTATTTAAAGAAAGAGTTAATATTCAAGGAAGAAGATTAAAGATAATAACTCACAACTTACAAATTCATTAAGCTTCAAAGTAGCAAAACCAAGATGGAAGAGTTTAGCTCCTCATTTGGAGACTAAACATGATAGAAAATACAAAGAAAACACTAATCTAAACTGAGCTAAAGAGTATATGTGAATTGGTGATTTTATTGTGAAGGAAAGGGGTGTATTTATAGGCTTTTGGGAGCTGCAGGGTCTGATACCTGACCGGGTATATAGGATACCCGACCGGGTATCTCAGGAAATTGCCCAGAAAGTGATTTTTCTGTGCATACCCGATCGGGTAAGGGTATATACCCGATCGGGTATGTGACAAATCTTTATGAAAATTTGCTCCCACGATCATTTGTCTTCGGATTTGATTTGGACAGTCGAATCAAGCAATTACCCGATCGGGTATAGGCAATACCCGACCGGGTACATGAGTATTTTTTCCAAATCGAAATCTTTCTTGTCTCCTTGCACTTTCCTTGATCTTTTAAGGTCCAATCTTGATCCTTTAGATGATCTTTGACCTGTTTAGCTCAGAAAAATCCTAATCTAACTAAATTACAAATAAAAAATGAAAATAAAGTATTACACCAAAAGTGTGTAATTTTCACAACTAGAACTAATAAAAACTAGTTAAAAATACAAATATACAATTGGAAATTACATGAATATCAAGAGCCCTGCACAAGCCATCCCCCATCCAACACTAGGAAAAATACTTTCCCCGCTACACCAACGATAAAAATTTAGCCCGAAATCATGGATCCGTCCTTGACTCACTCCATGTCTCCATCCCTAAATTATTTTACAAAGTGAGTTTTGCACGGGAATTAAGATATAGTGAAAATTGTATATTGGAAAGTTGTACCGAAGAGAGATAAGCATGTGAGATTGTGTAAAAAAATATTGTGAACCATAAATACTTTACCAAAAAAGAAAAAGAAAATTGAGACGGACGAAAAAAGAAATTTGAAAGATAATTTAGGGACGGAGCGAGTAGTATTCTCTATTAGTAAAAAAAATAAAAATAAAAATTAGAATTTGAAAATTTACAACAAGAAAAATGTAAAAAATGTTTAAAAAATTATTTATTAATATATTACTAGTAATGAATAAAGCGTAGTCAAAGTAGAATATGTAAATAACGTAAAAGTTGGCATGTTGCACTTATTTAAAGACGGATGAAATCTGTTCTGATTTCATGACCAAAACATTCTAAATTAATTTATTTAATAAATTACTAGCTGAAATTTAAAAAAAAACAAACACTATTGGAATTTAATTTGTTATAAACAATCATAAAAACCAAAGGAGCAAACTTTCTAATGTACTACGTACAGTACTATGTAGTTGCCAACTCTAATAGTTGATTCACGTTCGTTAGTAACGGAAGGGGGTGATTGCCCTCCTCTTTGTGATTTTAAGGTTTTTTGCACAAAAATAAAGTTTAAGGGCATAAGTGCCCTTTGGTGACAACTTCAGGGGGTCTTTTGCCCCTTTTCCCTTCTTTTTTGGGTCAGGCCTAGCCCCCCCATTTTTTCTTTTTCTTTTTTTCCGTTGGTTTGCTGTATTAGAGGTTTTGGTTTGGTCCCCCTCTGTTAATTGTAATCAGAATTATCCTTAATAATACTCTGGTAAGTGTACTCCGGCATTTACCCCACTGATTTTGGCGGTTTACCTTCCAGAGGAAAAAAAAATTGAAAAACATGACAACGAATTAGAAGAAATTTATTAGTCGAGGTTATTTCAAGAACAAACACATGTTGTTATTATCGATGATGAACTAAAAGGAAAATCAAATTAAAAATATGTATCGGAAAAATTAAAAAAATAAAATAAAATTCTTTTTGAAAAACATGACAACGAATTAGAAGAAACTTATTAGTCGAGGTTATTTCAAGAACAAACACAGGTTGTTATTATCGATGATGAACTAAAAGGAAAATCAATACAAATTTCAAGGATGAAAACCAAAACAAAATAATATTATAGGGATTTAAATAAAACGTAGATAGTGTTAAATTTACATAGACTAAAAACATATTTAAAAAGAAATAGGTTATGAAGTGAATTGTCATTTACAGATCAAGTATTATCACTTTTGGGAAAACTGTCAAATAGGTCCTCGAACTTTCATAAAAAAGTCAATTAAGTCCTTCCATAGGAGACTTTGTCCGGTCGTCGCGATTTGGGGCGGTTCCCGGTGGAATTTTTTGATGAAATGTTTTGAGCATCTTATTCTTCAAGTCTAGTTTACTCATATCAAGTTTTAGCTAAAAATTTAATCGGGAGCGCATTCAAATTAATTCGAGAACGCAAAAATGCGCAGTTATCTTCAAGAATTAATTTGAATGTGTTCCCGATTGAATTTTTAGCTAAAATTTGATATGAGTAAACTAGACTTGGTGAATAAGATGCTCAAAAAATTTCATCAAAAAATTCTACTGGGAACTACCCCAAATCACGACGGTCGGACAGAACCTCCTATAGAAGGACTTAATTGACTTTTTTATGAAAATTCGAGGACCTATTTGACAGTTTTCCCTGTCACTTTTTATTACGGAGTACTATATAAAAGTCCATTCCTTACCATAGCTTTAAAATTTCAACAACAAACAAACAAACTAGGACACATCTAGAGAGAGGGTGTCTGAAAAGGTCTATCTTTCTGTTTAGGCTTTCATATTCCATGTGAAAGCTGCTGAGAAAAGGTTATTTGTACTTTGTTTCTGGTGTTATGTGTTCTCGGCATCTTTTACAGTCAGATTTTGCAAAAGGTTAGATTTTCTGACCCTTTTCCCTTTTTCCTTTTTCCACCTGAAATATGGTTACTTTTTTCTCTATCGATCTCCTTCTGATTTGGTGAAAATTTTCGAGTTTTAATGAACACCAAAGCTATCCTGTTGGTTTTTTTTTGCCTTTGAATGGTAAGATTTCTTGTTTGTGATCATTTCTTCTCATGTTGACTGGATCCAGTTCTTAGCTTAATTATTTACTGTATATTTTCATCAGTTCATTGTACCCAGTGGTTTAGTAAGATCAAAGTAGTTCTTTCCTTCAAAAAGTTAAGGATCTAAGTTTCTTTATAAATTTTTTATTCTTTTTATTCAATGTATCAGGAGACGGATAAATTTCTCCATTTGTTTTTACTGAGGTTGGAGGTTAGAATGACTAGGAACCAATGGATGTCGTGTAAATTCTACAGTTTTTTCTTTCTGATTATTGGAAATTAGTTTTTTTCTATTAGTCTTTTTTCTTTCCTTGATGAACCGGTGAAAGATTGGTCTATTATTATTGTTGTTGTTTTTGTTGTTATTTCATCAAGAGACAATTTCTCATATGTTATTATTGTCTTGGGTTCAGTAATGAAAGCTGGAGTGGCTCAAAAATTGATTTGTATATTTGGCCAGCAGGACTAAACAATTCCAGCATATACAGGAAATAATTGATGCTATTTTTTCCAGCTGAAATGCTGAGAATTATATCGTAGAAGACTTCGGGGGCTTGGATATTGAAGAAAAGAGAAGGGAATAATAAGGATGGGTTATATGTGTGAATTTTGCGGAGAAGAGAGATCTATTGTATACTGCCAGTCTGATACTGCTTGTTTGTGTCTGTCCTGTGACCAAAATGTTCATTCCGCAAATGCCCTCTCGCGCCGCCATCTCAGGACACTTGTATGTGAAAGATGTAACGGGCAACCCGCTTTCGTTAGATGTATGGAGGAAGGGGTATGTCTATGCGAGAGTTGTGATTGGGCGGGGCACTCGGGTGGGTCAACCCACAAGAGACAAGCAGTTAGTTGTTATTCGGGCTGTCCTTCGGCTTCTGAGCTTTTGGCGATGTGGTCTTTTTGCTCTGAATTCACTTCGGTCAGTGATGATTTCGCTTGTGAACAGGGAATGGGTTCAATGTGCATCACTGATAGCCAAGGAGCACCTGAAAGGAATAACAACTTCAATGAAGATGTGGGTGAAGGCGAAGACATAAAATACGAGAATATTCGAGTGGTGCCACAAAACAGAGCTACCAGCTCCGCTTCAACCAAGGTATTTTAGGATCTAGTATAGCTTATTCTGTCAGAATATGGCATACTTCCTTTGTCCCAAACTTAACGCATGCTTTAGTAAACTGCATATACTTAAGAATAAAATAACATTCCTATCCCTATAAAAGATCAACAACTCAACATTAAATTATTCTTATGTTTTTTCAATACAAAATAACATTTCATAAGACAAAACAGCAAATTTGGGAGATGAATACAAAATAGCTATTGAATTCCTAAATGAAAATTAATTTTGGACAAAAGGTATTGGCTATAACTACAAATAATTTGGGATAAAGGGAGTAACTCACAACTTTTGACTTGCTTATTTTGCTAAAAAGAACATTGAGACAGTGCTCTTCATTTAAGAAAAGTTAGCAGATTCAGCTGGCCAGTTCAGTCTAATAGCTCTTACCAAATGTGCCCTTAATTTTTGGATAATATTTTTTGGTTAAATGAAAGTTGATTGTTAAATGTTCAAAACTTGTGGTGCACAGAACTGTTGGAAAATGATGTTTTGGTTACTAGGAACTTCTAGAAATTGTAAACTTTTTGAGAAAAAATTGCTTCCCCTTTTGACTTAGCATGTTAACATTATCCCTTAAACCTCAAGTAAAGCTTGTCATATAGCTAGCCAAAAACGTAAGACAAAAATATAGATCTTAAGCCCCATTGTGCTGTTGCATTGAACTTGTTTAGAACAAAGGGGCTTGATGATTATGCTAATGCTAACATTTATCAACTCTTAAGAACTACATTGGCTTCTTCTCAGGTTTGCTGTTCTGGAACTAAAGGTCAGAGTTTCTGCGAAGATGGTTCTTTTAATATGGGTTTCGATGTGGATGAAATTGATATTGGTTTTGAAAACTACGAAGAACTATTTGACATGTCTCTTAACAATCAAGAATGCATGTTTGAAGATGACCTGTTCAACACGAATGATATTTCCAGTTCCCAGGTTGTTGTCATCAATTCTCTCTTGGCCTATTTACTTCCGTTTTACAATACCTCCCATTGTACAAATTCTCACTTGTACCCATTCTCTATCTCAATTTTCAAATAAAGTACGAGTAACATTTAAGGAACCATTTGAATCCTGAAAAATACTACGGAAAGAAGATAGGAAAGGAAATCATAGTGGAAATTTTGGATATTTATTGATACCTTTGTTAAACCAATTAATTAAAAAATAATTTTCCTAGGGTTATTTCCAGGAATGGAAACTAGCTAAGGGTGGATTACGTCTAGTAGAAATTTCTGTCTTGGAAGACAATAGTCATCTTAATTATTGCAATCCAAATTACCTGACCTCTTCATTTTACATGTTATTTGGTCCTCTAATTCATTAACATTTTCAATCACCACAAACATAGGGGAAAGCAATGCAACCAACATACAGCAATGCTGATTCCAGAACAGAACCTAATCTTTGTTACACCAGAGAGGGCATTACGGAGGATTGTCATCAGGACCGTGTTGCTTCCTCGATGATCCTCATGGGAGAGCCACCGCCGTGGACCTCCCCGGCTTCTGATAATTTAATGCCATCCACTATTAGGAGCGATGCTGTGTTACGCTACAAAGAAAAGAAAAAGACGCGCAAGTATGGTCTTTTCTTCTTCATATTTAAATAGATCAAAGTCCAGCTACCAAGTACTGTTCCTCATGCTCCGTTTGGTAGTCATAACCGGCTTGTTTTGCTTATAAGTAGAATAAGAGAATAAGGCTTCAGTTGGTTTCCAATATCTGCTTATTCTACTTACCAGATTAGCAAAACAATAAGAACTTGTGGAGCTGGGACTTATTTGCTTGAAATTAATGTAACCAGATGTTTTTTCTTCCAAGAAAAATTAGCAAATTGCCAGATATGATATTTCACCAAAATAATCAAATTGGCCCTCATAACCATCTATTTCATTTCCTTGCTGGTAATGTTATAATAGGTTTGAAAAGCAAGTTAGGTATTCGTCGCGCAAGGAAAGAGCTGATGTTAGACGGCGTGTGAAGGGGCGATTCATCAAGGCTGGTGACGCTTATGATTATGATCCACTCACCCCTACCAAAAGCTACTGAGTATAATTTTTCATCTTTACATATGAAGGAAAAGACACACACACACACACATCCAAGCAGATATATCTGGAAGAACTTATTATGTATTTTTTTTTTTGAACTGGTGGTAGGTATTTTCATTCTTTATCGGGGAATCTCAATCTGATCTCATTTTGAATGGAGAATATTGGGTATATCTCCCTCATGGGTGAGCATATGATTGGGCGCAGCCGAGGTTTTCTTACAACATCGCCACAGATATGATTACAAAAGAAAAGGTTGGATGACATGATGTTTGGCCATTGACAAATGAACATGCAATCATGGAGTTTTGGGCATTTTGCATTGATTTAAATCACAAGTTGTATGCTTAAGTGTCTGAACTTGTATGCATCATCGAACTACTCGATCTCTTGGATGGATTCAGTCTCGGGTTCGGCTTTGGAAGATAGAAGTACTGTAATTTTTGCCTTATATTTATTCATGTCATGCATCATCTTACCCACATTGTGCAATATGTAGGAGTTCAGTGTATGTTGCACACAGTGGCGGAGCCAGAGATTTTTCAGAGGAGGGGCATACTTAAGACTAAGAATTTTGTGTCTTTGCTCAAAACTTAATAATAAAAACAATAAAAGCTTAATACATTAGCACATATTAGATCATTACATACTGATTGATTTATGTCTATAATCTCGGTAGATCAATTTTATAATTTGTTCAAAATGTTGTATAATAACTTTATGTTGGAAAAACACGACCCTAGCCTTTTTCAAGATCACGAGCTCATAGACTCTTGTACACTTATATATCCACACACTCACAATACGAAGACTAGATCTGACAATATCACTTTGTATTATTCCCATTCACTTTTTGTATATGAGACTACTTCAGTCTACCTAAGTTGATCACATACACTACGTCAAACGATACCTTTGAGCCTTCTTTTCTCACAAGAAGACTTTCACTCTCCTCTTTGAAGAAGACTCTCACTTTCACTCGCTCAAGAGCTCTCATCAATGTTCTCATATAAATGAGAAGCTTCTCTATAAATCTCATCAAAGTTTCTCCAGAATTTTTTATACACCACTACACATCTAGATTCTTCCAAAAAGTATCCACAAGCTTCTCTTATCTTTTGGAAGTATTTAGAAAACCACACAATTCTTCAAAATGCTCTAGAGGCTTCCACATGATTTTAGTAAGCTCCACATTTCTCTAAAAAAAAAACCCTACATTATTATTCTAGAACACTCAACACTTCTCTACACACATATATAGAATCTTGGATGCTTTAAAAATTCTAAAATTCTCATGAATTTCTCCACCAAGGAGGGAATCCAACATAGTCTCGAGAATGTTTTGATGATATTTTTGTTACAAGAAATGTGACAATATATTCGTCATACGCAACACTTTCTTGCTCACTATAACCACGAAAAGCTAAGACGTGTGTCATTTAATGTTTAAAACAATCCACACTTGCATTCAAATGAGTGTGGTATGCTACAGTCAATACTTGTATTCTTAGAGACACGTACGTTTCCTGAAAGACTTTGTCTTTTATTTTAACACTTAACCTAAAATTATCCTTAAATAGTATTTATTTTTGAAAAAAGGAGGGGCATTAAATATATTATAGGTAGTAGTACTAAAGAAATTTGCCCGAAGCGGGGGCGCTTGCCCCCTCATGCCCCTCCCTAGCTCCTCCACTGGTTGCACACCCCCCCCCCCCCAGGCATTATTTTTAATAACTCCATATTAATTTTCTGTTTTGTTCCATAATGTGTGAAACATGGGGTTGATGTAGTGTTTTTGCGATTCAAAATAGGATAAAACTACATGAGATGCTCATTATAAGACCATGTTATGTTTACATAGTTGCAATTCATTTCCGGTACAAAAAGAAACACAGATGTAATGCATATTGAGCCATTGGTAATTTGTCGCCAGAAATCGCCCAGTACCATATATGGTAAGGCCTCGGTGCCGAGTGCATTTTGAGCCATATATATGTGCTATAAAAGTATGGGCTATGTGAGGAATTGTGTTATTATGATATAATAATGACAGGTATATTATCAAAAACAGAAATTATCCATGAAAGTATGACCCTAATGCGTAGTGACAATATTGATTGGTGTTGTGTAGCGCGTATTGTGGTGGAGGGGCCACTGATCATTTAATTGCATTTTTTCTTGAGTATCATTTTAGTAATAATTTAGAAACCTATTACTGCAGTATTAGACTATTAGTAATGTATGACATATACCTCAAGCCTATCCAATATCCATAGCTTCTACTGCACCATCCCCATTGGTATAGGATTCTATGTACATCAAGGGATTGATTGTAGACTACTTCATAAGGAGAATCCTTCCAATAGCTGAATGCTGAATGGTAATTAATGTTATACCATCAATCAGCTAAGGAAATTCATTTTTGCCCATTCCTTGGGTTTTTCTCCTGTCATGCACCCAAGACCCAAGTCCCAAGGTAAGTTTGTAAGAACTTATTTACCACTTCAATTTTTCTGTTTGTGTGTGGTAGGTAGTGCTTTGGAATGATCCGGCAAATTAGCAAAATCTATGACTATAATGTATTAGTTAGATTCCTCACCGCCAGCGGTCACCGCTGCTATTGCTTGAGCCCAAATTAGAAAGGGTGGTGCTGGCAGACTCTTCAGTTAGTTCTCTATTGCAAGTTTGCAACTTTGCAACAATGTGTGTATCTTTAGCATCCATCAAAAACTTTATTTTATGTATTAAAAAAAGCAATTTATATTTACTTGATGGTTCTATTAAAAAAAGTTAGATTCCTAACAATTCGGTACAATCCAAATTCTAAGGTTAAATCAATTCGGTGCCATACTATTTTCACATGGTCCAAAATGATACCATGTAATGACAAACTTGCAATTAGTATATTACAATGCCCAAGTAATTACATCATATCACCCGGTTCACTTTTGTCTTTAAGTTTGGAAATATTGAAATAATACAACACAATTAAGTACAAATATAGCAACATAATGATACGCCAGAATACCAAATATACATTATCTTCATTAGATTTACGTGAAAACATAAAAAGAATATCATCAAACTATTAAATATAATAGAAAAATCTATCATTCTTCTTTATTTAGGTTGAGTGTTAGTTCTAAATTTGTAATTCATAATTGCACCATGACTATATTAATTATGTTACGTACAAAGATTATACAAATATGATCCAACAAATAGTCATATACGCTACATTACTAGAAGTTAATAGTATTTATATAAAATTATAAACTAAATTAACCAAAAGAAATGAATAACATAATTTATATAAACATACACATTGAACTACTTTAAGGATGAATGAAAGCATACTTTGACTATAAAATTGTTGGTCTGCATACGAATAACAGAATCAAAGGTTTTTCTATGCTTTCGCTCTTTTTCAATTTCTGTTTTCAAAGAATTTGGTCTGGCTTCTTCATTGGCCGAGAATTTTGTCCGCTTCATGTGAGCGTGTAGTATGTTATTCTCCTAGCAATGTCTAGAGGCTGTGCGTTACTAATCGGGGTAATCGATCTGGTGAAGCTTTTTCAACCTTGTTGTTATGATGTTTCAAATACTCGCCCACCACCTGAACCACCGCCTCACTCTGGGAAGAAGAAGATGATCAAGCGGATCTCCTTTTCGGTTGCTGGTCAAACCGATGCTTCAAGAAATTTCTACTCGACTGATTTCCCTTTGTTGGTTGCTGGTCAAACCAATTCTCCCTTTCCGATGGCTGGTGAAGCCGGATCTTTTAGTTATAATTTTTTAATTTCTCTTTGGAGTAGCAAGAAGATCAACAAGGCTGTTAGACTAGACTACATTATTGCGGGGTTAGCGATCTAGAAGGATTCATTGAATCTGTTCCGTTCTATGTCTCATCCCATTGTAGCCTCAGGCTATTCATTCTCTTGTATTTTTGCTATCGCTTAATAATTAATTAATTAGTTATTTGATTTTCAAAAAAAAATAACAGAATGAAAGCATAATTATATGGATGGAAAATATAGAAAAATCTCAAATGTATTATTTTAGAACGGGCTAGTTCGGTATTTTTTGTTTCTTGAAATCTAAAACTGGTCTTGTCCCCGTTTCAAACGATACGGTATGGTTTTCGTTCGGGATAAAAATCTCTAGAACTATTTAAATAGATGCACTCACTATTCGGTTCTATACCATGCACTGTTATGTATCACATTGCCATCAAGCAAGTTCATTCATGAGAAAGCCATAAAGATTCCCGAGACTCATTGATCTGCCTCTTATAGCCCTCTACAGACATCTATTTTAGCATTCTCAGTGAAGGCAACAGAAAAAATGGTTATAGGCAGCAATATTCGATGAGGTGTGGCAGTTGGTGGCACCCAACATTTATTTTCTCCGGATTTTAACTTTGAGAGCCCAATGAAGCTTCCCCTCAGGCAGAGGGATGGACCTAGGCAGGCGCAGTGGCACTTCAAACTCGCCTAAAGAGGACAAGGGAGAGGGCAAGTGCACATTCTCAGCTTCTATGCTAACTGAAAGCTGTCTTGCGACCTGAATAAAGCCAAAGACTCAAAGAGATTTAGGACAACGCAACTACAGTTACCTGGGTAATTCACAATTGTTCATTACAACTAAATTTCCAATTACATTCTGGTGACGTGAATATACCAAATAAAATTAAAAACAATGAGCTAACTCTGCCCTCAAGACCGTGTCAGGATTAAGGAATAACTACTTACAGAATGGCATCATACATCTCATTCCATAGAATTACTTCTTCCATCCCAATATACATCTCTGATTTTGTATATCAAATTTTATAACATATATCAAATCAGTTTTTGCGGTTCATTAAGTTTTTTATGTAGTTCCTAAATAAGTGAATTTTAATTATCCATACTTATTTTATTATTACTAGAGGACAGTTAAATTTACCTTCAGTCTCACTTACAAATCGTAAATAGAAATGAGAAGTTAATATGGGACTGGGGGATTACTATCTTTTTTCCAAAGTTTGAGAGCAATCAAACTTTTACACATACACTTTCAGCTTCACAGAACACTGTAAATGCGTCGAACAAGCAAAACCATAATAAGGATATAAAGAAGCAGAAGACAGTTATAGTACAGGACACTTGCTAAAAGAAGATTACCTCTGCTACAATTTCTTCTTTAGTTACGGGTTCACGTATCTCATTGTCAACTTTGATGAATTTCCTCAGAACCTAAAACAGATGCAGGTCATATTTAAGAAAAATATGTCTGTTGGCAGAAATAAGTTGCAAAAAGTGCAGTACAACAGAGAGCCATTGTTTAACACATGCACAACCTGACCATTGACCATTCCATGGCAAAGGCAAAAATATTTTGGCAAGATACTCACCACCATAGTTCTATCAAGGCGGTTGGCTGCTGCCTGGTATTCTTTCATCTTATCTTCGTTGGTTTGTGGAATGACATTAACCTTTACATCTTCTTTGGGTTGGTAAATCTGGCCAAGATGATATGCAATTATGTTTAAGTATTAAGATTATGCATAGCACATATACCGTCAAACCACATACAATGTGGAAGGAAAAAATTTTGGACAAGCACTTTTTCTGGTTTAGTGGAAGAAAAAAAACATGTTTTCCATATAAGGTCACAAGTTTGTTAAATTGGCCTGTAATTTAACTTGGTTTCGTGGAAAAAAAATAGAACGCGTTTATTTGAAATTTGATACTACCTTCACCCCAGGAAAACAGCATGTTCCACACTCACTAATGTCTGAGGTAGGGGAAAAGTTTTAAATTTTAGAAAGGTACAACTATTGGAAACCATCAATTCTAGTTATATTTTAAAATTTATATGTTTGCTTAGCTAAATTTAACATACTTAATTTGTTTGGGACGCTTGGAAGAAAAAAATACATCACATATCACGAAATTCAGCTTCTGTTGTTTAAAAGGACCATTTTGTAATTCAAAATTAGTTTTCAAATATGACTGTTTTGGGACCTTAACAGAAATGGCAAACATTAGTATTACTGCACCAAAAATAAAAAATAATCAAAAACAGCAGTTATTTTGATAGTTCCAGAAACCTTGCTCTGATCTTTGAGGAGATGCCTGTACTTATCAATGTTAGGGACAGCAAGCAACTTTGGCATCAGATGGTTCCGGAAAAAACCAGGTGCGACTTTGACCGTATCACCTGCTTTCCCAAGCTTCTCAATGCTCTATTACACAATGAAACTAACAATAAGTTAAATAGATTTAAAGGATGTATGAGAAACTATAGGATTTTATCAAGAAGAAGAAGCGGGCCCACATTAGTGAGAATAACTTCCAATTTTCTGTAGCGGAGACCTTGAGCGGCATAGAACAATGGATGGTGGATCCCTCCATCCGGAACAGACAGCTGGCGGCGGATGACATTTCTACCAATTTGAGCAAATGCCATTATTGAAGATTATCAAAATTGAACGGGAAACCTTTAGTTATATGGAAAACAGAGTACAGCGTCGTGCAGTGTTTTCGATAGGAAGACTGAGGGCAGGGCCGGTCCTGAGAAATTGGGGACCCTGTGTAATTCCTTCGTTCAAAGCTTCAGACTTGGGGTTCCCTTCGTTCGTACTTCGTTCTGTTTCAAAGCTAAGCTTCGGAACCTGGGCTAGTGGGCTGAGTAATACAACTATTAATTTTCCTTTGGGCCTTCGAAAATTTTGGGTCGAATGGGCTGGATGCACATGTCCAGAACCGGCCCTGACTGAGGGAAGAACACAGAAGAATTAGTGATGGCAACGGGGCGGATCGGGGACGGGTACACATAAAACCGGAACCGCCCCGTTGGATAAATGTTTGCCCCAAAACCGCCTCATTACCATTCGGGTAATTTTTATTTGAACTGTACCCGCCCTAACGGGGAATCGGTTTATCCACGGGTAACCGTTTCCCCAAATGATACCAAATAACCAACTTTTTTTGGGAAAACAAATAATCAATTTTTAATCCTACTTGTTATTTATATATTCAAAGCACCTTAAAACATACAAAAATAAACATTTAAGCAATCAAGCAGACTGACCTAAATTCATTAGTATGACATGCACCCAATATCTCTTGTAACATAATAAAGAAGTAGTAGTCATCCCAAGATCCAAATTTCAAAAATAGGTTTAGGCCTATATTTAGTTTTAGGCCTAAAAAAGTAGTATACTTTTTAGCATTATTTATATGATATATACTATTTATTATACACAATTTAGCATATATAGTTATTATTCTTATATATAAAAAGTTATAATTTATTAATAATGTTATCGATCGGGTAACGGGGTGGATTAGTATAGAACCATAACCGCACCATTAACCATTTAAAAAATTCGGGTATTCCCCGCCCCGTATCCATTCCCCAGTCAAACCGGTTTTCCCCAGTTTGACCAAATCGGTTCGGTGCGGGTATCCAACGGGTCGGTCGAAATTGTCATCTCTAAGAAGAATCGAGGCACGTAGGGGTGTGCACAATTGGGTAAACCATATACGTAGTAATATACTACGCAGTATTTATATATTATATATAATATATTTAAATATTTATTTTAAAACAATTAAATAAATATTGTTGAACAATGTCTTTTTGGTATTTCGGTTTACCGATTATCAAACCGAATTTTTTTCGGTTTTTACCGAACCAAACCGATTTAGTTCGGTTCCGTATGGGAATATGCAAAACCGAAATTTTGGTTTACCGAAATTTCGGTTCGGTTCAGCTCCGTATTACCAAATGAAAACCCATGGAGGCAGTGAGGACTGGGGAGTAGGGTTGAACGTCGGACGGGTTCGGGTCGGGCGGGTGGGTGAATCCAAGACCCTTTCGGATTTCGGATGTGTAATATGTACATCTTATCCTGTGTTTTTTGACTTGGATATTTTCGGGTTTTTTAAATATCGGGTTAGGGCGGATTCGGATCGAGGATCGCGTTGAGTCGGTTTTATTTTCAGACCTATAAATCTAAAATAATGAATTTAGCAAGAAAACGATATGTTCAAAATTGCAAAACATAATTTGATTCTCATACAATATGATACTAGCCTTCTACTACAAAGTAGATAGTAGGGAGGAGATCAAAATTGAAACATAGAATTTGATGATACTACAAATTACTTGATTATACAATTCGTTAACATCCAAAGTTCCAACTAGGCAAAATTAATACATCCCAATTTCCATTTTTCAGCCACTCCACTCAGGCTCCTTGCTTGAAGACTTGAAGTTACACAACTATTTTCCACAGTTTGAGGTTTCCACCTGCATACAAATATGAAAATGTACAATAGCATGGATAAGTTAATGAACACATGTATTGATGTAGACATGTAGTACAATAAGTCAATAACAAGGATAAGTTAATGAAACAAATCAAAAAATCACTAGATCAGAATGTGTAAGAAATAAATTGTATTTAGATTTTGATGATGCTAGACTAATTAGGATATTAGAGTACCCCTTTAGAAAATATGTATTAGAATCTTTCATATGTAAGTACTTAGAAGTTATCGACGGACCAAAAGACCTAGGTCTTATGCCTCGACTGCTGGACAGAAGTGCTCAAGAGATCTTCGTGGACTTAGCCGTCCACAGAAGTAGTGTTCCAGAACTGCTTGCACTTGGGAATTCTACACAAGCTACCTAAGTCGTCTAAAGTCGTCTATTGTAACGTTAATTCCCCAACAGCTAGGAGCCTCTCAACGGAAAAGCTACAGTATGCGCAATAAATGCTCATTTAATGAGCTCCACACGTTGAGATATTTAAAGCTGATGATTGACCAAGGATCCAGACGAATAATACTTAATACGCCCCAAAATAGCAAGTAATCTACTTTATGGAACCAACCGGTCACATCAACAATACAAGCATTTAATGAAGATGTTTTCTACACTCCAACGGGAAGACATCTCTCAGTATTTATGATACACCTCGAAGGACTGGGCGAACTACGAACCTTACACCTTGCATTCAAGCTATCAAACTCTCTTGAGACTTCATCTTCTACTATTTTACAAGAGATCAAGCTTGAAGTTGGAAAAGATAGGGCCTGTTTACTAACAGAGATATTTTCCTGTTTTCTACTTCTGTTTTTCGTTCTCCAATTTTCTGTTTTTATTTTTCAGTTTTTCTATCTCCAATTTTCTGTTTCTATTTTTTAGTTTTCCATTTTCAAATCTGAAAACATGTTCATCAATTTTTTTACCCAGATCTTCAATTCCACACCCTTGACCCCTACCCTTACCACGATCTTGCACTCTACCCATACTCCCCCACAACCCTTCATACCCACCCATACCTACTCGTAGCGGTCGGGGTAGGGAAGTTATGGGTGGGGGTGGGGTATGGGGTATGGTCGGGGTGGGGTGGTAAGGTCCAGGGGTTGGGGGTTGGGTGGGGGTAGTGGGTGGGTTAGGGTCGTGGTTAGGGGTAAGGGTGGGGTAGTGGGTAGGGTTTGGGGTAAGGTAGAGGTAGGGTATGGAGTTGGGATAGGATGGTGGTAGGATGGGGCCGGGACCGGGGTGGGGCCGAGGTAGGGAAGGGGTGGGGGTAGGATGGCGGTAAGGGAGGGGGGTAGTGGGTAGGGTTGGGGTAAGGTAGGGGTAGTGGGATAGGATGGCGGTATGGTGGGCCCGGGATCTTGGTGGGGCCGAGGTAGGGGAAGGGTAGGGTGGGGGGTAGGATGGTGGTAGGATGGCGGAAGTATGGGTGGACTCGAGCCGGTTCGAGCCTGGGTCGGGACTCCGGTTCAGGAATGGGGGCCCGGAACAGTGCCGGTTCCGGGTCGGGCCACCCAGCCCGAGTCCACCCCTAGGCGGAAGGGTGCTGGTAGGATGGCGGTATGAGGGTGGGGGTAGGATGGCGGTGGGACCGAGGTAGGCGCATGTGGTAAGGGGTAATATACGGGTGGGGGTAGGGTAGGGTGGGTCGGGGTGGGGTCGAGGTGGTAGGGGGTGGCGGTAGGGTGGATCGGGGTGGGGCCGAGGTAGGGGCATGTGGTAGGGGGTGGGGTAGGGTCATTATAGGGAAAAATGGGTATGCGGGGTTGGGTTGGGTGGGTAAGGTAGGGTAGGGTAGGGGTAAGGGGTAAGGTACGAGGATGGAGGTACCGGAATGGAATCGACATTGGAGCGGGACTGGACCCACCATTAGGTGTACATATGCAAATTCATTGCAGCGGCATTGTAGCATCTGCGTTTTCCAAATTTGGAAAACTAGTAAAAGTCATTTCTCTAAATCATTAAGGAAAAGAGAGACATGTCTCATTTTTTCCGTTTTGGAAAAAGATTTGGTAAACGCGTTTTTCTTTTTTCCTTTCCAGTTTTCTAGGAATTTCTTTGGTAAACACGTTTCCTGTTTTTTGTTTTCCAGTTTTCCAGTTTTCTGGAAAACTGGAAAATATCTTTGTTAGTAAACAGGCCCTTTTATTTTTACAAAGGAACTTCTTGTTTAAGAAGTACGTCTCAAAGTAACTCAAGTAGTGAAGTGGGGATACATAATAGAAGCTCAGTGAAACGAGATCAGTCACCAGGAAGCAAAGAAGTGCATCCCGAGTGACATCTAGGCTTGAAGAAGACGTGGAGTGCTTCTCAGGTGCTAGTGACTAAGTGTTGTAATCTGTCGTTTTACAAGCTCAGTGGAAGAGTGACTTAGAGGAACAAATTGTTCCTTAAACCACTACAAAAAATCCTGGTGTCATTTACTTACTGCTTTTAATTCTTGCACTTAGATTCTAATTGATTATCTCTAAAAGGCTTGGACTTTGTGTTCAACAAATCTCGCCTTAAGAGTTAACAGAAATGCAACATTGCCAAGGATATTCTGTACAAAGAAATTGATGATCGGTACTTCACCAGAATTAAGAAGTGCGCTATCGTCAAGCAAATATGGGATACTCTTATTCTCATAGGAGCTGGAGATGAACAAGAGAAGGACAATAAGCTAACCATTGCCATGAAGAAGTTTGATGAATTAAAGGTTCGACCAAACGAGTGCATAGCTGAGATGTATGCACGTCTGCTCACCCTCACGGCTGAGATCTCTGAGCTTGGGAAGGAACTACCTTCTAAAGAAGTCAATCTGAAAGTTTTGAGAGGTCTGCCCTCACCGTGGACGATGAAGGTTATAGCCATGAGAGATAGCAAAGGTCTCTGAACGTACAGCACAGAAAAACTCATCTCAGATCTTAAATCTTTTGAGTTCGAGATGAATGAAGAAAAGGATGAATCAGAAGAGAGGACAACTACCACTTTCACTGCAAGTACATCGAAGGTAAATGACTTTGACCCTTCAATTCTTTTATCTGATGAATATATAGCTGCCTTTGCAAGGAAGTTCAGGAAATTTATGAAGCCCAGAGATGGAAGAAGTCCATCCTCAAGCAGACGACCGTACCAGAAACCATGGTCTTCTGATAGCAGTGGAGAATTTCTGTGCTACAAGTGTAGACATCCAGGTCATTTCAAAGCCAATTGCCCTCATTCTATTATGTCCAAGAGGCAAGGACAAGGGGGAGACAAGAGGTTTGATCACAGTGCCAGAAGAAGGAAGACACTTATAACCGAGCAACCTAAGAAGGATCCCCTCTCTGAGACAGAATCCAGCTCTAACTCCGGATCCGATGAAGCCTTTTGTTGCCTTGATACAGAAACCGAAGACCTTTGACTAATGGCTCAATCTGATGATGAGGTATCTTCCTCTTCTACAGCTATTTCTTCTTCGGTAGGCACAACTTTTAATGTTGAATCAATGTCAACATTTTGGGAAGAGTTTAGAAACATACAAACCACTCATTCTTTAGTTAAAGATGAATGTAAGCTAATAGTTGAGATCTCAGACCTAAGAAAAGAGACTGAGGTCAAACTCAATCTCTTAATTGAGGAAAGAGATAAGCTTGAAGCTGAAAATGTTTCTCTTCTTAAAAGAATAAAGGAAATTGAGTACCACGAGATAGACTATGGCACTGCCCAGAAAGCGCAAGCTACTATGGAAAAGATAGTCACTCTCCAAGGTATCTCTATCGGTTCTGGTCTGGGTTACGTTTTAACAGAATCTGGTGAGTCTTCTTTGAAGCCTAACACCCAAGTTGCTAAGGCAGATAAAGTCATAGAGCCACGGATAACTAGCCCCAATTGCCATGCTAGTGTATCTGGTACAAAAGTCTATCATGAGAAAGTCAGTCTAGAAAACTTGAAAGTAAGGGTTCAACCAAAACAAGCTTTGAAAAATAATGAACAAGGCAGAAACCCGAACATCAGAAAAGGTTTTCATAAAAATAAAAAATAAAGTCAAAACCTAAACAGACAATCTCATGATAACATTACTAGACATGATCACCAGAATGGAAAATATGACCCCCGATTGTATGACCCCCTAGGACCCAACATTGGTTGAGTACCTAAATCTTCCTTTTGATCTTGTAGGAACTGTGTGCTGGAACCATCCCTGAGAAAGAACGATTTATTGATAGTGGATGCTCCAGACACATGACAGATGACATGAGTTGCCTAACAGAGTTCCAGAAATTCAACGGGCCTAAAGTCACCTTTGGTGTGGACAAAACAAAGAAGGTCAAACAAAAGGAAAATGGAAGTTTGTCCAAGAACCAGATAACCATTGATGATGTCTCATATGTGAAGGGAATGAAGTTCAACCTACTCAGTGCTAGCCGGTTCTGTGACAAAGGCTACACAGTTGAATTTTCAAAGGACATTTGTTCTGTTAAGCATGAGACAACTAAAGAAGTGGTTGTAACAACAAAATTGAAAAGAAACACATATGTTGTTGATTGGAAAACAGCAAAGAAAGGAGTTTGTCTGATAGCCAAAGGAGATTCAAAGCTAAGCTGTGAGTGCACAAGAAGCTAAGCCACCTGAATTTCAAAACAATCAACAAGCTAGTAAGGAAACACATTGTTGATGGACTGCCAGACATTGTGTACAAGAAGGAGAACCTCTGCAGTGCATGCCAAAAAGGAAAACAAGTCAAGAACTCCTTCAAACCCATTGCTGGAGACCTCTCCACAAGTCCTTTAAATCTTGTTCACATGGATTTATTCGGACCAGTTGAAACTCCAAGAGTTGGTGGAAAGAGATACACCATAGTCATGGTTGATGACTACTCAGGATATACATGGACAGTCTTCTTGAAAAAGAAGAATGAAACTCTACACAAGCTACCATCTCTTCTAAAGCTGATACAAAATGAGCAAAACTTGAAAGTCAAAGTAATCAGATCAGACAGGGGAACAAAATTTGTAAACCAGATCATAAAGGACTTATGTGATCAAAATGGAACACTACACCAACTCTCTGCAGCCAAAACACCTCAACAAATGGTGTGGTAGAAAGAAGAAACATGACTAAGGAAGCTGCAAGGACTATGGTTGCTGAATCAGGTCTTCCAATGAGATATTGGGCTGAAGCCATCAACACTGCTTGCTACACCCAGAACAGGAGCATGATACACAAGACTCATCAGAAGACCCCTTATGAGCTCTGGAAAGGAAGAAAACCCAACATCGGCTACTTTCACATATTTGGATGCACGTGCTATATACTCAACAATGGAAAAGAAGATCTCAAAGTATTTCAAGAGAAAGCTGATGAATGAGTATTCATAGGCTACTCAAACACAAACAATGCCTATAGAATACTAAACAAAAGAACTCTTCATGTGGAAGAATCAATTCATGTCAAATTTGATGATCACTCATATGAAGAAATAATAGAAACCCTGAAGGAAACCAACATTGAAGACAAGCTAACTGAGTCACGAGAAGAGGTGAATAATAATCCAGTTTGGTCAACACCTATCATTAATCCTCTTCTGCAAGACGAGGATGAAGACGATGAATCAGAAGATGATCATCAAGAAAGACTCAGACAATCATTGCCTGAACCTGACTTAACTTGGTTAAGAGATCATCCACCAAATCAAGTGATTGGACAAATCACAAGTGGAGTTCAAACAAGATCAGCTGCATCAAGAAGAAAAGCAATGCTCATCTGCTATATCTTATAAATCACAATGTTTGAAAAGCTACTGCATAGTGAATAGGTTGGACAATCAAGCATGGTATTCGACTAAGTAGCAATATTGGCGGAGGGCGGCGGCGGAAGCTCTGTTGATCTATGGATGGGGATCCTTGATGACAAAGGAAGAATTGAGGGCGTCGGCGATCCGTTGGTGCGGATTAGGCAAAAAAATCTGGATGTGGCCGGTTCTGTGAAACAGACCCACCATGGTCTGTGAAGAATCTCTATTTTTCAATGTACTGGTTCAGGCCCCTCTTGATTATGGGGACCTTTTAATTGGAGTTGTTATGTTTAGTTTTTCTAACTAAATATTTATGTGATGATTTTTGCTCTAGAGGTTGGTAGTACTTGACAGATTATGGTGAATGATGAAAAGTCTGAATCAATCATCTTTAGCTCAATTGTGCTCAATTTAGGATCCACAAATCATATTGCTCGATTAAGGATGTTTTTACTTGGGCTGTAATCTGTCCTAGACCAGACCAGATCAGATCAGACCAGACTAGACTTAGATAGTTATAAAAATACAAAAAAACCAGACCAGACTAGTTCAGACCAGACCAGACCAAATCAGACCAGACCAGCAAATTACAGTCCAAGTAAAACATCCCAAGTGGATCAAGTTTGCTAAAGGCATCTCCATCCATCAAAAATTGTTGGAGGATTAAGTCAATGACGTGGCAGATTATTTATGAGATCATGATTATTTGATAAGATTATTTGAGAAAATAACGTGAGATTAAAATAGGGAAAAATGGAAACTAATAATCTAACCTTTTAGCGGTCTTCTTTCAATAATCCCACCTTTTGATTATTCATGAATAATCCAACCTTTGCGCCTCATCTTCATTTGTTGGTCCCTGATCAGTTAATGACTTGCTATTCCAAGTTATTTTCTTATCTTTGCAAAATATTATCTTTGTGAAAGATGAGATTTATGGTATAATGATTTGCAAAGATAAGAAAATAGCTTGGAATAGCACGTCATCAACCGGTCAGGGACCAGTGAATGAAGATGAGGTGCAAAAGTTGGATTATTCATGAATAATCAAAAAGTGAGATTATTGAAAGAAGACCGCTAAAAGGTTGGATTATTAGTTTCCATTTTCCCATTAAAATATGAATCCAAATTATTTCAAGATTATTGTGAAGTTATGGATATAATTATTTTGAGATTATGGATGATATAATTTAGAAGGTGTAATTTTCTTTTTGAAAAAAGTGCATGTAACACAAAAATCTGTTTATTTAAGTTGTAGGGTGGTGCTGCAATTTTCATTAATTCAAAAATAAAAAGAAACTAAACCCTAACGGCGCCATGGAGGTCAGAGTAGATCTCTAATAGATCGATCGATTGCGGCGGAGAGGAGATAACAATCCTTGCTTCTGCATTAATTTTATTCCGGGTTTATGGATTCACGTCCTGTCTCTAGGGTTTCACCGCTCGAGTTTTATTTGTCTGCTATCGTCTTTTGGCGAGGAGCGGTGCCGTCTTTCGGCAATTCGTTAATGGATAGGGAAATTCGGCTCGAGGCGACTCAAGGGCAGATCAAAGCGATGAAGGAAGAAGATGAAGGGAAGGTGATCCGACCCCCTCCTGAACCGCCGCCGGTGATTCTTGGAAGGCTGAGTGAAGAAATTTACTTTTTTGCTTTTATTTATTTTAATGGTCTGAATTTGTCTGTGTTTGTTTGTTATTCTATCTCTTTCGATTGTAAGACTGTGGTTTTGGATTTGTATGTGGGTGACGATTTAACTGTGATTACCATCACTGGTTCAGTTGTGCCCATCAATGAATCAACGAGTTACTTTACCGAGGTAACTAACTCTGAATCTGGTTCACGAGACGGCGGTTTTATTAAGTTATATTGTCGTTTTACCTACTCTTCCAATAATTTGATATTAATGTCGTAAGCCGCTTTTATAAAAAAAAAAAGTTTCATCTAATTTCATGTAATTGCGTACGCGTTGCAGGAAAGAAGAGCATATATCCTCTCTTCTGTAAACTTTTCAGTTTTCATCATCAACTTCACCATTGCAAGGACAGGTCTAGCTCTTGACCGTTAGCTCACCGTCAAAGGTCAATTCTCTCTAACTAATTTTCGAGCTCCGCAATCACTCTCACCATATCTGGGCCATCTGGCTATGGCCAGTGTGATCTCGATCGTTTATTCTACGTCGTGTGTGTATCATAGCGCGAATATTTTTTATGCCTTTGAATTTGTTATATTACCGTAATATTATTTCTGCCGACCGACCCTTGATTTCGTGTCCGCAAATAGAACTTTTTTTTTATTTGGTAATCTTACGATCACATGCTCTCTCGGTATTCAGCCGTTTCGGATGGATATGGGCAAATTGATGATAGATTCCGTTTATTGTGATTTAATCATGTAACTACTCGATACGCTATAAACTCTGCAGGGTTGTACATTATGCGATTTAAACTTTTCTTAGTAATCAAGCAATCTATATCTTCTTATTTTTTCCCTTCTTTGGTTTCAAGAATGCTGCATTGACTTTCTATTATTTTTCTTTTACTGTAACACTTGAATTCTGATTTAGTCGCTCTGTATGGTTATCTTAGCTATGCTTTCCGGGAAGGTGATCATCCAGTAAAAGAAGAACATTTAGATTGCAAAAGGATCATTAAGCGGTGTTCCAAATACAACTAAGATGGAGACAGGTGGAATTAATGTTTCAGTATTTGCAGTTCTTGCTGCAATTATTATACCGGTCTTGCTTTCCATGGCACTTTTAGAGAAGAAGAAGCCAAAGAAAAGAGGAGTTCCGGTTGAAGTTGGTGGTGAGGAAGGTTTGGCAATACGTAATGCTAAATATACAAGATTGGTAGATGTCCCTTGGGAAGGGGCCACTACTGTGGCTGCTCTATTCGAGCAGTCCAGCAAAAAGCATTCACGCGAACTTTTCCTTGGAAATAGAAAAGTGCTTGGTAGGGACTTTGTAACAGCAAGTGATGGAAGAAAGTTTGAGAAGCTCCACTTGGCAGAGTACCAGTGGGAAAGTTATGGTCAAATATTTGATCGTGCTTCCAACTTTGCATCTGGTCTTGTTAAATTGGGTCATGATGTGGATACACGTATTGCTATTTTCTCTGAAACTCGTTCTGAGTGGTTCATTGCCTTTCAGGTAGCATATGGATAACTGCAATCGGTACAGTATTGTCGTCTTTACTGTCTTGCAAAATGATTATGTTTTCCTGCTTCATCTGCAGGGATGCTTCAGGCAAAATATCACTGTCGTTACCATTTATGCTTCTCTAGGAGATGATGCTCTTGTTCATTCTTTAAATGAGGTTGGATGTTTTCTCTCTCAAAACGCAAATATTTCTTAACCTCCTTGAGTTCATATGATTTGTTTGATCATTTGGTGCCCTTTACTTTTGACAGACTCAAGCCTCAACACTGATTTGTGATCCCAAGCAACTGAAAAAGTTAGCTTCAATTAGTTCTGACTTAAAAACCATCAAGAATGTCATTTATTTTGAAGGAGTCGAAACTGCAAGTGATCCCAACGTTTCTAAGCCTACTGGCAACTGGAAAGTGTCTTCTTTCTCTGAAGTTGAAAAACTTGGTAAGAATTATCCTGCCAGTCCTAGATTGCCTATCAAGACTGATATTGCTGTCATCATGTATACAAGTGGAAGTACTGGATTACCAAAGGTCCGAGGCAGTTTCTCAATTTCTCCTATTTAAATTGCACAGAGATATTGCTGTTCTTATTCTTTATCACACAAAAGTTGTTAATTATAAGCTGTTATATAGACTTGGCTTTCCTTCTTAATGAGGTGAAGCGCATGTTCTAAACTGCATGTTTTGGACCCTTATGAGCCTACAAGTTGTAATCTGTAACCCTTATGATCCCAAGAGTTAAGACATAAGACTTGTTTTGTGTTGTAATACACTTTGAAAAGTCAGGCATGACATTAGGTGCTAGTTAGCAGTAAGCACAAATGCACAATGCTTCGTTATTTTTTCCATGTTCATATATATGCTGTTTTGTGTCATTGCATGTTATCTTTTATTAACTATTAAGTAATTTAAAACTATTTCCATCTCTTCAGCGAAATATATGTTTTATATGGTTAACCAAGTGATGTTTTTCTGTAAAACAGGGTGTTATGATAACTCACAGCAACATTGTAGCTACAGCCGCTGCAGTTATGACTGTTGTCCCAAACATTGGAACCAAGGATGTTTACGTGGCATTCTTGCCTCTAGCTCATGTTTTTGAATTGGCTGCTGAAGTAACACCCTACAGAAAATTATCTTTTCTTGATCTCTGATTTCTTACTGTGGTGAATTGGTTATAAATTCTTCCATGCTTCCATTATCCATGCAGATTGTAATGATGACTGCTGGTGCTTCAATTGGTTATAGTTCTGCATTGACATTAACTGACATATCCAGTAAAATCAAGAAGGGAACAAAGGGAGATGCTTCAGTATTAAAGCCTACTCTAATGGCAGCCGTTCCTGCTATTCTTGATCGTGTTAAAGATGGTGTGATTAAAAAGGTTTTAGCAGCAGCTACAATTAATTTGCTTATGTGCAGTTGCTTTTTAACCTTTGTATTGGCTTTAACAACTTGTATTTAATTCATATATGGATTATCTTTCTTCCCCCCTGGATTAGGTTGAGGAAAAGGGAGGTTTTGCCAAAAACCTTTTCAAAATTGCCTTTAAGCGCCGACTTAAATCTATAGAAGGAAGCTGGCTTGGTGCATGGGGGGTAGAAGCTCTACTTTGGGACCTAGTAATTTTCAAAAAGATTCGATCATTTCTAGGGGGAGAAATCCGTTTTATGCTTTGTGGTGGAGCTCCGTTGTCTGGAGATTCACAAAGATTCATCAACATCTGCATGGGGTATCTTTCCTTTTTGTGTTTTCTTGATGTATTCTTTTGTTTAAAAGAAATAGAGATAGAGTAATACAAATCAGACCTCTGATTATTTTCTATTCATGTGAATGTAACAACCAGAAGACGTACCATCATGATTTTCATCAGGTCCCTAGACCTTATATCTTATTGTTGGAATTGATTGTAGTAATTTGTTTTCACAGAGCTCCCATTGGCCAAGCTTATGGTTTGACAGAAACCTTTGCTGGTGCTGCCTTCTCCGAGTCAGATGACACTTCGGTTGGTCGTGTTGGTCCACCACTTCCTTGTGCCTATATAAAGGTACTAGTTTTTATAACGCGCGTTGCGCGACTGAATAATGCCCAGTTTTTTTTCTTCTTCTCAAATTAGACATGTTGATGCATTTCGTTTATAACAAATAAAATGGGAAAGGGGTCTGGAACTTTTACATTATGGGAAGAAATAATAAGTTTTAAGTTGAATGTATTTTTAGTTGAATAATTTCCATCCTTTGTGTTGAAGTCAATGTTGTACCATATTGTTATTTGGAACTTGGAAGATGCACCATATTCTGAGGTTGCTAATCGGGCTAGTTGATGAAGCTTTTGATAGTCACCCATATTCTTTTTCAATTAGAATCTTCAATTCTCTTCTAAATTTGAATGGCACGCGAACACTAATTTGCGTGGGAGTAGAAAAAATCCCCAAGCCCCGATAATATTATATTGATGTTCAATGTCCAAGTATAAAATATCATTCTTTGCATATTATTTTCCTATTTTTACCATATCAGTACACCATGAGCCCTCCCCCGCGCTCCTTCTTAGAAATATATATGGAGAGTATATAATTATAGCACCATGCTTCTCCGATCATTCGCCTATTATAGTTGCAAAAGAAAATGATATTTGCGCTTAAATTTGTTTGTTCTAATTTTATAGTACATGAAATCTTAGTACACTGCTCTTAAAATACTAAAAGCGCATCTGGTGATCATGTTTTTCGACTTATCAAGCTTATCAGCCAACTTTTCAATGATACACGTTACATGTGACTTTTCACCAATTGTGTAACACTTTTTAAGCTTACACATAACTTTTCACAAATTGTGTAATAATAAGAAAACGTTAGGTTCATGTTACTTTGCTGGCTAAATTGGCTGAAGTTATTATAGGTCATATATTTTAGCTATTTTTCATATACATTTTTTTTAAAAATATTTTAAATATAATTTTTTCATAAATTAGCAGAATCAACAAATTCAACCACTTCTGCAAGAACTTCATAAATTTCAACAGAATCAGTCGATTCAGTTAATTTCAATAGAATGTCATCAAGCAGGCTCTGAGTTTTGAAGCAATAATCAGATGAGGTAGTGTATCTTCTCACATGTACCTTTTGCCATAAAAGCTAGTTAATTAAGTGAATAATAATTAATCACCATGAACAAGAAACGACGTGTAGTTACTTAAGTAATAATTTTTTCATATACAAAGTGAGAGGTCTCGAGTTCGAAACCCGCTAGGCAATAAGGGTTAGAAACTCAATGGAGTGAGTTTCAGCCCTGATTACTCCAGGCTTCCCCAAGCCCCCCAGACCCCCTGGAGTAAAAAAAAGGATCAACAATAACATGTTTTTATTGAAAAAACATGTTTGGAAAATAACATAAAAATGTTTTTTTAACAATAACACGTTTCAACAGAATTAATTAAAACCAGCCAAAACACAAAATTAATTAAAACCAGCCAAAAAGCAGAATATTGACTACAGTTTTTTTCAAATAAAATGCTTAATAAGGGCGTGAGATAAAATTGGCTTCGTAAACACAAAAAAAAAGGTGGTTTAAGTTCTACGGAAACACATATAATAATTTTATATTACATAGTCCGTAATATTCGGAGAGATTCCATTCAAAAATATTTTCCCTTTAAATGAAACATGGGACTTAATAATGATATTGAATAATTAAAGTTTTGGATAATTAATTTTTCCAAAAACTACTCCCCCGTCCCAAATTTTTTTGCAAAGTCAACAATTTTTTGTCAACCATTAGTAAAAGTCAATGTTATTTATCGATAATTAATTCAAATTTTAATAGTTAAAATTTATATATTCAGAAATTACATTAAAATCTCTTCAAAGTTGTAAACTCCAAATTATGATATAATTAAAAATTGACATCCTAATTAAGTGAATAAAATGAAACTATTTGACCAAGAAAAGTCAAATTTGCAAATCAATTTGGGACGGAGGTAGCATAATATATTCTGAAACGAATCAAAGAGACTTAATATATCACCTATAACTATTTTCATAATTAAGCCTCACATTTTCCACACCACAAAGTTAGCCTTAGCCCATATAAAATACGAAGTAAATAAATACGGAGCTAGTAGTTTGAAATCGAGGGGTTCATCCTTGTAGATGTAGTGCATGCACCAAAGAGTAACGGAAGTGAACGGCAAATGAATTGTTCCTTCAAGTTTAACGGAAGGCCAATACAATACTAATGACGAGTACAATATTTTAAACATGATGTACAATTCTATAATGCTAAGCTTTTACACCAACACATTTTTTATACCTAAAATATCCTTACCTTCATTGGTGTTTATAAGATTTTAGATTATGACTTCTCTATGACTAGGAAACAATCTAGCTTCTCAATTATACAGCCCAAATGTTGCCTTTTAGAATGGAATGTATAGGCTACATCTAAGACTGCATACTGCATTCATAATTTTGTTTTAATGCCATGCAACCAATAGAAATTACTCTGCTAACTACTAAATGGGAAGTTACCCTTGTGGGTGAAATACTAACTCCTAGAGAATTGGATGTCTTTGTTTGTTGTAAACTGCTTTTGTATCAAGTTTCTTGAGTTCAACATTGCAGCTGATTTCTTGGGAAGAAGGTGGTTACAGAATAAGTGACAAGCCAATGCCTAGAGGAGAAGTTGTTATTGGTGGATTCAGTGTTACTGCTGGTTACTTCAATAATGATGAGAAAAGCAAAGAGGTGTACAAAGTAAGTAACACAAATTCTGCTCTAGTGTACTTGAAAACAAATGCCTTAATGAGTGGGGTTTAAGACCAATAACTCATGCACAGGTTGATGAGAGGGGCATGCGATGGTTTTATACTGGCGACATTGGAATGTTTCATCCTGATGGATGCCTTGAAATTATTGACAGAAAAAAAGATATTGTGAAACTTCAACATGGGGAGTACATCTCCCTTGGAAAGGTTTGTAACTTTGTATGGATATTTCACCCCCCGTTTGTTTGTCTTATTTGATACCCCGTTTTATGTCTATAGTTTTGCCCGACTTGGGTACTTTAGTATTCACAGTTACTCCATTTCGTCATGGATTATGGGATTTTGACTCGATTTAGTCTTCATGCATATTCGCCCTAATTCCATTCTAATTAAGAAGTTTTTTTTCTTTTACCCCGGGGATTGAGGGGAGGGGGATGGGGGACCCGGGGTAAATAAGGCTGAAACTGCATCTATGAAGTTTCAAACCCAGGACCTCCTTTATGAGAGAGTGAGTCGGCAACCAGTGAGTTGGACCGCGTCCTCTCTAATTAAGAAGGGTATTATAGTAAGTTGAACACTAAATTGGATCCAAATTACAATGTTACATAATTGAGGGCTAAATGGAGTATGAGATTGCATCTAAATTTATTGCACAATGCTCTTGTTTTTCTTTTGCTTACTGATCCTTTTCGTTCCCCTTTATTGTTCTGCTTTTCAATTTGCTCCCGGGCTTCCTCTCCTCCCCTTCTTTTATTTCTGTTCTTATAGTTTTTCTGTAGATGAGGCACTCACTAATCAGAAATCATGTGGTGATTAATCCACAGGTAGAGGCAGCACTCGTGACAAGCAAGTATGTGGACAACATAATGGTGTATGCAGACCCCTTTCACAGTTATTGTGTAGCTCTAGTTGTTCCTTCACATGAGATCCTTGAGAAATGGGCGCATGAAAACGGGATAGAGTACATGAACTTTCATGAGTTGTGTGACAAAGCAGAAGCCATCACTGGGGTTCATCAATCACTATCACAGGTCTGCACCCATTATTTAGGCGTTTCAAAATTGTTTTTTAGAGACAAATATTTATGTTTTGGATATTTTGGTCAAAAGTACTCTTTAGCTGTGTTACCAAATACAAAGGGTTTGACAGGAATATGGCAAAAAGTGCTCATATAACAAAGGAAAAACTCTTTTAATGCTTATTTAAGGAAGCAGCAGATTGATGCTTCTAGAGCAACTCCAATGGTTTGGCTTAGGGAATAGGGAGTAGTTTATAACATTGGTATTTGGTGTCTTACATAATAGCTTGACCATTGGAGCTCAATATAAGAATGAGCTCGGGGAAGCTATGTAGTAATGTAGCCCATAAGCCCAACAAAGGTAAATGCTGAACTCTCACAAGTCACACCAATAGCTTATAGAGTTATAGCTACAGAACACATCAACACACCCTCAAACCAAATAAAACAAAGAAAAGTTTCATTCCTTAACATGACATTTACACTTTACAGGCAGCGAAAGAAGCAAGGTTGGACAAGTTTGAGATTCCAGCTAAGATTAAGCTAATACCAGAGCCTTGGACTCCAGAATCTGGATTGGTTACAGCTGCCTTTAAAATAAAGCGGGAACCCATCAAGGCCCGCTTTAAAGATGAGCTCCATAAATTGTATGAATAAACCAATTTGGTGTCCTTGTTCTACTCGACTCTACCTATAAATTATGTTGTGTAACATTTGAGGCAGTTTCTTTGTAGTTATTTCACCTTGCTCAATTTTGTGTTACAAAGGTTGAACCTGTAATGCTTCTGTTTACAGTGTAAGAATCTCATTCCCTTGATGCTAATATTCAACATTGACAATAATGCCAAGAATGAGTGTTATTGGATTAAGGTTATACTTTGCACGAATGCAGTTACTTATAAACGTGGAGTATTGATTTTGTTAAGTAAGCTTGTTTGGTGAACTTCATTCTGGGCCAACTCTGATCCCCTCATAATTGGAACCACAGTTGGAGCTGGTTAAAGGCGTTAAGTTTCCGATCTGGTTAAAATTGGCGGTCCAGGTCTGATTTCAGGTCGGTTATGGACCTGATTTTTGACTTGACCTATATGAATTAACCAATATCGCTCATCCAAGCCGGTGAATTAGATCTGCACATATAATACGAAAAGGTAAAATAAATGAACAAAAAATAAAATTAAACTTATTTCTCAAATTTGTTTACGGGGAGTGATTCCAATGAGAACACTCTTTATTGTGAGAATGAGAACAAATTTTAACCACATATCTTCGTAAATTAATGGTCAAAAGAGGAGTAGATGCACAGATGTACAATGGGGGTGCAAACCCTTAAAAAAAATCATGTTCTCTCTCTCCTAATCAAACGTAGGTTAGATGGACACGATAGATTTTTTTTTTTTAAAAGATCATACGGTTGAAGGTTTCATTTCCCTAAAAACTAGGTAATAATAAATCTTAAATCATATAAAATTGCTTTAATTTATAAATTGATTTAACTTCTTAAATAATAATCCGATTTTTAAAAAAATATACCAAATTAAATAACTTTTTATGCTCTTTCATATGATACCAGAATGTCATATATATTCTTTTAAAAAAATATGTATAAGATGTATACAATAAAGAACAACAAACATCTCCAGCTACGGGATACACAAGAACCTGTATCTAACACACAATCACCGATATCTAATGCATATGAGCCGGTCTCATAATCAATAGTAGTTCGCCAAAAAAGAAAGTGAAGCTTGTCGTATATAATACACTAGCAAGGCACACGCCATGCGCGGGGCTATGTGCCCAATCCAAGTATCATGATTTTTAAGTAGTGAATGAATATTGAAATGTAGAGATATCAGAAGTATGAGTTTAAGAAAGAATATTTAGAATTGATTTTAAAGAACTAGTCAATGTACATATCACAAATGTACATCACCGCTTACTAGTGTTGTCAGTAAAGATTAAAGAACTCTAGCATATAGTGTGACCACTTCTCTAGTAATTGTGTGGCATCCAAGGCACATTGGCACATATAACATGAGCAACTTGAGAGGCGCTGATGTAATGAATCATAAGTATTTTGCAGAAGTTACCTTAGATAATAACAATATACCTTCTTTACTATATTGTTTATGTGTAATTGTGTGAAAAAATAGCTAGCTGACTAAAAGAAGTTGTTAACACATCCAAAATTCAGTGTAGAGTTACCATCAAATTAAAACACGGTATGAGAAGTTAAAACATCACCAACACATATGTTTATCAGGGATTCAACTTCATCCTTGCAAGTGTAAGATAGTAAAAGTTGAAATTAAACCCATCTTGAAGCGTTTTCCCAAATCTACCTCAAAAGTACGGCAGATAAGAGGACTATTTTTTAAAAAGTTCATAATTCATAAAAAAATCTTCAGTTATTAAACAATCCACTCTTTCCTATTTTTTCTCTAACGACACATCCGATAGCATCCGAATCTTGCATTCCAAGATTCATTTTTAAGCGGCACTATCAAATGAATGGTTGGTTGGATTTAGTTCTCATTTCTCTCCTTAGGGAGTGGTTCCTTTGAGAAAGGACTCTTAGGAGAGAAATGAGAATGAATCTGGACAGTTTGATTGTATTATGTGAAATTAAATTGTGCATTTGGTAAAACTGAAACGTGCATTAAGTGAAATTAAAATGTGCAGAATGAAAAGTAAAACTCAAATGTGCATTACGTGAAATTGAAATGTGCAGAATAACTGGCTCAAAAATTCCACTACATCGTAGTTTTTATTTTGCACATTTCAGTTTCCCTTGATGCACAATTGAGCTTCACATAATACCAATGTGTCTACCTTTTGTGCTGCACATTTTGATTTCATCTAATGTACATTTCAGTTTCACTTAATGCACATTCAATTTCACAGAATACGATCTAACGTTCCAGAACCATTCTCATTTCTCTCCTAAGATCATTTTCTCACTTGAACCTAATTCTCTCTATATAACTATTAGATTCTTATTCCTCTTGCGGGGTAGATTACAACAATGGTTTCAAGAACAAGGCCGAATTCTAAGTGACTTGCCTCTAGGTCGGGTCAAGTGAAAAGGGATATTGCCAAAAATAATGCTAAAAGAAAACATAAGGACAAAAATAGGACCATATTCAAAAAAATTCAAAAAAGTGACTAATAGACCGTTTATGCCTCAATCTAGCCTCCGGTGACTTCAGTCCTAGCAACTTACAGCCGATAATGACCCAATAAAGTGTAATTAATTGAAGTTGGAATGTGGGAAATATACCTTTGTTCCTAAAATATGTTACGCAGTACTTCTTGATCATAATGAATAATGATTGACTATTAGACTATTTTATATATATAAATTATGTACGGAGTAATTCTTAAGGAGTAGTTAGTGACTAAAATTTATGAAACCCTTTTTAAAATCTTCGTAATGTGCTGATCTTCTTGTAAGTATACCTACTTGAAAGCATCTTCAATCTCAAAATGTACATGACGTACATGTAGTATGAAAGAGATAAACACTTACATATTACGTAGTACTAAGCAAAAGATCTCACACACATGTTGATAAGTTTTTCTTTACAATACCAAAATGATGGTCTAGAGTGGACATTGTAGATAAAACTGTGAAAGGAAAGACAGAAAAATGTCATGGATTTGTTTTTATTTGTCTATTTTTCTCACATCACACTGTTGCATTAAAGATGCTATAGCAATGACAATATTTTTTTGAAAAGGCTAAGAGTTTTTTGTTCTACTTAAACATACAAATTCTGACTTGGTCAGACGCTCGCTTGTTCTCCTCCCAAGCTCCCATGAAGTTTCTTTTCTTCCTAGTTTTTTTACTATCAACTCTCCTCAAGTATGACTTTGACTGATTTTAAAAGATTATGAATTTTGAAAACCAAGAGGTGCCTGCAAGTTTTGTGGTGCAATGTTTTGTATGTAGAAATTCACCAAAATCAATTAAAATCCATCCAAATTAGTAATAATTCGTAATAGAAATTCACGAAATGTTTGAGAGCATCATTATTTTCATTGTCCTGGGACCGGTTTAGTTCTTACTCAAAATTGGTGGAACCGTTATAAAAATTTTAACTAATGAAATCGGTTCGGTTCTTATGTAAAAAATCAAGAACCGTTATGGAACCGAACCATTACTAAACGGTTCGGTTCTTGCTTTTATCGGTTTCTCGAATATTTTTTTCTTATCTAGTGAATTAGCACATTATCTGATTTCTTCCACATAAATATATATGTAAAAAAATCAAAACACAAGTACTAAAAGTTTATTTAAAGTAATTAATAAGAGATATCCGAAAATAATTAAAGTACTCAGAATAATACTTGGAGAGATAATTGTATGTAGTGTATTCAATGTATTCAGCTTCATCGTTCTTCCAAGAGTTACATGAATTTATAATACAAAATTGAGACAAGAAATATTCGAGCGACGTGGTCACCATGCCTGAACTGACGCGCCACCATCCTCTGATTTGTAGGACTGGCATGATTGCGAGTTGACCCGTGATCTCCGAGATTTGTTGTTGGTCACGTAGCTTCTCGGAAGTAGCATCATGCATGTGCGATGGTCTAAGCGCTTGTGCACCACGCGTGTAGAGGTGCGCCATGTGATGCTTAGCATGCCACATGCAAATCCCATGGTAGAGGTAAGAATGTGTCATGCTCAGCATGTCATGTCTAAGCCTCATTGTAAAGATAAAATCACGTCATGCTCAGCGCGCCATATCTTTGTAAATGTGACTCCATGTTTCTCATCCCGAGTATGCTGACCATGTATTTCCTTGGGCCTGATGTCCCTATTCGTCTCGTCCATCTCATTTACGGGCTCAGCCCGCATTCAATCGAGCTTAACATATTGGGCCGACATTTATGTCATCACAAGCCCCCACTCCCCGAGCCGAGTAATAAATCGGTGAGAGGAAGTATACATCAACTACTCAAATAAAATCATATTATGCCACATAAGACCACCATTTCATCTGTGTTAAGCACGTTCATCCCGAGCGCGTCGCTTAGAGTAGTATGCCAATGATCCTCACTTCTGTCTGTGTTGAGCATGTCACCCCTAGGGTGTTACACCAAGAAATAAATAAGTTGTACATGTTGACCACGGCACCCCCAAGGCCTGCTGAGCATGTCACTCATAATGTTTTACACCAAGTAATAAATAAGTTGTACATGTTGACCACGGCACCCCCAAGGCCTGCTGAGCATGTCACTCATAATGTTTTACACCAAGTAATAAATAAGTAATACATGCTGGCCATGGTACCCCCACGGCCTGCTGAGCATGTCACTCATAATGTGTTACATCAAGTAATAAATAAACCGGACACGCTGACCATGTCACCACCCCCAAGGCCTGTTGAGCACATCGTCCCTGAGACTCGTCAAGCATGTCTCTCATAAGGTGTTATATCGAGTAATAAATAAACCGTACACGCTGACCATGTCACTCCAGAGGTATGCTGAGCATGTCAACCATAAGGTGTTACACCAAATAATAAATGAATGTCCATGCTGAGCATGCTACTCAGGTACGTAGTACACCAACGATCTTCATTTTTCCATGCTGACCGTGTTACCCGAAAAATAATCTCATGGTGAGCATGTCACTCATAATGTGTTACACCAATAATTACACCTTACATGCTGACCATGTTATCTCAAGGCATGTTGAGCATGTACTTCAAAGTAGAGAACGAATAACCTTTAATTCGTACATGGTGAGCATGTACGTTACTCCATCTTCTCATCCCAGGGTCATTTTGCCAAGGCTTACCATGTCATTATGTGGAGTATTATTTACCTAGTCATTTTTATCCAATCATTAATTTAGAGAGACATGTAATTCATGGTTGACTCAATTGTTTTTCATTTTTGAAGGACCAAAATACCAAGTCAGAATTCATCATAACATGTAATTTTATACTATTAACCGAATATTGTTCATGTTCTAAGAACTCCAACAGTCCAACCTAGTAGACACACCGCGAAGGACATGCTGCTGTCGTGCCGGAGTGCCTCGCCGCCGCCCCAGAAACTCTGACCGCCACTGACTGCCGCTGCCCGTAAAACTGAACGTCGATGCCGCTGCTCTGAAGAAGTTCGTCCCATCTCCGGAGGAACAGATTCGCCGGCCTATTGAACCGCCGGAGGCCCGGAACAGCACACCCACTGCGCCTTTACGTTACTTCCCGTCATGGGATACAACCTTTGGCGTCGTTGTCTTCTCTCATAGACCCCGGAACGCGGCCGGAGAAAGTGGCAGCTCCTCCTTCGTACTGCAAGCGGCTGACGAGGTCGAGAGTTTGGCGCAACACCGCATCAGCCGTCACTGCCGACTGCTGTATCCCTTCTTTCCTGGTTCGCGCCGCCGCCTATCTGGGCGGTCTTCACCGCTCTGTCCTCGTATTTTGTTGCTGCTGCGTGTGGAGCTTCTCCTGAGCCGTCCATTCCTCCAGAGAAAGGTAAATTCTTTCCACCTTATCCTCTTATTTTGACTTCTTTTCAATTTTGACTTCTTTTTTAATTTTCAACTCTATTCTTAATTTTTGTTTAGTCATTCTATTTTTTGTTTCTTTTATGAAGTATTCTTGTTCTTTTTTTTGGAATGTTAGAATGTAGTACGTAATTAGTCATTACTGTCGAATTGCCTTTTTAGAAGATGATTTCCCTTTTCTTTGTAGATAACTAGTTATTGAATTTTATTTTGTAATTAATTAATGATTTTTCAATTTTTTTTTGTAATTAGCTTTTGATTCCCTTTATTTTCGGTAATTAGCTGCTGAAATGTACTACCTCTGTTCTTAAATAAATGCAACATATGAAATTTTACACTATGCACATGGTCTACTCTGACTACGTTTTATTAATGTATGAATATATTTTTATGAAAAAAATATTGTTAAATTTGTCTCATTATAAATTTTCAATATCTAAATTTTTTTTTAAAACTTTTTTACTAATATGAATTTATATATATTAATGGTCAAAGTTGTGTCTCGGTAAGTGTGAAATGTTGACCGTTGCATTTATTTAAGAACGGAGAAAGTATTTTATTTTATGTTTTGCTCATTTCTATTTATTTGTATTTTAGCTTTCCGTATCTTATGGATGTACTGGACTCCATAGACTTAAGTGAACTTTCGGAACCGGTTATTGGAACGGCTTTAGAAAATGTACCTTGGATATATGATAATCCTGACATTGAGGTAGCTAGTCCAGAATCTCCAATAGTTGACTTGGTGAGACTGAAGAAATGTCGTCCTCGTGGGCTATACGTTCCTTTAGATGCGACTCACATTGAATCATGCAAATCACGACTTTCATTTTCTGAGTTTGAAAGTTATCGGGGACTTTTCCCGTCCGATGTTACCATGGTTATCCCGAACCGAGATGACATAGTCACTGAGCCCCCTGAGGGTGATTTTTTCGGGATACATACCCTCTCCGTGAGACTAGGATTTAGTCTCCCCATGCATCCTTTCATCACTGAGTTTCTATGTGAGCTTGAGATTCCTCCGTGCCAGCTCACCCCATTTGGTCATCAGTACCTGGTGGCATTTTTGGCCCGGTGTAAGGAGATCAAGGTTAAGCCGTCTCTAGATCTTTTTAAGCACCTGTTTAGGGTTGGTCAATGCTCCCGAGCTAATAGTCTGTCATGGGTATCTATTTCCCAATGTGCCCACCTTGACGCGTGGAAAGTTTCGCACAGTAGAATCAGTAATTGGAAGGAAGAATTCATCTCTGAGTCTACCGGACATGCTCTCCCCTTCCCCACAATTTTCAGCCCTCATTATAAGAAGTTTGCGTGTCTCACTCTTCCCGCCGATCAAGAGTTATGGCCGGAAAAGTTCTAAGCGGGCGGGCCGTTTAACATTTCTACATATACTACCGAGGACCATTTGAGCGGACTTGATTTCCTCACCTCGGGCTTGTGCTCACCTTTGGATGTCCTCGTCCCCCTTTCTTTAGACTCAGGTTGTCTACGCTCACCATGCTCCTTTCGAAATAAGATCTCTCCCCTGATTAACAAATTAATATATGTGTATATTATTTATTTATTCTTACAGGTATGACGTCCCGTGCGGAGAGATTCAAGAAGATGAATGGCGAAGGGTCACATGCGTCTACCCAAGACCCGCCGAGCAAGAAGCAAAAGGTTGTACCCTCCTTGCAGGGTGAAGGTGCCTCGTCCCCTTCTGTGCCCATAACTAATGGCCCGGTTACCAAAGAGACGCGGCGCATCACCTGGAGTACTAGTGGTGCTCGTGATGTCACGCTCAAGGAAGGACTGAAGAGTGTGGCTGATGGACCGTTGGAAGATGATTGTCTTCATGCCGCAGCAGAGGTAACCACTCACTTTCCTTCATAACATTGTATGTATAACATTCATAAGCATGTGTGTGTGGTCAGCGGGTATACTGTACATTACGTGCCGGGCGACCACGCCCAAATATGATTAGTAAATATTTATTTAATAGTAAGGTATATGTGTATGTGTTCATTTTTTGTATAAAGGTATGTGTGATTAATAATATATATTATATAATATTTTTTGTAGCTTGTGTTGAAGATCTCCGGGAAGAATCGTCAGCATGTTGTGCGCGAGCAAGAGCTATTAAAGCTGCTTTCTGAAGAGCGGGCTGCCCATAAGAGATTGATGAGCGAAGTGATTGAAGCTCACAAGGTCAGGGAGGCACAGGAAAGGGACGCTCACGCTGCCGAGTTAACCAAGGTCCGCGCTGAGCGGGAACACTACATTGATTCCCACCTAGAAGAGATCGCTGAACGTTGGCTGAAAACTCCCGCCGACGTCGATAGACTTGACAAAGACGGTTTACTGTGCTACAATTTGGGGGAATATACCAAACAACAGGAAATTTATGTTGTTTTGAAGGCCAAGCACGGTGCCTCATGCATTGCCGATTGGGGGCTTCCCTTTGAGATTCCTAATCCAGAGCCTGAGAATGTCGACTCTTTTTCCAGAGTCGTTCCATTGGGCGAGCTCCCTAGGGGTGCAGATCCTGATCACCCCATAACTTCCGAAGAAGTAGCAATGCTGGGGCTTTAGGTCGAGCGATCCCCTCTTTGACCATCTCCATGCCTTGGAGAGTGTTAGAGTTAGACTACCATAACGTGATCTGCATGTTTTTCTTTTTCTTTAGTACCTAATTTGTTAGATCGTTTTTTGAATTTCAAGCAAACAATTATCTTGACAATGTAATATTTCCTTTTAATATCGTTTTTTTAATATAGTTACCTATACGGGTGATCACGTTGCACACCGCGCCATGCTCAAACGGGGTGTGCACGGTCATTTTTTTTGTTGTATTATATGATGGTAAAGCGCTGAGCATAGAACTCTGTGCCTCCCCCTCCCCAAACTTCTCCTGATGTTGGATATGAGAACTTTGGTTCACTATGATGGCACCGCACATAGCTAGGGGGTTACCATGGACAGCAAAAGGCACAAGTTGTCGGGGACTCCTCCTCCTTTGCTACGTTGTGCGCATCACTCAGCAGTGACCTCAGAGCCATGTTGAGTGAGCGAACCTGATGACTAGGTTTGCATAGGGCACGCGACGTCTTTCGGGAAACATGGTCGCGCCTAGGGATTCCTATATGCGCATCCTGACCATACAACCCCAGGGTTAGGCATTGTAAGGAACTTGCCCAGGGCATACTCCTTTTTTTATGGTAACACATTGAGTGTCGCCCAAGCTTTTATTGTTATCAATACTATACTAAAATATCCTCCCATAGTGACCACAGAGGGTTTTTTTGGGTGCGAAACGTTCTCATAGTATGGTGACGGTAACGGACCGTGCACACCATAGTACTTTATTGATGAGTAGATGTTGAACTTAAATTATAGTGGTGAGATAAAACACCAAAAGAAGTATATTACTGGTAGAACTTGATTAGGTGCTCAGCATTCCAGGTCCTCTCGATCTCCTTCCCTTTAGGTGTCTGAAGTTTGAAGGTCCCCGGACGGATCACAGATTTTATGATGTAAGGACCTTCATAATTCTTTGAAAACTTTCCGCCTTCCAAGGGTTTACTCACTTCTCTTTTCCTCAAGACATAGTCTCCGACGTCAAAGTTTCATTTGCGTACCCGAGAGTCGTGGTATGCCTTGACTTGCCTTCGATAGTTCTTTGCGCGGCAGAAGGCCGCTTCTCTTCTTTCTTCAATGAAATGAAGTTCGGTTGTCATGATTTCCTCATTTATTTCCGGATCATACTCTTCTTCTCGATGGCTACAGAGCATTACCTCAGCTGGCGCCCTCGCCTCAAAACCGTAGGCAAGGGCAAATGGTGTCTCACCGGTTGCCTTCCTCAGCGTGGTCCTGTATGCCCAGAGTATCTGTGGTAGTTCCTCAGCCCACTCGCCTCCGGCTGCTACGAGCTTTTTCTTCAAACCATCCATAATTGTGCGGTTTGCAATCTCCACCCGCTCATTTGCTTGAGGGTAAGCGACCGATGCACTGCTGTGTTTGATTCCCCAACTCTCACAAAAGTCATTAAACCCAGATGCTCCGAATTGCCTCCCATTATCGGTTATGATTTGTTGGGGCACTCCGAAACGACAGAGGATGTGTTTCATGACAAATTTTTTGCATTGTCCTTCAGTGATGCTCGCCAAAGGTATCGCTTCGATCCATTTGGTAAAGTAGTCTATGGCCACAATAACCCATCTCACGCTCCCGGTCCCCCTCGGCAAGGCTCCGATAAGATCGATTCCCCATCTAGTGAATGGTATGGCCATGCTGATGGGGGTGTAATGCGTTGCTGGGCGTCCCGGAGATTTCTGAAACTCTTGGCACACGACACACCTTTTAACAAAGTGTGCACATTCTTTTACAATGGTTGGCCAGAAGAATTCTTGTAGAATTACCTTTCGTGACATGGTGTGCGCCCCTTGATGCACTGAGCATGTTCCTGCGTGTATCTCTTCCATGGCAGTCATGGCCTCATTCGGTCGTAGACACTTGAGGAGTGTGCCATTGTACGCCCTTTTATACAGCACGTCATTTAAAATCGTATAACTTGGTGCCCTCATCCTGATCACCTTGGCTTCAACCTCCTTAGCAGGCAATATTCCCTCACGAATATATTTGGTGAGGTGGTCTATCCAGTCCTCGTGTCTAGCAATTATGGTGTGCACAGGACACACATATATGCTAGAAGTGTCTAGTTCTTCCACTCTTGTGATCCTTGAAATATTCTCAGGGGTCTCTGCGCTGAGTTTGGACAGCATGTCGGCCTCAACGTTCTGTCCCCTCGAAATTTGTTCAATCTCATAAGCTATGAACAATTTTAAGAGTTCCAATGCAGCATTGTGGTACTGCCTCATGTGTTCCTCCTTTGCCTCAAATTCGCTTGTGATTTGTCCCACAACTAGCTTTGAATCACATCAGATCTTGACCTTCTCCGCCCGCATGTTCGCCGCTAGGCGCAGACCACATAACAGAGCTTCATACTCCGCTTCATTATTAGATACATTAAAATTGAACCGGATGGCATAGTAGGCCCTAAAGCCTTCGGGCGTGGTGAGGACCACTCCTCCGCCACAAGATTTGGCCGCGGAGGAGCCGTCCGTGGACAGTATCCACCACTCGGAATCATGGTCTTCATGCCTCGTCTTCGTCGCTTCTTCACGTGTTGTGCATTCCACTATGAAATCCGCAAGAGCTTGCCCTTTGACTGAAGGGTGTGGCCTCACTTCTATGTGGAATTGACTAAGGTATATTGCCCATTTGACCATCCTTGATGATGCTGTGGGACTCCTCATCAACGCGCCCAGGGGTTGGTGTGACAAAATATGGACGGGGTGAGCTTGGAAGTATTGTGCTAGTCGTTTGACTGTCCACACCACTGACAAAACAGTTTTCTCTATGGCAGTGTACCGTAGCTCAGCATCCCTCAAGGTTTTGCTGACATAGTAAACAGGTCTCTGAGCACCACCCTCCTCACGTACCAAGACAGAGCTTATTGCACTCGGGGAGACCCCCAGATATAAATAAAGGGTCTCCCCCGTCTCTGGTTTAGATAACACCGGAGGAGATAAGAAACATTGCTTCAATCCTTCGAACGAAGTTTGACACTCCTCAGTCCATATAAAACCTTTTGACTTCTTCATGATGTGGAAGAACGGTGTGGCTTTCTCAGCTAGTTTTGATAAGAAACGGTTCAGTGCTGCTAAGCGTCCTGTTAATCGCTAGACCTCTTTAACATTACGGGGAGGCTCCATGTCCAGAATGGCTTTAACCTTCTCTGGATTTGGCTCAATTCCTCTTCAGCTTACCAAGTATCCTAGAAACTTCCCGCCTTGTACCGCAAAAGTGCATTTCTTTGGATTGAGGCGTAGATTAAACTTCTCCATGATTTTGAATACCTCTGCCAAATCCATAACATGCGTGCTCGATTTTTTACTCTTCATAATCATATCATCCATGTAGGCCTCCATGGTGCGGCCTAAGACAGGTCTGAAAAGCTTAGAGATCACGCGGGTGTACGTTGCCCCAGAGTTTTTTTTAGTCCAAATGCCATGACCAAGTAACAGAAAACGCCCTCTAGTGTCATGAACGAGGTCTTCTCTGCATCCTCCTCATGCATGCAAATCTGGTGGTATCCACTGAAGGCATCCATGAAACTCATCAGCTCACACCCCGCTGTTTCGTCCACCAACTAGTCGATGTTAGGCAATGGGAATGGATCCATCGGGCATGCCTTGTTGAGATCTGTGTAATCAACACACATCCTCCATGTTGGGGGTTTAGGTTCCAATACCACGTTTGCTAACCATTCTGGGTATTTAACCTCCTTGATATGTCCGATTTTTAACAAGGTGCCCACTTCTTTCCTTACGAACTCCCACCTGTCCAAGGACATGTAACGCTTCTTTTGTTTTACCGGTTTTGACGTGGCATCCACGTCCAGGCGATGAGAGATAACGTCTTTACTGATGCCTGACATGTCTTCTGGCCCTCTTGCAAATACACCTTGATACATGGTCAGGTGGCTATGATTTCAGCGTGGAGCTCAATCCCCAATCCGGTTCCTGTCTTAATCTTCCGCTCTTGTGTTTCGGAGTCAAGGGTGACCTCCTCCGTCCCTTCTGCGGATTCAGCACGGGGCCTTTGTTCTTCATCTTGTAGATATTGTGTGGCGATAGTGTTTGCCTGGAGGTCATGACGCCCCACCTTCTTTGTGATTTTTATGTAGCATCTTCGGGCGAGCTTCTGGTTCCCGCGTGCTATCCCCACTCCGATCGGTGTTGAGAACTTAATACAGAGATGTGTCGGGGACATAATGCACTGCAAATCTTCCAGCCCCGGTCGTCCGAGTATAAGATTATGTGCACATGCCAATCGAACGACTACGAACTCCATGTCGAGTTTCACTTTGTGGGACATGTCCCCTACTTCCACCGGGACTGTGATGACTCCTTCTGCCTCGATAGAGTCACCCGTGAACCCAGACAATGGGGTCTTGATCGGATGGAGTTTTCCTTTGGACAACTTCAGTTTCTCGAAAGTGTCGATGTACATTATGTTCACGGAACTTCCCGTGTCGATCAGGGTACGGTGTATGACAAGATCATTAATCTCCATTTTGATAACCATGGCATCCCGGTGTGGGCTTGGACATGGTGGTAGGTCATCATCTGTAAAACATATAGGCTCACGTCGTACCTTTTTCTTCATTAGAGAGTGCATCATCTCGCCAATATACAATTGAAGGGCCCACTTCTTCCGAAGGGATGAAGAGTCACCACCCGCATTACCTCCATAAATGAAATTGATGTCATGGTGTCTTCTCTCCCGTTTCGGCCCTGGTTCTTTCGAGGCCTCCTCGTCGCTCTCATTCCCGATATGCCTTTTCTCTGCCATGCGTGTCTCCTGGTGCGTGCACGCCACTTGTTCTGAAGGCTTCCTCCATACATGGTTGGGTTGTTGCGTATCCCCCTTAACAAAATTATTCGAATGACTCCTTTGAATCAGTCTCTCAATCTCTCGTTTCAAGGTGAAGCACTTCTCCGTATCATGACTATCAACCCGGTGATAGCGACAATACTTTTTAGCACCAGAGACAGTGTACACTTCACCCTCTGGCCTCGGTCCTTGCATGAGACCTATACGCTCGGCATAGTACATGATCGTGCCCACCGGATGGGCTAGGGACACTGGGCTCGCATTAGAAATCTGCCTTGGACCATAATTGAAATCTTTCCTGTTTTTCTTTTGCTTTTTGTGGTGAGGGGTAGACCCTTCCCTCCAAGGTTCCGATGACTCATCCTTCTTCTTTTGCACCTCTCGAATCTCCGTATCGGCGCATCGATCGGCCCTCTGAAGGGCTGCCTGGTACGACCTTGGCGGGTCCCGAATGAGACTTGAGGCGAACTCCCCAGCTCGTAACGCTGCCTGGAACATGGCAAGGCGAGTTTGGTCATCCACCCCATGCACGGCAACAGACTCCTTCCTCCACCGTATCACGAAATATTTTAAGTCCTCACTCTTCTTCTGCTTCACGGTCAGGAGGTGTGAGTAGTGTAGCTTGGTTCTTTTGCTCGCAGCAAAGTGTTGAAGAAACCTTTGCGCTAAGTCCTCCCATTCATCAATCGAGCCATGGGGGAGAGAATTGAACCACTCACACGCAGTACCCTCCAACGTAGCTAGGAAACATCGGCAAATTATTTCCTCCGATGCCCCAATCATAATCATATTAGCGTAATAACGTGACAAATGTTCCTGGGGATCTGAGGTTCCCGAATAGGCCTTGACATGGGGTGCCTTGAAGCCAACCGGTAACGGGTATGCCATGATCCGTGTGGTGAACGGGGTCAGCGTTTTCAGTTTAGCGTCTGTGTGTCCATCTCCTGCATCTACTCGTCGCTGCAAGTCCTCGATTTTTCTCCATAGCTTCCTCACCTCCACATCATTCGGATCATTCTCGGTTCTGTCTACGTGTATCGTCACATGTTTCTTACCACCGTCCTCTACTTCTGCGTTCCTCGGTCTTTGTGAAGGTTTTTCAGTCCCATCGATATGCTCAGTCATGTGCCCAAGTGAATGGTGACTAGCAGTCACATGAGTGACTTTGGGAACTTGTGCACGCTTCTCCTCATCATGGTCGCGCCGTCCACAGTGGTTTTGTGTATCCCTTTCTTTCTCCACATGGTGAGATTGTCCAATACGGTCTTTAGCAGAGCGTCGTCGGTATCCCAACCTGCTAAACACCGAGGTTTCACTTTGAGCTGGTTGGTTCGAAGGGGCAGGGATCCGATATCCCTCTCTTCTCTCTCCATCTTTTTGAGATGGCGCGGGTGATGTCATCTCCATCTCCACCACCGGATGATTAGTTGGAGCTTGAGTTCCATGTGGTTGAGGAGGCTTTTGAACGTCAGGAATTGCACGGCGTACGTCCTTCGCAAGAGTACCTAACATCTTGGTCATCCCTAGGATGGCACCATGGACGTCAGGCACTTTTACGGGAGCCACCGCAGGGCGACTGAGTCGGTTACGAAGATCCTGACCCGACGAGTTGGACGCAGTGTGTCCATCAGCGGGTACCTCCTTCTCAGCCATGGTAGTAACCATTGTTACCACGTCTGAAATTGCCTGAGTGTATCTTCAGCTCTCAATGAAAGCACCAAAATGATGGAAGTAAATCCACCGGAAAATAATTAATAAGAGATAGCCGAAAATAATTAAAGTACTCAGAATAATACTTAGAGAGATAATTGTATGTAGTGTATTCAATGTATTCAGCTTCATCGTTCTTCCAAGAGTTACATGATTTATAATACAAAATTGAGACAAGAAATATTTGGGCGACGTGGTCGCCATGCCTGAACTGACGCGCCACCATCCTCTGATTTGTAGGACTGATTGTGCGAGTTGACCCGTGATCTCCGAGATTTGTTGTTGGTCACGTAGCTTCTGGGAAGTAGCATCATGCATCTGCGATGGTCTAAGCGCTTGTGCACCACGCGTGTAGAGGTGCGCCATGTGATGCTTAGCATGCCACATGCAAATCCCATGGTAGATGTAAGAATGTGTCATGCTCAGCATGTCATGTCTAAGCCTCATTGTAAAGATAAGATCACGTCATGCTCAGCGCGCCATATCTTTGTAAATGTGACTCCATGTTTCTCATCCCGAGTATGCTGACCATGTATTTCCTTGGGCTTGATGTCCCTGTTCGTCTCGTCCATCTCATTTACGGGCTCAGCTCGCATTCAATCGAGCTTAGCATATTGGGCCGACATTTATGTCATCACCATTGATTGTACTACTATTGTTATTGTTGATATTATTTCTATTACTATCACTAGTATAATTACATTTTTATTTTATTTTTTACTAACGGTCCCTTAACGGTTCCGTGCACATATTTTTTATAGGAATCAAGAACCGAACTGTTAGTAACAACTAGGAACCGAACCGTTAACAACTAATACCACATTTGTAGGAACCGAACCGGGTTATAACGGTTGGTTCCAACCGTTTCTACGGTTCCTGATTCCGAAATCTCACCCTTAACTTTCATAGATCTAAAAGAAATCCAAATCAGAGACACTTAAATTTTGACGTAATTCTAAACTCCATTAAGATCTTCCAGAATCTATATTGGGACAACCCATTAGTTACTTAGCTAGGGTAATTCTAGTTGTACGCAAAATGTATAGTGCATTAGTGCAGTGAGTCATAGACATTTTGACAGATGATTATGCTCTTTTTAAATGAATTACCTATGTCTATAGAAGGTGTGCGTCCAAAAATGTACCTTACAAATGTAATTTTCTCTGTTTTAGCTCATTCCATATCTCTCTTTCATTTCTAGTGTTTTTTTTTTACTGTTCGCCAGACCGGATAAGGTTGGTCTTTTCCTTATCTCCATGTCAGTGGCTTAGCTTCCCGCTGCAGCCATGGCCGAAGCTTCTAGCTTTACCCCATCCACTCTCCTCCACCCTTTCAATCACTCACGCCGAATCCATTCTGGGCTCATCTGTCATGCATTCTTCATCAGAGGAAATCAAACACATTTCACCGTACGATGTTCCTCTGTTTCCGCGAGGGTCACAGAACCCCAAAGACTCCCTTGGGGCTGCGATACCGATTCGCTCGAGAGCACGTCTCTTTTGCAGAAATGGCTGTCCGACTCTGGTCTGCCTCCCCAAAAATTGGCCATTCAAAGAGTGGATGTTGGAGAGAGAGGCCTAGTTGCTCTTGAGAAAATCAGGAAGGGAGAGAAGCTGCTTTTCGTGCCACCCTCACTCGTTATCACCGCTGATTCGGTATTCTTACCAACTGATTCCTCACCAGAAATACCTATGTTAACGTTTTCTGTTAGGCAATATAAACACAATTTGTTTCTTCACTGTCTTCTTCCTATATTTTCTGACCTGTAACTCTGTTAGTTGAGTAGATTGTTTACTATGCAATAGGAATTTGGGGTTATTGTATGTGTTTGTAGATTTTGATTACAAGTTAAAAATTATGCAGAGTAATTTGTAAGGATTCCATTTTAAAATATTCTTATAGGAGTGGAGTGTCTCTGATGCTGGCCAAGTGTTGAGGAGTTACAGGGTGCCAGATTGGCCGTTAATAGCAACATATTTAATAAGTGAAGCAAGCCTGATGAAGTCTTCAAGATGGGGAGACTACATCTCTGCCTTGCCTAGGCAGCCTTACTCACTTTTATATTGGTAATTGGTAAACACTTGCCTATTGTGATCATCCCTGAGAAAATTTTGTTTAGGATGAGTTTGGATGATAGTTTTTGGAGGGGAGATGTTTGAAGGAATATTTGAGATTTGAAAATTTTGAAGAAATAACATAACAGATTAACAGGTGATCATACAACATTGTAATAGTGCATTGGTCTGTATGGACACATTCTTTGGTTTCAATAAAAATCCATTTTTATTTTATAAAAAATGTGATCATCTAACATTTTAAGCTCACTTTATTCTTTTTTCATAAAAACATTCTATTTATCAAGGTATTGGTTTAGCAAGGGTTATTTGACTGATATGGCATGACTGAATCTTTTGAGTTTTTCAAAAGGAAAAATGATTGATAAGATTCATTTCAGCCAAATGATTCAAAAGTTACTAAACCTTCTTTAAGCCTTCCCCTCCCAAACTTTTTAGACTCTATCCAAACTGACCCTTGGACATCAGATGTTCCACCCCCCACCCCATGATTGTAAAGGTAAGTTCTGAGTTGGTTCTCGCCACAGCTTCTATATATCATTTCAGGACTCGTTCAGAGCTTGATAGGTATCTTGAAGCATCGCAAATAAGGGAGAGAGCAATTGAAAGGGTCAATGATGTTGTTGGGACGTATGGCTTCTTTTATTGATCATTTAAGAAACTGGAATGTGGATATGATACTTTACAGAACATGTATGTTTCCGATGTATATTCAATTCTTTGCTAATATGTTCTCCGTTGTCCCATTTTCTTTCAGGTACAATGACCTGAGGCTCAGAGTATTTTGTAATCATCCTGAACTATTTCCTGAAGAGGTACTTTGTAGAAAATGGTCATACTTTAATTCAATATTTGAATTTTGAATCAAATCCATAACTAGTTTTATTTTTTTCTAATAGAAAAGAAATTTTGTCCCCTTAATTACTAGTTCAATGATTTTCAATAGGTCATTAGGTCTTTAACCAAATCATGTGAAAACAGAAAACTAAAAGAAAGTTAATCTGTTTGATGATTCTACTTCAAAAGGTTTATCAATTTGTGCCTATAATCCTGTTTTAATGTTAACTAAAATTTCAAGCAGAGATGTTGGTTTTAAGAAGTCCATTGTTATGCCGATCTCATAATATTGAAAGAGCATAGTCTCTGTTATAGAAGAATATGGGTGTCAATTAAGGCTTCGTTTCGCAGCCATATCTGAGTAGATAACTAGCTTTTGAGTTATTTGATGAAATAAATATCACCAAATGCTTTTCCTTTCAGAAAGTTCATTTAAAAAAGCTTACCAAGCAGGCATTATATGTCACTGTTTCAAACAAGAAAGTATAAATGGTACACCATACACTACTGCATTGTTTATTTTCTTTTCTTGTGCATAATATTGTGTAATACACTTATACACTAGTTTAAGCGTATTTACGGGACTAATGATGGATGTTGAAATGTCATCGGTTGATGAATCAGTAAGATCCTTAGCACTTTAGCAACAGCTGTTGAGAGTTGGAGTTTTTTAAGGGTTGTAGGGAAGTTGCAAAAACTCCGATAATTTCCACCTGCATTTTCAAACCATTCAAAACTAGAATGACTTTGTAATTCAGAAGCTTGATTATTGTATTTTTCATCATAATCACTCTATGTAAGTGACTACTAGATGCTAAAGGAATTTCATGGGAAAAATACTGAGAACTGGTTTTCTCTCTTTTCTCCTCTGTCTTCTATTTATCTTACCCCCTCCCCACAATTGCTTCTATATTTTAGGGCTTGTTTGGTTGGGGTTTTTTGAGGGGTGGCCGGGTTCGGATTCGTTTTTGTTTTACTATTTTATCTTTTTTTTTGTTAGTCTTAACTAGAAAATAACTATATGCATAGTTAAATCATGTATTGATATTTTTTTGCCTTCACTTTCTTTCATACCATCTAAACATAAGAAAAATAAATAAATAATATCACCTCTCCCCCTCCCCCAGTAGTTCCCTCCCTTCTGTAATACCCCAACCAAGCAAAGGCTTAGTTCTTGATATGTACTCAATTGTTAGTTGGACTTCTCTTGAGTTGAAGTTAGACAAATTATGCTTTGTTATAAGATCTACTGTTTTTGTAATAATGCTTCAAGATGTCTCATTATGTCACATAAACATCCCACATTATTACATTATTGCAGATATTCAATATGGAAACCTATAAATGGTCATTCGGCATCCTCTTCTCACGTTTGGTGTGTATTTAACGTTTAACTCTGATTGGATTATCACCAAAGTTAACAGCTACCTTAAAACAAGATTGCTGATTGCAGGTCCGTTTACCCTCAATGAATGGTAGGGTCGCCTTAGTACCTTGGGCAGACATGCTGAACCATAGTTGTCAGGCATGTAAAGTCTCTGTTGTGATAAATATTAGTAACTGTGATATACTAGTGTACTACTACAAAATCCTATATCTTATGTCTATGAGCTTCATATAATTTGTCAAGGTGGAAGCATTTCTGGATTATGATAAATCATCACGAGGAGTTGTGTTCAGAACTGATAGGGCATATGAGCCAGGTGAACAGGTACACCCACTCCTTTTGTTGTTGGCACAAATGCACAATGACTAGTTGAATTATTCACCATTCAGTAGTTTACTAGCTTCGGCAGTCATTGAGCCATCATCTCATTAGTGATCAACTTGCACACTCCCTTGGGCGTAGGTTTATGCACGTTGGAACTTCTAAACCAAACAACTCTTGGGAACTTTTCCTATTGTTAAATAAGATGATGATTACAAGTCGATCACAAAATTGAAGTTCAGGCCTAGCCCAACAATTACAATTAAAAAAGATCGCAAGTGTAATGACGATAACTAACAGAACATACTCTGCATGTCAAGCTTGTCATGGCGCATGGCGATTGCCATGGCGCGAAGACATTTTTTCACTGCGCATGGTGATTGCCATGACGCGAAGGCATTTTCACGGCGCATGACGATGGCGCATATGCGAATGGCACATATGGCGCTATGACAAAGACCATTTTTTCATGGTGATGGCTCATATGGCGTGTTCCATATCTCGCCATTGACAACTATGCTACATGTAATGGCAAAGTTCGACTCTGATAGAGAGTAAAGAGCATCGATAAAATATGGGAAAGTCTAATGAAGTGAGGAGGGCATTGTATTTCTCATAGTTGTCATGGCGCATGACGATGGTGATGGTGCAAAAATGGCACACCACTAAAACACTACATCAAACAAGTTTAAATATACGTGTATGACTTAACCATCACCAAATTTTGTTTCAATTCCAGATTTGTCTGACTTCCTAATCAAATTTTAAGCTGAAATTTTGTGAAGCCAATCTACATTTTATGAAAAACATGCTCACAAAATTTATCAAAACATTACACTGGGAACCACCTCAAAATGAGACAGCCGGACGGTGGATCCTGTCAGGCCGACCTACCTGGATCGTTACTCGTGTTATATATATATATATATATATATATATATATATATATATATATATATATATATATATAATTATGAGTAGTGTTCCTGTCAGGACCTCAAAAAACGGACCTCCGTACGGACCTCGACGTTTGGGCCCCTTCCCGGTAGAATATTTTGATGAATTTTTTTGAGCATGTTCTTCATCAAGTCTAGTTTACCCATACCAAATTTCAGCTAAAAATTCCATCGGGAAGGCAGTCAAATGATTTTTTGAAGTTAACTGGGCACTTTATATACATACAAAATGCAGTTAACTTCCAAAAATTATTTGGCTGCCTTCCCGAGGGAATTTTTAGCTAAAATTTGGTATGGGTAAACTAGACTTGATGAAGAATATGCTCAAAAAATTTCATCAAAAAATTCCACTGGGAAGGAGCCCAAACGCCGAGGTCCGTACGGAGGTCCGTTTTTGGAGGTCCTGACATGAACTTTCCTCTATAATTATATATATATATATATATATATATATATATATATATATATATATATATATATATATATATATATATATATATATATATATATATATATAGGGGAGAGTTCAAATAAAAAGTGGTCTTCTCGTGCAAAGTGCGCAAATTGCACTTTTACATGTTTCGCTTGCATGTTTTCTTGTTTTCGTTGCACTTTTTCGAGGTAGCGAAAAAAATTGGGTTATTTACAAAACTGCCACCGTCATTTTGGAGGAAGTTGGTCAAAATCGCAATAGTGAAAAAGTGCAACGGAAATCAGTAAAAGTGCAAGCAAAAGTGCAAATTTCGTACTTTGCACGGGAAGATCACTTTTTATTTGAACTCTTCCATATATATATATATATATTTATAAAGTGCAAGCAAAAGTGCAAATCTCTATATTTATATATATATATATAGAGAGAGAGAGGCCATTTGGGGCCCTTCCCGGTGAAGTTTTTCGATGATCTTTTTTGAGCATGTTTTACATCAAGTCCAGTTTATCCATACCAAATTTCAGTTAAAACTTCAATCGGAAAGGCATTCAAATAAATTCTTTATAAAAACTGCTCTTTCAGTTTGTTTCAACAATTTATGTGACTGCCTTCCCGATTGATTTTTTAGATGAAATTTGATATGGATAAACTAGACTTGATATAGAACATGGTCAAAAAATTCCACCGGGAAGGGCCCCAAAAGCCCTTTGGCCGGAAGGCGAATCCTGTCAGGCCGGCCTGACAGGATCGCTACTATATATATTATATATTATATATATATATATATAGGGAGCGGTTCCGGTTAGAACAGATCTTAGGAGAAAAATGAGAACGAATCTGGACCGTTGGATTGTATTATGTGGAACCAAATTGTGCATTTGATGAAACTGAAATGTGCATTAAATGATATTGAAATGTGCAAAATAAAAATTAAACTCAAGTGTGCATTAGATGAAATTGATATGTGCGAAAAAAAAGTACAAAAATAACACCGTATCGTACTTTTTATTCTGCACATTTCAGCTTCACCTAGTGCACATTTCAATTTCACGTAATGCACAATTCAACTGCACATAATGCACAATTCAACTGCACATAATGCCACTCTATCGTACCCTTTGTGATGCACATTTCAATTTCACCTAATGCACATTACAGTTTCATCTAATGCACACTGAATTTCACTTGAAGCAAATCTAACGGTCCAGATTCGTTCTCATTTCTCTCATAAGATCGTGTTCTTATTTGAACCAAAACCTATATATATATATATATATATATATATATATATATATATATATATATATATAGGGGAGGGTTCAAGAAAGAAGTAGTCTTCCCATGAAAAGTGAGAACAAATCTTGATCTTCCATCACTTGAAAATAGATGGATCAGATGAACTTTAAACACAAGAGATGATTTCAAAAAATCTGCAAACGTTTATACTATAAAGTGGACAATTATTGACTAAAAGTGCACTCATGCGTGTCAAAAAAAATTGTTACAATTTTCAAGCTTGTGCACTTTTTATTTTATACAGTATTGCACTTTTGTACTCTACGTGTGCACTTTTTGACTATTCTGATGCACATTTGTCATAATATTTTCAATAAAAGTTCTCCATAATTACAAATATGCCACCACATTTCCTACCTCAAAATTGATCTTTTCCATCCATTATTTCATATCAATGGCCAAGATTAGTTCTTATTTTTCACCTATGTAGTACTTTTTATTTGAACCAAACTCTCTCTCTCTCTCTCTATATATATATATATATATATAGATTGGGTGGGGGGAAGATGTCCCCTTGCCCCCCTTTGTATGCGCCCCTAAATCCGACCATATATAACATAAGCAGGTCATTTTTAAAAAAATTAATCTTTGTTTTTTAAGATCAGTAAATTGGAAATAATATAGAAACAGAATATAAAACATAGTAAAATGCCAAAGTATATATATTATTTAAAAACTTGAAAAACATTTGAAGCTAAAAAAATCCAAAAATAAATGAAAATTTATAAAAAAAAATAAAATTGAAATTAAAAATGTTAGAATGTACAATTTTTTCCTGTTTTTTTTCTGAATCTATACATTTTTCTTAGACATTTTTTCCAAAAAAACCTGCTATAGCAAGTCAAAAACGGTTAAATAGTTGGATTGATCGGGTTTTCAGAAGTAAGCGGACTTAGTATTACTTTAATAGTTAATACTAAATAGTAGAGGGGTCATTTTTATCTTTTCCCATAAAATAAAGTGAATTTATTAAATATAAGGGCATTAAAGAGCTTTAAAGACCCCCACTCCCCCAGTAGCCCCCAAAAAACTTCACTGAACTTCTTGCCCAAACCAATGGCCTGATTCTCGACCTGTCAAAGGTCGAGATGATGGGCTACCGTTCACTTTTCAACGCACATATCTTCCATTAATGGGTAGCTATGCAATGACCATGAACAAGACACATGAACAGTCATTGGAATAGGTTGGCATTTTCCTATGTCAGCCCATTTTTACTTATAGACAGCTATATGTGGCGGTTTCGAGAGTAACAAGTTTATTTGGGTTGAAGTTTATAATGTGACAAAGGCAAACGATCAACCAAGTTTGTGTGGGATGTTATATACTCCGTATAAAGAAATTTAAAGTAATTCTTAGTTTCCCGTGACATTTTTGTGGATACACACCTATTTGATCCTATGATGGTTACATTCAACTTTTCCAATTTATTTCTTAGTATGTTATTACAAAGACACATCATATAGGATTTTATTTGTCTATTTTAATAAATTGGGCTGCCATTCAGTTTATTATAATTCTTATATAAGTGCTTCTGAGTTTGTATTTAGGCACTTCACTCCCGTGCAACGCACGGGTGGAGAAACTAGTAGACTTAATACTAAATGGTAGAGGGGTCATTTTTTACCTTTTCCCATAAAATAAGGTGAATTTATTAAATATAAGGGCATTAAAGAGCTTCAAAGACCCCCAGTAGCCCCCAAAAAACTTCACTGTACTGCCCAAACCAATGGCCTGATTCTCGACCTGTCAAAGGAGAAGACCTAATTTACAGTAAATTACATAGTACCAAGTAGGGAAATCATAAATTAAGGAACACAAAACTTTTCAATCATTTCGTTCCTATCTATCTGGCGATCTCAAATCAATAACTTGTCAGTTTCAAGTGTTAAATTAAATTCCATATGTGTGTGGAACTCCTGCATGTGTTTTTCTGATGGGAGTTGAACCTATGACCTCCCAATACTGGGAGACCATGGGGCTATGACCTCTTACCATCAAGCCAAAGGGCTCATTAGCTATTGTTGAAGCTCATGGAACTTTATCAAACATTCTCATTTAATTGCATAGCGTATGAGATTTTTACCAAACATTCTCATTTGCTTTTTGATGTACATCTGACCTTTCGGGTTACATATTGCAGATTTTTATATCATATGGAAAGAAATCTAACGGAGAGCTGTTGCTTTCATATGGATTTGTCCCTAGAGAAGGAACCAATCCTAATGATGCGGTTGAATTATTAGTCTCAATTAACAAGTGTGATAAATGTTACAAGGAGAAATCAGAAGTCTTGAAAAAGTACGGGTTATCCACGTGAGTATTTGATTGGTAGTCCTCAGCCTCATCTATGTATGGAATTATAGCTACCTAATAAAAATAGCTTTTGATTTTAATGTGTCTTGGTACCCTCTTTTTTAATTTGACCCTGCTTTTAAAAAAAATGAACATAATTTGCAATTTTATATACTTCTTAATAGATCAGAAAGATTTCCTGTACAAATTACTGGGTGGCCATTGGAGTTGAAGGCGTATGCTTATCTAGCCGTCAGCCCCCCGAGTATGAATAGACAATTTGAAAAGGTATGACAGATTTAATTATGAAAGCAATAAGTTATTATTGGTATTTGAGATTACTCTGAAAAGAGAATTGTTCTAGATGGCCGCTGCTGCATCAAACCAGGCCCCATCTTCCAAGAAGGATATCAAGTATTCTGAAATAGAGGAAGATGCACTGCAATTAATTCTTGATAGTTGTGAGTCTGGCATATCAAATTACTCCAAATTCCTTCAGGTACCACACTGTCTTCCATTCTCCCACATAATGTAAATACTTACACCTCGTGTGGTACATGGATATGAATGTAGTGGTAATAGAACACAAATTTCATGGAAAGGAGTGTGGGGATGAGTTCCGCTGTTTGGTAGATAAGAATGAAATTACTTGGGAATAGTTATTCTATTGTTTGGTAACATTTTGAATAGAGAGGGAGACTATACGAATAGTGTGGTTAAAGACCAAAGTGCCCTTTTGAGGGAATAAGTAGGGAATAATGAGTAGGGTGGCAAATAATGTAATTGTGAGAGGGCATTTGTGCCCATGGGACTCCTTTTTCGCCTGGATATGAACACAGTGCCATAGGAGTATAGGACCCCACGGGTAATCATTATTCAAATTTTGAGCAAAATAATCTCCGTAAGGAAAAAAGGAAGACATGCACATGGGAGTAATTTTGTCTTTGGGAGTAAACTGGGAATGGAAGAATTTCTCCCTTCTACAAAATGGGTTGCTCAGTACTCGGTAGTTATTTAAATGTATGGAAACAATCTAACAAAATCCTTCATAAGTGCAAATGAATGTTAGTGTTCATTCCATTAGCTGAGCTGTCCACTCTACCTATTTGTGTTTTTCAATGAAAGGCGAGTGGAGAAATGGATCTGGATATAACAAATCCAAAGCAGCTTAATAGAAGGGTGTTTCTGAAAAAGCTAGCAGTGGATTTGTGCACAAGTGAAAGGAGGATACTATACCGGGCACAATATGTAAGTCCACAATACAAACCTATTCCGTGTTGGCTCTATAAACTAGGCTCTGTTTGGCTACATGAGCTTAATTGTCTGGAAAAATAGTCGTCCATGTGTTACTTTTTTAATTGAAATGAAGATAAATGACGCTACCTTCATCTTTTTTATATTATTATGTCATTTATTTTGATTAAAAAGATGTTGTTTAGATAAATCATCATTAAATGCCATTTCAGTGTCAACAAAAGCAAATTGAGCTCATTCAATTATTTTTTTCATATTACGATATCTAACAGTGATGATGTAGCATATCTTAACGTTGTGTTAAATATATTGTTTTTCCTATGTGTTAATCTATTTCATTGTACATTGTACATTACTACATCATTCTCAAAGAGTTCATCATGGATGGATCTCCAAATTTGAAATTCGTATTACGAACAAGATGATTTTTTATTGGGAAAAATAATTTATATACTCCAACTTTGAAGTGGTGTGAAGTAAATACCCTAAACTTGCATATGTAATACGGAGTATAAATACCCCGACTATATTAAAAAACTTATGGTAACACCATAACCATATGTTTTTTTCCATAAATTTAAATTTATGGTATTAAGTTAATTATTTTTTTATGCTTAGCATTTATGAGGCCGAGGGTAACATTCACAGCCTCTATTTGCGATATATATAATATTACCTTTGAGGCTTCGATCTATATAGTTGCAACAATTTTAATTTGATATTTTCTAATCAAAGTATACTTTGATCATTAACATTGACTATTAGTAAAAATTATAAAAAAATCGCTTTTTGAAATTTTGGTTTGCGACAGCTTATATAAATAATTTTATAGGAAACTTTTCAATAGAATAATGAATTAAATAAAGTCAATATAGAGTGTGTGAACAATGTATAAGTCAATTAAATATATTAATGGTGAAAATCTTGTGACCGTGAATATGAATGGTAACTATATCTTCACAAATACTTAAAAGTACATTAATTTTTTTTGAAGGAGTACATTTAATTATTTATTTAACACCATAGTGCCGTTTGGATAAGAGCGGATGGAGCAAACCCTTAATTGATTAGTACAGCAAAACGCCGCAAAATGCAGCGGTTTGCTACCTACCCGCTGAAAAACAAACGAAGCCCATATATTTACATTTGTGGAAGAAAACAAATACCAAGTATGGTCATAGTGTTAAGGTAACTTTATATAAGGTTTGGGTATCATATATACTCCGTACAAGTTTGGAGTACTTAGCTCATACTCTTCCAAAGTTTTGAGTATTTGAATTATTTTGCCTTTTTTCATTTAATTCTTTTGGTCGCTTTTCTGCAGATATTGAGGAGTCGATTGAGGAATATGAGGAGTGGTGAACTAAGGGCGCTTCAGATTTTTGATGGGCTGAGAAACCTTTTCAAATGAGAACACCCGAGGTGATTTGTAGAAGGAAAATGTAGCGCGTTCTATTTTGGGTTCACAGTTATTATAATCCTAAACATACGAAATTACGAATAGGTTTGTGTACACTGTTGGAGAGTGAAGAGAAAATGGTCTTTCTTCTACTCCCTTGTGATCTACAACATTTCACTTTCTTATACTCAAATCTCAACCACATTTTTTACTTTTTCAACCTTCTATAGTGTTATATAGTAAAGTTGAGTTAGAAATTGTTGACATTATGGCACACTCTTATTGGTTAACAAATATTTTATTAACACTACTATTAAAACACTTAATTAGTTCCAAATAAAAAGGAAATAAAAGAGAGAGAAAGTAGGAGAAAAATATGCAAGGAGAAAACGTTGGAGAAAAAAGTGCTAACAATTATACAGATTTCACTAATTAAAAATTAAAACATTCAATAAATGCGTAGGAGAAAAGGCCCTTTAAGGCTTTAATATGTTTAATACGTAGGAGAGAAAGAAAAAACTTTAGTACATTAAAACATTTAATAAGTTTGAAAGGGCTAAGTAGGCAAAAAATATGGAAGGGCTAATGGAAAAGATTTGAGAAAAAAACATAAAAACATATCTTCAAGACCAATCATATTAAATTATTAATAATGGGATATAACTTTCAGAATAAATGCAATATCAATAATTCAATTTCCAAAAAAATCTTACATTACCAAATTCTCCTTTTAATATAGAGGCTCTAATACACATAATAAAACATTAAGTATACAAAATTACAGTTACACGTTTGAAAGAGGTTATAATGCATGACTAAATTACTAAATACAATTAAACGAGACTCTAATCGTATATTCGTATAACAACATTGTTACACATTTGATATATGTGACTTTCCAAACAAAAGTAAACCCCACATACTCCCAATTACTTCCGATTCACCAATTTTTTTCATCCTTCATATATCATCAAATTAACACTATAAATAAATTACTACTATTACAACAATTAGCATATAAAGCACAACACAATCACAAAATTCACATACTCCCAAAAAATTGTGATTTCTCACCGGTCTTCTATAGTGCAATATGATTGCATTGGGAATATCTCAATCAACAATAAAATTGATCTTTACATGTAATATTGGTTACTCACTGGGATAATATCCGTCAACCTAATCTAATTCAACTTATTTGATACGAGCTAATTTTAAGTGACAAAAAGGTATATTTAAGTTGTAGCAAATCTAGAGTAACGTTTACATAAATCTTATAAAACTATAATTTATGCAATTCAGCTTTTAACAAATTATCTATTTTTTATTAGAAGAGTGAAATTGCCTTTCCAAGAAATTGGCTTTTTGTTTTGGCTTTATAGAAGTAATCTATATTTGTTTTGATTTGAGGGATCACCTCCCTTTAGACGCTTTTCATATAAAAAAAATTAAGCACAAGAAAAAGACAATGTTAGAAGTAATTATTATCTTAGAAACTTAAAAATATCTAACTAAAATTGAAATAAATTGAATGGAATTTTATAATTAATAAACCTATGTTATAATTAGTTGAATGTAAGGGCTTTAAATTGTACTATTTGGCAATAATATAAGCAATAGTTGTTGGCAACAAAGTTATTCATTTAATTTTTTACAAAGTGGCAATAAGAGAAATCTTTTTATATTTGACCAAAATTTTAATAATATCTTATGAATAGTTCACAATGTTTCTTAGTATTTGTCACTAGACAATATCAAATTAACACTACTGAGGCATGCCCCTTTAATGACTTCATTGCATTATTTTTATTTTTTGCTAAAATGATATTACATTTTTTAGTTCGACCCGATCATTACATATATATTTTACCAATAACATTGATCCAAAATCAATTCTTATTGTAATCGCGGTATTCACAATCAAATGCTATATTTAAGCCTTTCCTGTTACAACATATACTATGAACCTTTTTCAACTAATGTGATCATAAACTGAAAACAAAAATAACAATAAGCCTAAAATCAAAAGAATAACAATTCACATGCCCATCAACTTTTTAAAATCCCCTAAAAGAATAACAATTCACATTTCTCAGCAAAGTATTAGTAAACTTATTCGGGGTTTTTTTTTCAATATAAAAAATGTTATTAAAGCAATTATGTAAATAAGTCATAACATTTATTAATATTTACCGTTTTAAATCATATTAACATAACACTACCGGGGCATGCCCCGGGTGTTACACTAATTTTATTAATAATTAAGTCAATTCAAAATAGAACACATAAAATGAAACGGATGTAGAATTTTCTTAGCTCGCAGTACATTTCAACGTTTAAAAAAAATATCACCTCTTTCACTCCCATTTACTGTGGGCAATGTGCGGTAAAAGCATGGTTATTAAATCGTGATTGTACGGAGCATGATTCTATGATTCAAGATTTCAAAATCACAAAATCGATTTGAATTGTATATAAATTGGAATTTAAAAAACATACTCCGTATAAAATTGTTTTCAAATCGGGAAAAGATTGTGATTAGCATTAACCAAACACGGCCCATGGCACATGTTTTTTTAAGCTATTACGGAGTAGCAATTTAGCGTACTGAGGTAGTGAGGTATAGACTTGTTATTACCTACCAAGTGTGAAAGCCTTTTTTGGAAAATAAATAACTTAATTATTATTAATAAGGTAGTAAGAAACATAAGAATTAAAAATCGAAACATTACAATTATATCGTTCAAAACTACACTAAGATTTGGACAAAGAACAAAAAAGACCTACAATGACGCTTTTGTTTGCTAACTCTGCAACAATGTAGACTAGTCTCACGGTGTGACTGCTCATGCTACTCAATATGGATTCAGTTTGATTAGCCACTCGAAAAGGAACTATTGAATTTCCCGGTTTTGCCAGCCACATGTAAAGAGCCAATTGCAGAATTGTTTCGTTTTTACCAACCATCAGAAAGAAAGCAATTTTGCAATCCCAACTTCTTGAATCAGCAATGGTTTAGGAGGTGAGCGATCGGACTGAGAAGCTGTTCCGTTCGTCTTAATCTTATTACTTATTCCTTAATCTTATTTTATTCAGATCAGATCAGATCAGAAACATTCAGATCAGATCAGAAAGATTCAGATCAGATCAGCAACATTCAGATCATATCAGAAAGATTCAGACCAGATCAGACCAGATCAGAAACATTCAGATCATATCAGAAACATTCAGATCAGATCAGGTCAAAAAATTCAAACATGATTTATCACTTTTATTATTATATTAATTATGATTATTATATTATAGTTATTGTTAATAATATTAATATAATAATATTATTAATAATAATATAATAATAATGTTAATAATATAAAATTATTATTATATAATAATATAATATAATATAATATAATATAATATAATATAATATAATATAATATAATATAATATAATATAATATAATATAATATAATATAATATAATATAATATAATATAATATAATATAATATAATATAATATAATATAATATAATATAATATAATATAATATAATATAATATAATATAATATAATATAATATAATATAATATAATATAATATAATATAATATAATATAATATAATATATTTATAATTATAATTATAATTATGATTTACAATGTAATTATAATTATAATCATCATTATTATTAATATGATTGTTGTTGTTGTTATTGTTGTAATTATTATTACTTCGGAGTAATTATATATTTAAATTAGTAATTATAGACATAATTATGACTGTAGAAATAAATATTATAATTATAATTACAATAATAATAATTATAAAATTAATCATAATTAAAAATATAATTACATTTATAATTGTATCTGTATTTATAATTAGTGTAATTGGTATAATTATTATAATTTTAAATTTAATTTTAATTATTATTTTTTTTATAATTATGATTATAATTGTAATTTTATTTAAGTTATATTTTTAATTACAATTATAAATCTAATAATTATAATTGTAATTACAATTACAATTATAGAAATATTCAAATCAGACCAGAAAGATTCAGATCAGAAGAATTCAGATCAGATTAGAAACATTCAGATCAGATCAGATCAGCAACATTCAGATCAGTTCAGCAACATTCAGATCAGATCAGAAAGATTCAGATCAGATCAGAAAGATTCAGATCAGATCAGATCAGATCAGAAAGATTCAGATCAGATCAGATCAGATCAGAAAAAATCAGATCAGATCAGATCAGAACTTAAAAAATTCAGATCAGAAACATTCAGATCAGGTGAACGGAACAGCTTCTCAATATTGATGCCGAAAGAAATCTACATTTTTGATTGGTCACTAGAAATCTATTACTAGCACTGAAATGTTATTTGCATAACCAATTTACCAACACCATGTGTCCGATTCATAGTAAGTCTATTAATGTACTTTTAGGCTAATTGCATACTAATATAGCGCACCAAGGCGTATGGATTTGTAACCCACCTAATAAGTATATTATTAAGTAAAGACTCGGGCCTTATATAGCGCAAGAAAGAACAATTCATGGTAAAACTATTAACATACATTTACAATTTCTAAAAAAATTACTTGTACGGTTGTACCATTTCAACCAACGACTCTTTCCATTCATCCACCTATTGTGGAATTTGATTTAAAGGGTAATTTGAGTTTGCACTTCATTTTATTGTTCAAATTGGGCACTGCATCTCGTTTTTTAAAATCTTTCTTTTCGCACCCCAACTCAATTTACCCTTGATTTAAGCATCATATTTAGATGTTGAGTGACTTTTATTCTCTAATTATGCAACATTATTTTGTTATTAGTTATTTTGTGCAATTTAATCAAGACATCATTGTAAGCCTTAAACTTATGATTCATATTAGATTAATAGAGACAAGATTGGACTAGATGCCACATTTCATTCAAGAAAATAGAAAAAGGACTAGGTCTGACAATTCACTGTAGTTACATTAGTTGCTTAGTTGCTTGAAGTATAAAGTTTGTAATAACCATTGACTAATTCTCCGTACAATAGTGGAGATGTTTAGCTAATAAGTAATTACAATTAAAAAAATTATCAGAAAAGTTTATTTTACAATTTCATAGTTAGCAACAAAAACAAATATAACTGACAACAAATATGGCTTGTTGTCATATTTTTCATGGTAGTTTCTATGGTACCCATAAGGTACCATACTTTTGTCCACATGGACCAATCACGATGTTGCAGTTGAATTATTTAAATCCAAATTAAAAATGATATAAGGATTTAGACCAATCAAGTTGATGGTATGTACGGTACCCCCATTTTTTTAATGGGTACCGAAATTGTCACCATTTTTTATTTTCATTTAAGTTCTCGAAAATCTTTTCTCTTACTCGAAGTGTGGCTCTATTATACCTCACAGGTGTATAACAGTTTGAGCTCTTTACTTCTATCTATACCCTGCTAGGTGTATCCACAGACAACTCATCTCCAGATAGACAACTTGTCTATGAGAGACAGACAAGTGTACAAAATTTGTGTACACCAATCTTTTTTCCTATTCCCATCTCCTCATACTCTCTCTTCTACTTTTCCGCAATTTGCACACATATAGCACCTGCAGGTTTGTACTTTTGCTCCCGTGCCTGACCACACTATAGGGGACACAGTTTATCCACATGACCAATGATACCGCACGCAAAAAAATTGGAGAAGTTTCTCATATTTAAAGCACATCCACAACAACTCTGTACACTATGCCTGATTTAGGATGTTTTTTTTTGAATTGTTTTCAGTCCCAGACCAGACCGGACCAGATCAGACCAGACCAGAACAGACCAGACCAGACTTCTGTAGTTATAAAATACACAGAGACCAGACGTTTACCAGACCAGACCAACAAATTTCAGTCCAAAAGAAAACATCTTTAAAGCCTCTTCAAAGGTTTTTTGATATTTAATAAAACTCATTTTCTTAAGTATGCCTTCCAAGCCCTCCAAATTAATAGTCATCATTACGTATAAAACTATCAAAGTTATCTCCTATATCTTTTCCACCTTATTTGCCTCAAGTCCCATGAGAAGATTATGCCCTTGTAAAGTTGTAACCAGAATTTTGGATAGGTGAGTTAAACTTTACATAGAAAACATACCCTTTTAAGGTGCAAACATTAAAAGTTTATGATCAACAAGTCATTGGTCCATTTGCTCAAGTACAACTAAAAACAATTACAATCAAATGTTAATTGTTTGAAGGTATATGTATATGTAAAAAAAGATTGTAAATCACTTTGGAATTTCACTTTGTATGTTTTAATTTCATAAATTCAGCCTTTTGACTAATTCAGAAACTAATTCTTGTTGACATATACTATCCTCCGTTTTTTTAATCACAACATGTTGAATTTTACACTATTCACATGTTCTACTTTAACTACATTTTACGGTATTATTTTACTAAAATTATTTTTTTTAAAAATATTGTTCAATTCATCTCATTACAAATTTTCAAAATCTGATTTTTAATTATTTTTTTACTAATAGAGATTAAGATATAATTATGGTCAAAGACGTGCGTTGACAAGTATGAAATGTTGACTGTTGCAACTAAAAAAGAACATGAATATAATTCCAAAAAGTTCATGTCACTAAACGGATCCGTTTCAGCCCTTCCCATGAATGCTCACTCCACGTGACCACGTGCACACACAACAAAGCTTGAATTTTTAAACCCAAGGTTTTTTTCAATTTAAATACATTTATTTCTTCCGATCCCACCTATTTTTCTAAAGTATATAAAGAATTCAAACGGCGTGATATAATGATTGGGAAATTTAATGCATTAATTGTTAATCACAGCTGAAATTTAGTGTCTTTTATTGACATCAATAATGTGATTGAGTGTAAATGAATTTATAAGACAAAATATCAATCTAACAGGTCAGTTGAATGTCACAAGGCTCATTTAGTTGCTCAAGGATTTAATTATAAGACTAAGGTAAATCTTTCCGAGACATTTACTCCAATTACAAAAACAACAAAGGTTAGGTTAGTTCCTTCTATTCCTGTCCATATAATATTTCTCGTCTCAAGGAAGGTTTTTACAGTCTCAAACAAACTCCTAGAACTTGGCATCACAAGTTCAGTGGGTTTCCTTTACAACAAGGGTTCATCTCGAGTCAATCTGATAATTCGTTATTTATTTATTATGGGTCTTCTCATATTATTTGTCTTCTTCTTTATGCCAATAATATTATTATCACTAGTAATTCTGAATTTCATGTTTATGCATTTATTACTCATACTTCCCGACACTTTGCGATGAAGGATTTAGGTGATCTTCAGTATTTTCCGAGTATTCAAGCTAGCTATTTGAACCTCACAAGGTCTGCTTCTGTCTCATATACATATGTTGAAGACCTTCTCCAACATTTCCATCTTCACATCCTCAAACTTGTTTGTACCTTTTTACCTCCCCGAACCACACTTTCTCTCATTGATGGGGAACTTCTATCATATGCGCATGAGTATCACAACATCTCTCAGTTCTGATTGCTTACTCAGACGCAGACGGGAATGGATGCCCTGATAGTTTTCACTCAGTACCACTCGTTATGCAATTTCATGGGAAACCATATTATGTATTGGTGTTCCAAGAAGCAACCAACAGTTTCAAAACCATCTACAGAGGCTGAATATCGTGTTGTGGTCTATATCGTTCAAGACACCATTTTTATACGATCAGTTCTGACCGTACTCAGTATCCCGTTTTCAGCTCTGGTGAAGTTATTATGTGCTAATGTTTCTGCTTTATATATGATAATTAGTTGAGTTCATCGCGATTGCAACAAACACATCCGATTTGGTTATCTTTTTTGTTCGTGATAGAGTTGCACATTGAGATCTAAGAGTTCACTATATCCCCACTCAACTACAACTTGCAGATATATTCATTAAGAATTTATCATTCCCACGTTTTTCTTTTCTAAGCGTGGGGTCCCCTACACAGTTTGAGGGGTGTAATAGAGCAAATATATCAACTATTATGCAATTTGTGAGCAAATATGGGGTTGCGGCTCTAACTAGGTGAGTCACTTTATTATTATTTCACAAAATATAAGTCATTTTTTATCAATTGCATTAATTTTGTAACCCGTATTTGACTCTATTCATAGGATGGTCTATCGAACCCATTTTTTACTTCGACTGACTTTAACTTCAATAAGTGGGAGTGAATCAAATGGACCACACTTAAGATACTCCCCTCATGGGAGGTGTTGAGCTCAAGTCGCCGAGGTGGGCTTGGGAGACTTTTCGCACAACCGGTGCTTCGTATTGGCTCAATCTGTGACAGTGTGAAAGTTAGCTTATTATTGAGAACATGGTGGTATTCGAATCAATCAGCGACGGCTCTATAGAGAAGTGTGATTGAAACCAAGGACGCAAAAAGTCATTCCGTTAGAGCGATTTTTTGTACACAATGGCATATAAAAGACGGTGAGAACTTGGCTAATGGTTCGAGTGACTCGAATGTATTTTCTCAAGGGTTTGGATGGAATCTTAGGAGCTCAAGGTAGTCTAGCGAAGTTCAACATGCTAATGTTGGCTAACTTTCGTTAATCTAAGGATTTTTTTTTGCTTTTTTAGTCGTTAGACTGTTGTGTCGTTGACACTTCTAGTATTCATATTTGAGTTTTTCTCTTTTGATCCTTTTGACTGTGCAAGTCTCTATATATTTTATAACTGTGCAAGTCTAGTCTGGTCTGGTTTCGAAACGAGAATAGTCCAAGCAAAAACATTCTTATTCAATCCATCCTTTAAAACTTTGTCATCCTTATTCAATCAGTCCTAAAAATTTTGTCACCTTTTTTAAGTAACTAATTTGTGATTCCTATAAATTTTCTCTCCACACAACCTCAATCACATAGTTTTTCTTTATTATTTTCCGTGCAAGTCAAACTTCGTAAAGTTTAAGAGACGCATGTAGTATTATTCTTTAATAAGTATTGATGGATTACCAACCCTGAGGGCTGGGGGTAGCCGTAATCTGGAAAATGAGGGAGAAGATTGGGAAAATTATTAAGTAAAATTAGGTATGAAATTCAGCAGAGTAACAAAAAGAGAGTTTTAAAATGGGATCCCTTTCCACATGTTGGAAGGTGATATCTATTTATATATAAGAAAAGAAATAGCTCATTAAAATAAATAGCTCATTAAAATACCATTTTGTCCTTAATGAATACTATGTGTCATTCTCTCCATATTTCACTCCTTTAATATACAAATGCCAAGTGGCAAATTCAAGGACTAATTAATAATAATAATAATAATAAGACTCCCTAAAATACGGAAGTAATGGAACTAAGGGCTTGTTTGCAATCACTTAAGAAAAGTGATTTTGGCCTTTTTAAAGAAAAAAATACTTATTTTACCAAACACTATCAACTTTTACTTTCTCATTTTCGTGTAAAATCTACTTTTTACTTTTTCTATTACACAAAAAGCACTTATTTTACCAAACAATACCAACTTTTACCACTAATCACTTTTTCCCAAAAAGTGCTTTTATTTAAGCACAAGTGATTGCAAACAAAGTCTAACTTATAACCATTTGTACCACTCCATAATAACAAAACGTGGCATATCATAATAATGGGGTCCATTGTATTAAAATCATTACTATTTTCTTCAAAGTGTTACAACTTTTTCATTTTTACTCTAACTTTTAAAAAAGATATATCAAATATCATAATGTTTTACGATCTTTCATATGACACCAATATTGCATTTTATATAAAATATAAAAAATATTTGAAGGTTTATTAAGAAACAATGTCAAAGTGGTAAAAATATATCATTGGTAAAATGGAAAATATAAAATATGAATGTCAATGTTAAAAATGTCATAATGTTAAATCTATCATATTTTATTAATAAAAACATTTTTGAATAGTCCCTTAATATAAATGAAAATTACTCAAAAATGTAAATGTACTTGCTTTATGGTGGATTAAGAATGAGAATCTTAGAAAAATGTCACGTTTTAATAAAACTAATCTCTTTATAAGGTATAATTTAAGCAGAGGCAGATCCAGGAATGAAATTTAGAATGAGCTAAGCTCAAAAGAATCTATTACTGCACACACAAGATTTAGCTTAGGGTACGATTGTTACAGAAAAGAACTCTTTTTGAAAAATAAACTCCCTCCGTCCCATTGGACTTTATCAACTTTCTTTTTTAGATTGTCCTAAAAAAATTTGTTACTTCCTATTAAAACAACTAATTTTTGGTCCTGCACATTCCTCCATCCTCTGAACAAACCTTAACCACACAATTTTTACTTTTCTTATTTATCACCTACTTCAAACTTGGCAAAGTCCATCGGGACGAAGGTAGTATTTTTAGTGGTGAATCATTCTATTTTGACATATGAATGTCATATTAGAAATTTGTTGGTCTGGTCAAAACCGGTCTGATCTGGTCAGGTAAATGTCTGATCTTTGTGTACGTATTTTATTACTATAGAAATATGGTTTGGTCTGGTCTGATCCGGTCTGGGAATAAAAATAGTCCAAGTTAAAACTTAATTAGTATTGCGACACACTTTTATTGCCTAATTCATTTTTTCGCATTTAGTATTTGTTGAGGTACTAATTTCTCTCCTTTTTACATGATTTTTAGGTGCACCAAAGCATATAAGATAAAACATATAAGGTGTTTTATGAAATGTTTACCTGAGACAAATTTATTACGAGTAATTTTTATAATTCAGCCTATTAGTTTTAGAGCCCGTTTGATCACACAGAAATTGGCTTAACCGGCTGATTGTGCTGAAATTTATGAAGTTCTGACTGAAGTGGCTGTATTGATTGATTCTATTGATTTATGAAAAAAAATCTAATATATTTTATTAATAAAATAAAGAAAAATTATATGAAAATAGCTAAAATGGTTATCTACAGTAACTTCAGCCAATACAGCTAGAAAAGTAATTCTAATCATACATTTTCTTATTAATACAAAATCCAATGCGAGAAATCAAAAGTTACGTGTTTGGTTAAAAAATTGGCTGATAAGCCGAATAAGTCGAAAAAAGTCACCAAACGGATTTTATGTTTTTAAGTTTGGAAGAAAAATGATGATGTCTTCTATAAACGCCTTAGCCTTCAAATTATAGCTTTAAAAATCATTCCACCTGATATTGCATTGAACAAATATCCCAGTACTTAAGCCTTCAAAATCATTTTTTTATGCTTCTTAGGTAAGACCGAAACTATCAACAAAACAAATGTAGTACGTATAACATTGAAACTCTGAACAAATGTAGAATCCATACATTACGAGTCATTTGGGTGTTTAGTGTTTGTGTTTTCAGGTTTTGCATTAGTAAATCAACTATATTTCAGTTAGTATTATAATTTTTCTTGATCGTACTCAGTGTTCACTATGAAAGCGAATTCTACATTTTTTGAATATGAGATATGAGCCTTTCATCCTTTCTCTTTCGCTGAGAGGGAAAAAAAATCATCGGTAACATGAGTAGCAACCCACCTTTTCTGAACAATGAAACTAAGGAAACAATGTAACTAACTAAATGCATCAAACGTACATTTTCCTTAAAAATCCCTGCACATGCTGAATTATAGCATCAAACACTTGCTTACAAGAATCAGTAGGATTTGATTAATTCAAAGAATCTATGGGAACGAAGAAACTAACATGTTTATAAAAGATAGTATGATCATAAAAAGACAATACTACCCTCAAAGAAACTTACATGTTCCTCTTCCCAAGTATTTCATTGCATATGAAATCTAACAAAACATCTATATGTAAATCAATAAAAACTTCTAAAAAACTTTTATCTATTTATATATAAGAAAACATATAGCTCAATCAAATTAAAGAATATTCTACTCTTAATGAAACATATGTCTCCCTCTATCCAATTCTCTCTCCTCTCATACCTTTCAGCCACGTGGCTAATCACAAAGAAAAAACAGTGCTACTCAACAACACAAAAACGCTGCTCTTTGTTTGCAAATTTAATATCATCTCCGTACTATACCAATTAGTGGGGTCCATGTTATTATAAAAAAAAAACTTTTGCTTATAATTGAGCAGAAAAAATTTTCTCTCATATGTAGTACTTTTAGGTATTAAAAGATAAGTTCGCTAATATTTGAGCGGGACAATTTTCTCTCCCATATGTGGTTCTGTTATGTATTAGAAGATAAGCTTGCTAACAATTGAGTAAAAGAATTGAGCGGAATAAGTTTTTCTCTCATATGGAGTGCTTTTACGTATGAGAAGATAAATTTGCTAATAATTGAGCGGGACAATTTTCTCTCTCATATGTGGTTCTTTTAGGTGTTAGAAGATAAGCTTGCAAACAATTGAGTGGGATCTCATATATGTAGTTCTTTTAAGTATAAGATAAACCAGCTCGAGGAAGCGGTCCAGCTCAGCTGATGGCCAACTCACTCTCACTTATGGGAGGTCCCGGGTTCAATTCTCAATAGAGTGAGATTGATCCTAGTTTACCCCAGACCCCCCCCCCCCCCCCCCGACGCCTCCTGGGGTAAAAAAAAAGATAAACCGACTACCAATTAAGTTGTAGAATTATCTTTCTCATACGTAGTCCCTTTAGGTTTAAGAAAAAGCAGGCTAACAATTGATCAGAGAAATTTCATCTCTCATATGTAGTGCTTTACTAATATCATATTAGGAGATTAGGAGATAAGCTTGCTAACAATTGTGCGGGAAAACTTTCTCTCTCATATGTAGTTTTTTAAATATAAGATAAGCCGGCTAAAAATTGAGCAAAAGAATTTTTGCTCTCATATGTAATGTCCTTAGGTATAAGATAAACCACATAACAATTGAGCGGAAGAATTTTCTCACTCATAAGTAGTGGTTTTAGATATAAGAAGATAAACTTGCTATTAATTAAGCGGATAAATTTCTCTACCGTATGTAGCGCTTTTATGTATTAGAAGAGAAGTTTGCTAACAATTGAGCAGGAGAATTGATCGGAATAGTTATTTTTCTCATATGTAGTACTTTTAGGTTATAAGATAATTTTCTCTCTCATATGTAGTACCTTTAGGTATAAGATAAACTGACTAACAATTGATGAGGTAATTTTCCTATTCATATGTAGTGCTTTAAGGTATAAGAAGATAAACTTCATAACAATTGAGTGGAAGAATTTCTCTCTAGTATGTAGTGTTTTGAGATATTAGAAGATAAACTTGCTAACAATTTAGCGGAAGAAATTTCTACCTCATATGTAGTGCTTTAGGTAATAGAAAATAAGTTTGCTAACAATTTAATGAGAGAACTTTCTATCATATATGCAGTTATTTTAAGTATAAGATAAGTCGCCTAACAATTCAGTGATATAATTATCTCTCTCATGCCAAGTGCTTTTAGGTATATTATAAGCTGACTAAAAATTGAGCAGAAAATTTCCTCTCTTACATGTAATGCTTTTAGATAAGATAAGTGAGTTAACAATTAAGCGGTGAAATTTTCTCTCTCATACGTAATGTTTTTAGGTGTAAGAAGATAGGCCGGCTAACAATTGAGTAAGAATAATTTTCTCTCTAATATAATAGCACTAATTTAACTAATGATTAGCAAGTTCTTATTCAGCTAATATTTTTTAATTTTAATATTTATTGTATTCACTTAAACTTTATGTCATTCACTTATTGTACACACTTTTTTAGAATAGTAGTTAATTTTAAAATTAATTTAATCATATAAAATTAATAGGTAGCAAATTCTAATGAGCGGTGTCAATTAATTTTCATTTATATACTCTTCATTGAATATTTATTTTATGGCTTATATAATATTCATTGTAGTCTAATATTTTTAAAATGCATAATCTTTTTTTTTCTTACACATAAAATGCATAATATAAGAAGTTACGCTTATTTTAATGTTTATTTAGATAATAACTAGCGGGTACTCGCACAAGGCGCGAAAGCTTGTGCCCAATTGAAGTAATGTTTTTCTTCATAAAATAGTTATCACATGCGAGATTGTTATGAGTTTTTTAAATACTTTCCGAAATGTCCTATTTTTTTCATAACTTGTTAGGTCAATTATTCTTGGGGATAGGGGACCGGACCGATAAACGGATCTCAATTTTGTTTATCCTGAATCGGACCGTACCGGTTCCAAACAATGTCATCCATCTGTCCCAAATTTGTACCGGCCGATAAAATGAGAACCGGTACCGGACATAATCGGACCGAAGTATATTTAAATTTGTACTACTATAGTTTATCTGAAATTTATTTAATTACTCCATCCGTTCCAAATTGTTTTCAAAGTCAACATTTTTTGGTCAATCAATATTAATGTTAAGTCCTCCCTATTGATAATCAATACAATTTTTAATAATTAAAATTAACATATATATTTAAAAACAGCATTAACATGTATTTAAAGTTGAAAAATCCAAATTAGAATGTACTTTTTTTTAAGTGATATCGTAATTAGAATAAATTAGATTATAATTAAAAAGTGATATCGTAATTAAGTGAATAAAAATAAATAATTTGACAAAAAAAAAGTTTGACTTTGCAAATCAATTTGGGATTGAGGTAGTGTGAAATGTGAAAAATTGATAAATTCTGTAGAATTTTGGAGGATGGCTGAACTTTAATTTTTCTCTTAAACACTTGGAAAAGTGGCATTGTTTGGTATTGGTATGATATGGTACCGTCCCATTTGAAAGTGGAACCGTACCGAGCGGTTTAGGTCTAAGACCGAACCGTTTCAATAGTCACGGTACAGGTACGAGTTCTGCAAAGTATTGAACCGACCGTGCCCTCCCCTATTTTGGGGCAGGTTTTGTTTGCAGGAAAAACATCTAAGAAATAAAACCAAAATATTTTATATAGATTAGTTACTTTGATAGATAGTATAAATTCAAGAAGCTTTTAGAGTACTTATATTATAAGGGCCCCACTAACATATAAAGATTTTTTTTTATCAAAACCAATATAATTCCTATCCTCCAAATTCTATGAACTAAGCAAATTCTAAATATTTGATTGACTTAAAAGTGCTTTAGCTTGAAAACATTTTTGAGAGCAATTTGGAATTCACAATTCATTTGACACTTACAAAGAGAGACGATGTAGTGAGGGAGGAGGAAGGTGTGATTCGTGTGAATAAATTAATTTAGACTGCCGTGAGATTAACTTGCCGAAGATATAACGGTAGAAGAAATTTGACACCGTAATGGTAGAAAAGAGAATAGGGAGAATGCAGCCCATGTTTTAAAAAACGTATATACTCCCATGCACAGGCTAGCATGACACAAATCAAGGGTATTAACCATGATTGAAGATTATAATGTTGTTAGATGAGTAAAAGTGTATGGACCAACTGCTATTTCCCGTGCGTATGCACGGATACTATACTAGTTTATTCTAAAAAGTAATACTTGGCCAACAAGTAAAAAGAAGCTATTCTATTGTGGAGAGGACACGTGTCCCACCTGCCTAACAAAATAATCATACTAATCTAATAGTGTGTTGACCCGTGTAAAGGTGATTGGGAGATAATTGGAACAGCTGGCTGATTGGAACTGTGCGTAACAAACTTATACCAGTACACACGTGCTGGTTACACACGTATTATCTGGAATATCCTTTACCTTATCTGTTTGGAGTGATGTGTCGCTTCCTACAACATTGGTGACGTCGTGGCGATAGCTTATGTGGCACTTGATTCCGTGAAATGCCCAAGTCCATATAATGTTGGTGAGACCCCGAGCTCTTGGAGGTCAGAGCTCGGGTGCTTGAGCTCATTACGGGAGAATTTATCTCTGGTCTCCAGTCTTGTCTGATAGCGTTGGCTCTTTCGTTGACTTTGTCTGACTTTGGTTGACCTTGCATCAGTGTCATAGGTCGGAGTTGGTACCGACCTCGGCATGCCCGAGGTCGGCATCATATTTTGCTTTGGCTGTGCGATCCCCGAGCTTCGACCTCAAGGTGGGGGTCGAGGTCGGCCTCGGCTGGAGTTCTGGCCTTTGTTGATTCATCGTCTTATGTCTTATACCAGTACACACGTGCGGATTACACACGTATTATCTGGAATATCCTTTACCTTATCCGTTTGGAGTGATGTGGCGCTTCCTACAACATTGGTGACGTGGCGATAGCTTATGTGGCACTGGATTCCGCGAAATGCCTAAGTCCATATAATGTTGGCGAGACCTCGAGCTCCTGGAGGTCAGAGCTCGGGTGCTTGAGCTCATTACGGGAGAATTTATTTCTGGTCTCTGGTCTTGTCTGATAGCGTTGACTCTTTTGTTGACTTTGTCTGACTTTGGTTGACCTTGCATCAGTGTCATAGGTCGGAGTTGATACCGACCTCGGCAAGCCCGAGGTCGGCATCATATTTTGCTTCGCCTGTGCGATCCCCAAGCTTCGACCTCAAGGTGGGGGTCGAGGTCGGCCTCGACTGGAGTTCTGGCCTTTGTTGATTTATCGTCTTATGTCTTTTCCCGACCTTGGGTGTCGAGGTCGGAGGTGAGCTGGAACCTCTATCCTTAAGTGTCTGAGATGTCTGAGAGTTTAGTTGGTATGCTGATCGTGGTACCCTTGAGGTATATGAGAATATAATCCAAGTATTTTAATGGTTGGGTATATACGTAATATTTGTTTCTATTTTATGTATATTTTTTTGTGACAAATCAAATTGATACTCCTTCCATCCCCTAACTTTGTCCTGTTTTACCTTTTTCGTCCATCCTATTAAGTTTGTCATGATTTTCTTTAAAAGAAGTAAACTAGTCCTCACTCTTAACAATAAGATGGAGTAAGATATAACTAAACTTACTTGTGAACATGTTTACTTGTGACTTTTTTTAGTCCTACATTTATTGTAGCAAAACTTTAGTGTAAGGACTAATTAAAATTGTAAAAAGCAAACACCTAATATATAAAAACTTTAGTCCAAGGGAAAAGGGGAAAATAAGCCCACATACTAACCATAAAAGGTCAAATAAGCCCTTATATTAGAGGTTCTGTCCGGCCGTCGCCATTTGAGGAGGTTCCCGGTAGAATTTTTTTGAACATCTTATTAATTAAGTCTAGTTTACTTATACTAGTACCAAATTTCAGCTAACAATTCAATCGGGAAGACATTCAAATGAATTCTTGAAGATAACTGGGTTTTTAATTGCGCAATTATCTTCAAGAATTCATTTGAATGCCTTCCCGATTGAAGTTTTAGCTGAAATTTGGTATGAGTAAACTAGACTTAATGAATAAGATTCTCAAAAAATTTCATCAAAAAATTCCACCGGGAACCGCCCCAAATGACGACGACTGAACAGAGCCTCTTATATAAAGGCTTATTTGACCTTTTTATGTAAGTTCGAGGGCCTATTTGAATTTTTTCCCAACTAGATAAAACACCTTAAAATATAAAAAAATTGGAGGCCCTCGAATTTTATTAAAAAAATATCTAAGTCACAATAGTCCAAAGTAAGGATGGCAATGGGGGCGGGGACCCTTGGGGAACTGCCCCATGGGGGGAGTTGGGGCGGGTGGTGGGGTGGGGCGGGTATGGGGATGGGGGAATGATTTTCTCCCCGCTTAAATATGGGGCGGGTGATGGGTTACGCACCCCCCGCACCGCCCCCGCCCCGTCCCCCGTATATATATACACATATTAATAATTAATAATAATAATCACAATAATAATAATAATAATATTAATACGAAGTAATTAAAATAACATGGTGGCCCAGTGGGTTTAGTGGTTTCCTATCTAATGGGCTGTGCTTAATGGATCTATCTAATTCTTGTTTAATAACTCAGCTATCTTGTAAAATTGGTTATCAAAATCATAAAGTAAAATTAATTTGGGAAAGTTATAAAGTGATATTAGTTTTAACGCCTCGCAAAGTGTGAATGTTTTCTTCTTTTACTATTACTATGCATTGATTCTTTTCTTATGAATGTCATCTTTATGATTGTAGTTAAGGCTCTTAAAAATTTGGTGACCATAGGTCGTCCTAGATGCCGTAAAATGACCGCGGTTGATTGAATGCAGGGTTTAAGAAAATATTATAGAGCTAATCAATGCTAATAAAGTGTTTGATAAAATGACTAAATCAACACGCGTATAATGTGTTCTAGATTTGAAATGGGATGTAAGATTACATTGACACTTAAAATCTAAAAGATTTTTTTCCTAGTAGAAGTGTTGTTTAATTTTTGAAAAACTGTCATGGTCTAAAACGTTATTATATTTTGACGAATATTTCCCCCGTTGGGTACCCGTGGGTCTAGCGGGTCGGGGCGGGTCAAATAGTGGTGGGGGATGGGGCGGGGTGGGGGCGATTATTTAGACACGGGTCGGGGATGGGGGAGAGAACCCCGCCCCATTGCCATCCCTAGTCCAAAGATTAAAAAAATAAAAATATTCAAATTGGGCGGTGAGCACTATAAGGCTATGTTTTCCATTGCGTTTTTTAAGCACTTCTGGACTTTTGCTTTCTCAAAAGCTAAAAATAGTGTTTGGAAACACAAAATTCTGCTTAAATATAAGCACTTCTATCTCAAAAGCTGAAGCAACCATCGAGATGCTTTTATCTGCTTTTGGTTTCTTTTTGTAAATATGTACAACTTTGAGGAGACTTTTATACCTCAACTTTTTCCCAAATCCCAAGTTACCCTTGTCTGCAAAGACAATTTGTTTACCGGACTGTTTTTCATCGCCCCTATATCGACCACCTCCTCCGTTGAATTCCATCATCCGGCCATGGTGAACAAGGTAAGCTCCAGCCAAATTTCAGTTGTCACCACCGACGAGATACCACACAAATTCCAAATCCGGCCAAGTTCCGATCTGGATATAAAAAAGCACAAAGAAACATGGGCAAGGCACCACCATCACAGCTATATGGGGAGAGGAATGGCGCCCAAGGCATCACTATGGTCTGCCAGAAATCTAGTGGCCATGGCCGTAGATTTCTTTAGCTCCACGATCTGTTGCTAGGTTGTTTCTATGTAGGGGCATTATTGTCTTCAACAAAATATCACATTAAAAATCACTTTTTTATCAAACACTTCAACTTTTACGTTTTAATTAAAATCACTTCTATTCTCAAACACTACCCACTTTTACTAAAAATCACTTTTTCTATAATCACTTTTTAAAATCACTTTTGAGAAGCAGAAGCAATAGCAAACATAGCCTAAGTTGAGAAAAATTCTTGAACTAAAATAGGTAGTACTCAGTAAGACCCTCCGGTTCTACCAGTGGCGTAGTGGGAATTACCTGAAACTGATCCCCCTGCTTCAATCATCCGTCGGCATTTGATGGGGAAGCGGGATATGGAGTTCCGCGCGGAGGACGACGACGCTTGGTACACCGTGAAAGTGCAGCTACAAGGCGACACTCTGTTGATCGACTTCCGGGGCATTCGGGAAACCGCCCAGATCGCTGCCTCAATGTTCCATTCACCAGAGGCCGTCGAACGGTTCGTCAGAAGGTTTAGGGTGGTCTCGCCGCAGCTTCAGGACAGTGAATGCCGCAGAATCTCTAAAGGCTCCATTGTTTGCGCTGCATGTCACGCCTTCCCCGGGGACGACATGCGCTACTACGATGCCATTGTTGAAGCTGTGAGTCACTTGCTCGCTCTACATCCCCTTCCATCTTTTTCCTCTCGTTGTTTTTTCACCCACTTGCTAGAATAACGCTAAATCGTAGGTTTTACAGTGTTCCCTGTTTTATCGCCCCCATTGTCTTCATTTACTTGTTTTTTTTTGCATTTATTAAATTACCGAGTATTTTTTTATTTTTGATGGCCGAACTCTTATCCGCTAGGTAAGGGGATAAGATAAGATAAAAAAAATAAGATAAAGATAAAAATGATACGGAGTAAGATAAAAAGGATAAAAAGTATAGGTTAAAATGATAAAAGGATAAAGTATATAACAAAGATACATCATGTTCTTTTATGCAGTCCTCTTCATCCAATATTTTAGACTCATATAGACATATAGTCTTATACTCATACTACACTAGTATCTAAATAGTATTGTCTAAATGTGTAATCAACTAATAATACTAGTACACCACTTATTGAGCTATTGGTATACATGTATATTACTAGCATACTATGTGATAATACTAATCGTAATATAGTAGTAGTACACTGTAAGGGAAATTTGTTAAATTAGTCCCGTAACTTTTGGCTGTGCCCGATATTGGTCCTCTAACTTCATTTACTTGCATAATACGTCCTCTAATTAACACATTTGTCCAATTTCAGGACATTTATGCCGGAGAGTAATAATTCCGCCGGAAATTAACACATCAGCGCCACCTGCTCATTTTTTTCATATGACCTAGCTGACCTCGACTTGGGACCCTATTTTTTTCAATTTATTTCTTATAAATTCCAAATACGAAATTGTAAAAGTGAACATACTGAAAACACTGCACTTCAGGCTATTTTTTAAAAAATTCTTAACACTTTTCAATTTTAAAAGCCTCTATTTGTAACTATAGAAACGGTCCACGTAAAAGACAACTCGTTAGTTTTGCTAATCAACTACTCGTATTATTCTTGTTCCAATATAATGTCTTGTTAGAACCTTTAACATTAGAAATTCTTTTCTTGTATATCAAAGTAATACTCCATCCGTCTCCTTTTAAATGTCTCGTTTTACTATATTGGGATGTCCCTATTTAATTGTCTCATGCCTTATTTGTTAAAATTTGTGTGGCTCAAAATCATTCTTACTTTATTCTTGCTTTATCAATTAATATCAACCATACAAATCCACTTTTCTTAAAACTCATGTCACCCTATTCCAGAACATTTAAAAGGGGACCGAGGGAGTACTACATATAAAATCTTTAATATTTTCAAGCAAAATTCGAAACCATCAAAATTAAAAGATCGGCCTTCTAGAATATATCCTTGCCTGAGCCATTATTTGCAGTTTAGAGGAACACACTCACCTTCCTTCAATATGTGGAGAAGCCAGACCAAGAGTTACGAAGCCTCCGTTATTCTCTTAAGTTTTGTGCTTTTATTGTTCTAATGGGGAGTTTGGAAGAGCATGGGAGAGCACAATGAAGTGTTTGGGAATAAGTCGTAAAGTGGGGCCCACATCCATGTCATCTGCAAAAGTTAGGAAAAAATTACAATAGCGGGAGATAGACATGTAACTTTCCGGCCAAAATTTAACTTTCCGGCCAAAATTTAACTTTCGGACGCCAATGTCCTGAAATTGAACAAATATATTATTTGGAGGATGTATTTTGCAAGTACATAAAGTTAGAGGACCAATATCAGCTATAGGCTAAAGTTACGGGACTAATTTAACAAATTCCGGTACACTGTAACGTGTATATAATACTGTGCTTTGTCCTTTTCCAAAGATGTAATCCCAGGTTTTCATATTTTCATCGCAAGTCACACCAAACACACAAACGTTTATCAGTTTTTTATCTTAAATTTCTGATTTTATGTCACTGGGTTGATCACTAGATAGTATCGTACGTTTGAAAAACTGTCTCATTATAATCTAAATAAAATACTCAGCTTTGTTCTATGCATTTGGTTCAATATGATGTTACATACATCATATTTGGTAATTATAGAATAGTATATGTGATATTTTTTAAGTAATACGCTTCACCCGAGTCAGTCGAGTGCTTTAATTCCGCCTTGCGCCTCAGGCGCTGGAAGGCCCCTGGCGCTTCAAGTGCGCCTTTTGACTTTGACTACCTTGTCTGTGAATGAAGTGTTGGTTTAAAAACCTGTCTTCTTTATGACATGGTAAATGATGGTGGTAATGTAAAACAAGATTCTCCATACTGTTTTGCTAAATGGTATTTACTGTTCGATTAAGGTTTAGTAACCTAGTTAAAGTACAACTAGGTGATCAATAAGTTCTGGTCTTGTGGATCCGAATTTAAATACCCACTACGCGTCTACACTACTAGAGAACAAAACAGTTAATACTCTGCTCTAAACAGTTGAACAAAAAAAAAGAGACACCTTACTGTCCAACAGAAGCCTACTACCTATTTGTGGTTGATTAGCTTTGTTAATTGGAGTAGTCCATTGAAGCCTTTTGTCTTTTCACTTGACTGTATTACCATCGATGTTGGTGACACTTTTACCTATTATGGTGGTGTATGACTGCACTAATTATGTGGTGATTTGATTTACACAGATCATTTATCACCATTTTTATTTGTTTCACTGTTGCACGTAGGAGGAAATGTTTCTCTAGTATAGACTCATTTAATTTGTATACTTGTGTTAGAGAGTAAGTAACCACATTACACTATCAATAACAATAAATGAGATCTATCACACAAATTAAGTTAGGATTTGAGAATCTTTGGAGATCTTATGTGTTATTTTCTGATTGCCACCTCTAAATTGCTTTCTTTCCAGACACTCTGCAGCCTACTTAAAGGCCCGTAAGGCTGTTGAATAATACTCCCTCTGTCCCTAAATTTACTTCCATTTCGCTTTTCGAGAGTCAACTTAAATCACTCTTAAACTCTTACTTTTTGTATCAAAACTTTATGAAAATTGATTTTTTTTTTTGCAGGCTTTGTAGCGGGTTTAATGTAGTTTCTGAATATGTAAATTTTATTTACTAAAAATAATCCGAGTTTTCACAGGGATCATTTAACTTTATCGTCGGTCAACCTTCGTAATCCGCAATTGGAACAACATTCAGGGACGGAGGGAGTAATAAAAAGGTATGCAAGTTTTTAGCAAGGTCCCAGGGAGTTTGTGTAATTTTCATTAAAATGTTCCAACCTACTGCTATAAAAATTTGCACATTTCCATTCTTCCCAGTAGCTCTCCAAACAGTAACCATAGGCATAGGCTAACCTTCTAAATCTCAATCTACCATCGTACTTGCCCGAAGGCTCGTGTTGAGATATTGCACTCAAGCTGCTAGTAACATATTGCAAAGTGACATGCAAATCATGGTACGTGACTGAAGGGAGGAGGAGGGTTTTGGTTAGAAAAAAGATAGTAGAGTCATGCTTATCTTTATTATTTGGTTCAAGACTATTTGTAGGACCTCTCTCAGAGGAAAGTAGGGAGATGGGATTTGGTCTGAAATAGCACAACTGTTTGGTGCAACAAGTCTTCTGGGCAAGTTATCTTGCTGAAAGGTTTTCTGATAGGGTATTAGGCTCTTATTTATTTCGTGTCCTTTCTGCCATCAATAAAAACTTGGTTTTTTTTGTTTAATTTCCACAAAAAAGAAATTCTCTGGCTTGAAAGTCTGAAGTCGGTAAGAAAGAACCTTGTTACCAAAAAAGGCACATTGAGCTTTATTGATATCTGTAAACCATTTACTGCATTCCGTTACTTCCGTAGATATTGATTAGCCTATTTTGCTAACTTGATATGGTCTGATTTAAAAAAAAAACTTGATTGATATATTGTTTATACTAAGCCACTGTGATTGTATTATTAAGAAGTGTAGTTGTAATGTATGGCTTATACTAAGCCACCTAGTGCAGTATCTTGTACATGTTACAGCCTCCTCATTTCTCCTAATACTGCTCTGTCATCACCTAAAATATATGGCCTACATTTCTAGTTATATCGTAGTCATAAATCCTACTATGGAGTATGTAATTTGCAAATACTTCATGCAAACATGGGCTTGGGTTTCAAATATAACATCAATGTCTCAGCTTTTCTTTCATGTTTCCCCCAAGGCCCCTGTTGTAGTGTACAAATATCTGGAGAAGGTGATGTGGGTTCAAGGAACTAACAGTGAAAACATGACTTCTATAGACCTATAAGCTCAAATGCTAATTGGAGTAACAAACCTCCTCTAAAAACTCTTTTTCTGGCCTAGAAGAAAATCCCACTCAAAGTTTCTGGCTATAGTTTCCTGCATTTTAAACCCAACCCTCTCTATTTACGTCCATATTAGCCCACATTTAGGGGAACAGCTTGGTCAGTTTTTTTAGTGGATTAGGGTGGATGGGTTGTGGGGATCAATTGAATGTTAAATGACGTGTGTATTATGTACTTGAAGAAACAATCCATTTTGTCATTATGTTAGGTTGACCGTAAAGCACATTCTTGTGTGAATGAAGAAGAAGAAGAAGAATGTCGGTGCACCTTTGTGCTGTCTTGGCTTCATGGTCCAAACACAGGCCTATTAACCAGTGCTAGTATAGCTAGCGTGTGCACAGTAAACGATGAAGGTCAGATCGATCCAAAAGTCACTTATTTCTCAAGGTTGGCAAAAAGTAAAGTTGCAGCTTCATCTCGCAAGAGCACTTCTATTTATCCGAAAGAAGCATCAGCTGGATTAGTGCTTGCTAAAGGAGGGAGAAAGCTGCTCACTGATCAGAAGAATTTTTCATTCCAGGGGGGCTTTTCCAGTTTGACATGCTTAATCTGTTGTCATTTTTTAAATACATGCAGTTATGACTCATGATTTAAGTATTAACAATGGTCTTCTTTACATTTTGCAGGACATTCATAGTCAGTGGAAATTAATTGATGGAAGTGAAAGCAAAGGTTTCTTTAGAATCCAATCTCGAATTTGATCTCATTGAACTTTGTTTACGAAACTATCACTACCCATGTTTATAATATCATGTTGTGGTCTATATCGTTCAAGACACCCTTTGTGTACGATCAGTTCTGACCCAACTGACCCCTAAACATTAAAAGTTCTCATTCCATTAAGTTGTCCGGAAATAAAGAAGAGAGTATATGTACAGTTACAATCTGAGTTTGTTGTAAACTAGCTGATGGTTAGTTACAAATGGTCTATTATAAATAGTAGAAGCGCGTATTTGAACTTGGATGTTGTTGTTGTCATTCTGACCGAACTCAGTATCCTATGTTCAGCTCTGGTGAAGTTATTATGTGATAATGTTTCTGCTTCATATATGGCAGTTAATTCAGTTCAACGTGATTGCAACAAATATATTCGATTTGATTATCATTTTGTTCGTAAAAGAGTTGCACATGGAGATCTTAAAGTTCACAATATCCACACTCAACTACAACTTGCAGATATATCCATTAAGAATTTATCTTCCTAGCGTTTTTCTTTTCTAACTGTGATGTCTCCTACACAGTTTGAGGAGTGTAATATAGAAAATATAGATATTATCTATTATGTAATTTGTGAAACTCTATCTTATTAAAAATAGGGGTGGGCATAAAATCCGAACCGAACCGGTACTGAACCGTCCCATAATGGTACCGAACCGAATACCGGGTACGCCTGGATTCGGGCCCGGGCCGGGCGGTCGGGCCTCCGGTTCTGTAATGGGGGGCCCAGGACCGGCCCGTCCTTTGCCCGGTGCCGGTTCGGGCCGGGCCACCCGCTGGGTCCGGTCGGGCCTATTTAATTTTTTTTAAAATTATTTATACAACTTCAATATGAAATACATTTTCTAATAAATACTAATATAATTAATTCTAAGTTGTAAGTTTGTAACCAATTAATTAATTTGAGAAGTGCTACATATAAAAAAAATAATTTATATTTATTTGAAATATAAACTACAAGTTTACAAATTACAATAGGGAATTGAGGGAAAAATTAAAACATGAAATACATTTTATAATAAATTGTAAAATATTAATCAATCGGAATCTCCGGCATAGGAGCCACCCTCGGTTGTTGATTCATCCATAAAGTCTTGGGAGGGGGGTGATGCTAATTTCTTGAGTTCTACGTATGGTCTTCAATCAATCGTGGTAGCATATAAGCGTCTCAAGAGACTTTGCGCTCAAACTCGTTCTAGATGTCGTTAGAACGTCGCCGGCCGAACTAAATTCTTGTTCCACGACAACTGTTGAAACCGGCATTGATAGCACTTGCTTAGCCATCTGTGCCAAAATCGGGAACATTCTTTCTTTTGACTTCTACCACTTTAGAACGTCAAACTCCTCATTTTCGTCAAATTCTACCTCATAATTTATATACAAAGAAATCTCATCAAGTGCGCTTTGTTCAGTAGTGTGAGTTGTTTTAGTTTTTTCATAAGATTGCCAAAAGCAGATTTAAAAAGTGATTTTCCTTTAGATGAAGATGTGTGTGTCCGGGGAGAGGGCGTGTTGCCATATTGTGCATGAAACTCATTAAATAAGGCATAAAATAAATTACTAACCTCGTTGTATTCAACTTGCGGATCTATGGCGTTATCGTCATACATTGGAAATGGACCAAAAAAAGCATGATAATAGAACTTCAAACAATTTTCCAAATTACCAAGTCTAAAACGAGGATCGGGAATAAATGCAATACCATAAATATGCGGAATATGTGCATAATATTTTAAAAACTTTTCCTTCATAAAACCAAAAAAATAACTCACATAAGCGGCATTCTCAAATTCATTAAAAGCACCGATGAGATTAATAACTTCACGAATAAATTCGTTTGAGGTAGGTTTATAAACATGACTAAAACTTTTGGTTGCATTATTAAAAAATATCAAAACATTTCAAATTTTTTGCAAGTGTCGATGTGAGCGGAGTTTAAAATATAGTTATCATATTGTCTTAAAAAAGCAGGAAAATATTCTTTATATCTAAGAAGAACTTTAATTAATTTATAAGTACTATTCCAGCGAATAGACAAATCTTTAGGAAAAGCAACATATTTCACACCTCTTTCAATCAAATAATTTTTCCATTTTAATTTAAGTTGACCATTACTCCAAATACGTCTAATCCCCCCTTGACTACCTCCATAGCATCTCCTAACGATTTTAGACCGTCTTGCACACATAAATTTATAACATGGCATGCACATCGTTGATGAAAAAATCTACCCATCAAAGTATTAGAACCACACAATTTACGCAATCTAGGTATAGCAGCAGTATTATTAGTAGCATTATCAAAACCTATAGCAAACACCTTATCAATCAAATTATACTCATTTAGAGGGGCCGTTTGGTAACAGCTGCAACAGCTGAAATGGCTGATCAGGCTGAAATTTCTGAAGTGAAAGCGTTTGGTAATATTTCAGCTGAAATGGCTGTTTTAGTGTAAATTTACCATAAAGGATATTAGGTTTTTTTTTTTATTGTAGACGAAGTTAGATCTTGGCCTACATGTTCAAACGAGTGTGCAGCTCTTACAACTCCAAAGGAATATTATATTCCTAATGTTTCTGTTATTAAGCATTCTTAAAACATTATAATCGGCCATTTTTAGAATGGCAAGAACAATAAATAACATGGAACCTGGAGCATAGAAAATCGTATACTTGTATCTCGTAAAAACAAATCGGAGTGGGACATTGGTCTCGTAAGAAGAAGAGAGACAACAGCCCAGCAAGAAACCTTCGATTGCAAAGGAGAGGTTTGAAGCTATGTATTCCAGTTATTTTCCAGCAATAAAGTAGTATTCTGTATGCAGGAGGATAAGATGGCCTTTTTGCTAGCCAATAGTCAAATAATCGATTTCAGCTATAAAAGTAGTCAGGGAGTTGTTTTTTGTTCTGATAATAATTATCAGCCAAAACAGCCCATTAGATGGGTGTTTGGCATTTTTTCCCCTAGTTTCAGGCTTATCAGCCTATATCAAGTCCTCCAAACGGCCTCAGAATACGTTCAATCAAAATATAAATATGTTCAGCAGTGTGACGATTATTAAATTCACGAAAAGCAAGAATACATTTATGCAAATTCCAATCATTATCAATAAAATGTGCAATAAGACCCAAATAATGTAAATTATGATAAGTATCCTCCCAAATGTCAGAACAAATAGTAACATGGCCATCAAAGTTTGCAATTTTTTTTTGTAACCTATCCTTTTCCGCACGATAAAGCCTTATAATTTCTTTCTTAACCGTTTTGCGACTATAACCTCTAAATTGAGGATTTAAACAAGTTTGTGCATAATATTTAAAAGCAAGACTTTCAGAAAACAAATAAGACAAATTTTCTTCAACAAGTAAGTTAGCCATACCAGTCAAATTTCTTGCATCATTGTATGAGAAATTACCAAAAGGTTGGTCATTTGCAAACCTCGATATTTGAGTTTGCTTCCCCTTGCCTTTGTCTATTTTCGCATACTCCACAAAGTGCGAGGACTTAAGATGCCTTTTGAGGCTTTCGTATCCGCCGGAAGTTCCCAAGCTATACTCCTTATTGCACTGATTGCAACTTGCGTACCATTTATCGGTTGTTTTGTCTTTCCTCTTTGTAAAATTATTTTCTATAATAGGAGATTTAGACTTCTTACCATCTTCATATGAATCACCCTCGTCCTCCAACTCTTGCTGATCATCTGGGATGCCGTGACTGCCGTTGCCCCCCGCGTCCTCCTCCACATCCTCATCTTCGAGCTCCTCTTCGTCAATGGACTCCGGGATGTTTTGTTGATGGAAAAAGCGACCATCATTTTGCGCCAATAGTTGTTGTAGTTGCTCGTCGGACATCGCATCTCCATCTCGCATTTGGTACTCCGTTTCAAAATCTTCTCGACTTTGAGAAGAAGACCCGGCCCGCCCTTTACCTTTGCCTTTGCGTAAACTAGGATGAGTTGTCGCAATCTCCTTCCTTCGGTTGCGTTGGAGATTACCCATATCTACGCAATGTCTACCACGGTCCATCTTTAAAATGTAAAAAATATTATATTATATCAAACGTTTTAATATATGTTCAATAGTAATAATAAAATGCAACTAATAAAATTATAGCAAATTTCCAAGAATCCACTTACTAATAAAATTAACTAGTTTTATACTTTAATGCAACAATTAACAAATTAAATAATAGGAAAATGAAAAATGTAACAATTAACTAGTTTTATACTTTAATGATAAATGCAACAATTAACAAATTAAATAATAGGGAAATGAAAAATGTAACAATTAACTAGTTTTATACTTTAATGAAAAATGTAACAATTAACTAGTTTTCTACTTTTATGATAAATGCAACAATTAACAAATTAAATAATAGGGAAATGAAAAATGTAACAATTAACTAGTTTTATACTTTAATGAAAAATGTAACAATTAACTAGTTTTATACTTTTATGAAAAATGCAACAATTAACAAATTAACTAATAGGGAAATGAAAAATGTAACAATTAACTAGTTTTATACTTTAATGAAAAATGTAACAATTATAAAAAATGTAAGTAATAGAAAAAATGAGACAAGTATTAATAAACTAAATTAGGATAATGAGAAATGTAAAAATTAACTAATACGATGAATTTAATTACTATGAATTCAAGTGTAACTAATATAATTGTATAACTAATATATAATATAATGTTTATAGTATATAATATATAAGTATATTACTATAAAATGAGTAATACACTTATATATAATACTTTAATATATATATAAGTAAATAAAAATAAATATAGATAATAAGTAGATATCAAAGTAAATATTAAAAAGATGGAGATGTATAAGTAGATAATAAGTATATATTAAGTAGATAATAAATATTAGTAATATAATATATGTATATAAGTAGATAATTAATATATAAGATTATAAGTAGATATAATAATTATATAAATAATATATATATGTAGAGAGATTTGGTGAAGATGAAGATGGAGATGATTGAGTATGAGAGAATAGAAAACTAGAGAGTAGGATTGTATGGAGATGGTGTGAAAAATGTAGAGAAAATAGGAGTATAAATAGGATTTGTTTGGTATCCCCCACCCCCCACCCCCATCCCCACCCAAACCCCCCGGACCCCCCCTCCAACGGCTATAGACCCGTTTGGGATTATTCCCAACGGCTAGGGAGCCTTGTTTAATTAAAAAGAATTTTTTTTTAAAAAAATAGCCGGGCCGGTTCGTCATTCGCAGGGCCCGAGCCCGGACCGCCTACCTACCGGGCCGGTTAGGCCCGAACCGTCCACCTGACCGGTTCCCGGGCCGGGCCGGGTACAAACAGTACCGGTCCGGGCCGGTTCTGGTTCGGTCCGACCGGCCCGAGTCCAGGCCTAATACCGGGTATTTAAACGGTTTATATATATATATATATATATATATATATATATATATAGAGAGAGAGAGAGAGAGAGAGAGAGAGAGAGAGAGAGAGAGAGAGAGGAATGATCCTGTCCAGTCGGAGGGACAGGATCTTCCGTCCGGCCGCCGCCTTTTGGGGCGGTTCCCGGTGGAGTTTTTTGATGAAATTTTTATGGAATGTTCCTCATCAAGTCTAGTTTATCCACAAAAAATTTCAGCTAAAAATTCGATCGGGAAGGTAGTCAAATAATCTTTTGAAGATAACTGCTCCAACTTAAACATATAAAACGCAGTTATGTTTCAAAAAATTATTTGACTACCTTCCCGATCGAATTTTTAGCTGAAATTTTTTGTGGATAAACTAGACTTGATGAGGAACATTCCATAAAAATTTCATCAAAAAACTCCACCGGGAACCGCCCTAAACGGCGGCGGCCGGACGGAGGATCCTGTCCCTCCGGCTGGACAGGATCTTTTCCGTATATGTATATATATATATATAGAGTAATCTTCCGGTCAGGTATACCTGACCGGAGCCGCCGTCCGGCCTCCTCCTTTTGGGGGCCTTCCCAGTGGTATTTTTTTTTTCAAATTTTTTGTGTATGTTCCTCATCAAGTCTAGTTCATCCATACCAAATTTCATCAAAAAATTCAATCGGGAAGGTCGTCAAATGATTTTTGCAAGTTAATCGGGAAGCTCATTCTGCGCACATATAAAGTGCAGTATATTTCCAGGATTTATTTGACTGCCTTCCCGATCGAATTTTGAGTTGAAATTTGGTATGGACAAACTAGACTTGATGAGGAACATGCTCAAAAAATTTCATCAAAAAATTCCACCGGGAAGACCCTCTGATGGGCTTGTCTGCACGGGGCTTCTCTTCAGGAGTTCCTGATGTGAACTGCCCTATATATATATATATATATATATATATATATATATATATATATATATATATATATATATAGGGGAAAGATCAAGTACAAAGTGTGCTTATTGTGCAAATATTTGTACGATGCACCTTGACGTTATTTGCATTGCATATTGAGGTTCAAAGTATTGCACATTATAAAGTCATAAAAATAACAGTTGCACATTAAGGTGCAACGAGTTGCACCCTAAAAAGTTGGGTTTTATTACAAAAATGCCACCTTGCCTTTATGTCCTTTGGATCAACTCATCGGACGGTCAAGATGAGTTTGTACTTTGTAAATTAAGAAGGCTTTGTATTTGATCTCTATTCTATATATATATATATATATATATATATATATATATATATATATTTCCCGTACCGAAACCGTACCGTTTGAAACGGGTACGAGACCGGTCATAGATTTTGATAGCCGAAAAATACCGGACCGAACCGTTTGAAAATAATGCACTTGAATTTTTAATATTTTTCTATACCAATTCAATAGATCTCTTTTATAGACCAACAATTTTATAGCCCAAGTATGTATTTATGCGTCCTTAAAATAGCTAAATGTGTGTGTGTGTGTGTGTATATATATATACGGAGTATATAATATTGCTATTTTTTCTTTTTAGATAATTTTTGTTATATTTGTGTATGTAATGAAAGAATATTAAAATTTTAGAAAAATCATTAATGACTTCATTTCTAGTAATGTTAGCATACATGACTTTTTGTAGTATCATGTTTGTGCAATTTTACAACTTAATTAATATGGTTTAAATCTTAGCTCTCAAGGTTCAACTATAAATTAAATTAGAACTACGGAGTAATATTTAACCTAGAATGAAGAAGAAGAAGAATAAGAAGAAGAAGAACGTCGAGGATTTCTGTTATATTCAATAATTTGATGATATTCTTTTTTTATATTTCCACATGAACTAAGTAAATTAAGGATGATATTTATATATCTCGTGCGTCATCGTTTTGCTATACTCCTTCTTAGTTGTGTTGCACTATTTGTTTATTTGTGAATTTTAGTCCTATATATGCAATTTCTTGTATTTATATCAATGTTGGTTGGCGTGATGATATCTGCTAATTGCAAAATTTGTTCAAATTTTTTTTAGCAGGTGGTTGGCATTGTACCGTACCGTTTTGTACCGTTTCGAAACGACATGGTACCGAATGGTTCCATCCTTGAAACCGGACCGTACCGGACCGTTAAAAACCTCACAGATACATTACGGATTTTACTAATTTACCGGACCGTTCCGGACCGCGCCCACCCCTAATTAAAAATGTAACACCGTCCTCAAATATATATACTTTTTACCAAATCATTTATTGAACCTTGAGAAATGGTTAATGAATTTTTGAGATTGTAAATTTTTGTTATTAGTTTTACGTGAATAGTAAAATGCACGTGGGGCTTGCATCGGGAGCGGGAACCACCCGAAAATTTACGGAACCACATGTTATATTCATCCTGGTCTAGATAATATTTATATGATGATGTATATTTATGTTGGGTCATAGAAACGACGTAGAGTTGACCAGATGATCAAATGAGGTCCATTTACTAGGTTTGGAAAATTATCGAATAACAGCTCGTAATATATTACCGAGACCACTAAATTAAAGTTGGTGAAAATATATTCATTCTAAAAGCCCATAATAATTAGGAGAATGATATTTATTTTAATTGACTCGATATAATGAAATTTAATTAAAATAGTCTAGAAAATACAAATTTCGGGACCAAGTGTACACACCGAGAGGCGAGACACAAAGGAGCCTCCTACATGAGTTGGGGCCACCCCATGAAAATGTACGCTCAAGTTGACCAAAGGAGACTGGCTTAGCATGGGGAGGTGTTGTATGAGGTGATTGGCATCTCAGAAATGTGTTGGGAATCGAGGACGCACAAAGTCATTCAGTTAGGGCGATTTTTTGTATGCAGTGACATGTAAAGGACGGTGAGAAGCTTTCGAATTGTTCGAGTAACTCGAATTTATTTTTCTAAAGGGTTTGGGTGGAATCTTAGGAGCACAAGGTTAGTCTAGCGAAGTTGATCGTGCTAATGTTGGTTAACTTTCATTAATGTAAAAAGTTTTTTGCTTTTTTAGTCGTTCGACTATTGTGTCATTGACACTTGTGATATTATCTTTGAGCTTTTCTCTTTTGATCCTTATGATATTGTGAGTGATATTTTTAGTCATTCATTTTAAAAATTTCAAATTCAGTCATTGACTATTCTAAAAGTGACATTTTTTATTTTTCAAGTATTATGACAATGACATTTTTAGTCCTGCATTTATTGCAACAAAATTTTAGTTTAAGGACTTATTAAAATATCACTTTTGGAAAAAGTGAAAGACTAAAAAATAAAAGATTCAAATTGACTACAAGTGTGACACATTTTTTTTAGTGTAATAAAAACTGGACACCACACAATCAAGTTAACTCATTTTTTAATACTCCGTATAAAATTGAACTAAAATAGGAATACTCAATCAATAAAGACCCGCCGGTTCTATTCGTGGCATGGTTAGGAGTTTGGACTAAACGACTGTAGTATTGGCGTAACGTGTCCATTTCTAGCAAAGACTGTGTGGCATTACCTGAAACTGATCCGCTGCTTAACTTCTTCTTCCCTCCTGTCTCGATCATCCGTAGGCTTTTGATGGGGAAGCGGGATTTGGAGTTCCGCGCGGAGGACGACGACGCTTGGTACACCGTGAAAGTGCAGCTTCAAGGCGACACTTTGTTGATCGAGTTCCAGGGCATTCTGGAAACCGCCCAGTTCGCTGCCTCAATGTTCCATTCGCAGGAGGCCGTCGAACGGTTCGTCAGAAGGTTTAGGGTGTTCTCGCCGCAGCTCCAGGACAGCGAATGCCGCAGAATCTCTAAAGGCTCCATCGTTTGCGCTGCATGTCACGCCTTCCGCCGGGACGACATGCGCTACTACGATGCCATTGTTGAAGCTGTGAGTCACTTGCTCGCTCTACATCCCCTTCCATCTTTTTCGCTGCAAATAACAAGCTTTTCTCTCTCTCTCATTGTATTGTTTTTTCATCCACTTGCTAGAATCATACGGAGTACTAAATCGTAGGTTTTGCACTGCCCCTGTTTTATCGCCCCATTTTCTTCATTTACTTATTTATATATATTTTTGCATTTGTTAAATTATTTTTTTATTTTTGATGGCCGAACTCTTTTTTGGACTGGTGACAGACCCTTTAAAGTTGCCAATATCTAATGAGAAAATTGGGTACAACAACAATAACATCCAAGACTTAGCCTTAGGATATTTTCTTTTGGACTGAAATTTGCTCGTCCGGTCCGGTCTGGTCTAGTAAACGTCTGGTCTCTGTGTATTTTATAACTACGGACTACGGAAATCTGGTCTGGTCTGTTTTGATCTGGTCTGGTCTGGGACTGAAAACACTCCAAAAGAAAACATTCTTAGTAGTTTGGGATCGGCTAATATGAATTCACGTATTTAATATAAGAATGATAATAAATAAATAAAAAAGGCAGTCCGGTGCACATTGGCGTTCCCCCAAGGCAAGGGGATAAGATAAATAAAAAAATAAGATAAAGATAAAGTGAGATAAAAAGTATAAGTTAAAATGATAAAAGAATAAAGTATATAACAAACACACATCATCATCGTTGTCATTTCCCAAGAGCCGCAAAGGCTCCCATATACGGTGAGGTAGGGGGGTCGGATGTATGCAACCTTACCTCTATACTAAAGCATAGAGAAGCTGTTTTCGGATGACCCATGATCAAAATCGCATCGAAGATTACATGGAATCACTGCCGCTTCATACCAGGAAGCACACAAAGTTTAATGAGCCATTTTGCTTTATTCCACCATATTCACAAGCCAAAAAATAGTGAGTCCTTGGCTCCATTACAAAGATAAAGAAGATAAAAAGATACAACAAATACAACATTACCTAAGTGCTGCAAAGTCTCCCACCTATGGTGGGGTAAGGGATTCGGGTGTAAGCAACCTTACCCGGCCCCTATCCTAAAGACCGGATGACTCATGACAAAAATCGCATAAAAAATTGCATAGATTAACTGCTGCTTCAAAACAAAATTTTGTAAATCAATGGCTCCATTGAAAATGATGGAAATAAAAAAGAAAAAGTTAAAAGGATAAAAGAGATGAATAAAGATCAATCCTCCATTCAAATATTTTTTCTCTACTTTGCTCTCTCCAAAGTAATGATCTCATCCGATCCAAGAAGAAACATATCATTCTTGACTCCTATAATCCACGTCTGTTAGAGTCTTGTTTCCCCTTTCCTTTCTGCCGCTTCTCTCCACCTCTCAACTCGTCTACCTAGTGCATCACCCGTTCACTCCAAACCACCACAATCGAGACTCTTGCATCTAATAATTTTTCTTTTTGGAGATGTGAAGAACGAGTTGGACGGATAGAAAATGCAATTGCATTGGTGCGGTTTTCTTGAGCACGGGTGACATTTTGATGGCGTTCTTCTTGAATGACCATTTGATGAATCTTGTTAGAGCAGGAAGGGTTTGTCATGCAAAGGATATTGGAGCGAAGAGTGCCATAAACATCACCATCATGAACCATAAGAAAGTCATGAGTCTTTTCAATCTCCACATTTTGGATAATTTTTTAGTGAAGATTGCAAGAACATCCGCCGCACTTGCATTGTGGAGCAAGTTGATAGGGGGCGTAGTCATCCCATTTTGACTTGAGGCAGCTAAAATAGATGGTAACAGACTTGCGTGCATGTCTACATTTACGGATAGCTTCCTTAAGTTCATGCACGTACATGGCATCATCCACACCAATCCAGACCTTTAAATCGTCCCTAAGGTCATGTACACTATCCATATATGCTATGTTGGAACGTAATGGTGGGTATATGGAGGACATGAGTAATCCAACTAACATTGAAATAACATTATACCAATCCTCAGGGTCATCGTTGTTTGTTGTTGGTTGGGAAATCAAACCATCCAAGAATTGAAGTTTGCGTTTTACCCGAAACACATTCTTCATAGCAGTTTCCCATTCACGATAGTTTGACTTCCCAAAAAGTGTAACACCACAAATATTTATACCGGGATTGTTGGAGTTGCCCGCCCTAGTTGTTGGTCGCCCGAAACACAATCTTCATAGCACCACCGCCAATTTTGTCACTTCAAATAGAGCAAGTTTGTTCGCAACAAGCTAATCTAACAATGTCAACAACACTCTTACTGTCACCCGTGGAGTTGACACCACTCATGTTGGCACCTTCATCCTTCCCTACTGCATATTTGTTGCTCACAACCAAGTTACAAGAAATAATATGGACCTTCCTAGCAAGAGCAAATTTTGATGAATCTGGCCAGATATTGGGACATTGGGCCATTACTAATAGTCATGTGGCTACAACCAACATGGTGATGATTGATCATATAGCAATGCCGTTTGATCGTGGAAAGACTGGTTGTCATGAGTTATTAGCTGAAAGCTTGAGGACAAACTTGATGTTCAAGAGGGGAGTAATGGTATGGAAAGAAAAAGCTCATTATTACTATCATTATTATTATTATTCATATTATTATTAGTTTCCTAAAGTAAGTTTCCTAAAGTATTGGGTGTTAGTTTCCTAAGGTTATTATTAGTTTCCTTAAGTAAGTTTCCTAAAGTATCAAGGTTAGTTTCCTAAGGTTATTATTAGTTGCAGTTTTCTATTAGTAGAGATATTCTATTTTAGTTAATTTCTAATAAAAGTATTGTAATAGAATTAAAGTTACTCTAATACTAGACCACCAAGACTCTTGGGACTAGTATAAATAGAGGTGCCATATTAATGAATAAAATCATCAATCTTCTTGAAAATAATTCTTCTTGTGCGCTCGGTGGAACCGACAGACACTTCCTTGCTTAGGGCGGGAAGCTAAGTTGTTTTTCCAACTATCATATTTACCGTCTTCTTTGTATCTCCCAACCACGCCCTTAACAACTTCTCCACAAGTTGTCTATGAAGGTGAATGACCTTAGTTGTTGAGCGGATGGGCATAAACCGAATTCATTCTTTGAGTTATTCACACTTCTTCGGAGTCGATTGCTCACTCACTCGCTCCCAAAGTTTCATGGTATGACTGGTAAGCTTAGTCCCTCTATGCCTTGGTGTGTTATGGACCTAGCCCATACTAGGCTCATAGCAAGGCCCTAAGCCCTCACTCCCAAAAGACTAGCCAATTAGGAAGAGGGGCACACCTAACTTATAAGCCACCGGTCAATCCCATAATTGACCGGACAATACCACATGCTTCGAAGAGCCAACGTCCTCGTTGGTCACCGCTATGTTGGTCACGGTTGGCACCCCCAGGGTCCAAACCACCACTTCATAGGCCACCACTCCGAGTGTCGGGACTAAGAAGATGGGGATGGCTCTGATACCACTAGTTATGGACTAGCCCATACTAGGCTCATAGCAAGGCTCTAAGCTCAGATGTAGAACTCACTCCCAAAGGACTAGCCGATTAGGAAGAGGGGACACCTAGATATAAGCCGCCGGTCAATCCCATAATTGACCGGTGTGGATCGTTACATAGTGCGAAAGTTGGATAGCCTTTCAAAAATAGTGCCGAAGTTTTTGAAAGGCCCTTGATGGAATTACTAATTTCCTGTGAATGAAGTGTTGTTTTAAAAACCTGTCTTCTTTATGACACGGTAGAAGATGGTGGTAATGTAAAACAAGTTTCTTCATACTCTTTTGCTAAAGGGTATTTACTGTTCTATTAAGGTTTAGTAACCCAGTTAAAGTACAACTAGGCGATCAAAACAGTTAATACTCTGCTCTAAACAGTTGAACAAAAAGGATAGAGACACCTTACTGTCCAACAGAAGGCTACTACCCATTTGTGATTGATTAGCTTTGTTAATTGGAGTCCATTGAAGCCTTTTGTCTCTTCACTTGGCTGTATTACCATCAATGTTGGTGACATTTTTACCTATTATAATGGTGTATGACTGCACTAATTATGTGGTGATTTGATTTACGCAGATCATTTATCACCATTTTTATTTGTTTCACTGTTGCACATAAGAGGAAATGTTTCTCTGATATACTCATTTAATTTGTATACTTGTGTTAGAGAATAACTAACCACATTACACTATCAATAACAATAAATGAGATCTATCACACAATTAAGTTAGGATTTGAGAATCTTTGGAGATCTTATATGTTGAGGGATGATGATAATCAGGAATTTGAAAATCTTTGGAGATTTTATATGTTATTAACTTATTTTCTGATTGCCACCTCCAAATTTCTTTCTTTCTAGACTCTTTGCAGCCTATTTTAAGGCCAGTAAGCCAGTTGAATAATAGTAAAAAGGTATGCAAGTTTTTAGCAAGGTCCCAGGGAGTTTGTGTAATTCTCATTAAAAAGCTCCAACCTATTGCTATAAAATTTTATATATTTCCATTCTTCCCGGTAGCTCTCCAAACAGCAACCATAGGCATAAGCTAACCTTCTAAATTTTATAATGTGATGGTATCACATTCGCCCGAAGGCCCGTGTTGAGATCTTGCACTCAAGCTGCTAGTTAATAGAGAGGAGAGAAACAAATGGTTTGAATATATTTTGATTTTGATGTGTATAACTGGTTTACAATAGGTGCTATTTATACAAACACTAATCCAGTCTATAAGGTAAGTAATAATACAATATTAAATGATAGAGATATGTAACAGCTACATACAATATTATGTCTTAAATGTAAATTATTTCTTTCCTTCAATACTAGTAACATATTGCAAAGTGACATGCAAATCATGGTAGGTGGCTGAAGGGAGGAGGAGGGTTTTGGTTAGAAAAAAGATAGTAGAGTCATGCTTATCTTTATTATTTGCTTCAAGACTTTTTGAGGACCTCTCACAGAGGAAAGAAGGGAGATGGGTTTTGGTCAGAAATAGCACAAGTGTTTGGTGCAACAAGTCTTCTGGGCAAGTTATCTTGCTGAAGAGTTTTCTGACAGGGTCATTTTTTCATTCATTTTCATTTACCCCAGTGCCGCAAAGGCTCCCACCTACGGTGGGGTAAGGGGGGGGGGGTCGGATGTACGCAGTCTTACCCCAGCACAGAGAGACTGTTTCCGGATGACCCATAGTGAAAATCGCTTCCAAAATTGCATGGACTGACTGTTGCTTCATAACAAAGAAGTGCAGACAGTTTAGTGAGCCATTTTGCTTTATTCCCTCATATTCTCAAGCCAAAAAATAATGAATCTTTGGTTTTCTGACAGGGTATTAGGCCCTTATTTATTCCGTGTCCTTTCTTCCATAATTAAAAGCTTGTTTTTTATTTGTTTCATTTTCACAAAAAGGAAATTCTCTGCCATGAAAGTCTGAAGTCGGTAACAAAGAACCTTGTTACCAAAAAAGGCACATTGAGCTTTATTGATATCTGTAAACCATTTACTGCATTCCGTTACTTCCGTAGATATTGAAAGATGACTTGCTAACAATTCAAGTTCTGATATAGTCTGATTCTCTTCTGGATGTAATGATTAGCCTATTTTGCTAACTTGATATGTATGGTCTGATTAAAAAAAAACTTGATTGATATTTTGTTTATACTAAGCCACTGTGATTGTATTATTAGGAAGTGTAGCTGTAATGTACGGCTTATACTAGGCCACCTAGTGCAGTGTCATGTACATGTTACAACCTCCTCCGTTCTCCTAATACTGTTTTGTCATCACCTAAAATATACGGCCTAAATTTCTAGTTACATCGTAGTAATAAATCCTACTATGGAGTATGTAATTTGCAAATACTTGATGCAAACATGGGCTTGGGTTTCTGATATGAAGCGGGAAGAGCATGGGGCAGGACCGGGCTTGGGCCCACTTCCGTGGGCCGGTCACGGGCTGTCCTTATAGTTATTTATTATTTTAAGTTAATGTTATGTTTTGTTTTGGGCCTTTTATTAGTAGAATACTTAGTAGAGTTAGTATGTGCCTAATTAGGATTTAATTAATTTGGGCTTGATTAGGGTTGCTTGTAGAAGGCTATTTATACTCCTCGCCAGGGTTCATTCTCGTGATCTTGGAATAAAAGTTAATTTAGCCTTTTGGCTCTGGGCAACGGTATTTATTTATCGTTGATTATCTGGGCAATGGTTCACCCCGTTGATTTTATTTTTCTGTTCTTATCAGTTTCAAATATAACATCAAAGTTTTCAGCTTTTCTTTCATGTTTCCCCCAAGGCCCTTGTTGTAGTGTACAAATATCTGGAGAAGGTGATGTGGGTCAAGGAACTAGCAGTGAAAACCATGACTTCTATAGACCTATAAGCTCAAGTGCTAATTGGAGTAACAAACCCCCTTTAAAAACTCATTTTCTGGCCTAGAAGCAAATCCCACTCACAGTTTCTGGTTATAGTTTCCTGTATTTTAAACCCAACCCTCTCTATTGACGTCTATATTAGCCCACACTTGAGGGAATAGCTTGGTCAGTTTTTTGAGGGGATTAGGGTGGGGGTGGGTGGGGGGTGGGGATCAATTGAATGTTAAATGACGTCTGCATAATTATTTTAAACCCAACCCTCTCTATTGACGTCTATATTAGCCCACACTTGAGGGAATAGCTTGGTCAGTTTTTTGAGGGGATTAGGGTGGGGGTGGGTGGGGGGGTGGGGATCAATTGAATGTTAAATGACGTCTGCATAATTATTTACTTGAAAAAAGAATCCATTTTGTTAGGTGGACCGCAAAGCACATTCTTGTGCGAATGAAGGAGAAGAAGAATGTCGGTGCACCTTTGTGCTGTCTTGGCTTCATGGTCCAAACACAGGCCTATTAACCAGTGCTGGTATAGCTAGCGTATGCACAGTAAACGATGAAGGTCGGATTGATCGAAAAGTCGCTACTTTCTCAAGGTTGGCAAAAAGTAAAGTTGCAGTTTCATCTCACAAGAACACTTCTATTTATCGGAAAGAAGCATCAGCTGGATTAGTGCTTGCTAAAGGAGGATGGAGACAGCTGCTCACTGATCAGAAGAATTTTTCATTCCAGGTGGGCTTTTCCAGTTTGACATGCTTAATTTGTCATCATTTTTTTTTAAATACATGCAGTTATGACTCATGATTTAAGTATTAACAATGGTCTTCTTTACATTTTGCAGGACATTCAGAGTCGGTGGAAATTAATTTATGGAAGTGAAAGCAAAGGTTTTTTAATAATCCAATCTCGAATTTGATCTCATTGAACTTTGTTTACAAAACTTTTACTACCCATGTCTCCGAAAAATGTCTATCTCTCACTAATTTTGATGTTAGTCAGTTACAACCATACAACAATTGTAAATCATTAATTCTTGTTATATTTGTAAATGTATTGGGTTGTTTAACACACGGAAAAATTATTATGGAAGTAGCTTGTCTAGGTCAGATATGATTCTCCTTTTTGGGACAAAAATAACTTTTCAAACAAGACTTTTATCTTCTCTTTTTGCTTCTAATTAGGTGCAGATAACTCGAGCAACCTTGATTCTTCTCTTCAAGATCATGACAAAGATCTTGGTGGAGAAACATCAAACTGCCATTTCATATTGCTTGGTAATCTGGAGAGGAGCTTATCTCCATCATCGATACAGAAGTTCATACACAGACACACATATGTGTCACCTCAAGTGTATATTCTGCTAAGTCCCATCTCAACACACTTTGCAAGAGCTGTTCTTGTGGTGGATACCAGGATGGACCATAGGACGCTATGCCAATTCCTGGACAATCCAGATCACTTAGTAGTGTCCACGAGCGGAAGGTAATGTTTTAAGGCTTTTTCCTATTTTTAAAAGCCATTCTGAAACAACTTCTTATAAGTTTGTTGTAGTTTTTAAGATAGACATACTGACACCTACTTATCCCGCAATAAACAAATTCATTGCCTTCCTCTACCAGCAGCAAAGACAATGTGAAACAACTGTCCCCGTACTGGCAGTACATTAAGTTTATACTTTATAGGTTTCTTTTTTGTATTTGTAACACGTTAATCCTAATAAGGGTTTAGTTGATTGACCTTAAGGGTCTGTTTGATGGGGAGGGTTTTGGATGGCCGTATGGGGAAGGTTTCGGAGGGGTTAGTCTATATCTTGAAAAGTATATACATCACACATTTTGTCAAACTTTCCATTTTTTGTAAAATCTTAAACATATATCAAGATGTAGACGAAGCTGTTAGCCTTGATGTGCTACATCCCATATTCCCATGTAATCACCCCCTCTTGGATTGAACAGTGATTAACAGAAGCTGTGTCCGAAGTGAAGCTTCCCCTCCAAACCTCGCAATCCAAGTTCCAAACAGACTATAGATCTTCCAGATATCAAGATAGACTCATTCTTGAAATTGGCCCTATACTCTGGTCTTGTAGATGGCAGTTGTACATGTTTTTAACTCTTGAGATTGCCATTGGCTTCCGGTAAAGCTCTCAATCTTGAGATTGCCATTGGCTTCATATATTGTTTCCATCATTTGCAATGGAGCCAAAGATTCATTATTTTTTGGCTTGAGAATATGATGGAATAAAGCAAAATGGCTCACCAAACTGTCTGCGCTTCTTTGTTATGAAGCAGCAGTCAGTCCATGCAATTTTTGGACGCGATTTTCATTATGGGTCATCCGGAAACAGTCTCTCTGTGCTTTAGTACAGGGGTAAGACTGCGTACATCCCCCCCCCGTTACCCCACCGTAGGTGGGAGCCTTTGCGGCACTGGGGTAAATGATGATTGAAATGATGATTTCATTTCATATATTATTCCAATAGCTTTTGTGAAAAATTCAATTCCAAATTCATGATTACTTTGTTACCATCAACGTTGTCATTTATAAATAGAGGTTCTCACGTTCACTTTCAGCCGAACAAGCAGTCCATGAGAATTAGTGAGGTGATTTTGAGAGTTTACATTTAACTTGCAGTGTGTTGACTTTTGTTCTTTGTGGTGATAAAAGTAATTTCTCTGACATATTGTCATATTTAGCTCAATCGCGATCCTCAACAATTTGTTGGTTTTAATTGTTTTTTTCAGACCATGGGTTTTAATTGAGAGCGTGGTAAAGCTTGGGATGAACAAGACTTTGATAGGGAGGCATCCAAGCAAATCTGAGGTAAGCTTCTGAACGAAATAGTATGATTTGTTATTTTGCCAAAGTATGAAACACCTTTCAGGGTTGCAAAAATCTGCTTGTGTAGGAAAATGGCGATGACAGTCATTTGGATGATGAACTAACGTTGGTTCATCACGGTTCTGAAGAGTACAGACGGGCTCAGCAATTGAGGGGTTTGTTTATAGACTTCTACAACCACGAGCAACTCATGTTGAGGAGATTGGTAGAGGAAGAGAAGGAGGTTATTGAAGCATTTTCTTCATTGCAGCAATGTTAGTTTAGTTTAGGTTTAGGCTGTGTTGGCTGAGTTAGTGGGGTCAACCATTCATTGTTCTAGTTTGCTATCCTCCTATGTATAGCGCGCCTTTTCAGTGTGCATATATGTGTGAATATGATGCACGTATATATATAGTAAAGTAGCCATCGTTAAGTAGCCATCGTTAAGGGCTTGTTCTGCCTCATCTCAAATCTCAATCTTAAATCTTAATTAATTATTACTAATCACATCCTAACAAGTTCTTGTATCAGCTCATTAAAAGAGTGTTGTTTCTTTAATTTTATCAAGACCGTTGCGTTTTATTTTGGTCATCTTAGTAACCTTATTTGTTTACTTTTTCTGCATTGATCATCAAATGCACTATGCAAGCACTATAACTAATTAAGTTTGTATTACGGTACTCAAATTGGGCTTTGTTTGGATCGAGTGTTAGGGAGTTTTAGTAATGGAAGTGTTAGTAAGTGTTGAGATTAACATTTGTTTGGAAGAAAAAATAAGAGGTGTTAAGAAGTGTTAGTAAAGGTTAGGAAGTGTTAATAATAACCTTCCCAACACTTCAATTGTTCATTTTTTTAACACCCCGATTTGGAGTGTTTTGACATCTCACGTCGAATCTCTTTTCCGCAGGTCCGATGGTCTGCCTTTTTCATCTTTTCTCATTACTCTTTTCGTTTCCTTTTTTTTACTCGTTTCGTTTGCCTCAAGGTAAAATTATTAACACTTCCATTACTAACACTTCATTCATTTGATTCTCCCAAACAAGGTAAAATTATGTCTAACACTTACACTTCCCTTCCTTTCTGGACCCTTGCTAACACTTACTAACACTTCCAAACACTCCATCCAAATAGGCCCTTAGAATCTCACAATCAACAACTTGACCGATTTCTCTCAAGAGCAAAGTATCAAGCATCCATACTTAAAAAATTTCTATTCATATACTGCAAAAGCAATGCCATAAAGGAACTTTCTGATTTTATTTCAAATAAAAAAAACATATCAATGCTAGGGCGGGTGGGTGTTACAATTTTTGGAAAATTATGGTTCCTTTGCACTACCATTGAATAAATATAATATATAATATCGGATCATTCACTATTTTGTATTAAAATATTTTCTAAATTAGTTAGAAGGATATCTTTTCTTTAAAAGATAAACAAGTGTAGCATCCTTCCCGCTGCAGCCAGATGGGCGGTGGTGGATATTATAGATGATGAGCAATGACGATAGGTGGGCATCGCCACAGATACCAGGTGGTGACAACAACTACGACAATTATTAACAATTACTAGGGTTACATTAGTTGAGGATATGGTTATGGTTGAGTTGGGGGGGGGGGGTCGAAGACCATAATTTGACAACCATTTTACCAGTAGGCAGTGACGCACACAACTAGGGTTTCTGGTCGATTGCCCATTGGGCTAGGGTTCGATCAGAGGCGGCGGACGTTCGACGACTCGAGTGTCAATGGTGGGCTAAGGCTTGCCGACAATTTCTTGTAAGTGTTTGAGGCGACGTTATGGAAGGGGTTAGACAGCGGTGAAGGAAGAAAGAGGTTAGGTTTGGGGTTGTGGTTGACACTATAGTGAGTGTGAGCAGTGGCGATGGTCACCGGAGTTTATGATGAACGAGACTGTGAAATGTCACCGGGGGTTTTATAGTCGCTATTGGACAGTCACTGGTTACATGGTCACTGGAGATCACTGGGGAGTTACTAGTGATGATAGTCATTGGAATGCCAGAGTTATTGAGGTGTCGGGCTCACTATGGAAGCAGGGTCAGTGGAGTGCGGAGCACAAATGGAGTCAGAGTAGCAAGAAGACATACCAAATTGCATTGTTCTAACTGCAATAAAGAATGGCACAATGCACCGATATGTTCAGATGAGCCAAATAACAAGGATGTGTGAAATCTCAAGTAAGTGGTTACATAATCGTCTTCTGGCGAGCGAAAGGTTAAATTCTATCTTTTTATTTTACTAAATTGTAGTTTTGGAAGTTTTAAAATTATTTATTTAAAAAAATTAAACCCCTTTTTGTTGAGTAACCTCGCGTGAATACCATGCAATTGGCCCGCAAGGAGGGGGATGCCGAAGGCAGGGTTAGTGACTACTTTAATTCCTGTTTCAAAAATCGATAATTTTTGTATCTGATTCAATCCAGGGATTGTAGTAACTCCGCCCTTTTTTACATCTTCAAATCTGAAAGAGCTCGGCCTTGAGCCTTTACCTACCTAAATAAATTCCCTTTTGCCGGATCGATCCTTTCTCTTTTCAGATACTGCTATACAATTACAACCTGTATTTACGCACTAGAACGCCCTTGTTGACGATCCTTTACTCCGACAGCATCAATCAAAATAAAAATAGATCCTAAATAATCAAATTTGCGGGGCTCGAAAATTGATGTGTATTCGAATAATAGGAGCTAGCAACAAAAAAGTTTCTTTTTTTTACGAGGTACAAAGAAAAAATCCTTGGTATACTCCTAATATTTATTACTTTTAAAAACCAACCTTTTTGTTCATTGTGTGCATTCACTTGTATGTGAGATACTTGGTCATATGGATGCTTTTGTCGATCTAATTTACACAATAGTCCTTTGATTGGAGAGAAGTCATATGGGTCATGGTTATGTGTTTATACGAGATGAGGAGGTGTGCATCCAAAGAACAAGTGGTCGATCTCTAGTGGCAATAGGCCTAGTGACAAACGGGAGGATGGGGAGAGCTTGTTTAACTCGGGCAAAGTTATGATTGATTAGAGTAGCTATGTGGTGGAAGACTTTCTTTCAAAGGGAAAGGAAATGACTTCTCAACAGGAAGAACCAAAGAAGCACAAGGTGATCGAAGTGGTTAGTGAAGAAGGCGCCAAAGCTAGCATGGATAGTGATGGCGCGAATTCAAAAAAAACTTGCAAGTGGCGGTGTTGTCTGGATAGCACTACCCAAAACAGTGATTGGTGACCTCTGTGTTGAGGAAGATGAATAGAGAGGAGCCCCCAGCTCATTTGGTGGGGTTGGTCAAATCACACTTCCTTTGCCATTAGTTAGAAAAATTGGAACTCATTATTCTGATTTATGTTTTCTTTCCCATAACTCTTTAGTTACATTTATACGGAGTAATTCATTTTAGTAGTTGGTGTGACATTGCCTTTGATGGAATTTACCATCTTGTGGAGTTGTGGAGTTGGGCTAGGCATGACAATGGGTCGGGGCAGGTATTGCAAGACCCGGACCCGCCCCGTGACTTGGCGGGGCGGGTCCGCCCTGCCCCGTGACCTGTACATGTCCAAACTTGTTGACCCATGACCCGTCCCATGCGGGGCGGACCCGCCCCGCCCTGCCCTGCCGCAACCTAGTATGTATTTTTATTTGTGGGAAGTTGTTACCAATTAAATGTACATAATGTTTATCTCTAAATAATAATTAAAAATCAATATAATAAATCAAATTCATGATACGCTAAAAATTTCAATAATTAAGGAAAAATTACTCAAACTTGAATAGTTAATCTAATTAGTTATATTAATAATTGAATATATGTATTAAAATTCTATTTATAAAGAAGACTTTGATAATCCGTCGTGCATCTAATTCTAATATATATTCATATACTATATTATAAGATCAAAGAATTTATGATTTATTGTATACACACATATATGTATGTTGAAGTATATTTGTAATATAATTTAAGAAAACGTATGTATACTTATGTATTGAGCGGGTCAGGGCGGGGCGGGTCGGGGCAGCACGGGTCAATTCTAATACCCGGACCCGCCCCATTTGCAAGACGGGGCGGGGCGGACCCGCCCCAAATATCTCTGGCCCGAGCGGATCATTGCGGGTCGGTTTTTTTTGACATCCCTAAGTTGGGCTAGTTGGGTTATTTCTAATCGATCTTTCAAGTCAAGTCTGTGTCTCATAAGTAATCCCAATAGCCTTTTTTTCATTTGGCAGGTTTATAACTTGTTCTCCATTGTAATTATATAAAACAAACCGTTATCTTTTGCCAAAAAAAAAGTTAAATTGATCCATTTTTTGAAATTGAACTGAACATAGGGAGTAATTGTAAATTTATAATGATTCCAAATAAAAACGACCAAGCAAGAATTTGAGAACAAGAGAAAGAGAATCGTTGCAGGAGGAAATGGGATGGGGAAGGTGGATTTTCGAAGGCGTAATCGCAGTAGGCTCTCTATTGCTACTGGGCTGGACCGGGCTATGGTTCCTGAACCGGAGGCTATACAAGGAGTACGAAGAGAAGAGAGTGCTGGTTCAGATAATCTTCAGTGCCGTCTTTGCACTCTCTTGCAATCTCTTCCAGCTCGTTCTCTTTGAGATTATCCCTGTCCTCTCTAAAGAGTATTTGCTCGATCCCTTTACTCGCAAAGTTGATTTTTTTCAATTGAACTTTCTTAATGACGCGCTACTATTTACATTTATGAAGTTCATGTTATTTTCATGATTCGGTTGAGATTTATGTAAGAGTTGGGTAGTGCATCTGTCACCCTTGGTGGAATATGGGAATTTCATGGGTAATGTGGACTAGTCAGTTGTAGATGCATAGCTGAAGTGATCATGAACCCTCTTTTGTTTAAATGAAGTGTTTCCTTCCCCGTGGATAAGTTCTTAGGGCTTGATCAAAATATTAATACATTAATTTTCAGCACAGACATTTGAATATGCTTAATTTCTTGTTTGATTCTAGGGCAAGATGGATAAATTGGAAGGTGGACTTATTTTGTTTGATAATGCTACTAGTCTTCATGTTGCCTTACTACCATTGTTACTTGATGCTTTGCAATAATGGTGAGTTTAGTATTTCATCACTGGACATCTTGGTGGATAATAATTAGATTAGTGAACTCTCTTTCCTTCACATCCCCAACCCAACCTAACCTTACTCCGTCTCCATCCCATATTATTTTAAGATGTCCTAAAATTAGGATTCACATATCAGGCGTGAGGAAGCAGAGGGCTACTTTTGCTGCTACCTTGTTCTTGATGGCATTCCTATATGTGTTTTGGCGCATGGGCATTCATTTCCCAATGCCTTCTCCCGATAAAGGTTGGGCTATTTTTTAATATCTGTATCATTAATAAATACTCCATCCATCCCTAAAAGTTCTCCCCACTTCCTTTTTTGCATGTTCCAAGACTTGTCCCCATTTCCTTGTAAGGAAATACTTGTGTGGTTGATACCGTTTCATTCCTTTTAAAATATTTCTCAATCACACAATACCATTTTCTTCATTCGTGTGCCTAAGAAAATAGAAAGAACTATTGGGAAAAATGGAAAGAACTTTTGGAACATATGAAGCATATAGTTTTTATTTTTTAATTTGTTAAAATTATTCCAGATATATTTGTAATAATAATGATTTATTTGAAACTGAAGTTGGGCTTGTTTATGCTTGTATCTATATTTACTCACTCTTTGACTCTATCTGTTTTTGTTAGATATTTGGAAATAATATTTACTTGCTGACAGTGCTATGTTTTTATTAGTTCAACTGGATAGTTATTGACCCAATTAATAACATCTTATAATTGGATTGCTCTAGTTCTATTTGTTAACAGTATGACTCCTTTTATTTTTATGGATCTTTATTTTCCATCTGCTGCTTCTTAGTTACTGGGATTTGTATTCCAGGATTTTTTACCACTCCTCAGCTAGTGAGCAGAATTGGAGTTTTTGGCGTGACTCTCATGGCTATACTTTCAGGCTTTGGGGCTGTGAATTTACCATACAGTTATCTATCTTTATTCATTAGGTAAGGGTGGTATACTGGTATGGGGCAGGATGGTAGGGAGCAGCTTTCTAAATTAATTAATTGATGCAAGAGAAAGATACTTCCTCCGTCCAAAAAAAATGTCTCTGTCCTTTCTGGTTTGTGCACAAATAAACTTCTCATATCCTTTTCTGGAAAGGATTGTGTGGTTGTGGTTAGTATAGTTTTTTTCATTCCTAAATAAACATCAACCACGCAATTTCATTTTCTCTTGCCCAAAGCAGTAAAGCACACAGTAATGTTCGGTTACAGAGGGAGTTTCTGAAACATGACAAGTAGAGGGTTTTCTTTAACTCTCCGTTCAAAATGTCTGTAGTTAAGGTTATTTCGCACTACCTCCAAGGCTCCAACTCCTCTTTTGAGTTGCATAGATTTGGAACTGTGTGGTTGATATCTGTTCAGGAGAAAGAAATTATATCAACCGCATAGTGCTTACCTTAAAAGGTTTTTTTAATGGACATAAAAGAAAGAATGAAGATGAAAAATGGACAAAGTGAGTACAAAATTAAGCAATTCATGTAACTTGTATAATTGTGTTAGAGGTTAATTAAATAACCGCATTACTCTCTCAATAAAAATAAATGAGATCTATCACACAAATTTAAGAGAAGCGCAAAGTTGGGAAAAATATTGAATTCATCTTGAAAAATGAAAAGTGACAGATATTTTGAAGGGAGAAATTATATCCAAAGCGACCGTTATTTTGAAATGGAGCCAGTAGTTCATTAATCTGTGTTGTTTGTGCTTAATTTAATGGGATAACAAAGAGTGCTCAATACATTTTGTTGTTGGTTGTCTGTTGTCTACTTGTTTGGTTACAGTAGTGACAAGTATTGCTCTTATGTGGCAGAGAAATTGAGGAATCAGAGATCAAGGCAGTAGAAAGACAGCTAATTCAGTCAATTGAGACCAGCATTGCCAAGAAAAAGAGAATCATTCTTTGCCAAATAGAAATTCAGCGTATTCAAGGAGCGGAAGAGGTATAATTATGTTTCCAACTTCCATCATTTTTTTGCTTTTTCAATTTTATCTACCTGTTCAATTTTGAATCAGATGGGAAGTTCAAAGATAAACCGTAATTTAGAGGAAATATAAATGTCGCTGTCCTTTTGTTTTTTATTTGTTTTTGGTATGGTGATGCTTTAAAAGAGGTCAGATGGGTTGACAGAGAAGTGGGATTATTTTACGTGGCTTTGATGATTTTGAACTTGTTGCCTGTGTTGCAGAAAACAAATGCTAGTTCTTTCCTGAAACGAATTGTAGGAACAGTTGTGCGATCTGTTCAAGATGATCAAAAGGAGCAGGGTTAGATTTTGCCACTAACTAATGCACACATCTTTATTCTTTACTATCAATTTATCAAGTTTGATTATTGCATAGTGGGTTGAACATAAACAGTTGTATTATAGGTTGTTTCTCGATGTGGCGAGCTTATTCAAAATTCAAATATATTCATTCGATGAGTCCATAATTTTACATGCTCTTTTGTTGAAGATATAAAAAATATGGAAGCTGAGGTTCAAGCTTTGGAAGAACTCTCGAAGCAACTTTTCTTGGAAATTTACGAGCTTCGCCAAGCTAAGGTTCATATTAATGTGTCATTGTGTCTCTTCTAGAAATTACTGTTCCTATTCTTTTAAAGATATTTTAAAGCATCCATAAGATTTATTTGGCTGAAATAACTGAGTCTATCTAGAAATGTTCTGTGCGGGGCAACATTTGGTAAATCAGTTTCAGCCAAAAATGCAAGTCAAAGGCTACTTATTCTGATTATTCTGCTGATAAGCAGAATAAGCTTTTTAATGCTACCACATGGGGTCGTTGTCATAAAGTATAGTCTTTAGAAGATTACTACTGAAATATGCATGAAGGGTTGTTTGGACCTGCATGACATGCTTCTTTTACTACTTTCTCTTTCTCACGCACACGCAGCATTTCTTAAATCTTCATGATTGTTGTTTCAACTTCCCCTTGGTAGGATGTGAATTGCAACTTCGGTTGCACTGTTATTCGGGTTCATTTTTTGGGATCAGCAATAGGCCAATAGTATATGATCCAGAACTACTATATCATGTAACTCACCAATTTATAAATGTATTTCAGGAAGCTGCTGCCTATTCCCGTACATGGAAAGGTCACATGCAGAATCTCTTGGGTTATGCTTGTTCTGTCTATTGTGTGTATAAAATGATTAAGGTAAAAAATACTTATTATTCTGTGCAAATGACTTGAAAATTAGCATTCATCATAAGCATGATTACTCTTTCCAATATCTTGTCTTTACAAATTCTACTTCAGTGTTTGATGCAATTTCACTGTTTAACTGTGACCCTATATTCTTGGAGAAGTCGTTAAGAAAATGCTAGAAAAGGATCAAGGAACACACGTAGCAGAATAAAGTGGTAACTCGGAAGGAAAAAGATACTGGGGGGATAAAAAAATTAGTTCAAAGTTCAAATTCAATAAATCAATTTGAGATACTTGTTGAAACTCATTATATATATTTCTATTATATATAAGTCTAAGTGTATGTAAGATATAGATCAAATTTGATTTTCCTTCTTACTTTCCAGTACAATGTTGTTTGTGCCACAAGCCCACAACTGTAAATTTAGGTCATTGATTAGTCAATTTTATTTTTTTTGCAGTCTTTGCAAAGTGTTGTCTTCAAGGAGGTATGCTTTTCTAGAACTTCTTCAATCTCTCTAGTGGCTAAGATTCTTTTATAGTTATGCAGTTTTCCCCATGATTTCCTTGTCAGGATGGTTCTATTGATCCAGTGACGCGGACAATCAGCATATTTTTGCAATTTTTCGACATAGGAATAAATGCGACATTGTTGTCACAGGTTTTTTCTATTGCAACTCTGTTAATGCGATTATTAAGATATTACGAAGTTGAGAAGCCAGAGATTTATTTATCTTCGAAAACTAAACCACAAACGTTTCCTTAATAGTGTAATATTTGTTATTTATATGAGATAATTCCCAAAAAACGAGTAAAACATGAGAGTTATGCAAAAATAGGAGTAGGGTTTTAAAAATTCCCCAAGTGGGAGTATTTTCTTCTAAATGGACAAGAATGCCCCTGCCATTGCTGCTGCCTCCTGCCCGCTGCATAGTACCGCTGGACGCTGGAGTTTTCCAGATCTGCTGCCACCGCCGTCAGAGCTCCGGTGATGCCAAAAAAAATTCAGAATTTCCCCCGATCTACCTGCCACTGTCGCCAGAGCTCCACCGTCACCCAAAAAATTCCCAGAATGTTTCTTCCACCATCTGACAACACCACCGCTGGTCACCAGAGCTCCGCCACCGCCTGCCACCAACACCAACGGACTGCCCCGGTTTCTCAAAGGAACTTGGGGGGGGGATTAATTAATTAGAATAGGGGTATTTGGGGTAAAAAATTAATGTTTACTCCTATTTGGGGAAGCTTAGGAGTTAACTCCTATTTAGGGAAAAGTGGTATGTTTTACTCCTATTAAGGGCAATTACATTATTTATATTCATCAGTTACTTTAGAACAAGATTTGGCTTACTACTTTTCTCTTATGTGCAGTATATATCACTCTTATTTATTGGGATGTTGGTTGTCATATCTGTCAGGGGTTTTTTGACGAATTTGATGAAGGTATATTCACTATTCACTATTGTCATTCAGGGTTGTTTGGTCTGCAGATAGATAATCTATCCCATAATTGTAGGGTTTTATCTGATTGATTAGGTGAGTTAGGTGGAAATCCCACTTAAGAGAGCAGGGACTTAGGGTCAGCTTGGATGGAGGTTTTGGGTGGATTAAATCTATATATTGATATATCTTTAAAATTTTATAGAGAAAAAGGAAGGAATAACATGATCTCAACTTTAGGAACATTCTAAATTTTATAAGCTTGTTTGGCATGACATAAAACGGCTGAAGTGGTTTATTCATTTAAATTTGTGGCTGAAATGACCCAGATCTGCTGAACTATCTGACAAAATTACTTGTTTTTTATCTATTTATTTAAATTAAATAAAACAATATCAACAAATGAAGGTTTAAATGTCAGTATTTTGAATTTTGGGTAATAAGATAACTCTTGCATTGCTTTTTCACATTACCAGCTGGTTCAGCCAGCAGAATCAAATAAGCTTGTGTTTGGGGAAAAGTCTTTCTGATAAGCCAAAAATGCACACCAAATGAGCCCTGAGTCTGCCAAATCCTTCCACTCTAGAACCCCCCATCCAATCTGAGAAGCATCATACACAACACAATGAACATGACTGTACATTATTTCTGCATCGCTATCCGAACTGCGTCGCACTTGAGCAATTTTTGTGTTATGTGCACACAGTTCTTCTTTGCAGTCTCAAGAGTTGGGAGCGGGTCGTCTAGCAACGTGGTGCTTTTCCTGTCTGAAATAATGGGAATGTATTTTGTGTCCTCTATTCTCTTGATCAGAAAGAGCCTCGCAACTGAATATCGGTAATGTTTGCTTTTGCTCTTCTCCAGAAAGAAAACTGATTGAAGAGAGTTGACATGTCAGGGGCATTAATTGATATTGTGTGGTGTATTGGATGACTGTACAGGATGATCATAACAGACGTGCTGGGAGGGGACATCCAGTTTGACTTCTACCACAGATGGTTTGATGCCATATTTGTAGCCAGTGCTTTCCTTTCAGGGCTCTTACTCTCTGCACATTACACATCCCGCCAGGCAGACAAACATCCGATTGATTGATTAACACCCAGCATATATTTTTTACAATGCGAGATGATCTGTGTACAGTGCCCAGAATGACTCCTCAGCAGCAAATAGTAAATAACCTCAGAATTCAACAACAATGCATCTTAATCATAGTATAAAGCTATGTTTTTTTGTTTTTGTTTTTTTCAGTGTAAACAATTATTGGTTATCTGATACTTCCTACATTTACCCCTCCCCAACTAGGGATGGACCGGTTCTACTTTGATACTATTCACACGTTCTACTTTGATTTTGCTTAATTAAATAATGTTTTAATATATTTTCTTGAAAAAAATATTGATAAATTTTCAAAATCTATTTTTTAAATTTTTTTTATTAATAAAGAACTATACACACACACACACACACACACACACACACATATATATATATATATATATATATATTAATGGTCAAAGTTGTGCCTCGACAAGTGTGGAATGTTGACCGTTGCACTTATTTAAGAACGGAGGAAGTATGCGATGTTCTTTTCCAAACAAGCATATCAAAATTAAGGTTTTTCTAAGCTTGACATTTTTTCTGTACTTTTACACATAGACAATAATATGTGTAGCAGTCGCACAACTTTCTCATATGTCATCCGTCATCTAGGTGAAAATGATGAGTTTAACTTGAATGTTTTATGATGATCATATAAATATGATGATGATGTTAACTTGGGTCTCATTCTATCATTATTATGCCTTATTTTTTTACATTACTTTGCAAAATTGTATCTTGGAGTTGAATACTATTTTTACTTATGTCATTGACTTATACAATGACAAATTATTCTGTTATGTAGTAATGTGATTTGCTACTTCAATATGTGTGCACTCTCATTTCTTTTTATTATATGTTATTTTATGAAGTATATAATTTAAATGTTATTTTGGACTTTATTACTATTTCTTTTTTTGTCATGAACTTATGCTATTATGAATGCACTTTTGATGGAGTAATGAGATATTCTATTTGAATGTGTGTATTTTGATTATCCTTTATGTACTAAATGTTTTTTAAGCTCTAAAAACTAGTACAATAATTTAAGCATTCAAAATAAGACCCGTATTTTTAATCTGAATTTTTGTAAGAGATGTCGTATTATACACGTATACGTATTTACACGTTTTTTAAAAGTCAACGTAATTTTGCCAAATTTTTGACCGTATATTTTGTTCCAGTTACCGAATAAAACACGTAGGTATTAAATCACGTTTAATTCTCGTACCGTATTTAACTAATTATTATTTTTTTGGATAAAATGTAAATATATATTAACACCCAGAAAAACTATACATCACATATTCTAGATCTCCTAACCCCCCACCCCCACATAATGTGAGGATGGAATGAGGTTTTTATTTGATCTAAACTATGCCAAAATAGCCAAGTATAATACTTGGCCCATCAAGAGGTTCAAAAAAATACATCGATGCTGGCCATGTACGCACACAGATCAGAGGCTAAATTCTAAACAAAGTACAAAAAGTGTTGCTAAATCAAACACTATAAAGTCTAAGACCATGCTTCATGTCGCGGCATCCATGATGTCCATACCGCGGTTTACCAGGTACCCAAGCCGCGGTATCCATAATATCCATGCCTCGACTCACCAAACCAACATGTAGCGGTCTATCCAAAACCGCGGCATCCATAATACATGCCACGACCTTCCACTCAGAAAGTAATCAAGTCATGCGGGTATAAATTGAAAAGTATTTTATACACCACATGCTTAATTTTTGCAATGACTTCCTCTTCCTTGACGTCTCCTTCATCGAATAGGTTGATATTCCTAGCGTGGCAAAGGTAGTAAACCGCGGCACAAAACCCAATCCAGACAGCTTTCCCTTTGATCTTTGATCTTTTATGATCCTTCAAGATCCATTTGACGGAGCTGCAAAGCGTGGTCATCTCTCGATCCATGCCCAACCATTCTTTAATTTTTTCCCAGACCCTACAAGTGTAATGACAACGAAAGAATAGGTGTGGCATTGTTTCCAATCCACCCTTGCACAAGTCACATCGATTAACAATATGTAGGTAACCCAGGTTATCCTGAGTAGGTAACCAGTTCCTCATAGCAAGCCAAACATTGAATGAAAATTTCGGAGGGATATAAGACTTCCAGATGAAGCTCATCCACACTCGCGGCGATCCTTTAATTCTCAACAATTCATAAATCTTTCCGGAAATGAGTTTACCATTAATGGATCTACTATTTAGGCCCATAATGGTATCATTCAAATTGTTAAAGCATCCCAAAATTTGGTCCCGGATGTGACTCAATTTCTTCATGATCATTGAGTCACGATTGTGTGGGATAAAATCCCACACGCTCCTACCATTAAGGTACACCCCATTTACCCACCTCACCCACAGGGTGTCTTTCTTCCTATGGGCATCCCAAAGTGTTCGAGAGAGAAGAGCATGGTTCCAAATCTTGGCATTATGAATGCCAAGGCCCCCCTCCTCTTTTGGTAGACAAATGTCGTCCCAAGCCACTTTAGAATATTTCCCACCCCATAGAAAAATTCGACAAATAGAAACTATCCTATCTAGGATTGTTTGGGGGACCGGAAAAACTTGGAGCCAAAAAGATTGGACCCCTTGAATCACGGATCTTATCAATTCTAGTTTTCCGGCATAGGATAAAGTCTTTGTGTTCCAAGCCTTTAAAAAATCCGAAATTGTATCAAGCAACGGTGAATATTGCGCCACAGAAACCTATAGAGGGGCAAGTGGAATTCCGAGGTATTTAACCGGGAATGTGCCATGCCCAAAGTCCACAAGGGCCATGATCTCCTGGAGATCATTTTCATCAACTCCACCTACAAAAATGTTTGACTTATCATGATTCACTTTAAGGCCCAAAGCATCCCCAAACTCTTCAAGGGCTTTGACAAGTATTTCAATTGAATAAGTGTCGCCCCGAGAGAAGAGTATTAAGTCATCCGCATAGGCTAAGTGTGTCAATCCAAGTTTCTCACATTGGGGATGAAATTTAAAATTTGGCCCTTTGGTTTTCAAATTAATAAGTCGAGAAAAATATCCTAAGCAAATGACAAATAACAATGGAGACATTGGATCTCCTTGCCGAATGCCCCTCTTACCCTCAAAGAAACCATATAACGAACCATTTAAGGAGACAGAGAATGATGCCGTGGTTACGCACTCCATAATCCATCCAATAAATCTCACAGGGAAGCCCAAAACCCTTAAGATATTATCAAGAAAGCTCCAGGAAATAGTATCATATGCCTTACGCAAATCCACCTTGATCATGCATCTTGGTGAGATCCGTTTCCTCATGTATCCTCTAACCAATTCTTGGGCAAGAAAAATGTTATCAAACATGAGGCGGCCGTCAACAAAAGCACCTTGGGCTAGGTCAATCAAGCCGGGAAGGCACGGAGTGAGTCTAGCCGCAAGGATTTTAGTAATAATTTTATACATCACATTCGTACATGAGATTGGTCTATAGTCTGAAACCTTCGGTGAGTGATTTGTTTTTGGGATAAGCGCAATAACCGTGTGGTTTATTTGCTTTAGTAACTTCCCTGAACGAAAGAACTCTTTGATGACCCGGACTATGTCATGCCCAATAAGTTCCCAATTAGACTTAAAAAATGCAGATGAATAACCATCCGGTCCCGGTGCCTTGTCATTGCCGATGTCAAATAGAGCATTTTTAATCTCTATTGTCTCAACTGGCGCAAGGAGGCTGTCATGGACACTAGGTTCCGCCAGGGGACCAGATCCAAAAACCATGGGATCAAAATGATGGCATTCGGCACCTGTACCAAACAAATCAATAAAAAAAATTACAAACTCATCACCAACTTGCTCTAAAGACGTAGTAAGACTACCATCTTCCAGAGTAATAGAAGATATCGCATTCCGCGTGGCCTTCCTCTTCACGATCTCGTGAAAGTACCTCGTGCCTTTATCCGCCTCCAGGATATGGTCCGCCTTTGCCTTTTGTTGGTAAAAACTCATTTCAGCCTCATTAAGGAATGTTGCCCGGTCTCTTTTCTCCTTCAATTGGCGTAAGAGTTCAACATCCGATGGCGATTGGATCACAAGATTTTGGAATCTTTTAAAGGAAAAATTGATTGTAATAATCCCAACTATTGGCGGTCCGCTTATAATAATCCCAACTATCGATTATTTTAGAATAATCCCAACTTTAGGGTCCTTCCGCCAATAACAGTCCCTGTAAATAAATTAATGTACTTTCTGAAGTGGATGGGAAGAGATATAGCAAATAATCTCTATAAATAATCTCAACTTTTAATTTTTACGCTTAATTTCTATTTAAAATTCACTTTTATAGAAGGTAATATTTGGTCATGGACCATTATTGGCAGATGATCCATATAGTTGGGATTATACAAAAATAATCAATAGTTGGGATTATTGTTAGCGGACCGGCAATAGTTGGGATTATTATTTTCAATTTTTCCTCTTTTAAATTCCTCTATGTCGCTTACGTGGATCGTCCAACTAGACTTTTTTACTGTTCACAGCAATTTTTTATAGATTTCTTTTCTTTTTCTTTTTCTTTTTCTTTTTTATTTGTTTCTTTCTTCCCTTCTCTTTCCTTTTTCCTTCTCGGTTTCTAACTTATTTGCCGTTCCAGGTCCATCGCACACTACCAAATTGCCCAATGGTCATTGCATCTCCACCCCTTCTCACTTCAATTCCTTTTTCATCTTTCTTTCTTCTTTGTCTTGGGTATGGATCTTTGGGTCTGAGTTTACCCCACACCGGAAATGGCTCGAGCGCCCGGCTTCCTCTTCACCGGCGACTTTTAAGCGGCGTCCAAGCCGCTGCAACTCGTCGCTTCAAGACACTTCAATCAACCGCGCTTGGCATCACAAGCCCCAATTTTGAATTTCATGGAAGAGTGACCGAAAGGGGGTAAATTTATGGTGAGTGGAAGAAGAAAGAAGAAAGAATGAGGGGGTGAGAAGTTTACTCGAAACAGGTGGACGAAAGAAGAAATAAAGAACAAAGGAGATGGGGGAAGGATGAAGAGGAGTTGGTGGCCGGTTACAGTGTTGGAGATGAAAGCTTGGGACGAGAAAGGTACAGGGAGAAGAAGAAAGAGAGAGAAGAAAAGAAGATACGGACTGAGAACTGCATAAAATTCACCTCAAATTAGATCTTGTACCACAAATTATCTAGTTCATCTCCCAGCTCACAAACACTGCTCAGGAAAATTCTGTCAAAAAAAAGCGATTTGGAGATATCACGATTTCCGTGAAAATTAACAGAGTGGGCTACTATGTAAAGATGGCGAAATACAAGGGGAGCTTCATCCGGTTACCCATGGGACCTCATAATTCAAGCCTATTGAAATTCCTTAACATTTTTTCTAATTTTGTAGGCCACTCAAAGTCGATGCAGGACGACTCAATATCTCTTCAGCACGGGAGTTTATTAGAAACTGAGGACCACACATCCATCTCTAAACTGATCTTTAATTATCAAATCCAGGCAGCAATCACTGAAACTAACCATGTCTTCTCTTCTGGGAAACAACACCAGTTGCCATTGATCCAAGCTTACTCAGATGCCTCAGACGATTTTGATCATTCAGATGACTCACTTTTTACAGATGACTCCTTGGGACATGCAACATTGCAACCGAGAGCGATCGTCCTCCTCCTATTTCATACCCAGAAGAAATTAGGAAATCCAAATTCAATACCGCGATTTGCCTCAAAGCTAATTTCATAACATCAGAGAATTGCTTGCCGACCGAGAACTTGAATACGCAGCTAAAAATCTACAGGAAATCTCAAAAAAAAACAAAAGGCGTCACAGCATGACAACTAGGTCCCAATCCAGAGATTTCCCATGGGATTAGCTATTTTTCCTTTTGTTATGTTTTTCCTTTATAATTTTCTTTCATGTACTTTTATTTTATTTTTTTCCGTTCTGCTTTGTACTCTTATTTTATTTCAATAAAATGTCCTTTTTCTAAAAAAAAAAAAAGATACGGACTGAGAAAGAAAAGAAAACGAAAAAAATAGAAAAAGTACAAAAAACCACTGGACAATCCACGTAGGCGGTCAACCGGGAAACCGGTTGATTACCTATGAAAAAGTCAATTTGATTAATTTGTAGCAGTTGGCGGACTTGATTGATTCGTTAAAAAGTATATGGACTTAATTGACTTTTTGATAATAATAGATGGACTTATTTGACAGTTTTCCCTTTATTTTTCATCTGCAAGACAAAAAAAAAGTGGCCGGTCTGGAACTAGGACCGGAACTGCCCCAGTCCTCACAAATGAGAACCGGGACTGCCCAGGGCAGTCTGCCCTTTACCCGGTTCGGTCCGGCATAGTACCACACCCGGTTCCGTTTGGTCTGGGACTGCCGACTGGGTCCACCCCTACTTGCTCTCATTTATTCACATTAGATACATTTCGAACGATTTTACCACTCTAATTACTCTCAACTCTTCTGCCCTGAACTATCATTATCAAACTTCAAAATATCTATAAGTGAAGTATGTAAACCCAAATAGAATTCTCGAAATGAAAAAGTTATACGGAGTATTAAATTACTTGTGTCACAAATCACAATATCATTTATCGTTAGGAATCGCTTTAGGATAAAAGAGACAATGTGTTTAAAGTCAACACACACTTTTTGGCGAAGAATGCGAACGCAAATCTAAATGATAATAGTTGTCACACAGAGTTTACTTGTACAATTTTATTTATTTACTGTACTTCAATGTGCTCAAAACGAACTCCAATTTATTGGGAAGGAGATCACAAAATATGAAGACATTCACTTGATACTCAGCACTTCCTCGGCCTTCTGCTTAAGGATACCCAATCTCACATTCTGGGAGCGGCTAGCTGTACAACAATGGCAGATGCACCTCCTCCCCCATTGCATGCGCTCCCCACCCCATATTTCCCTTTCTTCTGCTTCAGCACCTGACCCCCACACACACTCACCCAAATTAATTACACGTAACTTCATATGCGTAGAAATCAGTCGTGACACTAGAATCTCTAAAATGAACACCCCATATAAGAATTATCTCTAAATTACAAGTTATAATTCCTTACATCTCCATGCTAAGAAACTTAACCTCTACATATTAAGGAGTAATATTTATGTACAAACACACAAACACGCACAGATTTCTTTAGAGTGTTGAAAATATACAAGTTATGTTTTGCTGCTATACACTTTCCTTGCATTTTTATGTTTACTCTATAAAGATTATGCACCCAGCTCACATCTCAACAAGTTTCACGCCCTATAGTTTCTTAATTCTTATTCTTTACACACATAAACTCCCTTTTTATACACAACATATACAAACTACATATTAATGTACAATCTATTCAGTTGCTTAAAACTTGAATAGGAATAGCTGTTTGATCCGAATTGTTTTAATTATTAGAGATATGACAATATGTTGAAAAAGAACGCCATCATTAACCCCAAAACTTTGTCACCCATAAGATAGTAAGTTTGAGGCAATGGAGTACTCACACATGCTCAGATATGTATATATATATATATATTAGGTGAAAAAGAAACATACCCCGATAAGGGTAGCCAATATACGGGCTCCACTGGACCCAAGAGGGTGACCCAAAGCTACAGCTCCACCATGCACATTAACTTTATCCTGGATGAAGTCCCCCACATATATTATAAGAAAGACAATTCTATAATGCTTGTCCACAGACAGATGATCGTAAAGAGCAATTAATATGCTTCACTTTTAAGTTTCCAAAAAAAATATGATAATTTTATATAATAAAGTAAAAGTGATTCAATAATAATTTAATACAATTATGAAAAAAAACTCGCATTCAACACCAATGTTTGGGTAGTTTAAGAAAAAAATTGGGAGAAGAAACCGGTGTGGCCTTGAAATATGCAACAAATCAAGTATACCTGCCGGCATTCTTTTAGAACAATTAATTTAATCACAAAATTGTTATGTTAGAACAAATGTACACTTCAACTATACATCAAATGGCACATATACCGCATAACTATATTTTAACAAACATATATACCCACAACCATTTGGATATAAGTGTATATTTGTTCCAAGATTGCATTCTTTTGTGTTTAATTGTTCTAGAAGAAAGGTATTCCTTGACATATAGTTACATTATATTTGAACTTTTGTAAAATTTATAAGCTTAACCGATGATGGGAAAAGTTAAATTAAGCCCCCAAGGTCCCATCACAAAAGAGATCAGGCGGCGGGGGGGGGGGGGGGGGGGGGGGGGGCAATCACTTATATGAATGGGTGGCCTGTGGTTAATTTCCAAATATGGTGTGAAATACTTCAACAATATGTATAGGTGCATTATAGACACCACACTTGGAGGGAGAGGTGGAGTGAGCTCACCTCATTAAGTCCAAGTAATTTGTTATTTGCAAGAGCTACAGCCTGCATGCATGCATAGTGTGCAACTTATTAGAATAAGAACAATACAAAATGGAAACAAAATATCACCACCCCCACCAAAAGAAAAAACAAAGAAAGAAGTCATGTCTATCCATGATAAAATAATTGACATTTAAATTTCACATGAATGACGTTTACAAGGTACAATATGATGTCATACTGCAAAAGGCTCATTGATTTCGTAATAATCGACTTGAGAAGCTTCTAGACCAGCATTTTTTATAGCCTTTGGAATTGCAAGAGCAGGAGAAATTGTAAATAATTCAGGTGCCTGCAAGACATATATATATACACACACACACTCATCATCAAATGTGAAAGCATTAAAAAGATATTGCAAACAGGGAAATAATCTGTGAAGCAAGAGAAGACCTGAGCAGCATCTGCATACCCAATGATCCTTGCAATCACGTTTAAACCCAGCTCACTGGCTTTTTTTCCGCTTACTAAGACCAAAGCAGCAGCACCATCACTGAAATTGCATCATAATTTTATTTACTCTCAAATTAATGGTTACTGGCACAGTTAAAGAAAACATGAGTTACAATGTTGATAGGAATAAGTAATGATTGGGCCTATTCATTAAATAATTAGTGGGCCTATTCAATAAAGAGTATAATAGAAAGGACAAAAAGTCTATTATTAGTTAATAGTTCCTTTTATCCCTGCGTGGATAAGGACTATAAATAGAAGGGGAGTCAGCTAAAATAGGCAGGTTGTTATTTGGTTTGGACTTGGACTTTGGAGACTGGGCATCTCGAATCGTCCATCACTGTATACCTATTTCGGTTCTTCGCTATTCAATAAACACGCTTCTACTTCTTTTCTACTTCATTTCTCTGGATCTGTTATTGTTCTTGCTTGATTAAAGTGCCTTATCATTGGTATCAGAGCCGTCTGATCCTGAAGATCGGATCTGTGATACGAAGGTAACAAAGTCTGTAGCAGTGGTGAATGGTACGAACCAGAGTGAAGATGGATATACGCGTGGATAACTTGGAGCGGAATCTGGCTGAGATGCGAGAGGAACAGGATCGGAAATTATTGGAGGTGCAGCAGGAACTCCGATCAGCGATGAATGATCAGCGGCTGGCGATGGAAAATCTGGCAGCATCCATGGCCGCGATGAATGAGCAGCTGCGGACCAGAGAGAGATCACGATCTCAACCTCGACATCATTTGCGATCTTCTCGCAGCCCAACTACTTCTGGAGGTAATCCGAACTTGTCGCATATCCAAAATCCCCCTGTTGGTAATCATGTGTTGTCGCCTATACCAAATCACAGAAGGCCAGATGATATGTATCGATTTCCAGTATATACGGGTAGAAAAATTGATTTGCCTGTGTTTGATGGAGAAGGTGCTTACAGTTGGATTGTAAGGATGGAAAGGTATTTTCGTCTGAACAATATTAATGAAGAAGAACAGGTGGAAGCTGCAGTAGTGGCTATGGAAGGCAGAGCTATCAACTGGTTTATATGGTGGGAACACCAGAATGAAAGGAGGACGTGGGAGAATCTGAAGACTTCTATCGTTCGCAGGTTTCAGTCAGACTTAATTCAGAATCCATATGGGCCGATGCTTAGCCTGAAACAGACTGGCACTGTAAGGGATTACAGGGATGAGTTCGAACTAGTGATAGCTCCTCAAATCAATGTTGACATGGAGATATTGAAGGGAATTTTCCTTAACGGCCTTAAGAATGAGATCAAAGCTGAACTCAAACTGCATAATTCCACTGCTTTGAATGACATCATGGATATGGCCCTTCTGGTTGAAACTAGAAACGAAGCTATCTATCTGAAGACTAATGGTGAAGATAAAGTAACTTGGAAGGAAAAGGGACCTAGTGCTACCAAACATCAGACTTGGGTGGATGGATTTAAAGCAAAAATAGGGAACTCGGGGTCCAACAATAATGGCAAAGGTGCAGCTGAAAGCATGAATTTCAATTCTTGGTTTGAGAAGATGGGAAAGAAGGTGACTGAAATAAACAATTCAGAAATCAGAAAGGTAGGTCCTCATTTATCCCAGGAAGAGTTTCAGGAAAGGAGTAGGAAGGGACTGTGCTTTAAATGTGGGGAGAAGTGGAGCAAAGAGCACAATTGCAAACTGAAAAATTATAAGCTAATGATGGTTGAAGATTCAGATGGAGAGAAGGAGCATGATAAGGATTCTAAAAGTTCTGAGGAGGAAGAAGTTACTATGGAGTCCAAATCAATGCAATTATCCTTCATGAACCAAGAAGGAACACCTTCTATGAGGGCTTTTAAGGTACAAGGGATTCTGAAATGGGTTAAGGGAGAGAAGATAGTAGATGTTCTGATTGACAGTGGAGCTTCACACAATTTCATATCTCAGAAATTGGTTGGGCAGATAAGTTTACCTTATCATACCACTTCTGGCTACAAAGTGCAGACTGGCAATGGAGATGTGGTATTCAATAATGGCAAATGTGAAAAATTAATTTTAAATATGCAAGGCACTGTTATTCAGCAAAAAATTTATATAATGGAGTTGGGAGGAGCTGACTTAGTTCTTGGCATGGAATGGCTAACCAGCTTGGGGGATGTGGAAGTTAACTTTCAGAAACAAAGTATAAAGTGGCAGCAGTTTGGAACAAATCAGGTCATTCAAGGAGATCCACAGTTTAACTCGACTGAAGAATCACTGCAAACCATGGTACAGATCATACAGGATACTGGGGATGGATACCCTGTGTCCTGTGAAGGCAGAATTGAGGAAAGGAAGGAAGGACAACAGAAGGATCATATCAGGGAAGATATTTTGGCAGAATTTCCTTATGCCAGTTTTTTTTTTCAGACCCCAAATAGCAGCAGGTTCTGCACCATTCATATCCTTGTGTGCACCTATCATTTGTGGATTACAAGGTTCTTATCAGAAAGCCTTCTTAAAGAAATCTGAAATGGAATCTGCCATTAGCATTGATCAGTTCTTGGATATTCATGTTGATCGTATCAGTACCAGGGAGACTAGATTTTCAAGGAGTGTAGCAGCTGAAATCAAAGAGCTAGGGTCATATCTTGAAGGACTACACAAGACTGCTAAATTCCAGATTCGGGACAACAAGGAGCTCTATGAAAACGCTGGGAATGCCTTAGAGAAATACTGGTCTGAGGAAGTGAGGATTAAAGGTCCAATGCTGCTGATAGGGATACAAAAATCCACACTGTATTGGGAAGGGAGAAGTGCAAGAAAGAAGTACAAGTGGGAGATCATGGCTGACTCCTATCACCCACCTTGAGGACAAGGTGGTTGTTTAGGGGGGGAGTATTGATAGGAATAAGTAATGATTGGGCCTACTCATTAAATAATTAGTGGGCCTATTCAATAAAGAGTATAATAGAAAGGATAAAAAGTCTATTATTAGTTAATAGTTCCTTTTATCCCTGTGTGGATAAGGACTATAAATAGAAGGGGAGTCAGCTAAAATAGGCAGGCTGTTATTTGGTTTGGACTTGGACTTTGGAGACTGGGCATCTCGAATCGTCCATCACTGTATACCTATTTCGGTTCTTCGCTATTCAATAAACACGCTTCTACTTCTTTTCTGCTTCATTTCTCTGGATCTGTTATTGTTCTTGCTTGATTACTACCAGTGCCTTATCAAATGTTTAGAGCAAAGCTATTATTTCTAAGTATAAGTGAATATTTAATAAACAAAAACCTCATGCTGGAAGAGTTGCCAGCTGTCACGGTGCCTCCATCTTCCTTGAAACTTGGTTGGAGTTTCCTCAGCTTTAAAGCATCAAACTGCAAATCATGATATAGGGATCTAATTGTAAAAGGTTGAAAATATTTTCATTTTTCTTCTTGGTGTGCTCAAAAGCTTCATATAGCTAGTGAACCATTTCAGTATTTTATTTTTTATTTTTTATTTAATCCAACGGAGAGAATTTTACAGAGCATAACATTCCTACAATTAACTGTGACTTTAAAGTTTCACGTTTTACGTCAAGCTAGGAGCATTTTTAAGATAATCCTGATAGAAAACATTACAAATATCCAGAACACAAGGAAATTATAGAATTGTATTAAACGAACTCTGCTATAGATCAGAGTTGAGTGCAGAAAATTGAATCAGAGAAGAAGACAAAATCTAGGACTCTAAGCAATTCGAGAGTGCCTTGCTCTCCAAGTTCTAACTGAATACCAGCCCACCCTCCTCTCTCCTCAGACACTCCCTTTTATCCCATTCACTAGCGGACCCCGCCACTTAATGAGTTAGTTAGCCTCTTTCCCTTTTTTAGGATTTCTTCTTTAACCCTTTCCACATAACAAAAGGGCTGATGATTCCATTCAGAGCATTGTAAGTATTTCTAAACTTTGTTTGAACATTCTAAATGATTTATCAAGCAAACCACTTTGGAAAGAAACGCTTTCCCTTTTCTCCTTCGTATCTTTTTCTTTTCATGGTTAAAAAAATTAGTGTATGAACTATCTGTGTACTCTACTGGTGAGTTGTGATTACGGATTGTATAGTGAATATGGGTTGATGTACTTATTTACCTTCTCCAGGCTTTCATCCTTATCAACAACAGTGGATGGCTTTCCCCTTCCCACCGACACCTCAACCTGTAAATTGGTACTAAAACATGATTGCCTAAATGCAGGGACTAATTCTATTTCTTCTAGAATAGAGGGCAACACCCACAGGATTGTCCCGATGGCATCTAGTAGAGTTTATCCACAAGATCACATTTTGACTGTGCATGGAGCAACTCCACCATAAAGTTCCTCCATGAGATGTAAAGCTATAAATAATGACTTAATGAGTATACCGGAACAATCTCCCATGTAAACGCTCCAGCATTATGAGCAGCGATCCCCCGTTCATAACTTCTAATTGCATAGTCGTCCTGCACATACATTTTAGGTGTCATAAACACAAGTGACATTTCAAAAGACTTCGAGAAAGAGGTTAAAGAATATGTGTAGATTCATTTCGCTGTACTCCTACATCAGACAATTACATTGAAAATAACTGGTAAATAAGACCTCGGACTGAGCTATTTATCATTTATTGTGTTCGGCCCAAGTGCCTTATGGTTGACCCTAACCTAATCCTGAACCCCTCTATCACTTCACTGAACTCAAAACCATAGACAGTTGTATGAATTGAGTAGATCCAAATTTATAAAAAAGCGTCTTTTTTTTTCTATTCAATGTACATAGAAAATGAACCTGGTCTTCTCTTGAGATATTGTGATTTTCAGCACAAATTTCAGCACATATTCCCATCCCAAAATCATTATAAACATCCAACAGTCCGTCTTTAAGGATTCCGTCAACAAGAGAATCATTCCCCAAGCGAGATCCGTTCCTGCCGCAAGTTCAAGCAGGTTATATGGTTAGATAATTAAGAACTCACCATGAACTCCTACAACAATTGCAAGAGCAACATCACAATTTGAATTAGTATAGTTCTAGTTGAGTTAACAATCCCTTGATAATAAGAACCAGAGTACGAGGACAAAATCTTAAAACCAAGGTAAGAAAGGTAGTAACTCCATCCCATATCTGGTGGGTGATATATTGGTAAATTTCTAATCTCAGATACTTTAATTAACGCCAACATTGCTTTCAAATGGACATCCTTATCCCTAATGCACAGTGCATTTGGGATGGAAACCTTAGAAGTGTCAAACCTGTAAAAACACTCATCCTTATGACAACACATACACACCTTGCTTGAGCAAAGTATTTAGGGACATTTGACATACTTTCCATGCCACCAGCCACAACCACATCATTGATGCCTAACTGGATACTCTGTGCAGCAAGCATAGTTGCTGAAATTGGGAAACAAACAATAAATACAACAACATTCAAGCCTTATACCCAAAAGATTTTGGGGTCGGCAAACATGAATCGATCCATGATATTAGAGCCAAAAAGAGAAGAAAGATAAGAAGAATAAAAAGATACAGTAAGATAAAATGGATTTTATCTTTTGACAATCCCAAGTTCACAACATTGCTAATAAAATTTCCACATCAAAATACGAATTATGCTTGTTTATAATGTGTTGAGTTAGACTAACTAGCTTATAAATTCATTAACTTGGATTTGATCTTTTATTATGTTTGACTGATGTGCATTATGGCCCAATTGAACCACATCTCAACTATAAACTGTATTTGTTCATGAGTTTACTGGAAAAATGATTTGTTGGGCATATATCTATTATATTTATAAAATAGTTATCTTTGGAAAGAATCCTATTTGTATTGTGTATTATAGGAACTTGCTTGTATTAGGATTATGCATTCCAAATGTACTTGTATTTATACATCATACTCGTACCATTCATTAATCAATACACAACACATTATTTCCATTCTCAACATAAAGGAGCTAGCATACCTTTGGTCCCAGAAGCACAAACTTTGTGAACAGTGGTGCAGACCACTGTGTTTGGTAATCCTGCACCCAGCGCAGCTTGCCTTGCAGGGGCCTGTCCCATGTTTGCACTCAGAACATTTCCAAAGAAAACTTCTTCTACAAGAGATGGATCAACACTTGCTCTCTTCAGAGCACCTAATAAAGTCATATGGAAGGATATAAAGTTTTGGTATGAAGTTATATTATTGATGCAAGAAACTACTCTTTAGAATGGTAAGGGTCTTACTTTCAATAGCTATGGATCCAAGTTTAGTAGCTGGCAATGATGAAAGAGAGCCAAGGAAGCCACCAATGGGTGTCCTGGCAAATCCAACAATGCAGACATCTAGCCAGAATAGCAGATACAAGTGACATCAGAATGGCAAACTCACAATGAAATGAATGTCAAAGCAAATGATCAACAATGATATACGTTCATTCATCTCATACTGGCCAAATATAATAACACAAACTAAAGTATAATGTCTTGGGGTACTCATATTATGTCATCCACTCATCCTTTATTCTTTTATTTCTTATAGGATGGAATTTCAAGACAGTGATGGCAATGCTTAATGAATATATTAATCGGATTATGCAAGTCTGGCTTTTGAAGCTGAAACATTTGCATGGAGTCAATTACTAACCAGAATACATGTATGTATGTATGTATGTATGTATGTATGTATGTATGTATGTATGTATGTATGTATGTATGTATGTATGTATGTATGTATGTATGTATGTATGTATGTATGTATGTATGTATGTATGTATGTATGTATGTATGTATGTATGTATGTATGTATGTATGTATGTATGTATGTATGTATGTATGTATGTATGTATGTATGTATGTATGTATGTATGTATGTATGTATGTATGTATGTATGTATGTATGTATGTATGTATGTATGTATGTATGTATGTATGTATGTATGTATGTATGTATGTATGTATGTATGTATGTATGTATGTATGTATGTATGTATGTATGTATGTATGTATGTATGTATGTATGTATGTATGTATGTATGTATGTATGTATGTATGTATGTATGTATGTATGTATGTATGTATGTATGTATGTATGTATGTATGTATGTATGTATGTATGTATGTATGTATGTATGTATGTATGTATGTATGTATGTATGTATGTATGTATGTATGTATGTATGTATGTATGTATGTATGTATGTATGTATGTATGTATGTATGTATGTATGTATGTATGTATGTATGTATGTATGTATGTATGTATGTATGTATGTATGTATGTATGTATGTATGTATGTATGTATGTATGTATGTATGTATGTATGTATGTATGTATGTATGTATGTATGTATGTATGTATGTATGTATGTATGTATGTATGTATGTATGTATGTATGTATGTATGTATGTATGTATGTATGTATGTATGTATGTATGTATGTATGTATGTATGTATGTATGTATGTATGTATGTATGTATGTATGTATGTATGTATGTATGTATGTATGTATGTATGTATGTATGTATGTATGTATGTATGTATGTATGTATGTATGTATGTATGTATGTATGTATGTATGTATGTATGTATGTATGTATGTATGTATGTATGTATGTATGTATGTATGTATGTATGTATGTATGTATGTATGTATGTATGTATGTATGTATGTATGTATGTATGTATGTATGTATGTATGTATGTATGTATGTATGTATGTATGTATGTATGTATGTATGTATGTATGTATGTATGTATGTATGTATGTATGTATGTATGTATGTATGTATGTATGTATGTATGTATGTATGTATGTATGTATGTATGTATGTATGTATGTATGTATGTATGTATGTATGTATGTATGTATGTATGTATGTATGTATGTATGTATGTATGTATGTATGTATGTATGTATGTATGTATGTATGTATGTATGTATGTATGTATGTATGTATGTATGTATGTATGTATGTATGTATGTATGTATGTATGTATGTATGTATGTATGTATGTATGTATGTATGTATGTATGTATGTATGTATGTATGTATGTATGTATGTATGTATGTATGTATGTATGTATGTATGTATGTATGTATGTATGTATGTATGTATGTATGTATGTATGTATGTATGTATGTATGTATGTATGTATGTATGTATGTATGTATGTATGTATGTATGTATGTATGTATGTATGTATGTATGTATGTATGTATGTATGTATGTATGTATGTATGTATGTATGTATGTATGTATGTATGTATGTATGTATGTATGTATGTATGTATGTATGTATGTATGTATGTATGTATGTATGTATGTATGTATGTATGTATGTATGTATGTATGTATGTATGTATGTATGTATGTATGTATGTATGTATGTATGTATGTATGTATGTATGTATGTATGTATGTATGTATGTATGTATGTATGTATGTATGTATGTATGTATGTATGTATGTATGTATGTATGTATGTATGTATGTATGTATGTATGTATGTATGTATATACTTCGTATATAATAAAGATCGAATGAGAACAATGCTTAATGTGATAACACCACATTTACCCTAACGTGTTGCACAATGAAGCTTGTAGATGGCAGTTTTCACGTTTTCACAATAATTACCAAAATGCCAATGTGTTTATTTAATATAGGTTTAATTCGAGCAAATTGAAAATGTGCAACAGAAGAGCTCCATTGTGCACCACATTGATTTAAGTGTGAGTGTTCTCACGTTAAGCATCATTCTCATTGTTCCAATAACAACAATGCTTATTGTGAGAACGTATTAACACACACATTTAATCCAATGTGATGCATTTTTTTTACTTTTCTCAAACTAAGCCAATAATAAATAGACATAGTGGCAACTTGGTAAATATTATGCTAACACAACAAAATGCAATAGACGAGCTTCATATATATATATATATATATATATATATATATATATATATATAAAGAGCGCAGTGTTTTTCAAGTACACATTTGACTGCCTTCTCGATTGAATTTTTAGCTGAAATTTGATGGGCATAAACTAGACTTGATAAAGAACATGCTAAAAAAAAATCACCAAAAAGTGCCCCAAACGGCCTCGGCCGGATGGAGGTTCCCGTCAGGCCAGCTGGAAATGAATTTGTCCTATATATATAAGATTGTAGTAAAAGAGTCTTTCCTTTGATATCAACTAAATAAAAAGCAAATTCTAATCTTTTTTATTATCAGTCATTTCATTCAACCATGTTACTCCTCCGTCCCACAAAGATGATCTACACCTCATCTCCATACACATTAAGAAAGGGTAGTTAATATACTAAATACATTACTCCCTTTGTCCCTTAAAATTTTGTCATCTTTGATTTTTTTGATCAATCATGTTCAACTTTGACCAATTATATATTTTTATAGGAAATTATTTATAATATAGAAACGTTCTTTGTTAAAGTACTTTCATAAAAGTATAAAATTTATAAATTTCGTAAAAGTATAAAATTTCTAACTTTCATGACTTTAAACTACCTCCATCCCATTTGTTGAGCCATCATTGACTTTTCTAGTCAATGACGGTAAGCTTTGGTTAATCATTTTAACACTTACTACCTCCGTCTCGCTAAGATTGTCCCATTTTACCATTTCGGTTTGTCCCACTAAAATTGTCTCATACCTTATTTGGTAAAGTTTGTGTGGCTCTAAATCATTCATTCATTCTTACTTTATTCTTACTTTATAAATTCAATATCAACCACATAAACCACTTTTTATAGATTTGTGTGTCACTCCCTCTTGTCCTATTGTTAGTGGGACGGGGGAGTACAATTTAGTGAGAATTATTAATTTTATACTTTTATGATAATATTTTTAACTTAGAAAAGGCATTTCACGCAAGTATATCAGCATCATCATGGATATGTATGAGGATAGTACTACAAGTGTTCGTACTAGTGTAGGGAGGACTGCGGAGTTCCCTATTACTATCGGAGTGCACCAAGGATCGACTCTGAGCCCTTTTTTATTTGCCATAGTCATGGATGAACTTACAAAGTCAATTCAAGACGATATACCGTGGGGCATGATGTTTGCCGACGATATTGTATTGATTGATGAGACGCAATCAGGGGTTAAAGCAAAGTTGGAAGTATGGCGACAGACATTGGAGAACAAGGGTTTTAGACTAAGTAGAAGCAAGACAGAGTACATGGAGTGCAAGTTTGGTGGAGGTAGAAACAATGGTAATAGCGGAATTACTTTAGATGGTAAGGAGATACCGGTCAGCGATATGTTCCGTTACTTGGGCTCCATAATTCAGAAGGACGGTGAGTTAGATGGAGATGTATCCCATAGAATCAGAACTGGGTGGATGAAGTGGAAGAGTGCGTCAGGATTTCTATGTGATCGAGGTATGCCGACTAGACTGAAGGGTAAATTTTATAGGACAGCAATTAGGCCTGCATTACTGTATGGCACGGAGTGTTAGGCGGTGAAACAATGTCACATTCAAAAGATGAGTGTGGCAGAGATGCGTATGCTGCGTTGGATGTGTGGGCATACTAGAAAGGACCGCGTGAGGAATGAGACAATTAGACAAAGGGTGGGAGTAGCACCTATTGAAGATAAGATGCGGGAGTCACGCCTACGGTGGTTTGGTCATGTGCATAGAAGACCGAGTGATGCACCTGTCAGACGAGTTGAGATGTGTGGAGAAGAGGTAGGGAAGAGAGGGAGAGGAAGGCCCAAACAGACGTGGGTTAGGGGAGTCAGAAGTGATATGCTTCTTCTTGGATTGGATGAGAGTATGGCTTTGGAGAGAGCAAAATGGAGGGCGGGTATTCGTGTGGAAGAGTGATCTTGTATCATCTTTTCTCCTCTTTTTTTTTTAATCCTTATATATAAATATTACTTTATCCTTTTTATTTGATCTTTTATATGTATATTCATCTCTTTTATATTATCTTTTTTTATAATAGCTTATCTTTTTTATCTTTATTTTCGTTCTTTTCCTTTTGGTGATATCATATATCGATTCATGTTAGCCGACCCCAATATCGTTTGGGACTAAGGCTTGGATGTTGTTGTATGATAATATTTTTAACAGAGAACATTTTTATATCACTTTCATATTTTAAATACTTTCGTATATAAATATATTATCGGTCAAAGTCTAGCATCTTTGAATGGAAAAGTCAAAGATGACAAACTAAAATGAGACTGAGGGAGTACTAATCAAAATCATGGTCCAAACTTTACCACCATTGACTTGAAAAGTCAAAGATGACAAAGTTTTAAGGGACGGGTAGTATATTTTATCGTTTTTCCATATATATCCTAATTTGTCATAGGCAAAATCATGGTTCATACTTTACCACCATAGACTTCAAAAGTCAAAGACGATAAAGTTTTAAGGGACGTGTAGTATGTATATTTTATTGTTTTTTCCATATATACCCTAATTTGTCATAGGTTTTACAATCTATGATACTTCAAGATAGTACATCAATAAGGGCATATATGGAATGAAGAAAATTGGTGGGCTTAATATGGTAGGTGGACTGGACTGTATATGTAGAACGAACCAAAACTGAAAAATGGACTATCATTGTGAGTTGTGAGATAGAGTGAGAAGTATCTTATACACTTGTATTTCATAATAAAATAAATGACAAGTAACCTAGGACTCTAAAATGAGACTTGTGTGCTTCAGTGAAAATTCTAAAATGAAAATGTTACTTGACAAAGCAAAAGGAATGAAATAAGAGTTTCTCATTGAGGGAGAAGTACTTTCGAAAAATGGAATGAAATAAGAGTACCCTACAACAGCATTTTCCAGGAGTGAAGGAAGACATATTTGTTTTTTCACAGAAATAAAATACATGAGTGATTGAGTTCAATTCATGTTTTGAGTAGTACACTTACAAAAACTTAATTTATTTACAATATGCTATTGTGTTTTAAACTTTTAATTATATGTTCTATGATTCTATCATCAATTTACAGCTATTAGATCTTAAATCCAATGCACCAAATTCATTTTCTGCTAATAAGCTATTCTCATTTGGACATACCCACAGCCACCGACCCCCCAAAAATATATAGATGACTCGTCACCCACTCAGACTAACCTCTAGGATTGATCTTTTCTGCTGCAGCTGGGGCCATTGCTAGTTATTGTTTATGCAAGTCAGCACATCAATAGCCTTCTCATACAAAAACCAAATTAGAATACTTCTTACTCTCAAATATAGGCAGTTTTTAAAGAAACTTTTCTTTTAAAATATTATAACCAAAGTCCAAGATAGGATCATTTATTTAATTTTAAATAATCTCTTCATATCATTTACACTGAAATATCTATAATTAATCTTATTATATTAACATTAAGTATTTAATTTAATGCTGTTTTTTCTAAAATTTTCAAATTTTTATTGTCTGCTTAGAGTGTAAGCACAAACCTTACAAGGCCTAAGGGCAGAGGAAGTTTTTTTGTTATAAAGATTTTATTGTTTGCTTACTATGTGTGCACAAACCTGTGAATAGACATGGTGTGGATTAGTTGGATACTTGGATCCATATAGAACAAAAAGGGAACAAAAATATACACTAACAAATAAATCAGGTATTGTTAAAATGAACAGAATATATACACAAAAATATACAGGGTAACATGACAGTGTTAATTAAAAAAAATCTCAAACTAACAAATAAATCAAGGAATTAGGTAAAATTATGAACCAAAGAACATTGTTGAAATGTGTGGCTACTGGCTAGCATATAATAACCAAAAATCAGAGGAAAGTGGCAGAAAACGATGAAGGATACACTAAAAGCTTACCTATTTAGGTAGCTAGGGAAGGGTTGAGAGGTTTACCTGCTGCTTGGTTTTTGTAGTGTCTTTTATCCGCTCCATGGACACCAAAAGGCAGCAGCACTCTGGAAACCAACGGCCAGAATTATGCGGAAAAACTGCTCGCTATTTTGTTTTCACTTTACAGAACAGTGATAGGAGAACAGAATAGTGAGATTAGGCGATTAGCTCAAATTATGGGAGTATTTGTATTTGATTAAAAAAGCACTTCTCACCTTTTAACTTAAAAAAAGCTTAAAAAGTGTTTATCAAACCCAACTTTTGATTAAAAAGGCACTTTAATTCTAAAAGCTAGAAGCTGGTATATACCAACTTCTAACTGCTTCTAGATATTTTTGTAGGGAAAACTGTCAAATAGCTCCTCGAACTTTCATAAAAATGTCAATTAAGTCCTTCTATAGGAGGTTCTGTCCGGCTATCACGATTTGGGGCAGTTCCTGGTGGAATTTTTTGATAAATTTTTTTGAGCATCTTATTCACCAAGTCTAGTTTACTCATACCAAATTTCAGCTAAAAATTCAATCGGGAACACATTCAAATTAATTCTTGAAGATAACTGCGCATTTTTGCGTTCTTGAATTAATTTGAATGCGCTCCCGATTAAATTTTTAGCTGAAATTTGGTATGAGTAAACTAGACTTGATGAATAAGATGCTCAAAAAATTTCATCAAAAAATTCCACCAGGAACCGCCCCAAATCGCGATGACTGGACAAAGTTTCCTATAGAAGGACTTAATTGATTTTTTTATGAAAGTTCGAGGACCTATTTGACAGTTTTTCCTATTTTTGTAATTAAATTGATCTTCAGGGATACTTATAATGGGAAGTTATTTAGCCTAAACCCAAATTAACCTTCACTTTCTCCGTCATATCTCTACCTACGATCATCTCCAATGCTCTTCTTTTAACAGGAAGAAAATTTTGCCAAATGTCAATAGAAGAAAGCAATGTTTGTCAACATAAGATGCACATTAAAAGAAATAAACAAGAGATGTCCAATGCATGATGTTAACCTATTAAATATTATCTGCTCTTCATTTATTATCAAAACACGTAATAGCTTTCAAAAAGAAAAAAGAAAATAAAATACGCAACTACATACAATCCTTTGTTGCCATAAACCTATATAAATAATAATTTTTTTGCCAAAATATAAATAAATAAATTAAACAATAGAATCCTGGGGAGTACGTATATTGTACAACCGGCTGTACGGGGAGCACCGTACAGCCGGCCCAGAAACAGGCCCAAGAGAAAAATAACAAAATAATTCGGTGGCATTTTTGTAATAATGTGGAAATCGCGGTTTCTACTTAATGAGCATTAGTGTACTGTTAATGAGCAATAGTCCAATTTTAATGAGTATTAAACGTCTAATAATGAGCACCGTGTTATTACAAGAAAGCTGATATCACAACTAAAAATGGTGGCATTTTCGTAATTTAAGTGAAAATCGCGGTTTTCGTTATATGAGCATTATTACACTTTTAATGCACATCAGACGTATGATACTGAGCATTAAGAGTCAAATAATGAGCATCGTGATCTCTCCTTCATATCTGGTAATTCACTTTCCTTTTCTTTTTAATGAGCATCAGATGTATTCTATTGAGCATTAAGAGTCCAATAATGTGTATTGTGATATCAATTTCATATATTGTAATTCACTTTCTTTTTATTATTTTTCTTTTATAAAAACTCATTAAATTATATCTATAATCAATTCCTATGAATTTCAATATGTGAATCTAATGTAATATGGTACTTTTGAAATATGTATTGTTATGACATTTTAAAATGAGCATAACATGAGTACCAATTGAGCATATGCAACTTACAAAATGAGCGTAAATATGAAAGTAACAAGGTTTGTTAATTGGACATCACGACATTTTCATTGAGCATCAACCTCCTATATTGAGTTGAAAATAATGTTTTGTGTTAAATGAGTATAATGAACTTTTAATTAGCACTAGACCTATTATATTGAGTATTAGGAGTTTAATTAATAGTAAGCATCATAATATTGCTTCATATCTTTTAATTCACTTTCTTTTTATATTTTTTCTTTTATAGAAACTTAATAAATTATATCTACAATCAATCCATATGAAGTTCAATATGTGAATCTAATGTATTATGATACTTTTGAAATATGCATTGATATGACATTTTAAAAATGAGAATAACATCAATATCGATTGAGCATATGCAACTTACAAAATAAGCATTAATATGAAAATAATAAGCTTTGTTAGTTGAGCATCAAGACATTTTTCATTGAGCATTAAACCTCCTCTATTGAGTATTAAAAGCATGCAATTGAGGACCGATTGAGCATTCATAAATTATAAAATGAGCATTAGTATGTCAATCATAAGTTTTTTTTAGTTGAGAGAGCATCAAGACGTTTTCATTGATCATCAAATCTCCTCTATTGAGTATTAAAAACATGCAATTCAATATCATGGTCTGTGCTCTCATATCTGTAATTAACTCCTACTTGAATCTAATGTAATATGTTACTTTTGAAATACGCATTGATATACGTAGTAACATTTTAATATGAACATAACATCAGTATATGAGCAATGATATGAAAATCATAAGCTTTGTTAATTGAGCATCAAGACATTTTCATTGAACATCAAACCTCCTCTAATGAGTATCTGAAGCATGCAATTGCGTATCTTGATCTCTGCTTCCATGTATATAATCTCACTCTTATGCGAATCTAAAATGATACTTAAGATTTTAGAAATATGCATTTGATAGAGTATTAATTCTAGAGAGAAGTGAGAGCTAGAGAGAGAAAGTGAGTAACTATATTTCTCAACAACCTATAACTAGCCCCAAGGGGTCTATTTATAGGTAAAAATGTGGATTTGGGCTCCTAGCCATGGGCTTAAGAGGCCCATTACAATAATCATGCCTTCTTTGGGCGAAATAGGGCCACTAATGGGCTGAGTACAATACTTAGTAAATAAAGTAGAGAGATGTATTCTGCAAGGACAAAATCTGGCCGATGCGGTGCACTTTGGCCGATGCGGTCCCATGGCCGATGCGGTCCATGGGCCGATGCGGTCTCGGAAGTCCAGGTGCGAGTTCTGGGCCGGTTTGACTTTTGGCCGATGCGGGCCCCACTGGGCCGAAGGGGGCCACGTGGGTGTTCTTCTGGTCATCGTTGACTTGAGTATGTGGGCCACGGGGTCAAGGCCCATATACACTATCAGGAGTCCCCCACTCTCTGAGCTGAGGTGAAGCCGAAGCGAAAGGGAGTACTTGTTCCTTTCTGGCTGGCCGTTGCGTGAGCTTAAGGTGCTTGGTGGCCGAAGAGGTCCTGCTTTGATTTTTCGGATGAAGCGGTTTCTTTATTTGATGGGGACGAAGCGTGCTTTGGATTCATGACCTTGATGCAAGCCGAAGTGCTCCTGTGGAAGAACTCTGAGGCCGAAGCGGTATTTTTTTTTTGTAGATGATGCGATGGATTCTGATGTGGATAAGCTAGCATGTTTTATCGTCATTTGTTGGGCCGAAGAGGTCCCATGTGTTTCTTGGCCGCAGAGATAACCTTGCTTTGTGAAGTGAAGATGATTGATTGTCTATGAGGACGATGCGGGCTGTACGCCTCTGGTCTGCCATACAGCCGAAGCGTTTGTGAGCCGATACTTCACCTATGTTATTTTTATGTGTATACTTGCTTTGATGAGCCGACGCAGTCCCCCAGTTTTGTTCGTGGTGCTGTTGTCAGTGAGTAAGCCGTTGCGTGCTTACTCAGACTGCATTGAAATTTATCTTTTTGGGGCATTGTGGCCGATGCGATCCTCAGTGTAATTGAGGTGAAGTATTTGCCTACTGTCATTGATAAGCCGGTGCGCAATTGAGGTTGTTGCGCTCCATTTTTTTCCCTTTCTGTAGCCGATACAGTCCCCCACTCCTTTGGCCGAAGAGTATATGAGGCACAAGGGAGTCATGATGTGCCCACGCCGATACGATACCTATGCGTTAGTCGCGAGTCCAACCCTTAGGCGAACCTGTCCAAGGTGACCCTGTGGGAGAACCCTTGAACGAAGGCCGCAATGCCAGGGTCATCATCAAACGATGTGCGCGTAAGTAGCCATAGTGGTACGCGTGGTTCTTTGGGTTATTGTGGGGCCGTAGAGTCGTTTAGGCCGACGCGCCCATTCCTTTGGTAAGTTGGGCCGTAGCGAGTTCGCCTTGCTTTTGGGTGAGTAGGCCGGTGTCCGTCCCAGTGTTGGGGCTCATTGGGCCGTAGTGGTGGCCTTAGTGGAATGTGAAGAGACATGCGCTGATTGGCCCTAGGAGAGGCGCCGCTGAGGTGACCTATTGGGGGTTGCCACGTGTAGTGACCGTTGGAGGGGGTGTCTATAAATACCCCCAACTCCGAAGCCATTCCCTCATTTTGCATTTGCTTGAGTCGAATTGCTGCTGAAATTTCTAGAGAGAAGTGCTTCCCAGAACCTTCAAGTGTTCATCGCGTTCTTCACAACTTCAAGGTTAGGTTTTTGTATTGTTTCTTCGTTTTTTCCTTGTACTTTGTTTCCTAGGGGGTTAGATCTAGTGTTTGTAGGAGAACTCACTTGGATCCGAGAACCGCCCTTAGAATTGGGTTTTAGATGTTATGACGTTTCCTGACGGCCGTAGCGCTCCCTCCCCCCTTGACTTAACAGCTTCGTTGGACGAAGAGGACTGGCCATTCGACGAGGAAGACACCTCACCTCGGATCAACTTGGCTCTTGTGGACGAGCTGGCCGTTGAGATGGAGAATACGGCTGATTATCGCACCTCGGTGGACGAGGAGCGTCTGAGCGACGATGCGGGCGCGCAGAATTCTGGGGAGGACGAGGCGATTTCCAACTCGCCTTTGAGGGGGGACGAGGCATCTTCGTCGGCCAATATTCCTTGTCCTCCGCCGATATCGTCTGTAGCAGGGGAGGGCCCCTTGGCTCACGAGACGAAGAAACCGTACCAGCGGAAGCAGCGTAAGGGAGTACCGCAGGGGCACTCACAACTTCACATCAGCAATTTGTACATCATCCGGCCGGAGGGGTCCCTCGGCGACTACCACATTGCTCAGTTGTATGTGGGGCCGTATGGGCGGGTGCGGGCGCCCAAGCTGACGGACCATGTGCTGAGTCCCCCATTGGATTATTTTGGGATCTACCCGATGAGTTTTGCGAAGGGTTTGAGGTTCCCTCTTCATCCCTTTATAACTGAATACCTGAATATGGTGGGCCTCCCCCCGGCGTTGTTGACCCCAAATTGCTACTGTTTGATCGTCGGCTTCTTGATCCGGTGCGATGAGTTGGGCATCTCGCCGACGACGGGTTTATTCATGAATTTGTACCGGATAGGCCGAGGGAGCCATCAGAATTGTGCTGGGTATGCAACCCTACAGTAGGTGCCCAAGAGGAGGACGTTTACAGATCTTCCTTCGTCCATCCACGGTTGGAAGGCGAAGTTTGTCTTTGTTACCCTGGGCCGAGGCGGGTTCTTCTCCTCTGTGGGTCACAGCGGCCTGTTCGAGTTGCATAATCCCCCATAGAATGCCGAAATAAGTAGGCAAGTAGAGGCGTTTACCAAGGGCGGGCCGAGGAGCATAACAACATACGTGACGGAGTATAAGATGGTCGTCGTTGGCTTTTTTAGGTATTATTGTCCAGGGGACGTCGACGATGGCTTCTGGCCGAAGCTGGTTGGGTCATATGAGCAAGCCGATGGGCCCCGTCTCGGCGTACCGTGTAACACCCACCCCGAACGGTCTGGCCAGTTCGGGACAGATGTCACTGTCGTTTATCATTTAGTGAAATTTTCCACTTAAATTAGAAAACATTCAATGAAAAATGTAGTCGTAATCTTTTTAATGAAAAATCACTTGTGAAATAATACATTTATCTTTACTGGAATAATATCCTTATTTTTAAGACGTTGGTTGTACCAACTTCAAAATATGAAAATAAAACAAAACACATGCATTGCAGTCCTCTCTCCAGATGTCTCTTCGTCCCAGAGCTCCAGCTTGACTATCGTATTTACCTACGTGTAGAAAAACTACACGCTCAGCAATTGAATTGTTGAGTGGTACTATAATATAACATGTAGTAATGAAATATATGAACATGTATTTATCACTTCAAGTTAAGAAATTTATAGATAAATAAATAATAGAGATTTATCATAGTTCAACAACAACTTTCATAATAACTTTACCTCGATCTCATCTTAATTCAAAATACTTCTTAGCTTTTTCATGTACTTATAACGTGGTGGAAAATTAGTTCCACATATAAATAGCTGTATAACAGAAGTCATATATCCCATGAGGAAAGCATCTTCTTATTTCTTTTAAAATAACTGATAATGTAACTTTCAACGTATTAATTTAATCTTCCATTTCAGCCTTTACTCCAAGGACCAGACTCTAGCTAAGGGTACAAATAATATAATCAACTGTAGTTTCGTGGACCCTGGCCTGGGGTCATATGCTAGCATACCGTGGAGAACGAATCGTCGAAACAACCCGAACTCAGCGTAGAGTCGTAGTCGGTGTAATCCAATCTAGCGACCCAAAAACGTGGGAAACAAGACTACTCAAACCGAAATTTAAGTAATCTTGAGACCAAAACTGTAAAACATGGTACCCAAAAACTAGTATTCCAAATCCTAGAGTAAGGCTTTTAAAGAAACATGTTACAAGTTCTTGTATCATTCGAAAATGTAATAATAATCCTGACATGTTACAAACATATATAGCCATATAAATACGTATTTCTTCTACTTATAATCTTTATTGTATAAAAAGTATATTTCCATGCAGTTATAAGAATACTAGCTATCAAATACCTTTTTCCAATTAACTAAAAACAGTGCGGTAAGCAACATTAGGATACCAACTTCAATTCGTACTTATTATGACTAAACACTATATTCTTCAAGTATTTGGAAATGATACTTTGATAAGAAGTCATATTAAATACTATCATTATCTTTAATTAAATTTAATATAAAACTATATTCATAGCACACTGTTTATCTTTAATCAATTAAAATAAAATGGAATTTAATAAAAATAATGACATGTCGTATTATAATACAGACCTTCATACAGTAGCATAATTCGGCCAAATCATCAGCACCCAACTTTCTTCCCGAAACTACAGCTCACGATACCAGCTTTTCTAATTTTCTAATATTTCATTTGGTTTTCAAAAGAATTGTAAATTTGTAGCAGTATGGGTACGTTAGAGCCATATATGCTCTCAACACTACTGCCTTCAATTCGATGCTTAATACCTACCTACCTTATTTAGAGCTATTAATAATAGAGCTCATGTTGCTACTATTAATAATATATTCGTATATATATAATTTGATTTTGTTTATTTCCTTTCATGGAGTGCCGAGTGTACCTTTGATTTGATGGGAGTACTGGACCGTTTTGCATGATTTTTGCCAAATGTTCTATATTTATCACTATTGTTGTTTTGTTTTGTTCATGGAGTTTTTGATGAGTGTCCTATGCTAGCTACATACTTTGGGAGTTTGGGTGTTCGTCCATGTGTCATCTGTCATGCAAGTATATACATAAAAGTTTTTGATGAGTGTTCTTATTAATTATTATGTGCATGTCAGATTGATTTGTCTAGCTTCTTAGCTGTTCTCATGGGTGTACTTTGCTTCCGGAAGTCCTCTTAAGGAGGATTTGACTTTTTAAATTAATTTTATCTTTTTCCTTAAATGTCAACCTCAATTTTAACTAATACATTAATGTTAGCTTAGCCACGTTCCTTTTATTCAAGCTATCTCTTTGTTATGAAAATTACTTGTTACTTATTATTACGAGCTATTACTTTTTTTTAAAAAGAAAATTGATGTATTATGATTTTAAGTCATTATTATATTTAGACATTTTTTTTAATCTTTATTGTATCTCTAGAGAAAATTCTGTCTCCAAGTTTACTTTAACTAGATTCATTTTGTTAAAACCACCCTCATTTTAAAGTACTAAGTGATAACTTTATAGCATACTGAGTTAGACCCGTATTTGGGGTGTTACATACCGGCTGAGGCCGAAGGTTGACCTCCTTTCTCCATCTTTATCTAATGCTTTGTTTTCCTTTGCTGACCTTTGTACCTTTTGTGTAGGGTTTGCTATGGATCGTATGTCATTTATGGCCCGGGCTGCCAAGAAGGCCGAGGCGGAGCTTAAGGCCACCCAAGCCGCTGAGGCTAAGAAGTTGGCCAGCGGTTCCCAAGGAGGCGGTGAGGCCGTCAAGAAGCCTGCCGCCAAGAAGAAAACAAGAGGGCCGCCGACGAGGGCCAAAAGACTCTGGCCGAAGCCGGCTTGAACGTGGTGCAAGCTCCGAAGAAAACGAAGAGGGCTCCTGTTGGTGATGAGGCCGATGCTCCCTCTTCTCAGGCTGCCGTGGATGTCTAGCCAATTGTGGCCCCTCCGTTGAATGACCCAGCCTCATCGGCCATGGTTGCTTCAGCTTCTCGGGTGGTTCCCGCTACGGCTGCAACTGCCCGGCTGGAAGAGGCTCTAGCCAAGGGGTCGTACGAAGTCACCGTACGATATCCCGTAAGGGGTGGTCTCTTCAACGAGACCGTTAGCGGTGACGACATGCTTGCCCAGGCCATCCCGGAGTATGACCGCCAATATCTTCAGCGGCAAGGCAAGCATGTTCGTTTGTACGACGGAGGAATGGACTATGTCGTCCAGGTAATATGCTTCTCCGCACTTGTGACTTGTTTTTTATTTCCATTTCTAACCTTAATTCCGCTTCGTCCAGGGTGCCCTTATGCTGAGGGAGCAGCATTGGAGGCAGGAAACCGAGATTGAGCGGCTGAAGAAAGTGGAGGCCAAGGCTGTTTCGGCGGATGAGGCCCTCCAAGACTTGAGGGACAAGGCCAGAGCTGTAGAAGAAGAAATGAAGCTTCTTCAGCGTCAGTTTGATGATGCCGAAGCGGCCCGGAGGAAGGCCGCTGAGGCTTCCGATACCGCTGTTAAAAGAGCTGAGGAGGCCGAGAGAGTCAAGGCTGAAGCCGAGAAGGCCGTAGCTGATTTCACGGCCGAAGGGTGGAAAGCCGACGAGCAGCTCCCCTTTTGTTATAAGGTGGTGGCTGAGAGGCTAACTGATTGGACGACGAAGGATCCCGCCGGTGAGGACTTCTGGATGAGTGAGATGCAAGCCTTTTATAACTGTGGCCAGTATAGAATGCAAAAACTGATCTGCCGGAAGCTTCGTCGTCGCTTCCGCAAGATGAGGCCGAGGGGTCTGAGTCTCCCCCGAAGGATGAAGAACCCTGAAGAGGAGATGAAGCTTCCACCGGCAGAGAGGCAGCCTCCAATCCTCAGTTCGGACGAGGAGGAAGAGCCCTGGACCAACAGCAACGACTATCTGCTCGAACGCCCAGCAGACTCCAAGGCCGATGAGGATGACTGTGATGATGATGCCAACAACGGTGATGGGGAAGACGCCGGCCAGAGTAAGGAGCAAGCCGATGAGGCAACGTAGTTTATATTATTTTTCTTTTAGCTTTTGTAGTCAGTGTCTAAGCGTATGTAATGGCCGTAGCGCCCCCCTTTGTATTTTTTGGACTATGAATACCAATCTGCTTTTTCCATCCTTGTCTTGCTTGGTACACATAGTAATACACTTGGAAAAGTATCGAGATTTTGCTTTGAGGATGTTAGCATCCTTTAATTGAGACGTAGCGGTCCTCTTTCCATTTGCTGCCCTCGGAGATGATGCGTCTCATCGTCCCTTGGTGTGTGTCGTCCTCTCTGAACAACCCCGAATTTTTCCAAGTGTTGAAGACGAAGCCATGCCCTGATGTAGTCTGGTAGCGCATCGTCTTTGCAGTAACGTAACTCAGAAAATTTTCCAAGTTGTCAGAAACTTGCCTTGTTGATGTAGGTGTAAGCTTCGATTCGCTTCTTGCTTTTTACCACTTGGAGACGATGCGTCCTATCGTATGATTGAAGTCGAAGCGATACCATGCGGTTTGGTGTGATTCCATTGTAGGACGTTGTGATTGAGGACGAAGCGTGTGCTTCGGGTTCCTGTATGGTAGAACCTGATATGTACTTAACCAATTTTTTGTGGCTTGATTTTTTGTGGGGATTTTATTTTGTGCTCGAGGCCGGCAAGTGCGCGGTCCGTCGGCTTCCCTCTTTTTTTTTTGTATGGCCGAAGGGTTACTGTCCTTTCGTCCATATGCGACACTTTGTCTGCTACGCTTTTCGTGTGGACTAAGGCGAGGGGGTAATTATGCCCTCGGCTTAGTGTGTCAGTGGCATCTTTTTTGGCCTTTCCACGTCTATTGGCGACGAGGGACCGGACTAGCTATCATGTTCTTGACGGCCGCCCTTTGTGGTCCTGAGTGAAATTTTACTGACGGGTGGAGTTTTTGTAACCTCGGCCTTAATTCAGGCCTGTCGTCCTGCGGTTTCTGCGCGGACGACGCGGTATGCTTCTTCGTTTGAAGACGTCGGACCATACACACAGGTCCTTCGTCCTGCATATCGTCGGCCGATTTGGGTGTTTCACCGCTTGTGCCGATACGATATTTAGGTGTGTTGTCTAGGCAACGGCTTTGTAGGCGCGTTGTGGATCGCAACGGCCTTAGGTGCGTTGTTTATTGCAACGGCTTTAGGTGGTTGTTTATTGCAATGGCTTTGGGTGCGTCGTTTATTGCGACGACTTTAGGTGCGTTGTTTATTGCAACGGCTTTGGGTGCGTCGTTTATTGCGACGGCTTTAGGTGCGTTGTTTATTGCAACTGCTTGGGGTGCGTCGTTTATTTCGACGGCTTTAGGTCGCATCGGTCCCGGGTGTTATCACCGCTTAGGCCGATGCGTCCTTAGCTTTTCCTTTGCTTAGATTTTGAAAGAATGGATGGAACATGATCTTTATTCAATAAGTGGCGTTAAGCCGAGTGTGTTTTATTCCACCAATAAGCCGAAGGGTGGGGGACGTTGCCCACTTCACCGCTTCTCGAGTTATTGATAAAATTTCACCAGATGGTGTAGATTCCACAACCGTGGTACATCTGACCCATTTGGGTTTTTTAATCTATAGGTGCCGACTTTGATGACGGCGCTGATGATGTAAGGCCCTTCAAATTTGACGGCGAGCTTTCCTCCTTCAGTCGGCTTGCTTGCTTCCCTTCGGCGGAGGACGTAGTCCCCCACTTGGAATTCGTGGGAGCGTACCTTGGTGTCGTAGGAGGATTTGACTTGTCGTCTGTAGTTCTCCGCCCGAAGGTAGGCCATCTCCCGCCTTTCGTCGATGAGGTGCAGGTCAATCTTCATGGCTTCTTCATTGGCTTCGGGGTCATACTGTGTGACCCGTCGGCTGGGGAGGGTGACTTCTGTGGGAGCCTTGGCTTTGAAGCCGTAGCAAAGAGAGAATGGCGTCTCCCCGGTGGCCCTCCTTAGAGTAGTTCGGTAAGACCATAGGACGTTGGGGAGCTCATCGACCCAACTTCCGCCTTCTTCCTCAAGCTTCTTCTTTAGTCCCTCCAAGATGGTTCTGTTGGCGTTCTCAACCTGCCCGTTGGCCTGAGGGTAGGCAACAGAGGAGAAACGGTGCTTAATACCCCATTCTTGGAGGAGGCTTTGGAACGGTTCGACCTCAAACTGGGTGCCATTGTCTGATATGATCTCCTGAGGCACACCGAAGCGGGTGAGGATGTTTTTATAGACGAACTTTCGACACCGCGCCCCGGTGATGCTTGCGAGTGGTTCGGCTTCGACCCATTTGGTGAAGTAGTCGATGGCGACGATGATGTATCTGTTGTTGCCTGCGGCTCTTGGTAGCGGTCCGACGAGGTCGATGCCCCATCTGGAAAATGGAATGGCTGTACTGACCGGGGCATAGTTGACGGCCGGTCGGCCATGTGCTCTTTGATAGTGTTGGCATGCGCTGCATCTGCGGGCGACTTCAGCACAATCGCGTGCCATCGTCGGCCAAAAGTAGCCTTGAACGATGAGGCGGCACGACATGCTGAAGGGCCCCTGATGTGATGAGCACGCGCCGCGGTGAACTTCTTACATAGCCACTTCGGCTTCATTTTGGTGAAGGCATCGGAGGAGGGCGTCATTGTATGATCTTTTATAAAGCTTGTCACCCTCAATGACATAGCTAGGAGCCCTGAGTTTGGCGAGTCTGGCCCTCTCCTCGTCTTCAGGTAATGTGCCGGAGGTGATGTAGGTTACAATGTCAGTGATCCAATCCTCCGGCTGGTGTTGTATGGAAAGTATGGGGCTGGCGTGAATGCTTGACATGCTCAACTCCTCCACTATGGCTATCTTGGAGATGTGCTCAGGGGTGTCGGAGCTGAGTTTGGAGAGTATGTCGACCTTAGCGTTCTACGCCCTTGGGATCTGAGTGATCTCGTAGGTATCAAACGCCTTGAGCAATTCCGCAGCCGCCTCATTGTACTGCTTCATTCTCCCTTCCTTGGCCTCGTACGAGCCCTCCATCTGGCTTACTACAAGTTTGGAGTCGCATTTGATTCTGACGTGGCGTGCTTTGAGGCCAGCGGCTAGTCTGAGGCTGCTGAGGAGTGCTTCATACTCGGCCTCATTGTTGGATACTTTGAAATTGAAGCGGATAGCATAGTATGCTTTGAATCCTTCCGGGGAGATCAGGACGATGTCACCCCCACATGCTTTGGTGGCCGAGGACCCATCTGTGTAGAGGGTCCAGGCGTCGCTGATTTAGCTCCGGTGGTGGTTACGGCCATCTCCCTTGTCGTGCATTCGGTGACAAAGTCAGCCAAGGCTTGCCCTTTGATAGATGGCCTCGGCTTAATCTCAATCTGGTACTGGCTCAAGAATATTGCCCACTTGATCATCCTTGACGAGCTGGTTGGGCTCCTCATGAGGGAACCCAGCGGCTGATGCGTGAGGACGTGGACGGGGTGAGCCTGGAAATAGTGTCCCAGCTTCTTCACCGTGTGGACGATGGCCAACATCGTCTTCTCAATGGGGGAGTACCTGAGCTCGGCCTCCCGCAACGTCTTGCTGACGTAGAATATTGCCTTTTGCACCCCGTCATCCTCCCTGATGAGTACAGAGCTGACGGCCGACGTGCTCACTCCCAAATAGAGGAAGAGAGTCTCGCCGGGCTGGGGTTTGGATAGGACGGGTGGGGAGGCGAGATATTGCTTCAGTCCTTCAAAGGCTTGTTGGCACTCCGCTGTCCATTTGAAGCTGATGGCCTTCCTCATTATCTGGAAGAAGGGGAGCGACTTTTCCACGGATTTTGAGAGAAAACGGTTCAGGGCCGCGAGGCGTCCCGTCAGCCATTGCACCTCCTTTATGTTGCAGGGCGGCTCCATGTTGATAATGGCTTGTATCTTTTCTGGGTTCACTTCAATGCCCCTTCGGCTGACCAGGTACCCCAGAAATTTACCTCCCTGGACGCCGAAGGTGCATTTCTTCGGGTTAAGCTGGAGGTTGTATTTCTTCATGATCTCGAAGATGCCCCGGAGGTCATCGGCATGAGTTGTGGATTGTTTGCTCTTGACGATCATATCGTCGACGTATGCTTCCATTGTTCGGCCTAGGACTGCTCTAAAAATCCGGGATACCATTCTTGTATAAGTGGCGCCGGAATTTTTGAGCCCGAAGGCCATGGCGAGGTAGCAGAAAATTCCCTCCGGGGTCATGAAAGCAGTCTTTTCCGCGTCATCTTCGTGCATGGATATCTGGTGGTACCCTCTGAACGCGTCAAGGAACGACATCAGCTCGCATCCCGCCGTCTCGTCCACCAACTGATCAATGTTGGGGAGAGGGAACGGGTCCATTGGGCACGCTTTGTTCAGGTCGGTGTAATCGACGCTAGACCTGCACAAACACGGGCTCGGGCCGGGCTCGGGCCGGGCTTATTCTAAAAAATCTGCCCACTTGTAGTGGGCGGGCCCGGCCCGGTAAAACGGGCCTCCTCATATGTCCAAGCCCGCCCATGAGAGCGGGCCGGGCTGCCCACCGGGCTTTTGGGCCCGGAAAATATCCTTTTGTCAACTCTGGTTAAAAAAATGAAAACATTTATAAAATAACATCACAACATTTTAAATGCAATTAAATAATTAATGTACTCACAACACATTTTGAACACAAGAATACGTTTAAATGCAATGCACAAAACGATTCTGGAAAACAAAAAGCATCCAAATTCCAAATAAGCATCCATATTCCATAATTAAAAGCACAATCATAGATTCACAATGTGCAGCGGAAATAGTCATATACTGTATAATTATATATAGAATAATATATATAATATAATATATATAATATGTTTACGGGCCGGGCTTTTAGGCCCGACCGGGCCTATATTACAACCCAAGCCCGCCCATATTTTAAACGGGCCGGGCCCGGCCCGGCCCGGTGGGCTAAAGCATGTGTCCAAACCCGCCCATTTATATGGGCGGGGCCGAGCGGGCCGGGCGGGCCGGCCCGGTTTTGTGCAGGTCTAATCGACGCACATCCTGAACGTAGGCGGCTTCGGGGCGAGGACGACATTCGCCAACCACGTGGGGTACTTCACCTCTTTGATGTGTTTAATTGAAAGCAACATGCCCACTCCGGCCTTGACAAATTCCCTCCTGTCAGCTGAGAGGTAGAGTTTCTTCTACTTGATGGGGGAGGTAGCCGGGTTGACCGAGAGCCGATGCGTGATTACTTTCGGGCTGATGCCCGGCATGTCCTCTGGTCCCCATGCGAAGACGACGACGTACGCTTTTAGGACGGAGAGTATGTCCCTTCGAATATCTTGGGGGAGCTGTGTCCCTATCTTCAGCATGCGTTCCGGCCGAGAGACGTCCAACGGAACCTCTTCCACGTTTCCGACCGGTTCGGCCTTTGATGTGTCTTCTTCGGCCGAGGCGGTGGTGATAGTGTCTATCCGCTCCTCGGTTTCATTAATCTTCCTCCTGAGCTTGAGGTAGCAAGCCCTGACTATCTTCTGATTTCCTCTGGCGTAGCCGACGCCATCCTTGGTGGGAAACTTGAGGCATAGATGTTTCATAGAGATGATGGCCTCAAGGTCCTCCAAGGCCGGTCGGCCCCAGATCATGTTGTGGGCGCTGTCCAGGTTTACGACCACAAACTCCATGTCAATCTTCGCCTGATAGGTACCGTCACCGACCACAACGGGAAGCACTATCGTGCCCTCGACGTCGATAGAGTCCCCGGTGAAGCCGGATAACGGAGTCCGTATCGGCCTGAGCTCAGTCCTCTTCAGCTTCAGTTGCCTGAAGGTATCAACGTACATCACCTTGACGGAGCTGCCAGTGTCGACGTAGTTGCGGTGGATGATGTTGTTGCCGATCTCGCATTTGACGACGAGGGCGTCTCTATGGGGTAAGGGGCCGAAGGGGAGGTCCTTGTCAGTGAAGGTGATGGCCTCCACATGTCGTTGCTTCGGCTGAGGGGGGGCGTGGGATACCTCACCAACGTATAGGGACTGAGCCCATTTTTTCCGTTGGGTAGCCGAGTCCCCCCCTGTGTTCCCGCCGACGATGATGTGAATGTGATGCTTCTTCTGGCGGGGCTCTTCCTCGTCCTCATCTTCACTGAGGGCGCCGATTTCCCTTTTCTTCCCGGAGGATCCTTCCCCCCTTTTGCCAGGGTTGACCCAAGTGTTTCTCTTGGGGGCGCCCTTGACAAATTGGGAAAGTTCCCCCTGCCGGACAAGTCTGTCGATGTGCCTCTTCAGAGTGGTGCAGTCATCGGTCTTGTGGGAGGTCTGGCGGTGGTATTTGCAATACGTCCCTCCTTTGTGGACTGCAAATATCTCCTCCTCTGATCGGGGGTCCTTCACGATGAGGCCCTGCTCTTCAGCATGGTCAAGGATGACGCTCACCGGGTGGGTGAGGGGGATACGTTGTGCCTCCAATTTTGGGCGCCACGAGCGATCTTCCCTTCGCTGTGCGCCGGGCTCCTGGTGTGCCTTCTTCTGCTGGTTTTGTCCCTTATTGGCCGGCGCGTGGTGGGGGTTGGACGAGGGGTCCTTCTTCTGTTGCTTTTCCCCACCTTTCTTTTGGCTCAGGAGCTCGTGGGCGTTGGCGTGCCTGTCTCCGCGTTGGAGCGCCACGAGGTATGACCGCGGGGGCTCAGTGAACAGACTCTGGGCGAAGTGACTTGGCCGAAGTGCTTCGCGGAGGAAGGCCAGGAGAGTGCGTTCATCAGCTCCCTCACACTCATCTACCTCCCTCGTCCAGCGGTCGAGGAAGGCGCGGAGCGTCTCCTCCGACTGTTGTTTGATGGTCAGGAGGTGAGCGAAATGCTTCTTCGCACGCTTCCTTCCGGCAAAGTGGGTGAGGAAGCGCTGAGCTAGGTCCTGCCATGAGTCAATGCTCCCTTCCGGGAGGTTGTTGAACCAATCATATGCTGCTCCCTCCAAGGTGGAGAGGAACCAGCGGCACATGTATTCTTCCGATGCGTTGGTCATCATCATGTTGTTTTGATAGCGAGTGAAGTGCTCCTGGGGATCAGTGCGGCTGTCATACGGCTTGATCGGATTCCCCTTATACTTTTCCGGGATGGGAGCGAAGAGCACCCTCGCGGAGAAGGGGGTCCTTGTTCTTATCTGGATGACGTGCTTGTCGCGTCGGTCGGCCAACTCCCTTTCCAGAGCACTTACTTTGTTCAGGAGTGCATCGTAGTTGGGATGCTGGGATGTATGGGCCGCCGCGCGCCCCGCGGCTTCCCGAGCCTCCATGTCAGCGAGGCGCTTCTCTAGGCGGGCAATGATCTCGTCCCTTGGGTCCATGTTGGCCGCAACGCCACCCAACGGGGTCTGGATCTGGGCCGCGTGGGCCAGGTTGATCTGGTGACGCGCATCGTCATCATTCAGTTTTCCCTTGCCTTTGTCTAGTCGGGGCCGATCCGTTGTCCGGGAAACGGACCGGAAGCTTTCTCGCGGCGAGGCCTGCTCGCGGGCACCCAACCGATCCGCCATCCTTCCCGTAGGTACCCGACGGCTCACGATGTCACCCAGCCTATTGAAGGCCAAGATTTTACCGCGAGGTTAGGCCGGTGTATCCCGGGTAGGAGAGGCGGTATGGGAATGGGTGTCCATGGCGACGACGTCCTCGTTGTCTCCGAAGAAGGTGACACCATGTGGATGAGGCGGTGGTGGCGGCACCGTTGCGACCTCTCCAGTTACCGGAGTGTTGTTCTCCCCGGTCTTTGCGACAAGAGCACTGACCACGTTGGGGTCCTGGAGGATGCTCGCGACGATGGCCGATAGGGCGGCCGGATTGATCTGGGGGACAACAGGGGGAGAAGCCTGTTGACCCGAAGCGCGCTCAGCAGCGCGTTTGTCCTCAAGCCCGATGCGGGCATCCGGAGCAGTCTTGTTGAGCTGGGTGCGAAGGTCGGCCGCTACGAGCTCGACCTCCTGCGCATCCTCTTCTTGGATGATGAGGTCGTTAGGGACGTTGTCAGCAACGTTTCCCTGCCCTTCCTGGTTCTGGGGGGCGTTCCTACCAGTGTTCTTTTATCTAGTCCTTGTCATAGCTAGTGGTAGTGTCTGGTAGCGACGAAGGGTACTCACTTGATCTGTTCTAAGCTCTCAATGAAAGCACCAAATGACAGAGTATTAATTCTAGAGAGAAGTGAGAGCTAGAGAGAGAAAGTGAGTAATTATATTTCTCAACAACCTATAACTAGCCCCAAGGGGTCTATTTATAAGTAAAAATGTGGATTTGGATTCCTAGCCATGGGCTTAGGAGGCCCATTACAATAATCATGCCTTCTTTGGGCGAAATAGGGCCACTAATGGGCTGGGTACAATACTTAGTAAATAAAGTAGAGAGATGTATTATGCTAGGGCAAAATCTGACCGATGCGGTGCACTTTGGCCGATGCGGTCCCATGGCCGATGCGGTCCATGGGCCGATGCGGTCCCATGGCCGATGCGGTCCATGGGCCGATGCGGTCCCATGGCCGATGCGGTCCATGGGCCGATGCGGTCCATGGGCCGATGCGGTCCCATGGCCGATGTGGTCCATGGGCCGATGCAATCTCGGAAGTCGAGGTGCGTGTTCTGGGCCGGTTTGACTTTTGGCCGATGCGGGCCCCACTGAGCCGAAGGGGGCCACGTGGGTGTTCTTCTGGTCATCGTTGACTTGAGTATGTGGGCCACGGGGTCCAGGTAGGGGTGGGCGTGGGCGGTGAACCGGATTTCGGTTAACCAATTTGCGGTTAACCGAGAGATCGGTTACTATATGTTTAACATCATTATGTGTACCATAACGTTCGGTTAACCGGAGATCGGTTAACCAAAATTTCGGTTAACCGCTAACCGGTTAACCAAAAACCATAAAATTACATTAGAAATTCCTTCGTTTTAATTTTATTTTATACTCTGTAGTTAGGAAGTAAGTGGTAAATTATGAATTGTTATAATATGTGACTCAATATCTAAAATAGAACAAGGTCTCTCAATTTTAGTGCTATTAATTAAATAAATCATTTCAATTTTATCTATTGCAGCCAGACCTATAGCATCAAGATAACGAGCTAAAATCTTAATGACACATGGTAGAAAATGATTGAAGAGATCTAGCTTAATCGATGCAATAAAAACAGAGTCATTAGGTTAGATCATCTAGAAGGGCAGATTTACTATATTGTATACGCTAATATTGGAAATAATGTTTAATAAAGTGTAATTTGTTTCGACGGATGAATAATTTGGACATAGATGATGACGAACGAGTTGGCCAGATGCAGATTTGAGGGGTGATAAAAAAAACGCAATGTTCTCCTCGTTTTGAGCAGGAGCTGAGATCGAAGAAGAAAGGTTCCGCTATTTTGGGTGATGCGTAGTTTAACTTCGGTAAACCGATGGTTATTATTTCAAAACGGTTATGTAACCGTGAACCGTTTTTTTATTTTATCGGTTAATTGTACCGTAATATTTTTAAAAAATTGGTACGGTTAACCGGAAAATTAGCGGTTTTTCGGTTTTTCCCCATGGTTATGCGGTTACGGATATTTGTGCCCACCCCTAGGTCCAGGCCCATATACTCTATCAGCATTAATATGACATTTTAAAATGAGCATAAAATCTGTACCAGATAAACATGTGTAACTTATAAAATGAGTATTGGAATATAATAATTTAACTTACAATGAGAAATATAATAATTTTAAATTTGAAATAATTTACAGTATTTTGTTCTTGAATTACAAATATAATCATGTTGTTTTTATGATATTTACTCATACACATTTATTTTACACTATACTCATTTTAGAAGAACACAAAACTCATGTTAGTAATTAACACATAATATTTATAAACTAACAAAATTCATCTTAAAATTAAAAATAGATGAACAAAACACTAATACCTAAAATATCTTATAATGCAGAAATTAAAAAGAAAAACTTAAATTAGAAGTTGATTGGAAAAAGAAGAAAAATCAAACTCAAACATTAATCAAATTTTAGATTATACACTTACATAATAATAATAAAAAGTAAAGCATGTTATAGAAAAAAATAGAGAAAAGAAAGAACTAAAAAAGAAAACAACAAATGAAATGAAACTCAAAAGCCACGTAAAAAGTAAAAAGCAAGAAAGTGAAAAGCAACGACATAAAAGAGAAAACAAAAAAAACAAACAAGAAAGAGGAGTTATCATTAAAGCCGTAACAGCCATCAGATGGAAAATAAAAGAGGAGTATGGCATGCGGCGGAAAAAATGAAACAGCAGTGCAAGAGGAGAACCTATCTATTACCCTACGTGTTATGACTAATTACAAAAATGCCGGTGTACCTTCCTCTTGGTACAGCCGGCTGTACCTTATAATATTTTCCAATCCTGGGCAACCATATCACTCCATGGCACAAGATCACCGTAAAAAAATCAATTGGAAGAACTTTCAGGTTTAGCAGCCGTTTAGGTATTTAATTTAATTCCTCCTATTTGATTTTTTCTTCTTCTACCATGAACTCATATCTTTACATAATTAATTTTGACGTGTGCAGAGATGGACGTAGCGCTTTTCGGTGTGTCCAATAACAATATAAATAAAAATTGGCTAGCATGATTTTATCAATTGGGACGTGTGCAGAATTGTGCCCAAATGGATCCTTCATAGCGTGAAACATGCTTTCAGAAAATCAAAAGAGAGGTTGAAAGTGTTGGTTACACGTAAGATTAAAAAGAATGGTTGTTGGTGATTTTAGTGTCACCGGCCGTTTTGTGTAATTGGAAATGACATGAGTGTCAATGGGAATTAGAACTATGACATAAGTGTATATAAGAACTAGTTTAGTTCCAAAGTGTCTACGTTAGTGGAACTCGAGGTAGAACTCGAGGTATAACTTTCAGTAGACCAGCTCTGTGGTTCTAGACCGAGTTCTAGAACGGTTAGGCAGTTTCCAGAAGTTTCCCAAAACTGCTGCGGTTATTCTTAATCGTGTTACAACTGCCTAGGACAATGAAGATGGATATATACCACCATATTTCGTACAGAGGAGGTAGAGGAAACATATCCTACATATCTTCATCACTTTGGCACTCAAATTAAAGATAACAATCCATATACTCACTAGTTTGGCTCTAGTTCTTGTGCCTAAGTTCTACAATGTCCTTAAGGATTATCCTAGATTGAATTTCTTGTAACCCAGGAATATGGGAGAAATATCAATTCGGAAAGTGAACTTACACGATCCTTAAGCAATCTAAGTACTCGATTATCACCCCCTACGTGATACACCCCAACAATCGAATTGATATTTCCTGTTGGTCCCAGTTTATGCAGACTAACATACAGCTAGATGGTATTCATCGATAAACAGAAGAAAAGAAGATCTGATAATGATAAAGAGCTATCGAGAACGGAGAAATTCTTTTCTTTTGTATCGAGAACTAAATTTGGCAGCGTAAGGCTAAGAGCTGTATTGATCGATATCGGTACCTGTACACAAGGCGCATATTTATAGGCGTTGTACAGGTTACCGATTTAGGTAAACTTTGGAAGTTGGGCCAAGGCCTTTTTGGGCCTTATTCCCTTTAACCTATTTATTACATAATCATTACTAATCTAATACCATAAATGGTATAACTAGTCTACTTTATTAAACAAGACATTACAGACAAACTTGACTCACAATAAAAGTTCTAACAATCTCCCCCTTTGTGATCAAGTGCTGTCTTGCTGGGTATCTTCACTTCTGAGTTTTGTAATAATTCTTTCTGGGATTAAGTGCATGCTCATAGCTCCTGAGTGAATTTCTGTTTTCAAGTTGTGTCTTGATGGCCTTTAGGATATTATCAATTCTGTGTGCCTCTTTAATTCAGCATCTGTGACATCTGCGTACTTCTGCTGTCTTTCTTTAAATGCTTCTCTGATAGGTTGCAGTTTCTCTTTCACAATCTTCAGAGTTCCGTCACAGTACTTGTTAATTTCATCAATGAATAGCATGCGTTTCTCACCATTGTGATTTGGATAGATAAGCGTGATTGGACTATCAAAGATGTAATACTCAGGAAAGTTCTCAAGTTCTCGTCCATACAGCTTCGGTCTTGTGAGATTTGTCTTTGGCATGTTTGTTTCAAGAGCCATCTGAAGATCATGAGAGGCAAAGAATTTGATTTGTCTGATCATAAAGCGCTTGAGTGCATCCAGCCCGTTTTGTGTAGTTTTGTCACGAATGCCAGGAATTTCTTGGAATGCAAGATACATCTAATAGATGTCATCCATTTTTAGCATGTAGAGATCATTTTCCTTGCACGTGAATTCAGTTCCGTCAGAGCGCTGTAGATGGTAGATAGAGAGTTTGATATCTTGAAAGTTGGTTTCGGCCACATTGAGAACAGCCCAGACTGGGTCCTTGGCAGTTTGAAGTTCGTGTTGCCAGACTTCTCTCTGTTTTCCCCTCTGTTCTAAAAATCGTTCTAGGCGCCCGACTAGTCCCCGCCTAGGCGCTAGGCGGTGGCCGGGCGCCCCGATTTTTGTCTAGGCGCTCCGACTAGTTGGTTTACCGTCTAGGTGAATTAGTCGGCCGCCTATGACGCCTAGTTGCCCGCCTAGAGCGCCTAATCGGCCACCTAGGCCGTCTAGATCTGCCAAACATTACTTTACTTTTTATATTTATTTTTCAAAGCGATATACGTACTTTAGCTTTAGCCATGGATATAAAGAAATGAAGTTGTACATTAAGATAAAACTATATAAGTTTCTATATTTACCTAAAATTCATCATTATTTATATTTATAACATAATGAAGTTAAGTGACTAGTTATCATATACTACATATGATTAAATGTGATAATTCTATCATTCATGTTTGTTAATGTATATGTATATATGTAATTTATACACACACAAATACTATATTACTTATCATATTTATGCAAAAATATAGATAAAAATGCAATTTCTTTGTCTCCGACTAGTCCCCGACTAGGCGCCCCGCCTAGCCGCCTAGGCGCTAGGCGCTGGGCTAGCGCCCGACTAGCGCCTAGCGCCTTTTAGAACATTGGTTTTCCCATATAGTGATGGCTAAGTAGAAATAGTTGCCCGCCCTTGTTTTGTCCTCGTAGATGGTTGAGACCACGGATTTTCAGTTCGTCCAGTTCTCTGACCCTATCCTCTTTTCGCCAGATGTTTTCTCTGATTTCCTCTTGAAAGGGAGCGTTGATGTCGATCTTTTCCCAGGGCTTCTCATTTCTGGGCATTTGAGCCGCCGTTTGTCTAATGATCGACTCAAGCTCCTTGGGTGGTGTCTCGTAGTTCTCTCCCTCCTTGAGTTCATCTTGATCAAGTAGAATCACATCAGTAGCACAGTTGACTAAGAGATCTCTGAGGTATGCTCTTCGCTGTGATTCATCTACATCTGTCCAGAGTTCAGACCATTTGTTGTGCACCAGCATTTCCTCAAGTTCATCGTGCATTTGATCATTGTAGTAGCTGGAGGGATCCTGCTGCTGCTGTAGCGACATGTCGGGCGTAGCATCGGGATCCTGGTGAGACTTGAAGGGATCCTCAATTATCTCAACACGGTGCTCTTGCGCAGAGACCAGACCTCTATACTTCGTTACATGCGGCCAATCCTCCCTTGGCTGAGACTGGGTGACTCCGGGATCCTCAGGATTGCCCGTTGACATCAGTTTCGAACTAGGTTCTAGCTGATGGCCTGAGTAGAAAGATGTACTCGTGGTAGCATCATCAGGACTTCCATTCCGTCCTTGGTCAACATCTATAGGAGATGCACCTCGGGATGTTTTGTCTAGCTCGACCATGCTAGAAAGAGTGGCTAGGGATTTATGGCTGGCTGAAGTAGTGGGTTGTTCATTGGTGGAGGTGGAGGGTTGGTTTGGCTTTGAGGGTTGGCTAGTAGAAGCAACATGCTCAAGTATCCGCTGGCGCTTGTTCTCCCCTTCATGAGAATCCGAATCATCAGGATCCTCATGTGAACGTTTAGTGCCACGGAGACTGTCACGGCATGTGTTCTGTGTATCTAGAGCATGGAGAAGGGCTTTTTGAAGAGGGGTAAGGTTGCCTTCATCCGTCTCTAGGATACGATCGAAGATCTCAGCTACAAGATCCTCGAAGGGTACGGTTGTTAGGTTGGGTTTGGTCGTTGTAGGGGAGAATACTAGTTCTGTATCCTGGGTTCCCCTTGATGTGGATGGTTGTTGGTTTTCTATGGCTAAAGGTTTGGAGATAGGTATGGAAATGGTTGGGGGCTGTGTTGTTTGGGGTTTGGATGGTATATTCTGAACAACTGGGGTACTTCCAGAGTCTTGTGCATTAGCGGTCATTGCTTCATGCACCCATGGTTTAATGGTAGACTCTAGAAAGCTGTTCAGATATACAAGAATGTCTTCGAGAATGGTGGTACCAGTTACAGGGGTTGTAACTGTTGTCACAGCATCAGTGAAGATAGCTGATGTGTGGCCTGCGTTCAATGATCGAGGCATTGTTGGCGTAGTAGGACTTCCGACCATCATAGTTTGCACTCCGGTCGTTGCATTCAGGGTGAGTGCACCTGTATGTGTAGTGAATAGTGTAGGTGTCCTAGAAAAATTTAAAAATGTAGGAATGGTGACACCTAGACTCGATGTGATAGAACGAATGGGGGTAGTGGTCCGGGGATGTTGACCACTAAGTCTCTCAACTGATTCGGAGGGAACCAGCGAGGTCGGTATGCATTCCCCTTGAGATATTGAAACTCCAGTCTGTTGGGAGACTGGAGAATGGATGGGAGATGGTTGTGCATGCGCAGTTGAACCGGATGCTGCGACTTCTACCTGGGAACTGACAAGGTCAGCTCCTGCTCCTAGGGGCGTGGTTCGGTCTATAGTGACGAAGGTGTCGCAGTCATCATACAGTGCCAGCTCCTCCTCCACTGCACTCTTCTTTCTTAGCCTCTTCTTAGGCTTGGATGATGCAGACTTATCACTTTTCTGCTTAGAGCGCTGCTCACTAATGACTATGCCTTTGAGCGGTCGGGGTGTGAGTGCAGCCTCTATATCGTCCGATGAGGAGTCGGAGTTGATTGGAATGGCCTGTTTGCCAGCTCTTCTTCTGTTACTAATCAGAACTCCCTCCATGTCATCATCATCATCTGCATCATCATCATAATCATCTCTTTGCTCATTTCCCTTGGCCATGCTATCGGAGGCCTCACCACCAGCCTTATTAGAAGGGTGTTGATTAATTAGTTTTGTTGATGACTAACCTGACTAGAACCAAGGGAAGAACTATCCTAATTCTAACCATGCAGGTTGCCTAGTACGAGCTCATCAACGGACCTAAGTTAGAACTACTCTATGCTATTTGTGATTTATATCTATGTGAATGCATAAGTACGTGACACTATTGGCTTGCATGAATTGACAAAGAAAAAGTACTTTAATTAATATATCCACTTTTAAGGAAAGAAATTATTTTCAACTAAATAATGAACGTGGCATAATTTGAGGAAAGTATTATCAAAGGAAAGCCACTTTTGAAATATCACATGATTTGAATAAATTCAGATTTGCTAAGTATTATTTATAAATGGTCAACGTGTTTTTAAAGGAAATAGGAGCATTGCACGTGTTGAGTGAAAATCAAAGAAAAGCTACTTTAGTAAAGTTGCATGATTCGAATATGCTAAGTATTATTTAGTGCCATAATTAAATTACTCCCGTGCTCCACTATATTAATTATTCTTGGGAAATCATCTTTGATTTTCCATGTGAGATCGTTGACTCAAATTCAAGATGGAAGGCTTTTTCAAAAAGTAAAAGGCAAGAATCATTATTGATCTTTTCAAGGAAAGCATGTCCCAACGGACAAATCAAAGTGGCATATATATTCGAGAACCAAGAGGAAGAAGGTGAGCCGAACCGAGAAAAATAGTTAGAAGAATCATTCAAGAAAAGGATCAAGTCCTTGGCGTCTGAAACTGCCCGCTCGGAGTTCTAGATAGAGTTTTTCTTTTCCCTTTCATATTGTGCTTGGAATATTGAGGCTTAATTGGCTAGAGTAGCTGCCTCGGGTTAAGTGTGTGTGAGAGCTTTGTGATAAAGCTGAGAGGCTCTCTACCCGCAAGGTAGAGATGCATAACTCTTCCTAGAGAGGATAGAGTTGGGGAGGCTCAAGGGTAGATTAGGAGAATCACTCTTGTAACTCTTTCAAAGGCTTGTTTAGTGAAGTTGTTTAAAATTCCTCCGAGGGAGGTCGAGGTTTTTTAATCCCTTTGAGCCAAGGGATTTTTCCTCGTTAAATTCTTGTGCACTTTACTATTTCGCAATTCCCTTTATCCCACACTAGAACTCGGCGAAAAACTGCCACAGTTCCACACACACACAATTCACCCCCCCCCCCCCTCTTGTGTTGCTAACCGTTTTCATCAATTGGTATCAGAGCCGGTCTTCACCACATAAAGGCTAATACCTTGGGAAGAGATCCGGTTATGCAGACTAACATACAGCTAGATGGTATTCATCGATAAACAGAAGAAAAGAAGATCTGATAATGATAAAGAGCTATCGAGAACGGAGAAATTCTTTTCTTTTGTATCGAGAACTAAATTTGGCAGCGTAAGGCTAAGAGCTGTATTGATCGATATCGGTACCTGTACACAAGGCGCATATTTATAGGCGCTGTACAGGTTACCGATTTAGGTAAACCTTGGAAGTTGGGCCAAGGCCTTTTTGGGCCTTATTCCCTTTAACCTATTTATTACATAATCATTACTAATCTAATACCATAAATGGTATAACTAGTCTACATTATTAAACAAGACATTACAGACAAACTTGACTCACAATAAAAGTTCTAACATTTCCTTTGTGATAATCATGAGTACCGTGGAAGAGATGACATCCAAGTTCAACAAACTGGACAAGTTTCAAGGGAACGATTTCCGTAGATGGCAAAAGAAGATGCACTTCCTCCTCACCACTTTGAAGGTTGTGTACGTGTTGAGCACTCTAATGCCGGAAGTGATGGAGGACGAAACCTTGGAACAAACTAGGAGGTGTAACAAATGGGAGAATGATGACTACATATGTAGAGGCCACATTCTTAATGGTATGTCCGATGCGTTATTTGATATTTACCAAAACGTTGAGAGTGCGAAGAAATTGTGGAATTCTCTTGAGTCAAAATACATCGCCGAGGATGCTTCTAGTAAGAAGTTCTTGGTGAGTGATTTTAATAATTATAAAATGGTTGACTCAAGGCCGGTTATGGAACAATACAATGAACTCCTTCGTGTTCTTGGTCAATTTAAACTCCACAAGATAGGTGTTGATGAGTCCTATGTCGTGTCAAGTATAATTGACAAACTTCCACCCTCTTGGAAGGATTTTAAACGTTCTTTAAAACATCAAGATGAGGAACTGTCCTTGGTTCAACTTGGGAGTCACTTGCGCATTGAGGAGAACTTCGTGTGGAAGAGAATGACCAAATTATGGGTGAAGTTGAATCTAGACTGGCTCATGTTCACTTGGTTGAGGATAATAAATCTAACCCGAAAGATAAGGGAAAAGGCAAAAAATGCAAGTATGAAGACCATGACAAACCCAACAAGAAACCGAAAGGTTTGGTTTGTTGGAGGTGTCAAAAGGTTGGACATGTCAAGCGTGATTGCCGTGTGAAACTGAACAAGAATGGCGCTGGAACGAGTGGCAGTGGACAGGAACGGTCTAAGGACCTGGTTCCACGGAAAGGAGGTCAGTTCCTGACTAACTTTGATAATTCTGTCCAGAATTATGTATCACTCATTCCAGAATCTTTTTATGTACAGGATGATGACTGTGCATGGTGGATTGACTCGGGGGCTACGAGCCATGTGTGTAAGGATAAAGGATGGTTTGAAGACCTAGAACCAGTGAAGGTCGGTTCCTTCTTACGCATGAGAGACGAGTCAATGGCGCCTATCTTGGGAAAGGGTGTAATTGTTTTAGAATTTACTTCTGGAAAAACAATTACGTTGTTTGATGTTTTGTATGTACCGAAGGTTCGAAAGAATCTTGTTTCGGGAAGTATGTTGAATAATTTAGGGTTCAAACAAGTGATTGAATCCGACAAATATATTCTGTCCAAGTGTGGTGTGCTTGTTGGTTTTGGATATTTATCAAATCGCATGTTTCGCTTAAATGTTGTGAATAAATTAATTCCTAGTGATAATTCTGTTTTTGTGGCATCTTCCATGAATGATTGTATGATTTGGCATGCTAGACTAGCTCACATTAATTTTAGAAAAATGAATGAAATGTCTAAAGATGGTTTAATTCCTGCTTTTGATATTAATGATGATAAGTGTAGGACTTGCATGCTTACTAAGATCACAAAACAACCGTTTCCTAATGTTGAAAGGAATTCAGCTATTTTGGATCTTGTACATAGTGATCTTTGTGACTTTCACTCAACTCCTTCCCTTGGCAATAAAAAGTATGTTGTTACTTTTATTGATGATTCGACTCGGTTTTGTTATGTGTATTTATTACACACCAAGGATGAAGCTTTAGAGAAATTTAAAGTGTATAAAACCGAGGTTGAATTGCAATTGGGTAATCCAATTAAATGTCTTAGGACTGATCGGGGAGGAGAATATATGGATCCCCATTATTTTCAATCTGTTGGAATCATTCATGAGACCACGGCTCCGTATACACCACAACAAAATGGTGTGGCCGAACGGAAAAATCGAGTGTTAAAGGAAATGGTTAATTCCATGCTTTCCTACTCGGGTTTGAGTGAAGGGTTTTGGGTAGAGGCCATGCTCACGGCCTGCTATGTTCTAAATAGGGTTCCAAATAAAAGGAACAAGACAACCCCATATGAGCTTTGGTACAAGAAAGTGCCGAATTTGAAATATTTTCGGGTTTGGGGTTGTAGGGCGATTGTAAAATTGCCCGAGCCCAAAAGGAAAACTTTGGGGGAAAGGGGAATTGATTGCATATTCATAGGGTATGCTGAACATTCCAAGGCTTATAGGTTTTATGTAATAGAACCTAATGATGCGGTAGCGGTTAACACCGTGATTGAGTCTCGGGATGTGATCTTTGATGAGATGAGATTTTCATCAATTCAAAGACCAAAGGACCTAGTTCCAGGCACTAGTCAGGTGCAAGTTCCAGAATGTTTGGATGGTGTTTTGAATCCCGAAGCACCACAAATAAGGAAAAGCAAACGAGGCCGCATCGTGAAAGACTTTGGTCCCGATTTTCACTTGTACTTAGTGGAAGGTTCAAGGAACGAAATGGGGGTACAATATTCATATTGTTACCAAGTTGAGGATGATCCAAAGACCTTTAAAGAGGCAATGGAATCCCGAGATGTTGCCTTTTGGAAGGAGGCAATTGATGATGAAATGTCATCAATTATGGAGAACAACACTTGGGTGTTGTCGGATTTGCCACCGGGTTCTAAACCCTTAGGTTGCAAATGAATCTTCAAAAAGAAGATGAAAGTGGATGGAACTGTTGACAGGTTCAAGGCTCGGTTGTTCATTCAAGGTTTTAGACAAAAACTCGGAATTGACTATTTTGACACGTATGCGCCGGTTGCTCGAATTACAACCATTAGGTTGTTAATTGCTTTGGCGGCTATACACAATATGATTATACATCAGATGGATGTCAAGACAACATTTTTAAATGGTGATCTTGATGAGGAAGTTTACATGAAACAACTGGAAGGTTTTGTTATGCCGGGAAATGAGCATAAGGTTTGTAAGCTTGTCAAATCATTGTATGGGCTGAAACAAGCACCCAAACAATGGCATCAAAAGTTTGATGAAGTTATTTTGTCCAATGGTTTTAGTTTAAACCAATCGGACAAGTGTGACTATAGCCGATTTGATGCCTTAGGGGCGGGTGTGATCATATGTCTCTATGTTGATGACATGCTGATTTTTGGAACTGACCAAAATCAGGTTGATGAAACCAAAAGGTTGTTATCATCAAGGTTTTCCATGAAGGACATGGGGGAGGCGGATGTGATCCTTGGTGTAAGGATTAAACAGGTAAACAAAGGGATTGCTTTGACACAAGCTCACTGTGTTGAGAATATTCTCAAAAGGTTTAATTATAGTGATTGTTCACCCGTTGGTACTCCCATGGATCCTAGTGTGAAGTTGATGCCTAATAAAGGAAAGGCAATATCACAACTTGAGTACTCCCAAGCTATTGGTAGTTTAATGTATGCCATGACAAACACTCGGCCGGATATTGCTTAGCTGTGGGTAGGTTGAGCCGGTTTACTAGTAATCCTAGTGCTCAACATTGGCAAGCAATGAAGAGAGTATTCAAGTATTTGAAGGGAACCATGGACTATGGTTTGTGTTACTTTGAGTATCCTTCGGTTTTAGAGGGATATTCGGATGCAAGTTGGATATTCAATGTAGAGGATCATTCTTTTACAAGTGGTTGAGTATTTTTGCTTGGGGGAGGTGCCATTTCTTGGGCATCCAAGAAGCAAACTTGTATCACAAGTTCAACGATGGAATCTGAGTTTGTTGCGTTGGCTACCGCCGGTAAAGAGGCGGAGTGGTTAAGAAATTTAATTTTTGAGATTCCATTGTGGGGGAAGCCGATTGCACCTATTTCTATCCATTGTGATAGTGTTGCCACTTCGGCTAAGGCGTATAGTCATGTTTATAATGGCAAGTCTAGACACTTAGGTGTTAGACATAGTATGATTAGAGAACTAATCATGAATGGTGTAATTTCGGTGGAATTTGTAAGATCGCAACATAACTTGGCGGACCACTTGACCAAAAAGTTTGGCCTGGGACTTAGTGCACAAGTCTGTTATAGGGATGGATTTAAAGTCCATTTAATCCTTAATGGTGAGACACCCAATTCCCCTCTAATACAACGTTAGAGGCTGAATTCAATGCGGAAAGGTCACACTTAATGTATTGGAACACACAATGAAAATCATCCCAAGGTGTGTGTTCGGACCTTTAGTAGAGGCTGAATTTATTTCTTAATAATTCCTTTGATAAAGTGTAAGCAGGTACACGAGTAAAGGAATTACCTATATGATCGTGAAGTGTAGCTGCACTTTAAAAAGCTTGGGACCAGATGGATACTCAAATACTCCGTATATCACGGTGGATAACAGGGTAGGTTGGGGTGTTTTGTACTTTCATAAAATATTACAACAAAAATCACTTTTTTATCAAACACTACAGCTTTTACTTTTTAATCAAAATCACTTCCAATACGAAACACTTTCTCCAAAATTACTTTAAAAAATCACTTTTTTGAAGTAGAAGCAAACACAAACACTCCCTATATCTACTCCCTCTGTCCCTACTTCTACTATGTGAATAGTACGGTTGCCCTGGTTTTATTGTCGTTGTGCTCACTACCTATAATGGATGCCTCGTCCCTCGCACCTAGACGGGTGCCTAGCCACTTGCACTCATAAGGACAGCTCATTGTTCGCATCATGACGGATAGGCTTTCGTCTCGCACCAAACGCACCCACTCATGGCTCATTGACTCCTCTTAACCGACAAAACTTACACGATCGTTGCAGATTAGATTGGAGTTCGTGATGACCAAATTGAATCTTCATATCACATAGTCTCAATGCTCGAGAACACAATACTTAGAGATCCTATGCCAACACTGTTTTTGACTTATCAGGCTTATCAGTCAACTTTTTCATCAAACACGTAACTTTTGCTTTCACGCGTTGATTTGTGTATTAAGCAGAAAAAGTAAGGTTGGAGTTACTTTTACGGCTGTATTGACTGAAGTTACTGCAGAAGACCATTTTAGCTATTTTCACATATAATTTTTTTTTATTTTATTAATAAAATATATTTTAATTTTTTTTTTAAATCAGCAGAATTAGCCAATGCAGCCACTTCAGAACTTCATAAATTTCAGGAGAATCAATCAAGTCAGCCCATTTTCGTGCTACCAAACGGGCTCTTAATGACCATGTTTAGATGCTCAATGTAGAGTTCTAATGCTCAATGAAGATGTTTGATCACAAATTCTCAAAGATCAATAGTAGAGAACACGATAATCAATGAATATGTTCTAAGGATAAAAATTTCCTTATTATATTCTATAGTACTCCCTCCGTCCCAACTCCCAATATAAAAGGCACATTTGCGTTTCCACACATTTTAGGGTGAACACTGTTTGAACACTGTTTGACACTATTTAGACAATGTTTGGCATTGTTTGGACACTGTTTGGCACTGTTTTGTTTGCCAAAAAGGGAAATGTGTCTTTTATATTGGGATGGCCCGAAAAGGAAAGTGTGCCTTTTATATTGGGACGGAGGGAGTATAATTTATTTCCCTATATTTAAATAATACATACTTAAACCCTAAATCATGATTATCACCTCTTCATCATCAATCCCAATATCTAATTAAATCTATTCACAATTCATAATTGAATTAACAACAGACTTGATAAAGTAAGAATTAATTGTCATTAATTAAAAGAGAGAAATAACTCACAAACAATAATAGCATTTGAAGATTCAAAACTAAAAACCCATGAAAATCTCGTCATAGGTCTTGTCTCTAAACTCAATCTAATCCAAAACAGAGGTTTAAAGACCGTTTACATAGGAAAAAGAGCAAAGGTAGGTGAAAATGGGCCGTGCACGGCGTGCACACGACTAAGGCTTTCATCCAAAACCCACACATGCCGTGCGCGACTCGGGCGCGCATTGTGTGCACCTTCCGTCCATATAACATAGCTACAGAGTACAGGATCTTGCGTATGACGTGCGCGCCTCGCGCATGACCGTGCATATCTTTTTCTAAGTTCCAAACTTGGTTATGCTTCTTCCACCAAAGTTACAGTTAATGACATTCTGTATCAAACATAACTTGAATCGTTGAATTTGTTTCATCCGATCAAAAGATATGGATGAAATCGTGAAAGGTGTCATCCTCAAATTTCAACGACGATTATCTGACTTACTTGTCTGTTTTCACCATGATCCTTTCACATTCTCGCCTTGGTTTATGCAAGTGATTTGTAGCCTGTTGAGTTTTCTTTCACATGAAACTTGAATTGTTTCATTTGGATATTCCTACGAAAAGATATGCTCAAACAATTGACAGAGCGGCATCCTTATTCAAGGTTGCAAGTTGGGCGGTGATCCAAATAGCCGTTTTCAAGCTCTAACGCTCCTTGATCTTCAAAGTCCATCTTGAATTATTTTTCATCTTAAACATGATAAATTCCTTCCAAAAAACTACTACCTTTGTCCCTAATAAAACTTCCAAATGGGTTGGGCACACAATTTAAGATAATAGGTATTGTGTAGTGGAGAGTAGTGCAGAGGAGAAAGAAATGTGTAAGAATTGCTGTGAACCACAAATTCTTTGTCAAAAAGGGAAAAAGGAAGTTTTAATTGGGACGAACGAAAAAGGAAAGTTTATTTAGGGACGGAGGGAGTATGACCCTCACCAAACATAATAAATAAAGTTTTAGCAAAATAATGTAAAATTATGAATATGTAAAAATGAGCTTTTTCCACATATTAAATTGTGTTGGAAAACACACTTATCATAGACCGATATCAGTCCCCATAAACCCCACCTCTGGTCCGGTCCCATAAATGTATCGCTTATTCTAGCCCCATTCCGGTCTACGATAGCCATGGACTCGGGTCGGGTCCGGGTCGGGCCTAGGCCCGGCCGAGCTTTTGATTTTTGGTAGAAGGTGCGGGACCAGCCCGGGTTACCACTGGGTCCGGGTCGGGTCCATGTTTTTTTCTTTTCTTTTTAACCCCCCCCCCCCCACCCTTACCCCACAAATCCCCCCAAAACACCTAGCCCAACTAAGGAAAAAGCCCAAAACAATGAAAAAACCAAAAAAATAGAAGGCCCGAACCGGGCCCGGGCCCGCCCGGACCGGTTCCAAAGAATGGGGTGAACCGGGACCGCCCCACCCTAATCCCCGGGACCGGGCCTAGGCCGGAACCAAAACCGGTACACCGGGCCGGGCCCGCACAATAGCGGGCCAGGCCGGTTCCCGGGTCGGGCGGCCCGTACCGGGTCGGGCGGCCCGTACCGGGTCCAACACTAGTCTACGATCAATTCTCGTTCAAACCGATTCTAATTGAATTGGTGCATGCGTGAAAAATCAAAATCAAACGGTTGATTTTGTGGAGATGGAAGGAAATTGTGCGGTCCATAATTGTGAAGATAATTCTATAGCAGTAGGAAGATGAAAAAAATGACAATTAGAGATTAAAAAAAGATTATAAACTATGACATCTTTCCTTTTGAAGATGAATGATTCACTGTCTCTAGTTAATTCTGAATATATCATGATAATCTTAAACACGTGAAATTTGTGCGCTATAATAGTGTAAGTTTGATCTTATTAAAATTTGGTGTACATCATTGCCCTGGTGGCCTATAAACTTTATACCTTCAATGCTTCAAATAAAAGGGAAACATCTGATAAGTGTGCAACTCAATGCTCATTTTTATCAATAAGTTTGTTTAGATTTTTTGACACACTAGCAGGCTACTAGCCGCTCAATCTTTTCTTTAAAGTTACGGGTTTAGCATTCAGAGCTTAACATTTATTGTTTAGTGTTGATTCTGTTAAACATTTATTAGTGTTTAATGGTTACTCCGTAAGATTTAGTCTAGCATTTAGAGTTTAATATATACGAAGTACTACGCAACATTATTTGTTTACCAATTAGGGTTTAGCAGTGGTGGCATTGGTGACACAGTGACAGTCAAACAGCCTAACAGGCTGGGCTGCCCCGCTGCGGTAGCACAATGCTGGGCAGAGCCTATGGATGTCCAAATTAGCAAGCGTTGACCAACTAATGAAGTAATGGTGGACCCGGTCCGGTTAGCCCGGCCCGTTACTGTGCGGGACCGGACCGGTTGGGCGGTTCCGGTATTGGGCCTGGGCCCGTCCCGAGGAAAACACGGGGGGGGGGGGGGGGGGGGGGGGTAATTCTATTCGCAACCCCCAAATTACTATTTACAGCCACCTAATAATTCCAATACCGAACCTGCCCCTGAGGCTAATCTTCGTTGAAATAGTCGACAATCGACATGAGCTATGAGGTCCGACCAGATATGGCACACCAACGGCGGTGAAGGAATTCTAGAAGAGGTCGCCGACTCGCCGGGGAAAAAAAGAAAATGAGAAACGGTGGTTTCACAGAGTAGAGCGGCGGCAGAATGAGCAATAAAGTGGTGGAAGGAAAAAGAAAGGATGTTCCCAATTTTATCAAAGATGGCTAAGCAAGCATTATCAATGTCGGTTTCAACAGTTGCCGTGGAACAAGAATTTAGTGCGGCCGTCAACATCCTAACGGATTATAGAACACGATTGAGCGCAAACTCTTTTGAGACGCTTGTTTGCCACCATGATTGGTTGAAGACCGAACGTAGAACTCAAGAACTTAGCATCACCCCCACCGAACACTTTATGGAAACAACAACTGAAGAGGGCGGAGATTCCGATTGATTATAAATTTATAATTTATTAGAAATTGGAAATGTATTTCATTTTTAAATTTATTCTCAATTGTATCTCATATTTCAAATAAATATACTTGAAGTTTTTTTTTTATATGCATCATGAAGTAGATATTAAGTATATAATATATTAATTATAAATATTATAATTATTTATAATTATTTATGAAACAAGAAAACAAAATATACAAGGAAACAAATGATTTTAGTACATACAACATTACAAAGTATATAATACCCATTTTAAAAAAAAACATATATCACCCAACGTTCCAAACTCCGAGTTATCTAACGACTACATATTTAATTTTTTTTATTCAAAGCTATATAGCCGTTGGAATATTTTTTTTTAAAATTAAACTCCCAAACGGCTATATAGGCATTGGGTTGAAAGGAGGGGGTCCCGAGAGGGTTTGGGGGGAAGGGGGAGGGGGTTGGGGGTACAAAAAAAAAACTATGAATACTCCTATTTTCTAATATTTTCTCTTATTCTCCTACTTATACATCTACCATTTTTAAGATAGAAAGTAGATCTTCCCTTATGAAAAACAATTTTGATATGTGAAAGGACCCGAAGACCAGGATGTGGTACGCAACTTGCAGGTGGTGCAAGAAAGAGTGTAGTTCTTGGGGTGTTCACATGGATACAGGATGCCCACAAGACATATTAAGTCCTGTGACAGGGGTGGATTCGGGCCGGGTCGGGCCTAGGACCAGGCGGGCCGCTAGTTCTGAATAGTTGGGCGTTGGGCCCGGGACCGACCCGGATAGCTACCAGGTCCGGGCCGGGCCTCAGGCCTCTTTATATACGATGTATATATATTTTTTTTTTTGCTTTTTTTAATTAACCCCCGACCCCCCCCCCCCCTAAACCCCCCCAAAACACCCAACCCAACCCGAAGGAATAAAAAAAATGAAAAAACAAAAAAAAAATGATTTTGGTAGCACCGTGCTCGAAACCGTCTCCCCCTCGGACCGGGTCAAAGCCCGATACCCTGACCAATGAACCGGGCCGGTCCCGAGCCCGCACAGTAGCGGGCCGGGCCAGTTCACGGGCCGGGTGGCCCCACCCAAGTCCACCACTATCTAGGGATGGCCTTGGGCCGGTTCGGGCCCGGTTCGGGCCTAGGCCCGGCCGAGCCTCGAGTCTGTTTTGTTGGGCCCGAGCCCAAACCGGTGGCCACCGGTTCTGAGTCCGGTTCCGGGCCGGGCCACCCGGTTAGTTTATTTTTTTTTCTTTTCTTCCCCCCCCCCCCTCCCCCCCCTTCACCCCCACCCCCCAAACCGGTCCTAAACATCAAGCCCAACTCAATAAAGCCCAAAAAAATGAAAAAAAAATGAAAAAAAAAAAAACAGTTTTTGGCCCGGACCCGGGCCCGACCCGGCCGGTTCGCCAAATACAAGCCCCGAGCCCGTACCCGCCCCCCCCACCGGGCCTAGGCCCGACCCGGACCGGGACCCGAGAACCGGTCCATGACTACCACTATCCTGTGACAAAGGCAAGGAAAAAAACAACAATCAACGGTGGCGGAAATTCCGATTGATTATTATATATTATATTATTATTATTTATTAGAAAATGTATTTCATATTGTAATGTTTTTTCCAATTCTCAAATGTACTTCATATTTCAAATAAATGCACTTCGACTTTGTTTTCTATATGTTGCACTTCTACAATTAATTAAGAAACAAAAAACATACGACCCGCACCGGCATGGCCCGGTACCCGGGCGGGTGGCCCGGCCCGAACCGGTACCGGTCATACCGGGCCGGTTCTGGGCTACAACCCTACAATGCCAGGCCCGGTCGGGCCCAAGCTCGGTCCATGACTAGATGGAAGGAATAAGGAAATCGATGAACTTGATCACTTCAGCACAAAAGAAGTTGAAGAATGATTGCACAAAGCAGTCACACCTCAGGTCAGTCAACTTCCATGACAACTATACTCTGCATGGAAGATTTAGTAACCTTAATAAATAAAGAAGATACATTTGAAACTATGGTTACTAGCAGATGCTGCCAAACATGCAGAGGGAATGAGATTCAACTTGCAAGAGCTCCGTTCAATCATTTTCAAACATAATAAACCAGGAAATGGTCACAGTTCCCTTGTATGCAAGAGCTCCCTTGTCATGTTTGGCGTGTGCTGGTATAAAGCCTGCTATCATCCCCTCCCTCTTTCTAGTACTTCATGCTCCACTGCACACCAGCATTTACAATATCAGTTTCTGACTAAACCTCAACTGTATACTACAATCTTCATAGAACCTTCACTTTCTCAATTTTATCCAAAAGACCATCATTGTTATCTCGAACCAGTATTAGCAACAAGGAGACAGGCAAGGGATGAATCAAGTTGTTAATATCTTACATTAATAAATAATCCAATTATGAAAGACAAGCTACGTGACTTTGTAACAGTAATTAATATGTGCGACCAATAAAACAACCACCAGAAAGTGGACTAGTTACAGTAAAAAGGGAAGGAAATAGAAACACCTCTACATTCTAATGTATTGTAGATTAACGCGGTGATTATCACGAAGTATTATTTTAGAAAGTTCGTTGTCTTACAAGTTAACAAAATAAGTACTACGTATATCATGTTCAGTGAAACAGATTCTAATAGTAACCTTATATTCTCACGATCTTATATTATTCCCTTATAAGGCAGTAATCCTATAGAGTATCACCTAAGGTGATTCACAAGTCACAATATGTAAGGCATACACCCCCCTAAGAAACTAAACAGTCAATACACATAGCATTAACTAGAGAATAAAAAGAAGAGGAAGATATCAAGAAGCACGAGTGCAATCAGTGCATTAGAAGAGAAAAATGAAACACTGAAAAGCCATAAGAGACAACTGCACATTGCAGAAGCGCAGTGACAACCTTGATCAATGGTTAATATCTTCCTTCATATGGATTTGATAGAAAGAGTCTAACACTCTAACTTCTAAATCAAGACACTTCAAGTGCATGCATTTCTCAAGGTTGTGGATTGAGAACTCCAGGTTGTGCATGCTCATCAGGAATATATTGGACCATGGATCGTAAATCATAATTCAAGATATGGTCATGAATCAAAAGAGATTGCACAGCAGAAAATCTACCTTACTTTAAGGTGCTGATAGTGGGATGGGTTTCACTGCACTTGCAATTCGCTTATATGCTGTTTTTACGCGTTCCTTGAGGCCATCATCTTCACCTTCAACATCACCAGTCTGTTTGTCAAGTTCTGCTGTGTTCCCATCAACATTTATAACTAGCTTGCCATTCCCCCCGATTTTAACATCCCCAAACAAAGACACCAACAGTGTGTGAATAATTTTCTCAGTTTTTTTTGTATCTTCATCCATGTTTACGTCAGGTTCTGATTCCACGAGCAACCTAGGCATTTCTTTGTTTGCATTTAGAACCAATGCAACAACAGAGTCCGAGACCATATCACTGATAGGGTCAGCAGTCCAATGCACAGAAAGATGATTCTCTGACTCCTGTTTAACCACTACCTTATCATGAATCCGAAGTGCTGGAACTCCAGAAACCTCATCAGTTGATGATTCCACACTCTCATAAACTTGCCTGATCCTGTGCCTAATCACAGCAAATGCACCCGAATATGGGATAGTAATTCTCTGATTAACATTTGCAGTCGAAAGTTGTGAGAAGATGTGGAGATCTTCAGGGGCCATTATCTGGTAAGTGAAGCCTTTTTTCACAAGTAACCCACTGACAGTTCCACCCACTTCAGGGATCTTTTCTGCCAATTTTCCAATAGTTTTTGCCATTTTATCAGAGCTAAAGTACATTTCCACAGATTGGCAGTTCTTGGGTGTAATAATCTTGGTGTTTTGGTCGGCAAATAAAGTGGTGAGCTTTTGCTTGAGCCTCCCCATCTCAGTAGCTTCTCCATGAACCAGAATTATATTAGGCGGCATTAGCTCTTTCAAGAATGTACTTGTCTGGTTATAGTCTGCGTGAGCTGAGAATGAAATATAATGTACCTGCATGTTTAAAGGAGCAGTAAGCCCATTTGTAAGGGTCACCTCTTTCGGTTCATTGATAATTGTCTTTGCAAGTGTCCCATGAATAACATATCCAGGAATAACACAAGCATTTCTCTTGTCAGAACACCACTTGTCAAAGAGCTGCCTTGAAAGCCCACTCTGAAGACCTCCGGGACTTGCCATAACCACACAAGGGCCCGTATCCTGAAAGCCCTCGATACTGTTCAGAGGTGAAATGTGCTTGAAATCAAAGGGGTTTGAGTTGACAAACTGGTTACGGATTCTATCATTCATAGCGTTTATATAGGTCTGATAAACAGCCATACATCTTTTTGCAAGTGGTGACGCATAGTATATGGGGACCTTCTGGAGCTCTTGATGAGTAGACCAATACTCATCTAGTATAAGCAGAAGCTCTTGGGCTCGGCCCAATGCAAAAGCAGGGATTAGGACACGGCCTCCTTGGCTGAGAGTTGAGTGTATCACATCAGTGAAGCGTTTCTCTCTAATGTGTCTGGGTTGGTTTTGTTGAACGCCACATGTTGATTCAATAATGCAAACGTCCGGAGAAAACTGAGGGAGTTCTGCAGCACGAAGATGTCTGTCTTCTTCACGAGAGTAGTCTCCGGTATAAAGAACTCGAACACCAGCAATGCTGACCATAAACATGGCAGCACCAAGAACATGGCCGGCAGTGTAGCACCAGAAACGGATGCCATTTACTTCCATTGTCTGATGGAAGTCAATCACCTAAAAAACATTGAACAATAAATAGTTGCAATGTTTGCAAAAAAAAAATGAACAACCAGTAAATATGTCTCTTAATGGTTTATTTGCAATGGATCCAAAGATTCATTTTTTTGCTTTAGAATATGATGGAATAAAGCAAAATGGCTCACTAAACTGTCTGCGCTTCTTTGTTATGAAGCAGCAATCAGTCTATGCAACTTTGGACGCGATTTTCACTATAGGTCATCCAGAAACAGTCTCACTGTGCTTTAGTACAGGGGTAAGACTGCGTACATCCGACCCCCTTTACCCTACCGTAGGTGGGAGCCTTTGCGGCACTGGGGAAATGATGATGAGGAGTTATCATCACATCTTGCTGGCAAGTGGCAATTTTGACAACGTTTATACATATTCAAGTATATCTTAGCTTACACGTCACAATATTAACACATACTCCCTCTATCCAAAACAAGTGTCTTCCTTGTGTAAAGCAGATTATTTACTTTTAATCAACTCAAAAGGTACAAGCTTTAAAAATTATGAATGTCCCTTATGCCCCTTAAAGGCTTAAACCTACACACATGATTGTTCAGAGTAAACTAACAAAAAAAAACTCTTGGATCATGCTGTTCAGGAATTCTACTTTAGAAAAAAGATGACTCGTAGAACCAGTCTCTTTTTGCGGGGAAAAGGGTCCTAGAAGGGGTGCTTTTCTGGGACTTGAGTACATAATAAATGTCTGATGCAATTATAGAAGCCAAAAGAGGAAAAGCAAATGTTCCTTTACATCATTTTTGTACAAAACACATGTGATTATGTGAACAGTGAATTTCCCATTCATATCTGGTTTACCACGTCACAAATGGTTGAGTGTAAGCATATGGTGCTGCAAAAAGACACCTCATTTTAACTACTGATATTTTAAAGTTATTATTTTATTTTCCATGACCAGAGTGAATAGGTGGGAAAAAGCAAGTGCAACTGGAATATATACCTCAATTTTATCCATGGATTTGTTGATGTGAGTTTCATCAAATAGCATATCTTCAACAGAAAATTTGCTCACTCTAACATAATCCGATAATAACAACTTATAAATTGCCTTGGTAGCATGGGTCATGAAAACTCTCCCTTTAAATGTGGTCTGAAAAAAGGTGGTATTATCTTATTAGTAGATATACATACTTGTTAAATTGTCAAATACTCAATTAAAGATGAACTAATAGACCTTTTCTAGAAAATATGGGAGGGAAGCAGCATGATCCAAGTGAAAACTGCATGGACAGGAAAAGCTCGAACTTAAAGAGTGAAATGAACAAAATATGCAATATTAAACATTCACTTCAACAAACAAGATCCAGTAAAAGAAACATCAAAATATGCAATTATATAAGGTGCGAGAATAATGTTGGAGGCATTTGGTGAAATTATCAAGGCAATCTCAACTAAAAGAAGCATGACACAGAATATTAACATAATAGCCATAGAGAAACCAACACAAACTGGGAAAATTATCCATACTAACTAAACTATACAAACCTAAAAATGTGTTATGCTTGTTGCATGAGTTTCTCACAAGCACTCACATTTCTCTAACGAAACATAAAACACTAGATGCTAAGAACCAATACAAACAAAATAGTGCCACATTAAATGAATGATGATTCTGGCGTGCTGAGTGAGAGAAACAATACTGGGTAATTAGAAGAACATCAACAGTTGAAGGGTCGATTTCGTCAAAGTATGGCAATGCAGCCATGCCAGAATAAGCTGGATGAATCCCACAGTCGAACTGCCATGAAAAAAGAAAGATTTCCTAATGTATATCAGAATTAATAGACTAACCTGTCATCAGAGAAACGAAAAGATACAATCGAGCTTTACCAGAACTGTTTTTCCTTTGTAAGACATGTAGACGCAGGACCGCCCAACTTCACTCCCCGCCCCTAAAGGGGTAATGATGAGCCGATCTGCTTCTCTTGTTGATGCTGAGTTAGGTCTCTTTGCCAACGATTGTATCTGTCCAGTTGACGCCATTCTTCAGGTGAACACAACCCACCCTCCACACTAAACAGGCTTAAGATACAAGGCGAAGCGATTGCGTAGAGTTACTAAAACCCTAGAAATGTTTCCCGCCGGGCGCCCGAGTTTTCACCAGTCGGCCTTCATTATGACGGGGAACTCTTGTTTTTTCACACTACTGATTTCCTAGGTAGTACAATAGGAGCTGTTTCTTAATTTTATTATTACTTATTGCTTATTCTTATTCTTATTTTATTTAGATTAGATCAGATCAGAAAAATTCAAATCAGATCAGATCAGAAAGATTCAGATCAGATCAGAAACTATCAGATCAGATCAGAATAATTCAGATCAGATCAGAATAATTCAGATCAGATCAGAAACATTCAGATCAGATCAGAAACATTCAGATAAGATCAGGAACATTCAGATCAGATCAGAAACGTTCAGACATGATTTATCCCTTTTATTATAATAATAATTATAATAATATTAATAATAATTATAATAATATTAATAATAATTATAATAATAATTATTATTACTATTATTATTAGTAGTAGTATAATTATTATTATTATTATTATTGTTGTTGTTATTGTAATTATTATTATAATTACTCTTGTTGTTATTGTAATTATTATTATAATTACTATTATTATTGATATTATTATTATTATTATCATTATTACTATGATTACTATGATTATTATTATTATTATATTTATTATTATCATGATTATTATTATTCTTATTACTATTATGGTTGTTGTTGTTGTTATTATTTTTTTTGTTATTATTATATTACACGGAGTAATTACAATTAAAATTATAGAAATAAATATTATAATTATAATTAAAATTATAATTATAGAAATAAATATAACTAAAAATATAATTACAATTATAATTATAGTTTTTGTTTTGTTTACTCCAGAAGGCGTCTGGGGGAGGGGGTCTGAGGGGGGCTGAAGTAAACTAGGTTGAAACTCACCCCATTGAGTTTCGAACCCGAGACATCCCATAAGAGAGAGTGAGTCAGCGACCAATTGAGCTGGACCGCTTCCTCTAATTATAGCTATATTTATAACTAGTGTTATATGTATAATAATAATAATACCTATTATAATTATGATTATAATTATAATTATAATTTGTTTATAATTATGATTATAATTATATATATATATATATATTTAAATTATATATGTGTAATTACATTTCTAATTATAATAATTACAATTAAAATTATAATTATAATTTTAGAAATATTTAAATCAGACCAGGTCAGAAGGATTCAAATCACATCAGAAACATTTAGATCAGATCAGGAACATTCAGATCAGATCAGGAACATTCAGATCAGATCAGGAACATTCAGATCAGATTAGGAACATTCAGATCAGATCAGGAACATTCAGATCAGATCAGAAAGATTCAGATCAGATCAGACCAGATCAGAAAGATTCAGATCAGATCAGAAAAATTCAGATTAGATCAGATCAGAACTTAAAAAAATCATATCAGAAACATTCAAATCAGGTAAAGAGAACAACTTCTAGGTCAGAGATGGCATTTTGAATAGAAAAACCAAAAAGTGAACCAAATTAAACTGAGCGGCATTGAAAAAACCCAACCGGACTGAAATGATAAATTTTGGTACTCGGAAATCTTGACCCGAAAAAAATTGGTTTGAAATCGATTTATATACTCAATAGTCAATACATTGATTGGGCTAGTTATCAAATTAGGACTAAAAGCTTGTTAGTTTGCACAAACAAAACAAAGAAGTAAACTATGTTTTGATAGGACAATTATGTGTGTTGGCCAAATATACTCTTGTTGCTATTGAAATGTTTTAATTCATAATAAACTAATAAAAAATAATAAAATTTTGAAAAAAATACTAATTTTTTTAAGAAAAAAAATTAATAAAAATATTTAAATAATAATAATTTAAAAATAAATAAATAACGCAAAAAATAAAATAAAAATCACCACCGCCTCTGCTGCCCTAGCACCGCCACCTCCAGTCACCAGGGGAAAAAATGTCAAATTCATTACAAATGTCATATTCATGGCAAGAAACAATGAAAATATTGGCATTCTCAGAGAGTAATATGCCATTTTTTGGCATTTTCAAAAGAAAAAAATGGCAGTTTTTAGAGAAAAAAAAGACATATTTTTTGCACCGGTCGGAGGTGGTGGTGCAGGGAGGCAGTACCACCACCTCCGGTCACCGGGGAAAAAAAATGCCACTTGCATTAGGCATGCCATATTTTTGGCAGAAATTATGAAAATGTTGGCATTCTCAAAGAATAATATGTCATTGTTTGGCATTTTCAGAAACAAATGACATTTTTTACACCGGTCGGAGATGGCGGTGCAGGGAGGCAGTACAGGCGGTGGGAAAGACATCCATACTTTTTTTTTAATTTTTTAATGGAGTTTTACTATTGTTTATTAATTTAAAAAAATAAAAAAACTTTTTTATTTTTTTATTTTATGAATATTTTGTTAATTTTTTATTATTTTTCTACGTTTTTTGAATTTTTTTTGAATTTATTATGAATTAAACATTTAATTGTGACTTTTGACTATCTTTTGCTCATATTTAAAGGAGGGGTAAGAATGTAATGAAAAAATAGGTATGTTTCCAATAAGACTAATATGGTCCTATTTTGGAATAAAAAACATAGCAAGTCCTATTTTGAATTTCTGTCATTGATTTAGTCCTATTTGGAGTAATTTCTAGTATATTCATTATTAGTACTAATAATTGTTATTATTAGTACTAATGATGTTTACACGTGATACAATACCCTTTCGAGAGCAATATGAATGTATTGGAAGTGTTAGGGGTTGTTTACTTTTTTTCCATGAAGTACCGAATGGATTAAGACGTCTGTCTGGATTAAGTTGTCTGTCTGGATTAAGTGACACTGAGATAACAAACTGTTTACTAAGTATGTTAAATGAGAAGTCTGAATCATCTCAAATGACCAAATAACTCTCCTGTGTGGAACAAGTGCTGAATGTACATTTTCGGTTTACTTTCATTGTTCTGAAACTATACATATAGCATCGTAATAGTACAAATAATTAACACAACTATACATGGATGGAATAGTACAGGTACAACATATATTTAATGAGAAATTACATCATTGATTTAGGATAGCTATTACAATTTTTGGACAATAAAAGCAACAAGAAAAATCATTACAAACACTCGACAGCTTCTCTTCCAAAATAGCTTCTTTTTTTGCTTCATTCTGGACAACCTCTTTTATAGTTTCTGAATTACTTCACATACATAAAATCAATGTCCTCAACTCTTCAAGCACATGATTTCAGTCCTGAACAACTGATATTGACGAACAAATTGTCAATACATGCCCAAACATGTATGTGGAGAAACCATTTAATTACAAAACAATCATGGTAACCCTGCAGAAACCCTTTACAAAACTAACCCAGCCAGTGCTAAAAAATTTAGCGAAAAAATTGTTAGAAAATGCCCAAACTTGAGCATGTACATGCAAGAAAATCCTAATATGGTTAATGAAAATTAAAATTAAAATTAAAATTAAAAAGAAAATCCTAATATGGTTAATGCAAAGAAACCGAAACCCACATCGAGTAGTGCAACTACTCATGCCGCGCCATTGCAACCGACCGAAACCGACTAGTGCAAAAGGCAACCATACCAAAACCCAAGCAGCGGAAGGGACCAACGCCGTGGACCGGAGAACCACGACCGAAAACCGAAACCCACATCGAGCAGTACAACTACTCATGCCACGCCATTGCAACCGGCCGAAACCGACTAGTGCAAACGGCGACCTTACCGAAACCCAAGCAACGGAGAGACCAACGCCGTGGACCGGAGGGCCACGCAAGGAAACCGAAACCCACATTGAGTAGCACTACTACTCATGCCACGCCATTGCAAACAACCGAAACCGGCTAGCGCAAACGGCGACCATGCCGAAACCCATGCATCAGAAAGACCAACGCCGTGGACCGGAGAACCACGGCCGAAAACCGAAACCCACATTGAGTAGTGCCCTATGCCGCGGGGCAACTACTCGTGCCCACCCAACCTGGAAACCGCGGCATTCCAACCAACCGAACCGAAGGAGAGGATAACCAACCCACCGAAACCCACGTGGCGAAAATATCCAACTCCGTGGCATGGGAACCACGCAAAACCACGCGGAACCCACGCTGAGAAGCGCCCCATGCCGCGGCGCAACTCTACCCGTGCCCACCCGTCGAGGAGCACTCCCCCCCTATAGTAGATAAAAAACATATACACTGAATCTCGGTCCGCAGCAAATGTGAGTTCGAAATTTGGTTATTTGCAGCGGTTATCTTACAACCGCAGCAATAAGTAGTGAAGCAAAAAAATTAGGGCCTGTTTACTAACAGAGATATTTTCCAATTTTCTAGAAAACAGGAAACGTGTTTACCAAAGAAATTGCTGGAAAACTGGAGAAAGGAAAAAAGAAAAACGCGTTTACCAAATCGTTTTCCAAAACGGAAAAATGAGACATGTCTCTCTTTTCCTTAATGATTTGGAGAAGTGATTTTTACTAGTTTTCTAAATTTGGAAAACGCAAATGCTACGGTGCCGCTGCAATGAATTTGCAAACTTACACCTAGTGATGGGTCCGGTCCCGCTCCGATGTCGATTCCATTCCGGTACCTTCATCCTCATACCTTACCCCTTACCCCTACCCTACCCTAGCCCACCCAACCCCACCCCGCGTACCCATTTTTCCCTATAATGACCCTACCCCACCCCCTACCACATGCCCCTACCTCGGCCCCACCTCGATCCACCCTACCCTACCGCCACCCCCCTACCACCTCGACCCCACCCCGACCCACCCTACCCTACCCCCACCCGTATATTACCCCTTACCCCTTACCACATGCCCCCTACCTTGGCCCCACCCCACCGCCATCCTAACCCCACCACCATCCTACTCCACACCCTACCCTTCCCCTACCTCGGCCCCACCTGGATCCCGGGCCCACCCTACCGCCATCCTATCCCAACTCCTTACCCTACCTACTACCCCACCCTTACCCCTAACCATGACCCCAACCCACCCACTACCCCCACCCAACCCCCTAACCCTAGACCTTACCACCCCAGCCCGACCATACCCCTTACCCCATCCCCACCCATAACTTCCCTACCCTGACCCCTACGAGTAGGTATGGGTAGGTATGAAGGGTTGTGGGGGAGTATGAGTAGAGTGTAAGATCGTCGTAAGGGTAGAGGTAGGGGTCAAGGGTGTGGAATTGGAAAACTGATGAACGTTTTCAGATTTGAAAATGGAAAAATAAAAAATAGAAACAGAAAATTGGAGATAGAAAAACTGAAAAATAAAAACAGAAAATTGGAGAACGAAAAACAGAAGTAGAAAACAGGAAAATATCTCTGTTAGTAAACAGACCCTTAATTTCTGGCCATTTTCACAATATGTTCTCCGAATCAATTTCACAAGTTCAACACTAACACACAACCACACAAAACCTTTATTTATAACCATCCTAACAATCCAAAAATCAGAAACATGATTGAAGTTAAATACAACAAAATTATATTGTTAATACATTCTTAACACAAATACACAATATAGAGTTTACAATAAATTGTCACTAACATATATCTATAAGATACCATACTCTCCTTCCCCAACTGCGTTTGGTCTACCAAACCTTTGAAGATGATGCCATACTTTCCTTGCCCAACAATGTTTTCTGCACCAAAATTCTTCATGGCAACTTCTGGTTCCTTGAAGGTAAAAGATTTTAGGTTACTGGGGACATCGGACTGATCTCCCAAGCCTGCACTATTCGTTCTTGGTTCACCACCAGATGATGATGATGGCCCATTCTCTTCATCTAAATTAAAAGTGAAAAAAGTTACTACAATTAATACCATAATGATCTTTTTACCCGGATATATATTAGAACCGATATTAATTCATTAACGTGGAAAAGTCCACGAGCAAGCTTCATCAGTCTTCCCATGGAAATACCATATCTAAATTTTGTTAGCTCTACCCTATTAGGAAGCGCTCAATATATAGGAATCCCTATTCTATTTGTATTGATCATTGTTGCTGAATTACAAACTGGTCTTGGATCCCCTCTACTGGCACTAGGGGTGTGCACGGGTCGGGTTCGGGCGGGTCGGGTTTGAGAACTCTAAACCCGTTCGGGTTTTTTAATTTAAATACTAGGCCCGACCCTTTTGATATTTCAAATCGGGTATTTCGGATATTTTTAAGTCGGATATTTTCGGATATCGGGTCGGGTTTCGGATATTTCGGTTATATTAAAAAAAAATCTAATTGGATAATTAAAGTGTTTAAATGCCACTTTGACAAAAATTGTACACACTAGTGCACTAAACTTCCAAATTACACAAATAATTTAACACAAATTGCACAAATAATTATCCAAATAATTGAACACAAGTATTAATTTAACATATTCAAAGTACACACTACATAATTTAATATATTTCAGATATTTTAGTTATATCAAAACACATTATAATTGGATAGTTAAAGTGTTGGAATGCCACTTTAACAAAAATTGTGCACACTAGTTCACTACACATTCAATTTACACAAATAATTTAATACAAATTGCACAAATAATAACACAAATAATTGAACACAAGTATTAATTTAAATATTCAAAGTACACACTAACATATATTTCGGATATTCGGGCGGGTCGGGTTGGGATTTCACAAACCCTACCCGTCACCCGATCTAGGCCCAATACTAATCGGATTTTCGGTTTCGGGTTTTTCGGGTCGGATATCCACTTCGGTTCGGATAATATCCGAAAAAAATATCGGGTTTTTCGGGTCGGATCGGGTTTTGCTCAGCCCTAACTGGCACAATTAACCTGTAAGGTCATTGTTAAAGTTATCACATTGGTAATTTACCATATATCTCAATCTTATTTCTTCGGTAAGTTATGACTCGTATGTAAACTCTTCTATCATGTTGAGTTTACTTGAATTTAAATTTGAAATTGTACAAAACAAAATGCAAGTGACTTATTCCACAAACATGAAATTTTACTCAAGAAAAGGAAGCTACTGATGGTCTAACCATGTACACACAAGTTTAGGGTACATTGAATTCCCAATCGGGAATATATAAGCCATATAATAACCCCAAGTATATGAGAGTCAGTAGAAATGTAGTGCCCCTATGTATACATATAATGGGAGAAAACCATCAATCTCACTTAAACCTTAAAAAACATTTTCATTGAAATGATCGTAATGTAGCTATGTATAACGCCAGACTTTTTTTTTAAATCCCGGAATAGCCACTAGTGGTGGGGAAAGCGCCAGGGAACACTTTCCAAATTTATTAAAAATTTGAAGTTACGAAACAGAGTTCAACAAGTGAAATACAAATAGAAACCATAAAGAAAGTTTAACAAGTAAAATTTGCAGGCACCCCAACAGCTGTTGCAAGAGATCGGTCGTATTTGTTATGAAACTGGATGGCCCTTTGCAGATAAGTAGAATAAGTTTTTGCATCCAGATGTGATGACTTATAACGCTTGAGGCATGTTACAAGTTTTTGAGGCAAGTCATAGTTGGAGTAGATAGGATAGATATAATAGTCCTCATCATCCTAAAGTGTTTTAGATTGACTTCTGGTCAACGGGTGGCCCTCGGGGAAAATCTCGGGGGTAACAATTTCTTTAGCTTCCGCTATGATTGGGCTGAACTTGCAAGTATACAAGTACCGATATAGTAATAAATTCCGCTAAAATACCGGGTCGAATCCACAGGGAAACGTTGTTTAATTTAATCCGAGAGTAGATGACTTTTAAATAAATAAATGAGTAAAGTGCAGGGATTTTGATTTGTGTTTTATATTTTTGGCTTTTCACTTTTAATTCAAGGGAATAACTTTGATTATTTCGGGTTTAAAATGAATGATAATAACGGCTAAGGCTTCGGAAATCACTTAAATGCTTTAATAGGATTGAATATTAGTTCTTTACCAATAATTATGAATACGACGTCGCTAATATATTCTCAACTCCGGTTAAGGCAGCGAGAGCGTGGTTTTCGTTACGTGTAAGTCCCGTTATGGCTTACATTCATCTACCGAAAACCCCGTTGAATATCAAGACATCATTCCCGTATCATATAATATCGGATATATTTCTATTCTCGGTAATATATATGTTTATCCTTTAGTGTTCATAGTTTAGACTTCAACGTTAATTGCAAGTGATAGAGTATTAATTCTAGAGAGAAGGGAGAGCTGGAGAGATAAAGTGAGTAATTATATTTTTTAACTCCCTATAACTAGCCCCTTGGGGTCTATTTATAGGTAAAAATGCGGATTTGGGCTCCTAAACCGTGGGCTTAGGAGGCCCAGTACAATAAGTATGCCTTCTATGGGCTAAATGGGCCACTTACGGGCTGAGTACAATACTTAGTAAAATAATACAGGAAAATGTGTTCTGCCTAAGGTCTGTGGACAACGCGGTCCGGACGACGCGGTCCGGACGACGCGGTCCCAAGACGATGTGGCCTTCTGGCCGTGGTACGACGATTCCCGATGACTACTTCCATGGACGTCGCGGGTCATCTGGACGACGCGCATGGCATCGGTGTCTTGGTCGGTGTCTTATGGGCCATTGAGTATGTGGGCCTTGGGATCCAGGCCCATATACTCTATCAGGAGTCCCCCACTCTCTGAGCTGAGTCACAGACGAAGCGAAAGGGAGTAATCTTGTTCCTTCTTTGCGGCCGTGGCGGTGCCAATTCCTGTTCTGATGTGTGTCAACGTTGCGCGCCTCTGGGGTTCTTGGCCTTTGTGATATCTTTCGTTTGATTGAGTTTGGATGTAGCGGTGTCCAGTGTGTGTCCTCTGAGACGAGGAGCCTTATCTGAGACCCGACGAGGCGGGGTCTTGGTTGCTTGAATTTGGACGAAGCGTGGTCTTAAGTCAAAGATCAGACGAAGCATTTCCTTGTAACTCTGTGCCGCTGCGTTAAGCTCTTTGCTTCATACTCGCGGCCGGTGCGGCTCCTTGATGTTGGCGGACGCAGCGTTTTGCTTATTTGTGGCAAAGCTAGATGAGGCGAAAAACCCCTTTCCTAGTATTTAGTTGAAGCCTGATTTTTTATGTCTCGAAGACGATGCGCTCCATTCCTCATTCTTTCTTTGTGTTAGGCGATACAGTCAACTCGTGTTGGTAGATGTAGCGGCACCATTAATGAGTGAGCCATTGCGCTTTTACTTTTGTTTGGACGAGGCATTTCACTTTTCCTTTGCGTGTAGCTGGTAGTCCCCCAGTCCCCCACTCTTTTGGCCGAAGCGTAGCCTGAGGCGCAAGGGAGTGAAGTTCTTTGAGTTTTAGCCGGGGCGGCCCTGAAGTTGGTAGCCATTGGGTCGAAGCGGTCTTTTGAGTGCTGTGGTTGAGACGTAGCCGATGCCCTGGCCAATCCGAGTTCAAGTTGGGCCGTAGGGGATACTTCCATGAGTGATATTGAATAGGTGCCTCTTGATTGGCTGTTGGGGAGGTGGCCGTTGCTGTAGCCAATGCGCGGATGCCACGTGTAGTGACCGTTGGAGGGATTTCTATAAGTACTTCCTCACTCCGAAGCCTTACCCTCATTTGCGATTTGCTGAGCTGAATTGCTGCTGAGATTTCTAGAGAGAGAAGTGCTTCCCAGAAATCGTCAAGTGTTCTTCAGACCTTCAAAAGTTCAAGGTTAGGTTCTTGAATTTGTTCTTCCTTTTTTCCTTATATTTTGCTTCCTAGGGGGTTAGATCTAGTGTTTGTAGGAAAAACCACTTTGATCCTCGAACCACCCTTAGGACGTAGCAATAGTTGTTATGCCGTTCCCTGACGGCCGTAGCGTCCCCTCTCCTCTTAACTTAACAGCTTCTTTGGACGAGTCGGACTGGCCTTTTGACGACGAGGACCCGTCTCCCGGAGTGAATCTTGAGATAGTCCGGGCTTTCGAGGCAGAGATGGAAAACACGGTTGATTATCGTACTTCTCAGGACGAGGAGAGGCTAAGTGATGATGTCGGTTCTCAACAATCGGGTGAGGACGAGGCTAGTTCTGAACCCAAGCTTCGAGGGGACGAGGCGGGTGATGCCTCCTCGGCTGCTATCCCCTGCCCCCCGCCGATTTCATCTGTGCCAGGTGGGGCGTCGTCTTCTAGGGTCACCAACAAGCGCGGGCCGCGTCGGAGGAAAGCTGCGGCTGGTGGGATTTCCCAGTTGGATTTAACAAATCTGTATATCATAAGGCCGGAGAGCACTCCGGGTGAGTACCAATTGGCGCAGATGTACGTAGGGCCCTATGGGAAGGTGAGGGCGCCGAAGCCAACAGATCATGTCTTGGATCCTCCCCTCGGATATTTTGGAGTTTATCCGATGGGTTTCTCCCAGGGGCTGAGATTTCCGTTGCCCCCTTTTGTGGTGGAGTATTTGAATCTGGTAGATCTCCCCCCGGCCTTGCTGACGCCTAATTGTTACTCTCTTATCGTCGGATTCTTCATCCGATGCGACGAGCTTTGCTTTGAGCCGACGACGACCCTCTTTACGAATTTATTTCGGATCGGTCGAGGAAGCCACAAGAATTGTGCTGGTTATGCTACGCTTCAGCAACTTTCGGGGAAGAAATCCTTTAAGGACCTCCCTTCGTCTATCCATGGGTGGAAGGCGAAATTTGTTTTTGTGAAGTTGGCCGATGGGGTCTACTTTCCTTCGCAAGGGCATGATGGTAAGTTCAACCTGCATGATCCGCCGCGAAGCACTAAGATTGATGCTCAGGTGAAGGATTTCCTTGAAGGAGGGCCGAAGAGCGTGAATACTTATATTACTGAGTTTAAGATAGCCGCTTTGGGGATGATGCGGTACTATATTCCCGGTGACCCGGATTGCGGATTGTGGCCGAAGATCTCTGGCCGCTATGAACAGGCCGACGGGCCACTCACTTGGATCCCGGCCGAGGCCGAAGGTTGATAATTCTCCCTTGATCCTTTATGTACCTGGTATTTTTTGTTTTTTACTCTGTTGGTGTCGTCTTTGCAGGTTACGAGATGAGTCGCAAGATGTTCATGGCTCAGGCCAAAAAGCTGGTTGCTAAGGAGATGGAAGCCGCTTAGCAAACCGAGGCGTCCAAAGGCTCTGGTGACGGCTCTAAGTCGCAAGCTGATGCGGCAAAAAAGCCAACGGTGAAGAGGAAGAAGGCCGTTGAGGGCCAGCGCACTCTTGCCGAGACGGGTCTGGTGCCGGCTCAAGGTGCCAAGAAGACGAAACCAAACCCTCCTCTCAATGATGTTGCTATGGCCGATACGCAGGCATCGGTTCAAGGGGGAGCTGCTTCTAATGTACAAGTCATCGAGGATCTGACATTGAATGTCGCCTCGTCCGCCCTAGTTCCCGCCAAATCCGGTGCTGCTGCTAAGGAGAGGGCCCGCGCCGACCGAGACCTGACCTCCGGTCTTTATGAGGTGACGGTGCGGTATCCGCCGAAGGGCGGGTTATTCAATGAGAAGGTTTCCGGGCACGACATCCTGTTCCAGGCCATTCCCGATGCCGATAGGGAGTACCTGCATCGGCAGAGCAAGGATGTGCGCCTCTTCGACAGCGGGCTGGACTACGTCGTCCAGGTAAGTCCCAGTTTCTGTACTTGGTAATTTTTTTGTATTCCTTTCCTCTTCTGACAGTTGCCTGTCTTTGCAGGGGGCTTTTATGCTGATGGAGCAGCAGCGCCGGCAGGAGGAAGAGATTACCCGCCTCCGGGAGGCTGAAAAGAGGGTGGCCTTGGCGGACGAAGCGCTCTCTTCTTTGGAGCGGTTGCGTGCCGAGACCGGGTCCTTGAAGGATAGGGCCGATGCGGCTGAGAAGAGATCTGCTGCTATTGAGGATGAGGCAAAGCGCCTCAAAGTTTGGTTGGATGAAGAAGCGGCTGCCCGTCGGCTGGCGGAGGAAAAGGCAGTAAAGCTAGAGGCCGATGCGACTGCGGCTGCTGATAAAGCCATTGAGGTCTTCATGGCTGAAGGGTGGAAGGACGAGGCCCGGCGCGATTGGAGTTATAATGTCGTGGCGGAGCGCTTTGAGGCGTGGTCGCAGGAGGAAGCCGGTCGAGTTTGCCTGAAAAAGGAGTTTGAAGTTTGGTATGACCTCGGCCAGAGGCGTATGCAGATGTTGGTCTATCGCCGTCTCCGTCGTCGCGTGGAGAATTTGAAGCCCAGGGGTATCGGCCTTCCCCGGCTGATTAGGGGTGGGCATGGGTCGGGACGGTTCGGGATTAGGGTTATCCCGGTCCCGTCCCAATGAATAATAACGGGACGGGACGGTACGGGACAAGCCTTTGTCCCAGTCTTGTCCCATTTAAATCGGGACCGGGATGGTTCGGAACGGTTCGGGACGGTTCGAGACGTCCCAAACTAACAAAAAATAATCATTTGTAATTAATATATATTAGCATTTCTAAAGTATCATGCACCAAAATATTAACATTTTAAAAGTTAATTGATGTTCATCACAAGCTAAAAGCTACTACGTATTAGATTTTAGTTAGGTTTAGCAAAATTTGAAATTTAAATTTAAAACAAAGCAAAAATGAATTAGTTTATTCAAAATCATGTGTTCTAGCTGTGAGATACTCATATGTAGATATATAAAGTGGGATAAAAATCTATGTTAGTAAATATTCATGTTAGGTATTATTTTTAATTTAAAAATTGGGCTTGAAGAACTAAAAACATGTTACCATTTATTTTTTGAGTTGACATTACACACTAGTCACATGCTACAAAATCTATATAGTTATTACAAACGGGACAACGGGACGGTTCGGGATAACCTTCCTATGTCCCGGTCCCGTCCCGTTTTAAACCGATACGGGACCGGTGCGGGACAAAATCAATGAGACCCAAACGGAATGGGACAACACCGGTACGGTTTCGGGATATACCGGAATGGGACAACGGGACCGGGATTCTTGCCCGCCCCTACGGCTGATGAAGGACCCCGAGGAGGAGTTGAAACTCCCACTGTCTGAAAGGCAACCCCCCATTCTGAGCTCGGACGAGGAGGACGGGCCCTGGACCGAGAGTGACGACTACCTTTTCCGGAGCTCGGCCAAGTCAAAGACCGCGGAGGATGTTGAGGACGATGCCGATAGTGGAGCCGTTGAAGGTGGCCAAGGGTAGGCTGGGGACGCATCTTAGCATCTTTTGTGCTTCGTTTTGTTTTTGTATTTGTAGTTGTAGTCTTAATGGCCGTAGTGCCCTGATGCATGTAACGGCCGAAGCGCCCTCCTTAGATATTTTGAATCATCAATTAATGACAACTCTTTTTTGTTCTAAGTGAATGTTTATATTGTTGGTGTCGCATCGTCTCTTTGATCATTGCTTTAAAAATGCTAATTGTCTGAATGCAGCAAAGTGTTTGATCATACTGGGGATTGAGATGAAGCGTCCCTTTGATGTTTCACGAGATATGCCTCCTTTGTTGGAGACGATGCGTTTTTAATGGCGTAGTATTTTTAGGCGAAGCGCGCACCCCTGATTGGGATTCAGGACGAGTCGCATCCTCGTGTCGCTTAAATCGGAATTTTAATGATCCTCTTTTGCATCTTATGTGATTGTGTTTGTTGCTTCGTCCTCATCGCCTTGTTTTTGTATGTTTTCTGATTCCCGCGATTTTCGTCAAGTTTCGGAGTTGTATATACCCCTGTCTGGTTGAGACGATGCGTTCCTCCACCTGTGGTGAGATGGCCTGGATGTTTCTTGAAATTTTTCCAAGTATCATGGCCTCCCGGAAGCGTGACGCTACGTCGTTATGCGCATCGGCTACTGCGGTTGAGTTGTGTACTTTGGAAAACATTTAGGATTTCTTCCAAAGTACCAAGCATTTCTTTGCGGCGATATTGGTGAGTAGCCGAAGCGTGGTTCGCTTTGGATCCTCTTGTGAGGTCTGGCCCAAGTGTGAGGTCTGGCCCAAGTGTCTTTGCGTCGGCCATCATTTCCTTTGGCAGCTTAGCAGGCGTCATGTCCGCATATTAGCTTTAGTTATGGAGACGACGCGTCCTTACGGCATTGTCACTCTTTAGTTTTTTCGCTTTTGCGTGATAGGCTTCCCTTATGTGCGCCCGGCGTGCCGTGTTGTAGTTGGGACGACGTGTATACCTTCAGGTTTTGGTATGGTAATCCTGATATATACTTAGTCATGTGGTTAATAATTTGGGGATTGTTTTCTCTTTTGTGCTCTTCGGCTCGCTAGTGTGCGAGTCGTCGGCTTCCCTCTTTTCTCTTTTTTTTTTCTTTTTTTTATAACTATGGAGATGGGCTTCTGTCCCTTCGTCCCTGTAGGGGTTTTTCCCTGTTTCGCATTTCGCGGATGCCAAGGCGAGGGGCACATATGCCCTCGGCCTAGCGTGTCAGTGGCCTCTTGTGTCGTAGGTATCTGGGCCTTCCTACGTCTTCTGTGACGAGGGACCGGGCTAGCTAGCGTTTAACTTCTGTCGCGTTTATGGTCCTTAAGAAATTTTACTGACGGGGGAGTTTTTTGCATCCTCAGCCTTTATGCAGGCTTGTCGTCCTACGATTTTCGCCGTGAACGATGCGGTATGCTCTCCGTTTGAAGACGCCGGACCATTTCGCAGGTCCTTCGTCCTACCTATCGCCGGTCGTTTTGGGTATTTCACCGCTTGGCCGAAATGATATTTTGGTGCGTGTTTCACGATTTAGGCGCGTTTGCGTTTCACAACGGCCTTGAGTGCGTTGTCTGGGGCAACGGTTTATGGGGCGCGTCGGTGATTTAGGGCGTTTCGCCGTTTCATCCGACGCGTCGTTTTGTGTGCGTTTTGTTTTAAACGACTTGGGGGTGCATCGGTCCATCTGGGCGTTGCGCCGCTTTGGGCGATGCGATGTTTTAGGTGTGTTGTCTATGTGCAACGGCTTTAGAGGATCGCATCGGTTCGTTTGGGCGCTTCGCCGCTTCGTCCGATGCGCTCCTTGGATTTTTAAGAAGATATATCTTGGAACATGGTATTTTATTCATAAGTGGCTCTTTGGCCGAGGGTGTTTATTTAATCAATAATCTGAGGGATGGGGGACGTTGCCCGCTACACCACTGCTCGAACTATTGATAAAATTTCACCAGATGGTGTACATTCCACAATCGTGGTACATCAGACCCGTTCGGGTTCTTTAACCTATAGGTGCCGGCTCTAATGACGGCGCTGATGATGTAGGGCCCTTCATATTTGATGGCGAGCTTTCCTCCTTCAGTTGGCTTGCTTGCTTCCCTTCGTCGGAGGACATAGTCCCCTACTTGGAATTCGCGGGAGCGGACCTTGGCGTCATAGTAAGATTTGACTTGTCGTCTGTAGTTTTCCGCCCTGAGGTAAGCCATCTCCCGCCTTTCGTCAATGAGGTGCAGGTCGATCTTCATGGTCTCCTCATTGGCCTCAGGGTCGTATTGTGTGACCCGTCGGCTGGGGAGGGTGACTTCGGTGGGAGCCTTGGCTTCGAAGCCGTAGCAAAGGGAGAATGGTGTCTCCCCGGTGGCCCTCCTAGGCGTGGTGCGATAGGACCATAGGACGTTGGGGAGCTCGTCGACCCAACTCCCGCCTTCTTCCTCGAGCTTCTTCTTCAACCCCTCCAAGATGGTTCTGTTGGCGTTCTCAACTTGCCCGTTGGCCTGATGGTAGGCAACGGAGGAGAAACGGTGCTTGATACCCCATTCTTGGAGGAGGCTTTGGAACGGTTCAGCTTCAAATTGGGTGTCGTTGTCTGATATGATCTCCTGGGGCACGCCGAAGCGGGTAAGGATGTTCTTGTAGACGAACTTTCGACACCGCGCTCCGGTGATGCTTGCGAGTGGTTCGTCCTCGACCCATTTGGTGAAGTAGTCGATGGCGACGATGATGTATCTGTTGTTGCCTGCAGCTCTAGGTAGTGGACCGACTAGGTCGATCCCCCATCTAGAAAATGGAATGGCAGTGCTGACCGGGGCGTAGTTGACGGCCGGTCGGCCAGGTGCCCTTTGATAATGCTGGCACGCGCTGCATTTGCGGGCGACTTCCGCACAATCGCGTGCCATCGTCGGCCAAAAATAGCCTTGGACGACGAGGGGGCGCGACATGCTGAAGGGCCCCTGATGTGATGAGCATACGTCGCAGTGGACTTCTTCCATGACGACTTCAGCCTCATTCTGGTGTAAGCATCGGAGGAGGGTGCCATTGTATGATCTTTTGTAAAGCTTGTCACCTTCAATGACATAGCTTGGAGCCCTGAGCTTGGCCAATTTGGCCCTCTCCTTGCCTTCGGGTAATGTGCCGGAGGTAATGTATGTTGCGATGTCAGAGATCCAATCCTCCGGCTGATGTTGTATGGCAAGTATGGGGCTGGCATAAATGCTCGACATGCTCAACTCCTCCACCTTGGCTATCTTGGAGATGTGCTCGGGGGTGTCGGAGCTGAGTTTAGAGAGTATATCGGCTTCGGCTTTCTCGGCCCTTGGGATCTGAGTGATCTCGTAGGTCTCGAACGCCTTGAGCAATTCTGCAGCTGCCTCCTTGTACTGCTTCATCCTTCCTTCTTTGGCCTCGTATGAACCCTCCATTTGGTTCACCACGAGCTTTGAGTCGCATTTGATCCTGATGTGGCGTGCTTTGAGGCCAGCGGCTAGTCTGAGGCCGCTGAGGAGCGCTTCATACTCAGCTTCGTTGTTGGACACTTTGAAGTTAAAACGGATGGCATAGTATGCCCTGAATCCTTCCGGAGAGATGAGGACGACGCCACCCCCACATGCTTTGATGGCCGACGACCCGTCTGTGAAGAGGGTCCAGGCTTCATCTGATTCAGGGCCGGTGGTGGTGGTGGCTGTCTCCCTTGCCGTGCATTCTGTGACAAAGTCAGCCAGGGCTTGTCCTTTGATGGACGGCCTCGGCTTGATCTCAATTTGGTACTGGCTTAGGAAGATTGCCCATTTGATCATCCTTGAAGAGCTGGTTGGGCTCCTCATGAGGACGCCCAACGGTTGATGTGTGAGGATGTGGACGGGGTGAGCTTGGAAATAGTGCCCCAATTTCTTCACTGTGTGGACGATGGCCAGCACCGTTTTTTCTATGGGGGAGTACCTCAGTTCGGCGTCCCTCAACGTCTTGTTGACGTAGAATATTGCTTTTTGAACCTCGTTGTCCTCTCTGATGAGTACAGAGCTAATGGCCGACGTACTTACTCCCAAGTAAAGGAAGAGGGTCTCGCCGGGCTGTGGTTTGGACAAGATGGGTGGGGAGGTGAGATATTGCCTAAGTTCCTCAAATGCTTGTTGGCACTCCGACGTCCATTTGAAGCTGGTGGCCTTTCTCATTATCTGGAAGAAGGGGAGTGACTTCTCAGCGGATTTTGAGAGGAAACGGTTCAGGGCCGCGAGACGTCCCGTCAGCCGCTATACTTCTTTGATGCTGCGCAGTGGCTCCATGTTAATAATGGCTTGTATTTTCTCCGGGTTCACCTCTATGCCCCTCTGGCTAACCAGGTATCCCAGGAACTTGCCTCCCTGGACGCCGAAGGTGCACTTTTTTGGGTTGAGCCGGAGGTTGTATCTTTTCATGATTTCGAAGATGCCCTGGAGATCGTCGGCATGTGTGGTAGATTGTTTGCTCTTGACGATCATGTCATCGACGTATGCTTCCATCGTCCGACCCAGGACTGCTCTAAAAACCCGGGCTACCATTCTTGTGTAAGTGGCGCTGGAGTTCTTGAGGCCGAAGGCCATGACGAGGTAGCAAAAGATGCCCTCCGGAGTCATAAAAGCGGTCTTCTCCGCGTCGTCTTCGTGCATGGATATCTGGTGGTACCCTCTGAACGCGTCGAGGAACGACATCAACTCGCACCCCGCCGTCTCGTCCACCAACTGATCAATGTTGGGGAGAGGGAATGGGTCCATTGGGCATGCCTTGTTCAGGCTTCTGGGCAAGGACGACGTTCGCCAACCATGTGGGGTACTTGACCTCTTTAATGTGCTTGATGGAGAGTAGCATGGCTAACTCAGTTTTGACAAACTCCCTCCTATCGATCGAGAGATAACGCCGCTTCTGCTTGATGGGGGGGGGGAGGTCGGGTTAACAGATAGCCGATGTGTGATTATTTGTGGGCTGATGCCCGGCATGTCCTCTGGTCCCCATGCGAAGACGATGGCATACGCTCTCAAGATAGAAAGGATGTCCCTTCGGATCTGTGGGGAGAGCTGTGTCCCAATCCTCAGCATGCGTTCCGGCCGCGAGACGTCCAGCGGAACCTCTTCCACGTCCCCGACCGGTTCGGCTTTCGGTGCGTCTTCCTCGGCCGAGGCTGCGGTGATAGTGTCAATCCGCTCCTCGGCCTCATTGATCTTCCTTGTTAGTTTTAGGTAGCAGGCTCTAGCTATCTTCTGATTTCCTCTGGCGTAGCCGACTCCGTCCTTGGTAGGGAACTTGAGGCAAAGATGTTTCATAGAGATGATAGCCTCAAGGTCCTCCAAGGCTGGCCGGCCCCAGATCATATTGTGGGCACTGTCGAGGTTTACCACCACAAACTCCAAGTTGATCTTTGCCTGATAGGTACCGTCACCGACCACAACGGGGAGCACTATCGTGCCCTCGGCGTCAATAGAGTCCCCGGTGAAGCCGGACAGCAGAGTCCGTATCGGCCGGAGGTCAGTTTTCTTCAATTTCAGCTGCTTGAATGTGTCAACATACATGACATTGACAGAGCTGCCCGTGTCGATGTAGTTGCGGTGAATAATATTGTCGCTTATCTCACATTTGACGACGAGGGCGTCTCTGTGAGGGAGAGGGCCGAACGGGAGGTCCTTATCAGTGAAGGTGATGGCCTCGGTGTGCCGTCGCTTCGGTTGAGGGGGAATGTGGGATACCTCACCGACGTACAGGGACTGAGCCCATTTGCGCCGCTGGGTAGCCGAGTCACCCCCAGTGTTCCCCCCGACGATGATGTGGATGTGATGTTTTTTCCTGTGGGGGGGGGGGCGCCTCGTCTTCCTCGTCTTCGTCGCTAAGGGCGCCGATCTCCCTCTTTTTGGCGGAGGATCCTTCCCCGCCTTTGTTAGGATTGACCCATGTGTTTGGTTTGTGGGTACCCTGAACAAAGTGGGAAAGTTCCCCCTTCCGAATGAGTTGATCGACGTGTTTTCGGAAGGTGGTGCAGTCGGCTGTCTTGTGAGACGTTTTGCGATGGTACTTGCAGTAAGGGCCACCCTTGTCGATTGCATAAACTTCCATCTCTGGCCTGGGGTCCTTCGTGACAAGGCCGTTGTCCTCGGCGTAATCGTAGATGACATTGATTGGTTGGTTGAGGGGGATCAGCGGTGCCTCAAGCCTTGGTCGCCATTGTCGGTCGTCCCTGCGCTGTCCCCCAGGCTGTGGGTGCCCCTTCCTTCGTTGGTTGTGCTCCTTGCTAACTGGTGGGTGGTTGGGGTTGGACGAGGAGTTCTTTCGAGGCTTCTCCCCGCTCTTCTTCTGGCTGAGGAGCTCGTCGGCCTCAGCATGCCTTTCTTCGCGTCGCAACGCGACCATGTATGATCGCGGGGGCTCAGTAATCAGGCTCCGGGCGAATTGGCTGGGCCGAAGTGCCCCCCTGAAGAAGGCTAAGAGGGTGCGCTCATCGGCTCCTTCACACTCGTCGACTTCCTTTGCCCATCGGTCGAGGAAGGCTCGGAGCGTCTCCTCGGAGTGTTGCTTGATAGTGAGGAGATGAGCGAAGTGTCTCTTGACGCGCTTCCTCCCCGCAAAGTGGGTGAGGAAGCACCTGGCTAGCTCTTGCCACGAGTCTATGCTTCCCTCTGGCAGGCTGTTGAACCAATCGTACGCTGCTCCCTCCAGAGTAGAGAGAAACCAGCGACACATGTATTCCTCTGACGCATTGGTCATCATCATGTTGTTTTGGTAACGGGTGAAGTGCTCCTGTGGGTCAGTACGGCCGTTGTATGGCTGGATGGGATTCCCTATGTACTTCTCTGGTATGGGGGCGGAGAGCACCCTCTCAGAGAAGGGAGTCCTTGTCCGTACTTGGACGACGGGCTCCTCATGTCTGTCTGCCAGCTCCCTTTCAAGAGCGCTGACCTTGCTCCGGATCGCGTCGTAGTCTGGGGGAGGTACGACGTGAGCTGTTGCGTTAGCGGCAGCCTCCCGGGCCTCCATGTCAGCGAGGCGCTTCTCCAGGCGGGCGATGATCTCGTCCCTAGGGTCCCTGGAGGCCGCAGCGGTGTCGTGCTAAAGCTGGAGCCGGGTCGCTTGAGCTTTGTTAATCTGATGGCGTACATCACCTTCGTGGAGCTTTCCTTTGCCTTTATCTACTGGGGGCCGCTCCGTCGTCCTGGAGACGGACCCAAAACTCTCTTGCAGCGAGGCCAGTTCGCGACCACCCAACCGATCCGCCACCCTCCCCGTAGGTACCCGTCGGCTCGCGATGTCACCCAGCCTATTGAAGGCCGAGATTTTACCGCGAGGTTGGGCCGGTGTATTCCGGGCAGGTGAGGCGGTATGGGAATGGGTGTCCACGGCGAGGACGCCCTCGTTGTTGTCGAAGAAGGTGACGCCAAGTGGGTGAGGTGGGGGTGGCGGCACCGTTGCGACCTCTCCAGTCACAGGAGTGTTGTTTTCTCCGGTCTTTGCGACAAGAGCACCGACCACGTTGGGGTCCTGGAGAATGCTTGCGACGATGGCCGATAGTGCGGCCGGATTGATCTGGGGGACAGCGGGGTGAGAAAATTGTTGGCCCGAAGCGCGATCAGCAGCGCGTCTGTCCTCGAGCCCGATGCGGGCGTCTGGAGCAGTCTTGTTGAGCTGGGTGCGAAGGTCAGCCGCTGCGTGCTCGACCTCCTGAACATCCTCTTCATGGACGATGGGGTCATTAGGGACGTTGTCAGCAACGTTTCCCTACCCTTCCTGGTTCAGAGGGGCGTTCCTACCAGTGTTCTTTGACCTAGTTCTTGTCATAGCTAGCGGTAGTGTCTGGTAGCGACGAAGGGTACTCACTTGATCTGTTCTCAGCTCTCAATGAAAGCACCAAATGATAGAGTATTAATTCTAGAGAGAAGGGAGAGCTAGAGAGATAAAGTGAGTAATTATATTTTTTAACTCCCTATAACTAGCCCCTTGGGGTCTATTTATAGGTAAAAATGCGGATTTGGGCTCCTAAACCGTGGGCTTAGGAGGCCCAGTACAATAAGTATGCCTTCTATGGGCTAAATGGGCCACTTACGGGCTGAGTACAATACTTAGTAAAATAATACAGGAAAATGTGTTCTGCCTAAGGTCTGTGGACGACGCGGTCCGGACGACGCGGGTCCCAAGACGATGTGGCCTTCTGGCCGTGGTACGACGATTCCCGATGACTACTTCCTTGGACGTCGCGGGTCATCTGGACGACGCGCATGGCATCGGTGTCTTGGTCGGTGTCTTTTGGGCCATTGAGTATGTGGGCCTTGGGGTCTAGGCCCATATACTCTATCAGCAAGCATAAACTAAATTTAACATACTTCTATGTTGTACACCATAGTCATAAACAATCAAAGTGTAAAGGATAAATCACAATTTATTGGTTTAGAACTTTTATCAAACACCCAGTGGGCATAAAAGTTCATCCCTAGCCTTAGCTAAGAACTTAGCCTCTAATGCTCATATTAATTACAAAAGTGTAACTAAGAACAATGAAATGCAATAACATACAAGAATAATACCTAGAACCAATTGTAGAGGAGAGAAATAGCTTCTTCTCCAACACTTCAAGAGAATGCAAAAAGAAAATATAAAAAGTAAAATTTAAGCTTCAAGGATGGATTGATGATCTTGTTTGATGAATTGGGGGTTTTATATAGGCCAAAGATGGGCATCTTTTAGTCTATTCGAACCCAACAATTAGGCATGGAAGATATATTTGATCTATCATGAAGAAGGTGAAGTTTTCCCATAGAAATATTGATGCACGTCTTTGAGTTTTATGCAGAATCGGACCTAAACGGTGCCAGTTTTAGACCCGGCCGGCGCCGGTTCTTTACTGCGCGCAAGGAAAGTTGAAAAATAGACCTAACCGGCGTCGGTTATAAGGGAAACCCGGCGCCGGCTAAGCTACTGGCTTGCCATTTATGTGCGAAAAACATCAGACTGGCGCCGATTTGGTGAAATTCTGGCGCCGGTTTTGTCCTGGGATTTTGGGGGTGTTACTCTAAGAATTTGGACATGATTCCTTCACCAAAGTTGTAGATAATGAAGTCTTCTATCCACCAAAACTTGAATGACGTGATTTTATTCAGCCAATCAAAAGATATGGATAAAACACTGAGAGGTATGCATACTGAAATCCCACCAGCAACATCTGACTTTGTTGGTTGATTGAGTTTTGTTCCTTTCATATTTTGGCCATGACGTCTTCATAATATTTGTACCTTATTGAGTTAGCATTCACATGAAACTATAATCAAGTGATTTCGAGTTCTATAGAATAAGTTATACTCAAATTATGGGCAGAACGTCATTCTCTTGGTCCAAAAAGTCGTTCATCGCAATGTTTTATGCTCTAGCTCTCATTCTGGAGGTATTTGCCCGATTTCTCTTCTTTTCTTCAACAAATACTTATAAATACTTATGTTAAACACAATTAAATTTAACGGCTATCATGTTATCACCTGTGCAAAGTTTGGATCTGTTCTCTGGTCCGTGCTTTCCTCAATCGTCTCCTCAACTTGTCATTCGATATATGAGCCTTCAAGCACTGAGTCTTGGGCCTCTTCCTCACATTTTTTCTCTTGGGGAGTGACAAAGGTTCCAGTCACATCATGTGTTTCTTCAACCAAAATCTTCTGTGCTTTTAGAATCCCCCATTTGTTTCTGTACTAACTTTTTGCAAATAAATGGGTGATGTCTATATTCTTTGCAATGAAAGCAAAATATTTGGAAAAGTTTCATACACCACTGGTTGCTTAATAATCTTCCGGGTTGGTAGACGTATGGGAAATGAGAGAGAGGTTGGTTTGGACACATAAACTTCTATTAATACTCTAGCAAAATGGTGATTACCCGGCCCTTTCTTGGGTAATTTTGTCCGTGTTTAGCGGAACCCCAACCATAGATGTTACCTCACTCATTGCTTCTTCATTCCAAAGTTTCATTGGCAAGTTTGGGAATTTAACCCAAATTGGTACTTTTAGGAACTCTTCGTCATCAAATGAAAAATACTCAGAAAGCACCTTCAGTACTAGTAACTTGCCAAAAATAGTATATGGTCCTTCACTCAACACTTTTAGTTTATCTCCCTCATTTTGGAATTTAAAAATAACCCAACTCTTATCATGTGCCCGTATAAGGCAGTTTACACCCCATTTCTCTTATCAAATCGTTGACTGCATTTAAGCCTAGGAAACGACCTGTGAAACATACTACTAGACAATATCCCCACATCTCAACCGTTGATGGCATAACTCTATCAGCAAAGTCCAAAGTATTACTTTTCGGTGGGATAAATCTCAATTTGAGACCGTGAGATGGGGCTCGGTTGTCCTTGAATAAGGAAGTCCATGGTTTCTTAGACATCATAGCTTCTTTAGGAGTCAAAGTTGGAATAGTTGCCTCAATTGACTCTCGTGTTGAAGTTATGCCAGAAAGGTGTGCGGCATCATGATTTCTAGCATCCGTGGCCATAGCAACACTTTCGGTTGAAAGCAAATTCTTAGCAGTAGCAACACCTTCAGTTCGCATTAAATCCTTGGAAGTAGCAACAATTTCATAGTTTGAGATGATGGTGCAAATTGGGCCCGCTGGTTTGTCCGACCCAGCAGGTGGCTTTTCCAAGGGTGATTGACGAAACAGGGTAGCATCTTTGCAGACCATTCCAAATGGTGTAGATTCTGGTCTGCAGACCATTCCAAAGACTGAACATATTTGGTGAATATGTTCAATAGATTTCTCTGGTTTTCTATTACAAAAGATCGAAATCAGAGAACATATTTGGTGAATATGTTGAATCGATTTCTATTTAAAAAAAAAGAAGTCAGTGAACGTATTTGGCGAATATGTTCAACAGTTTTCGATTAAAAAAAATCAAGCAACGTATTTGGTGAATATGTTAAACGATTTCCGATTAAAAGGAGGTTTGAATAGATTCAGTTAATAATACTTTATTTATTTCTTCCAACATTTCAAAAACAATTATACACTACAATCTACTGAAATGAAAATTTTTATATTCTGAATTGAAATATTTATTGAAATGATAAGAAACAACTTGTTATTAAAAACTTAAAAAGTACAATTCCTTCATAATAAATTATTAAAAACGCTGAAATATTAAAAATACATGAAATCATTGTTGTCCTCTTCTTCTGCTTGGACGCATATCCATCTCATTTTGAAACCTTGTTTCTTGACGACGCCCCACTTGAGAAGTTCGTGATAAATATTTTGGCGGTAAAAGATGGATCCCAATATCAGGCCACTCATTCATATTTGGTAAAGGCATAATATCACCAGCATGTGCATTAATGTAAGAGGTCAGTTTATAGACCTCCGGAATAAGTTGATCGACAGGGCGGTCGAGGAAGTGACACACAGCATGCACGTGGCTGCATGGCATCCAGTTCATCCTCCAGCAGCCACAATCACAGTCGTTCCTTGAAAAGTCTACCGTAACCGGAGTTGCATTTTCTATGGCTACTGAGAAAACTCCATTGTGATAATTGTGCGGGATTACAACAGCGTGACGCCTTTGTTGCCATCCATCCATAATCTGCTTCCGGATTTTTTCCGGAAATTGATATCCACTTTGATTCCACATCATACCAGCATTACGTCGTTCTACAAAGAGCTGAACAGATTTATCGAAAGTTGCTCTCACAAGTGCTGTAATCGGAAGCGTTCTACATCCTTTTAGGGCATGGTTAAAACTTTCAGATAGATTGGTCGTTAAAATTCCATAAGACATCCACCATCAAAACAAAGTGCCCACTTCTCTTTAGGAATGGCATCAAGATAGTTGAATGCTCTTTCATTAGCACCCCGAATTTGTTGCATGTAGTTAGTGAATTCATTTAGAATGGGGGTACTTCCGGCACGCCAACACAATTTTTTTAGATTCTTGCTTCGAAATTGGGACATAAAATTACTTCGAATGTGTCGAAGACAATAGTGCCTCTGAATTAGAGGTGTTCCCAATTGTGGCACATTCCGGAACGCACAATCAATAGCGACATGTCGGTCAGATATTATGCAAACATTCCGACACGGAGGAATAATATTTGTCGCAACTAACTGTAAAAATCACGTCCAACTATCCCCGTTTTCGCTATCTACCACCTATCCGCCTTAGGCAATTCATGATTTGCTCAATCATCCCACAATCTCGAGGGTCACCTCTGTCAATCATTTGCCGAGCAACCTGGCCCAAACAGTGAGACTGCAATACAAATTTATACAGTTAATAATTTGAATTATTACATTATATGAGAATACCAAACACTCTTAAATAATAACCGTGATAGCAATATGTGGATGAGCTGGAACAAATCCGGCTGTAGGACGGTCTTGTGAGGGGTTGTTAATGTGTGTCTTGCCCATGTAATGAAACCACCCACGATACTCATCAGTGAATCCCCCGCCTCTAGTCAGGTCAAACACATATAATGTTTGCCATCGGTGCTCCCATTCTGTAATAAACTCAGCACTGTTCTCTGGTCTAGTAGCATGATGACGGTCGTTATGAGTCACCATCCTAGGTATATCCTGGACTGCACCGAATTGACGACAAAATCTACCAGGATAGTATGCCTCAAAATATGAACAATAAATAAGTGGAGCTGTAGTTGCCCACAGATCAAATGCATGAGTGCAAAAAGCTGGAAGACTAGTAAGCGGGTAATGTGTCCATTCAAACTGTGCAAAAAAAGTATTCCATATTAGTAAACAATATATATAAAAGTATTTTATTAAATACATTTAAATTTTACCTGGGACTCGCTTAATCGGTCAAATTGGTCCCTATAAATGCGAAGAGTGAATCTGCTAGAGTCGGCCCAGTTATGTCCACAAGCCCACCTAAATTAAACGAATTATAAGACAAATCATAAAAACCATAATACAGTACAATGTCATATTATGTCAATGAAGCTTACCTAGCACCATAGGGCAAATCAAATATTGCATCCAGTGGAAGAACCCGTTGGGGTCGAACCATTGACAACCTCTCCCATGCCCAAAGTTGTAAAAGGATTAAACATCCTCCAATCGAACATGTGTCCGCCTTCGCCGCTTCACATAAGTTGTGGTACAGAAATGCCAAAACAGCTGAGCCCCAACTCCACATAGTCAAATTCTCTACATTGTCATGCAACAACTCAAGAAAGTAAAGTGACGCTCTACCGGAAGTGCTAGGGAACAACAACCCACTGAGCAACTGCCAAATCAACGCTTTAGTATGTTGAATAACTTCAATGTCAGTGCTCCACGGTGACAACAAAAAGCGCTGAATGGCTAGATTTCTAATGCTGTTGGATGATATTATATCTTTTTCAAATGGTCTGAAACCAAGATAATCATCACACATTTGGACCCATTCAGTCTTACTATGTGCCGTCGGACCAGTAAGTGGGAAACCATCAATCGATAACCCCAGCAGCACCTGTACATCTTGCAAGATAATGCCTACCTCGCCAAAAGGTAAATGGAAAGAATGTGTTTCTGGTCTACACCTCTCAACCAATGCGGTGATAAGACCGTGATCAATTTTGATTTTTACTCCTCGTTCAGCTCCTTGAAAGCCTGATGCCCTCAGCAGTTGTACGACTCTAGGATCACGTTCGCCATCGTCTTTGGCGGATTTGGGGAAAGTAATGCACCTCAGTTTTAGGTCTCTCGACTCTTCAGTTTTCCACACATTATCAGCACGATGTTCTCCAGGTTTCATTACCAATACAGAACATTTTCTGGGCCCGGGATGTGGGTGCTCTCTTTGTGTAGCCATGAAAACCTAATAATATATTAAATTAATTCCAAATCAACACTCCTATTTGTAATACTTCGTGCGTAATTACAAATTTAATTAAACAACACTATTTATAATACAAATTATATATGTAATTAAACAACACTACTTATAATACAATTTGTAATACAAATAAATACACCTAATTAAAAAACAACATATTTCGTTAACTATAGACTAATACTATACATTAATTTTTCATTAATTGCTCAAGTAGATCGAAACAATCCAAACCCTTCAGCTGACGATCCGAGATGGCGATCCGCACCCAATATTTTTGACCAATAGGAAGACTGACATATTTGGCAAATATGTTGGGAATATCTTAATTTAATGCGGTGCAAGCCCTTCAGTTGGCGATCCAAGATGACGATCCGCGCCAACTCCTCTTGACCAATAGAAAGATGGACATATTCACCAAATATGTCCAACTACATATTCTTTTCTTTTTGCAAATAGTGAACATATTTGCCAAATATGTTCCACCACTTCAACCAATAATTTGGTCAAACCTACACCTTTTGGAAACACTTGCAAAAAAGATACCCTGTTCTGTCATTTACTCCTTTTCCAACGGTGCAGAGTTCACCGTGACAGATGGGAGGACTGGGAAATCATCCTCCAGATTGGCCAGAACTTCAAATCTGGAAGCAGTTGACTGAGTGACCCGTGCAGGTAGCCCACTTCCGATGTGTTTCTTCGCCATTGCTGGCTCGTTCCAAAAACAACGATGAACAGTAGCGTGAATCTTGTAACTTTCCTGAATCCAGACCAGGGCAATGTCGGCCAGCTTGCCTGAGACTGACGAATCACAAAGCGCTAGTATCTGGGCAAATAAATGAGACGAGATGCTGAAACCGCCCTCGCGACTGAACAGTAAAACCGCCGAACTGGCTGAGGTGGTTTCCGGCAAACAGCAGTCCATGTCGTCCAATCCGGGCTTGGGAAGCTTCCTCTGGAGGTAGAGAGCCGCAAACCACTGTTGGAATCCAAAATCAAGCGAAGATATGAGAAGAACAAAAGAGAATATAATCGAAGTCAACGTGAGCAGTGAAATCTGTGATGCAATCTTCATTTTTGGGTATTTGGTCGTCGAGCTCCGCTGTTCCAAATCCAGATCCAAGCTTGGGATTGGATTTAGGAGAGAATTCCGACTACAAACAGCTAAACAGATTCGAGCCGAAGATTCAAAGAAATCGAAGGAGCCATTTAGGTCCAGAAACTGGGTCGGGAGTCGCAGGAGAGAGAAGCTCCCTTATTCTTGTATAATGCCAGATATAGTAAAGGAAGAAACCTCTTTCAGATTTCTTTTTGCAAGGAGGCCATATCTCACACAAAGATGCAATAGCATAAATAGAAAGATGGATAATTAGCGGATTGGTCCAAGAACTCATTTACCTTGAAGAAAAATACCCAGGAGAAATAGCTTGAATGCCTTTAACACAACCTTCATGGAAGCGTCTAATTTGCTCCAAACATTGTGTATTACATCAGAAGTAGGAATATTGTGTCAATGAATGAATGAACCGGTGGATGCAATGATAAGAATAATGAATTTAATCAAAGATAAACAAAATCAATAAGAATAAAAATAAGAATAATAACAAAAATAATAATGGAATGGTCAAGAATGAAGGAATACCATATAAGCAATTGAAAGGGAAATGCCAGAGATGAAAAGAAAGAAAGGCATTACAAAGTCGGCCAAGTGCAAATCGTTCCAAGGGAAATGAGCTATGATTGGGAAAACAGATCCCCATAGTCCACAACCATCATTAGCTGATAAGGAAACACATAAAAATTGAATCAATAACAATCTTGAGGTTATTGATCAGCTTATTTCGAGCTTGTAATAATAACTAGTCATCAAAACATAACAAAATCAAACAAAAAGAGCTCACAAAACCAGAGAGGCCTCGGAAAACATCAAGAGAGGCAACACGAGAGGATGATAAAGACGAATGCTTTTTAGTTGCGGATGCACAAGATTTTATTGACGATCTTCTGCCATTTTTCTCGATTTGTGAATCTCTGAGAATGAAGAAGAGCAGTGCATATGTTTGTTTATGCTACTTACTCTCTTAAATCCTATCCCCTGTTTAAATACGAGCATATTTTTTTTGGAATTGTGTGCCCTTAATTTTTAAATCACAAACATAAGTATATCAAGGAATAATGAACAAGCATGCAAAGCACCTGTCAAAACCTAGCACACTTATAAACCCCAATTTCATACATCCAAATGCAAACACGCACATGAAACATGCACATGACCTTCCCTTGAAAATAAAATGAATTAGATGAAAAACAAATAATAAAATACCTCTGCAGGAAATTCATCAACAAAAAAGTTGAACTCCTCTCCCCACATAGGATTTCTGGAACCACGAACCATTGAACTGCAACAATTCAAGTAAGTAATTACATTTTTGAATAAATTCAGTAGCTAAGTAAAACAAAACGAGATGGAGTAATAAGGAGGACCTAGCCAACCAGAACAAACATGAGTATATATAATATGTAAACAAAGGCACCAAGCTTCCCATGTCCAAAGCAAACCCCTTGATGTTCAGAATTTATCTTTGACTTTGTTTTATGAACTTTAGACAATGGAACGATCGAGTAGCCATTAGCCAAGATGTTCAGAATTTCAATAATCCTTTTGATGTTTTTATTCCAAATATAATATCCAAATAATAATAATATTATAAAGACGTATACTTTTATTAATTCAACTTACACACAATAATTTGAAAAAAACTTATTCATTAAGACTAGGGGTGGGCAAACGGGTCTTGGAACCGCGGTCCGGTCCGGGTAATGGCGGTTCGGGTCCAAAACGGGCCGGTTCCATTTTTTATTGCCATAAAACTGTCCGAGTAGGTTCGGGTAATTTTTTTAAGGACCCGGGCCGGTTCTAAAATAAAAAAATACCGGGTACCTGGCCCGGCCCGTTATATATATTGTATATTAATTTATTAATAGTTTTGTGATAATCGGTTTTGAAATAGTTTTGTTTTTATTTGCTAGAAGTCGGATTTTAAATTGAGTTGCAGTAACATCATTTGGCTTTCAAATTATTGATTAAGTTTTACATAAATTTCTTATTATTTTTATTGTTATTGAATTATTCCTTTCTATGGAATTTAATTATTTGTTAAAAATGATTTTGTAATTTTTGTTTTTATAATATTGTTCTTAAAATATATAAACTGTGATTACCACCCCCATGTATGTGTCAACTTTGGCCAATACTGAAAATTTGTTCTTAAAATATATACATATGTATGTGTCACCTTAATATGTGATGTTAGACAACATTTTTAAATTCAAATGTTAGAAAATATGTATTTTGGCTATGTTGCTGGTTTTTGGAACTTTAATTATTTGGAACTTATATACATGAAATTATGGAGTATTGGACTCGTCACTTGTGTCACAAGTGCACCATTATGTTGTTATTTTGAAACTTGCTAATGTACTATATTATTAATTATTGATTTTTGGAACTTTGTGAGTTTTTACTAATTTTAAGATATGAGAATAGAAACCGTAAAATCCGGACCGGACCGACCCGTTTCAAACGGGCCGGGTAAGGTCCGGTTCCTATTTTGAAAATTGCAATACCCGGATCGGACCGTACAATGGAACCGGCGGTTCCACTTTATTTTGCATTACCCGCCCCGCCCCGCCCCGACCCGTGCCCTAATAAAGACACTTGAGGATTGTGTCAACAGTTTGGTGATCTTCAGCCTTCTTTAAGCAAATGTTTGAGTTTGGGATTGATCCAGTAAAAATCTTGGTTGCAAGTTCAGCTTGGGTATTGATTGTTTTGGTGAAGATGATGAAGGAGATGGTTATGGTTTGAGAGTTCAGGAGATATTGAGTTTGCATGTATGAGTGAGAATGAGAGATTGAGTGAAAGCAGGCAATTGTTTGAGAATGTGATATAAATAGCCGTTTGAGGAGAGAGGAAAGCAACCGTTTAAAAGTTACCATTGTTCGTTCTGAAAAGGAGGTGTAGTTATTTCACCATTATTCTTGTGTGGATATAAGGTGGCACGTGACTTGTACATGTTCCAATAAGATTGGTAGCCTGCCGTTTTTCGCTAAATTTCCCAGATTCCAGCTAACTGCAGATTATTTGATGAATTTGGACGACTGTCTTCATTCCCTTAGTGCCTTAACAGTTTCCCCCTAAATTGGTGGATTGTTTGATTTCCCCTGAACATCTGCATTAAATGATTTTGGACTTTTGAACTATAAGACTCTATTATCAGTAGGGTGCTCCTAAAGTTAGGACACTACTAATATCAGAATAATGCTCTTTTTTATCATCTAAGGACACTACTGATTATATGGTGCTCCTAAATTCTTTAGGAAGCTGCATTAATGTAGCATGCTCCTTAGAATATATATTAGGACGCTTTTAATATGTAGGCTGCTCCTTTTGTCCATTAATAATGATTGTGTATCGTACCAAGCTCCTATCTAAGTGTGTTGAATCTTGCTTCATTTAAAGCTTTGGTGAAGATGTCAGCAAGCTGATTTTCAGTGAAAATGTATTCTAATCTCACATTCTTCTTTTCAACATGTTCTCTGAAGTGATGTCTGATGTCAATGTATTTGGTTCTGGAATAAATCATAGGGTTATGAGTGATGACAGTAGCACTTGTATTATCACATAAAATCTTTACTTCTTTTCCATCGACACCATAGTCCAACAATTGTTGTTTCATCCAAAGGGTTGTGCACAACTGCTGCCTGCTGCAATATATTCGGGCTCAGAGGTACTTGTGGTTATTGAGTTTTGTTTCTTGCTGAACCATGATACTAATCTTCCTCTAAGCATTTGACATGTTCCTGAAGTGCTTTTTCTGTCAATCTTGCATCCATCAAAGTTTGAGTCTGAGCAACCAAGTAATTCAAATCCTCCATCACTGGGATACCGTATGCCTGGAGTTGGATTGCCTTTGAGATATCAGAGGATTCTTTTTGCTGTGTGAAGATGATTTTCCTTTGAATTTGATTGAAATCTTGCACATACTCCAACTGACTAGGAAATGTGTGGCCTCCTCCCCTCCTCCTCCTCCTAAAGAACTTAAATTAAATCATCAAATTGACATGCACCAAGATAGAGCTATTTATTGACAACAAATCACCCATAGATTTGGCTAACAACCTAGTCTTACATGGTTGTAGCAAACATATTGAAATCATGTTTCTTTTTCTAAGAGAGCAGGTGAATAAAGAAAGAGTTTGGTTGACTCACTTCAGCATAGAAGATCATACAGTTGATGTACTAACTTAAGCTTTGAAGGTTGACAACTTTAGAAAACTTAGGAACATGTTGAATGTAATCGGTTTGTCAAAGTTTTAGCTATAACAGTTTGTTTGTTGTAAGGTTTGATATTATGGAGGATGTTAAGTAATACCAAAACCCTATATCTATGCGTACTCAATAAATACATGTAGTGTGTGATGTGGAATAAGAAGAGACTTGATGATTTGGGCTTTCTCTCTTTAGAATTCTGTTTGTTACTTAGTTCTTTGCTCTAACAATAATAGCACCGTTAACGCTTAACGTTTAGAAATGTATAATAAATTCCCTATATTGTCCTTCACTGAACTTCACACACTCTTTTCCCGCATCTTGAAACCTCGAGTACACTCTAGCTACTCTCCTCTAAAAATTACTCAACGATGCAGGCAATTGTTCTGCTCTCTTCCACTACTTCTAAGTTCTAATTGCCGGAAACCTTCGCTAGTTCATATATTCAAACGTCCAAATCTTACATTATGGACAATGGATTTTGAAACATTTATTTTCGATTTAGTCTTATACTCCCTCCGGTTTTTAATAAACTTCACACTTTCCTTTTTGGGACGGTCTAAAATAAACTTCACACTTCCTTATTTCTTTTTTTGGCAAAGAAATCTACACCAAAACAGTGCCAAACAGTGTCTCAACAGTGCCAAACAGTGTCTCTACAGTGCCAAACAGTGTCAAACAGTGTCTCAACAGTGTACTCTACAGTAAAGTCAAATTTCTTTCCTTATTTTGTGTGAAGTCAAACTGTGAAGATTAAAAAAAAAACCGGAGGTAGTATTTACTTTTCTCAAATATGTAACTTTTGATCTGACATGCATAATTGTGGAATAATTCAAATAAGTGGTTGAATGTGAAGAAAATGACTATTTTAAGTATTTTCATGCATTTTTTTAAATCAGCTAGCAAATGGACTATCTTAGCTTTTCTATTTAATTAAGTTAATGTAATGAGAATTTCATTAATTTCAACAAGAGATTGAGCCAATTTTATGTTAACACATGTGAATTTGAATACATAGAATTCAAAGTTTCAAACTACAAAAGAGTTTGACCATCTTATAGGATGAGTGCATATATATACAAATATGCCAAACAATGAATAGCTACAAAAATCATCTACATATCAATGATATATCATCATCCTCATCCATACCATGTAAATACTACGTATTATATATAGAAGATATAAGGTATATAAGTAACAATTTATTTATGTTTGTGTGGAACAAATAAAGGAAGGAATGTTGAAATAATTATTATGTATCAGCCCTCAGCAGGTATACTGGGCCGCATCTGATATGGATCTCGGGGTGCCGTCCAATAAGCAGTCAATTGGGGGTATGGTCAAACTCTCCAGAACCCCGTACGCGTTCCAACAGAAGGGATCGGCCACCGATTCCCCTTCCGACGGCAGCAGCTCCACCTCCGACATGACGATTCCGGTGCAGGCGACGGCGTCGCTGCACGCGAAGTGAATCGGCGGGGTCCTGACGTCGTACGTCCCCTTGATGTTGCGGTAAGTGACGTCCCGGACGTAGACGGCGGAGGTCTGGTTGCGGCAGTCCTTGGTGAGGCAGTAGTACTGGTCGATGATGACGCAGTTACGGACGTTTTCGATCTGGATGGTGTCGAACGTGACGGCGCTCACGGACCCCGTCCCGCCTTGCCACGTCTTGATCCTCAGCCCGTTGTCCGACTCTTTTATCACGGAGTTCGTTACTGTTACGTTAGATACGCACGCCTGTGAATTGTGTACTCCAAGGCTCCCTATGCTGCTTGCGTCATATATGAAAAAAAAACAATTATTACCATTTCGGAATCTTTTAGAAATAGGACTATGTAGAAATAATAATAAAAAATTAAAATGGGGATACTCACGGGTTCAACATTTGTTTTTTAGTAAACAAATTGAACTTTAGAGGTTGTGTGGTTATAGATAGGGGTGGAGCCAAGATGGTCCCGATTCTAAATAATTAAAGCCCAGTACCGATACGATTTGGTTCGTTACCGCTTCCCGTCCAGATCAAAACAGTACCGGGTCTGGGTCAGGTCCAGGCCGGTAGCCGCCCATTAATTAATTTTTATTTCTTAAAACTCTAGTCGTTTGGCTTGGACCGGGCCGAGCCCCAAAATTCAAGACCGGAGCCCGCCATATTCAACCACGGTCTGAGTATCAGGCCGGTATCGGTACCGGTACAGGAAAACCGGGCCCGGAGCGGTACCAGACAGTACCTGTCGGGCCGCCCGGACCCGTCCATCCCTAGTTACAGAGAGAAAGTATTTGAAGAGTGGCGATTTCCCTAGGTTTCTTTAGGGTCTGATTTTTCGGATGGGGTTTAACGCGTATGGCCGGAAGTTTGTTCAGCTATTGGGCAGGGAGCCTGCATAGAGACTTTGATGATTTGAATAGTGAAGCTTGAGAAATAATAACATGTTAACTATGGAGAAGGAAGAGGAGAGTGGGGTGCTGCAAAGAGAATAGTTACCTAATTCCATGACTGGGCCCACAAGTGACTGCATTGATCTCAACATTAGAACATCCGGACCCTATTGATATGCAATCGTCCCCTGCAAAGTGTAAAATTAATTCATTAAAAGTGATCATGGGACGGTAATTTCAAATCAAAGGCATTATTAAAACTTAATGAATCTGGACCATTAGCGATGACAGAGTCGTAGATTCTGACACGTGTGGTGTCCTGGACGTGAATGCCATCCGTGTTGGGACTAAGCTTGGGGGAAGAAATAGACAGATCATAAATTTCAACTCCATCGCAACCGTCGAATTTGAGGTGGAACTGAGGACTATTCTGGATCCGGAGACCACTGACCACCAGATTGGAGCTCATGAAAAAACGAATGAGCTGCAGCATATATTCAATCTCATATCAAATTCTGAATTTGACTTCTCGAGCTCTTTCAGTATCCATGATTGATGATTACAATTTAACTTTGAGTTTGAGATCAAATCAGACAAGATGAGTCTAAATATGATCCAATTTAAATAAATAAAACAAAATCAATTTATATTCCAACAGTTATAGTGTTATACCGATTCAGATGATCGCACTACATTTAAACTAATCATATTAGATAATAAAAAAATTCAGTCTGATTAAAGCATTTTTAAAGTGAATACGCTAAACCATATACTTTCTCTGTTCCCTTTTAATTGCAACAGTCAATATTTCACGTTTGCAAACACACGAGTTTGATCATTAATATCTTTCAATTCTTATTAGCAAAAAAATTTAAAAATTCATATTTTGAAAATTTAGAAAGAGAAGAATTTAACAATATTATTTTAAAATTAAATTCGTAATACATTAATAAATAAACTATAATCAAAATAGAATGTGTGAATAGTGCAAAAAGTCATATGTTACAACTAAAAGGGAACGGAGTAATAAATTGGATTTTATTATTATATACGTAGTATATACTACGTGTTAACAACAAATTTGTTCAATACTAATTAAATGTTATGAATCTGTAATTTTTCTTGTAGTACTAGTCTCATTCATTAAAATTAGATTGTTAAACTAAATCAATCATACTCCGTTATAATTTAATTTGAAATGTTTACTTTTTCAAGTTAGCGCTTTAAAATTGACCTCCATCCGTCCCTCAAGGTTTGTCCTACTTTCCCGAAATGGAAGTCCCAAAATGTTTGTCCTACTTTTTTATTTCCTTATTTGACATACAAATCTTTATCAAACAGTGTCACTACAGTGCCAAACAGTGTTGCTACAGTGTCAAACAGTGTCACTACAGTGTACAGTGCCAAACAGTGTTGCTACAGTGTCAAACAGTGTCGCTACAGTGTAAAGTCAAATTCATTTTCTTAATATCTGTGAAGTCAAACTAGGACAAACATTGATGGACGAAAGGAGTATTTAATAAGAAGTGTTTAGTTTGATTTGTTTGTTCAGCCTGATTTGAGTTAAAAGATGTGTCAAAGAATATACCAAATATCTCACAGCACAAAATATTAAACTCGGTTTGGTGACTCTGTTTTCAGTTTATCAGTTTTATCAGTCAAATTTTTCAATAAGCACATAATTTTTTGTTTCGCGAGCTGAATTGGCTAAATATCAAAATAAGTAAAGTTAGAGATATATACATTTCTGAGTGAATAAGTTGAAATTACTTTAAAGGGAAAATTACAGAAAACGTACATGTGGTTTAGGCCGTTTTAGATAGGGGCACATGTTTCATTTTTTAACAAAGTGAGATATGTGTTTTAATTCTGTTATCACAGCTAGGGCATGACGTCTAACGCCGTTAGAAAAATTAATTCTGAGTTTCAAAAGTTTCCAAAAAATTAAAAGAAAAATATTAGAATGTGCGTCTCATCAAGAAGACCTCCAAACCATTTTGTTTTTTTTTTGTTTCCAGCCACCCTGCCTCCAGAACGTCCACCAGAAAAGTAATATTAATGAATTCGTTATTAAAAGAATAATCCAAATAGTGTCGAAAAATCCAAAGAGAACGATAGTTGGTCAACTTGACGAGACGCACCCAAGTATTTTTCTTTTAATTTTTTAAAGACTTTTGAAAATCGAAGTTAATTTTTCTAACGGCGATAGACACTCACCTGATAACGGAATTGAAACACATGTCCTACGTTTTGTTTACTTTTTCCTACATTAAAAGACCATTTTAAAATATATTTTTCTTCGTTTTATTAATAAAATATATTCCAATTTTTCCCTTATAAGTCACAAAAATAAACGATTCAAACATTTTAGTAGAACTTCATAAATTTTCTCACAATCTGTCAACCAACCAATCGGGCTCTAAACCATGCGCTCATCTTTCTCATTCAATAAATAATGATTTTCGTGAAAGAGAATAAATGATGAAGGAAAAAGGTGCAAATAGTCCCATGTACTAACCAAAAAGGTCAAATAAGCCCATATTTAGGAGACTCTGTCCGGCCGTCGTCATTTGGGGTGGTTTCCGGTGGAATTTTTTGATGAAATTTTTTGAGCATCTTATTCATCAATTCTAGTTTAGTCATACCAAATTCCAGTTAAAACTTCAATCGGGAAGGCATTCAAATGAATTCTTGAAAATAACTGCGCAGTCAGAAGCGCAGTTATCTTCAAGAATTCATTTGAATACCTTCCAGATTGAAGTTTTAGCTGAAATTTGTTATGAGTAAACTAGACTTATCGAATAAGATGCTCACAAAATTTCATCAAAAAATTTCAACGGGAACCACCCCAAATGGCGATGGCCGGACAGAACCTTCTAAATAAGGGCTTATTTGATCTTTTTTTGTTAGTACATGGACCTAATTAATAATGAATATAAATTAAAGGACTAAATTTTGTGAATTTAGTTGGATCACGGGCGACCATATTCCGTTTTGGTGAATCAAAAGACGTCGTTATCATCGTTTGTCACTTACCGCCGGGCTGTCACATGGTCCTCGCAATGTTGATCCCTTTGGTCCCTGTGATGAAATTAAAATCACGTCACTTTGTTTATGTTTAGTACTTGCATATTGTTTTTTTTTTAAATAATCTTGTTTAGTATTCTGCCAATTAATCAATTATAGATTATGGTTTTTCATATAACATTAAATCAATGAAACTTCTATATCTTCTTCACGGTCTTCTGTTTTTTTATTTACTTTTATTAAGAATGTCGTGCAAACACAATGTCCGAATTTAGATGTTTATTTGACATTGTGAAGGAAAAGTTATCGCAAAATCTCTCATGTCATATATGCACAACACGCGTTCGCACATATTGCTGTATTGCATATGCTATTTCCACATTTAGACATTCATACCTCAAATATGCCAAATAAATTGTAGTATGTCCGTTCCGGAATAGCTTAATATTGTAGCATCATTTATGTTGCCTAACATACTTAATTTCTTTATTGTACTAGTATTACTTTATTTTTTGCGGTCAGTTAATTTTTGAATGTGATTCCTTATATTAAACTCTAACATTAAATTAATATTATAAGAGAAGAATTAGTTTTATTATCAATGTAATTTATGTAATTGACCAATCAATCCAAAGCAAGGTAGACATGTATGTTTTCATTCATTTGAAGCAACTGTTAGCTGAACATGTGCTTGCTAACTCTATGAAATGACTGCTCAAGGCAAAGGTTTCTCTCTTGCAAAAGAAATGGCAAAAGACGAATGCATAACTGTGATATTTTGAAAATTCTGAAAAAACACCATTTTCCCATATATATTAGGGCGTGTTGATACTTGATACTACGTATATGTTTTGACTTGAGAGGGGCAACTATTTTATTGTTTTGATGCTGGTGTGGGATACATACATTAAGATGCACCGTGGCCCAAACTAGACTGAACATTATGGGAGTGAATAAACGGATCAAATAAACCCTTGGTGAACTTATTTTGATTATATGTGTTAAAAAATACTACGTAGTCAAATTTGATAATTGGACTTGTATTTGATATCAAAATGTTTTTGTTTTAAATCAATCCATTGAGAGAGATGCTTTAACACACCGTTTTATTTCCGAATACAGTAAGTTCGATACTATACTAACTAAATATAAATATTTTTGTTAGCTTCAAAATGTCTTTCTCTTTCAATTTACGAAAAATGTTCTATGAATGGTGTTGATTCTCCGTTGTCCAAACGAAGTTCTACCTACTTGTGTTTTAATTTTTTTTTTATTTATCGTGTCAAAATAAAAGCGTTAGTGAATCAACGTGGTATTCAATTGGTTATGGATAGAAAACTGGTCATTTGGTCAAGGAAAATGTTAAGGGGACACCAAATAATTTGTGACACTAAAATGGGAATTTCAAATATTTTATTGTAAAAAGTTTGAATGAGGTGACATGTGAGAGTATATTTTAAACATTTATAGTACAATACTCCGTATACTGCAATATTTTTAACATATTGCACTATAATTATTACCCGGTGAGGTTTGCAGGGGAGATCCCACCATTTCTGCCCATGTCCTTCAATAGTTCCCGTGCCGTTGAAAGTCATATCATCAAGCTTGTAAAATACAATCCATTGCTTCGCGCTGTCCTTTTCCGGCCAGCATTCCGGCCCGTCCGGCGGCATCAGTACTCCGTCCACCTTTCCATCCAATGCACTTAATTACGGCCAGGATAGCTAGGATAATTAAATAATCTCATTTCATATTTATTCAATTTAACCCCTCTCGTCCCCTCTTATATTCAATGTTTATGCTGGATTACTCCTTTAATTAGAAAGATTATAAGAATTTTAGAATATTGTACGTGGATATGTATAAAATGTTTTAAAATATTGTGAAGTTTTCTAGAGCAATTCAGAGTTTTAGAAATGTGGAGTTTTCTAGATCCTTATAGAAGATCAGAGGAACGTTTAGATACTTGAAAAACTTTAGAAATGTAATTGTGTATTTTATTGAAAGTTCTAAACAGATCTTGAGGAGATTTGTGTAAATAGATGTGAAAACCATGAGACTCATCATTTCTGTGAGGGCTTTGAAGAGACATATATTGAGTATTTGAGTGAGTGAGGCCGTGAGGGTGAGCGGTTCTTTGAGAGAGGAGAGTGAGAAAATATTACAAGTATGTCTCATGATAATAGAATTAAGAGCATCCTTGATGGGGAGAGGAGATAATTCCAGAAGGTTTCTCATAAATGTGTGAATGAAGTCATCCCAAATTTAAAGAGTGAAGTAAAATGCTTGTTTACTTGAAGTAAAATGTATGATCTCTCTTGTACATTTTAATTGTATACTTAATAGATCGAACAGTGGATATTATCATACTGAGTCTTTGTATTATCGACCGTGTTTCCCAACAATCATGTTTAGAATGTTTAACGAACTTTTATCTACTTACTACTATAGTCACTAGAATCACTATATTTAGAAAAATCATTTTTTTGTAGACAACATTTATTTTAGATAAATATATATAGTTATTTCTTTACATATTGTCAACCAGAAATTATAGTTATCATCCATCAACAATCCTTTATACGGAGTAATTGATAGTACTGACTGCCGAATAGTGTATTACATTCGTCCCCCTAACATTGATACGAGAAAAGGTACTGCGTTTATCAAGAAAAGTGTGGTTGATATTGAATCGATAAAATAAGAATAAAACTAAAATGATTTATATATAACACAATTGTTACCAAATTTAGTATGAGATAATATTAGTGAGACAAATCAAAGAAAAGATTAAACAATCTTAATGAGATTGACAGAGTATGATTTAGATTGGTTTTTATGAATAAAATTTGATACATGAAACCCGATAATAAAAATAAATTACCTAATTCTAAAAAAGGACCAAGTTAACTACATGAATAAAAATGGTAACTTTTTTTCTTATTTACGGAGTATTTTTTAATAGATAAAGTGAAAAAATAAGATCACTATTGTTTTCAACTCATCATTCCCAATTAATAGTATATCTTTAATAGAATTAATTAAATTTTATTTTGAGAATAAAATATATTCGCTCTGCTCTTTGTCCATGTTTTAGTCATCGGAGGTATTTCCCAGGGAGTATTTTTTTTCTTTCAAAAAGGCTATTTCTTAGTACGGACTACGGGGTATTAATTAAGTTTGTGCTATAGATAGTACGTAGTATTTTGTTTTTGTATGTATTCACATTTTTTGTACATTGTGAGACTTTTGAGTTGAATTTCCCCTACCTTCCCTCAAATCTTCCAATGACAGAGACACCGGCCATTCTCGATATCAATTTGACAACTCCGGTACCTTTCTAAAAACAAGGGTATCGTACCTAGCATTCATTTGATTGGACCACATCATTTTATCAATTTTAATTTAGATTTAATTAATTCAACTGCTACCTTTTTATTAGTTCATGTGGACAAAGGTATGGTACCTTATGGGTACCGTATAAACTACCTTCTTATTCATGTGAAGAAGAAAAAGACTCTTACCTGAAAAACAAGTCCGGGCTTGCAAGGTCCGGAGAAAATGGTGGAAGTGATCATAAAATTAAGGTCTGGAGGAGCCCAGAGAAGAGCATCCTCAACCTGGCAGGCGGCCTTCCAAGCATCCACAAATGCGGCAGTGTCGTCAGTATCGCCATCGCCAACCGCGCCGTAGTCGGTGACGTCAAAAACGCACGGCCCAGAATCGTCGTCGACGTCGGGCGGCGGCGCGCCTTCAACGGGGTCGGAGGGAACTACGGCAGGAACCGGCGAAACAGGGGTATTGTCCTCATCAGGGGAAGGAGCCTGCAGCATTTTGTTGTCGTCGTTCTCTTGTTTCCTGTAAAAGTGTCGTCTTCCTTCAACACTACAGCCCGTGATTGATGACACAATGATGATGATCATCATCAAAGACTGCAGCAAAATTATCCCACGGAGGCCCATCGGAATCATTTGCCGGCTAACTGACCAATGATTGAAGCAGTAGTTAACAGTTACACTAGCTAGCTAGCTAATAAATTGAAGACACGATATATACAGTATGTACGTACTACTGCTGGTTCTGTCCACAACCCAAACTGTATAGTACGTCTAGATGACATTAGAGGGTCACATGTGAGCGAGAGAGGTGGTGCATGGCCGGAAAAACGAGAGTCTGAATACATACTCTATTATATAGAGTGCTATATTCCAAAAAAATCTTGCACTCTAGCTGTAATATGAAGAAGTCACATGTTTCATAATCTTTTTGTAACTTTCCATAATTCCATTAATCTTTTGGTATAAATATACTACTTGTACCTTAGAAAATTACAGTTGGATGTTTTTTATTTTAATATTTTCACTCTTGCCCATTTGGCACTCGCAGGTCACATTTTAAAAATGTAATTCCATACGGAGTATAATTTTAATAATATTTCGATGGACGGTGTAATTCCAATGCCACCTCATAAGTGTTTTAGTTTACCCAGTACTCCCAAGCTAAGAGCATCTCCAATGATAAAATGTGCACGGTGCACACGTGGCATGAGAAATAGCCACATAAATATTAGTAAATAAATTCTTTCTCTCCTTATTTGAATGATTTTATACAGTTTTGGTAAGTTTTTCTCCACAATGTCAATGAGACCGTCTAGATGTTGACATTGTTGTTGACATTGCAGGGACAAACTTACCAAAATTGTATAAAATCATTCAAATAAGGAGAGAGATAATTTATATGCTAATATTTATGTTGCTATCACTCATGGCACATGTGCACCGTGCACATTATAGCATTGGAGATGCTCTAAGGTCACATATTGAAAGCACGTCCCTTTTTTTATAGGTACAAACTTTTTATCCTTGTTTTATCCTTAGTTAAAATTAATACTTCGTATAATTTTTTATTTATAATTTAGTTTTTTTTAAAAAATTACTCCGATGGTATAAATATTTCATATAAAAAAAGGAAAAATAAAACAATTTTTCTTAAATCTATTTTAGCGGGATTTGTTTTTTAAATTTTACATATACAATATTGATATCATATGAAAGATAAAAAATTCAAAATATTGATTTAAAAAAAAAAAAGTAAAACAAGAAATGAAAATGTATAACAATTGCCAAATTGAAACTAATTGCTATTATGCTATGCCATGTGGCAGCCGATACTCGATAGGATGGGGTGAATATCAAGATCATCAATTTGGAGGCCTCAATTACAAATGGCGGATTGAGGCACCTAAAATAAGAGAAAAATACAAATTTGAACAATGGAATACAAATAGACTAGACAATTCAATGAAATACTAATATAAGTTTGATGATGTTTAAAGCACACAAATTAAAATATCTAAAAGTTATATACCTTTTGAAATCTCGAATAATACATAACATCTAGAAAACCAACTCATAACTAATACAAAGTATTATATTGTATATTTTTGGAAGTCTTCTATAAGAGTGATCGAGCCTCAGTGTTAAGCACCTATTTCACCTTCTAGAAGGCGATCACGGTGAATATCACCTTTCTTTGGAAGAGTGGATCGGACAAAATTGTTCTCTAAGAAAGCACTCGTACTAGTATACTACATGCTACTCCTGTTCTTAAATAAATGCAACACTTTGACTTTTACACTATTCACATGTTCTACTTTGAATACATTTTATTTATTAATATAATAATATTATTTTATGAAAAAAATATTGTTAAACTTGTCTCCTTGTAAATTTTCATAATCTAATTTTTTTAATTTTTTTATTAATACAAAATCATTTATATTAATGGTCAAAGTTGTATCTCGGCAAGTGTCAAATATTGACCGTTGCACTTATTTAAGAACGGAGGAAGTATATTTTATTGAATGAAGAACAAAATCTTGGAAAGAGAAACAAGGCAAAATCACAATTTGGGTATGGAAAAAGAGAAACATAGAATAGGAGCCGAAGGATGAGAGCCCGTGAACCATATCATTTGGCACTACTTGCTTTGTATGTCGAGTTGAATTTCACGGGGAAGTTGCTGCTGCTGGCCCAATCATACTCATCCACCTATATACTGAGTAGTACATATACTCCGTATTTCTTTTACATTAGGAGGCATTTTTTTTTGGAAAATAGTTATTTATATGGAAAATTCTTAAGGCACACCTTGGGTTACACCCTGGGTACACCCCATTTATTTGCCCTTCACACAGACAAAAAACGTAAAAACACAGACACTTTCGATTAAACTGTCGGTGTGAGTTTGCAGATCTGTCAGGCTGGTTGCACGCAAACCAATGTCGGTGTGCACAGAAACTAGTTGTCTGTGTAGACAAAAAAGTGTCGGTGCGAACAAAGTTGGTTTGTAAGTTCAGGGGGTGGGAAACTAGTGTTGGTGTACACAGACATTAGTTATCTGTGTAGAAAAAAGTGTCTGTACATATACAATTTTCGTCGGTTTTCTTTCCTTCTCTCTTTTTACGTTTTATGCACACCGACACTGGTTTCCCAACCCCCTGAACTTGCAAACCAATTTTGTTCGCACCGACACTTTTTTGTCTACACAGACAACTAGTGTCTGTGCACACCGACATTGGTTTGCGTGCAACTAGCCTGGCAGATCTGCAAACTCACACCGACAGTTTAATTGAAAGTGTTTGTGTTTTCATGTTTTTTGTCTGTGTGAAGGGAAAATAAATGGGGTGTACCCCAGGGTGTAACCCAGGGTGTACACCAAGAAGGATTCTATTTATATTAGTAATAAAAACCATTAGTACAAAAAAAATTCTGATAACTTAAGACTTCAATGAGATGTGCATAAAATTGAAAAGTTTCAGAGGAATATAATAATTCGTTAACTCCACAAAGATGTAAACTCCCCAATTAAATAAATAAAGAATACTAAAACTAATACGTGATAGAAAACAAATAAACCGATTTCACCATCCACCGACAAAGAAATAATAGAAAATCTAGTTTGTCCAGTCACCAGAAAGAAGCAATGATATGAGTTTTCTCGTACTTAAAATATGTGTAAATAATATATATAGTTTTAGTACGAGCATCATCTCCAAAGGTACGAAAAAAGAGAATTAAGTATTACCAATAAATAAATTCAGGAATTCAAAATAAATAAATGTGATGCACAAGATTTGATTTATGGAACTAAAATAGTGCGAATAAAAAGCTAAATTAAAGGGGCTCTTTCTAATTAATGACAGAAGGGAAACAGAGATGGACTCCGGAGGCAACTAGATTTCGGGACTGAACAGACTTAATCGCACGAAAATTATTTAATTGAGTAACGCAGATCAATATCGTTGAAAGAATCGAGCGAATAACAAACATATTCGTCGATTGATTCTAGTAATAATTAATATATGAAACAAAACCAATTGATTCTTTAAGTAATGCTCAAATATTAATATGAGATATAAAATAGAAATGTAATTAATATTCAACGAAGATGATTAAAGAAAATAACTCACAGCTTACAAATCATAAACTTTAATGTAGCAAAACCGAGATGGAAGAGTTTAGCTCCTCATTTGGAAACTAAACATACTAGAAACATATAAGAAAGTAGGACTGGGTCCGAAAAATTGAAAAGCGAAAACCGAATCAAATCATACCGAACCGTAGCCAAATAAAACCGAACCGCTAACAAACCGAAACTGAATGTAAAAAACCGAACCGAGCCATAGTTGTTTGGTTCGGTTTTGGTTTTTACCCTTCGAAACCGAACCGAACAAACCGAACTAATAAAATATAAAATTTATTTGTCAATTGTTATGCATTAATTCGAACTAATCCTAATATCATTAATAGTCTTTGGTTTTCTTGTGCTAGAGAAATAATGTTTATGTTATGTTTATTTTAGATTAGTTTAGTTTATAAATTCATTTACACATTCATTGCCTTTAATAATGTAGCTATACTGAATGATGATAATATGTTTTTACTAGTTGTTAGTATTGATTAATTTTTATTTTTATTTAACTTAAAGAACTCATATTGATGAAACAATAAATATCAGAAATTGATCTAAATAGGAGTAAAAACTTTTTGAAATTCCAATATAGGACTATCATGTTATTTATTCCTTGAACATGAGTAATCTGCCAAATTTGAAAGAAAAAATGCCATGTTTAAAGCTTAGTAATGTCAAACTTGGCAGAAATTTATTTCTATCCAAGGAATAAAACATGATAGTCCTATTTTGGAATTGGAAAATGTTTTTGCTCATATATAGGGAATTCTCTCAACAAATATTCATCTCAGATCAACTATATCACATAGAACGTATATACTCATGAACTGTTTTTTACTAGTCACAAACAATGTAAATTAATAATATATACTTCCTCCGTTCTTAAATAAATGCAACGGTCAACATTTCACACTTGTCGAGACACAACTTTGACCATTAATATAAATCATTTTGTATTAGTAAAAAAATTAAAAAAATTAGATTATAAAAATTTACAATGAGACAAGTTTAACAATATTTTTTTCATAAAATAATATTATTACATTAATAAATAAAACGTAGTCAAAGTAGAACATGTGAATAGTGTAAAAGTCAAAATGTTGCATTTATTTAAGAACGGAGGTAGTATACTTTTATCTCTCTCGCAGTCTCGCATACTCATATAATTCAAGACATATTTATTTATTTTCATTTTTATTTTATTTATTGTACTGTGCTTGCATTCTTTATGTTATATGTTTGATCCCTCAAAGTATTATATCAATTTTAAATCAAATGATATTTTTTTTGGTAAAAAACCGAAAAAACCGAAACCGAATCAAAACAAACCGAACCAATCAAACCGTGGTTGCGAATTTTGGAGTGTGAAACCGAACCGAAACCGAACCGAAACCGAACCGAACTTTTTTACTTTGATTCTATAGTTGGTTTTAGGTCAAAACTGAACCCACCCCTATAAGAAAGTACTTAACTAAAATGAGCTTAGAAGTATATAGGAATTGATGATTAAATGGGAAGGAAAATGGGTATATTTATAGGTGTTTGGAGTTGGCCGGGTATATAAGATACCCGATCAGGTAACAGACGAATCTTCACAAATATTGCTCCCATTGCATGGTCATTTCTTCTCGGATTTGATTGAGACACTCGAATCAAGTAAATCCCTGATCGGGTATATGTTATACTTACCTGATGTGAGTTTTCTCGCACTTAAAATAGTTTATAGTAAAGGGTAGAAGTACGAGTATCGTCTCCACACGGACGAACACAAGGGAATTAACTAAATGCAGCGATAAAACGGAAATAAAATAAAAAGCAATTGTGCGAGATTTGACTGATTGGAAAATTAAAATGCGATTAACGAATAAAAAGCATGATTTCTTCCTAATTAACGATAAAGGGAACAAGGATTGATTCCGGGGTAACCAGATTTCTGGCAGATCAGGCTTAATTACATGGAATTAATTTAATTGAGTCTAGCTAATTAATCATTACTAAGTTCTTACTACTGTCGCGGCGTATAGTACAATAACTTAGGGGATCAGGCTGATCTCTCATGCGACAGGTTCCTAAATTATTGCCAAGACGAGCGAGCTTACGGCCCCTTAATCGCTACTAATCTCTCAGCGAGCGATTAAGAGCCCGTTTGGTAGCACAAAAATCGGCTGTTTTGGCTGATTCTGCTGCAATTTATGAAATTCTCGCTGAAGTAGTTGCATTGGCTGATTCTGCTGATTTAAGAAAAAATTATTTTTAAAATATATTTTATTTATAAAGTAAAGAAAAAGTTATATGTAAAAATAGCAAAAATGGTCATCTACAGAAACTTCAGCCAATACTGTCAGAAAAGTAACTTCAACCTTACTTTTTCTGCTTATTACACAATTCAGCGCATGAAACTAAAAGTTACGTGTTAGGTGAAAAAGTTGGTTGATAAGCCTGATAAGCCGAAAAACAGTTTTGCCAAACAATCTTTAAGTGTGTGTGAATGTGTCCTAGAATAAACTAGATCTCTCTTAATTTATTCTACAAGCAATAGTAATTCTAACGGTCGTTCCAGGTTTCAAAAGATATCAGTTAAGTTATTCAAACACAAATTAAACAATATTCATGCAATTAATCCATCAAGAAACTAGCCATACATCATCATCAACCCTTCATTAATCCCAAATCCCTAATTAAATTACTCACAACTCATAATTGATGAATCAACAGAATTGTGATGAATAGAAATAATTGTTATTAATTAAAAAGATGGAACTTACAAATAATCTCTGGGTCTTGAACAAAATAGCGGAAAACAACGTAAAACTCCCCCCTAGACCTCTATATGAAGTTCGATCGAAACTGGGATTTACGGAGGCAGGCATGATGCGAGACACGATCGTGCCTAAGACCGTGCCTCCAGAGTAAAGGCAAGCGTTTCGGGCAGGCACGGTCGTGCCTCCCTCCAGGCACGATCGTGCCTGGCCTCCAGTAGCTAGGTACTTGTTTCTTTACAAGCACGGCGTGCCCGTTTGTTAGGCACAACTGTGCCTTACTTATCTCTTCGAATTTGACTATGCTTTCTTCACCAACGTTGTAGCTAATAAAGTCTTCTATCCATAACAACTTGCAAAACTAGATTTGAATCATCGAATCAAAAGATATGAATAAAATGGTGGAAAGTCGCATTCTGAAATCTCAACAGAGATCATCTGACTTCTTCGTATGTTTTGGAAAGGCTGCACACCACTTTCCACCCTTATTATTATATTATTTATTTTATTTCATTTATTAATTAAATATTAATTAAATAGTAATAATAATAATAATAATAATAATAATAATAATAATAATAATAATAATAATAATAATAAAATAACAACAAGAGAAAGGATAGGGAGTAGCTTTAGCCGCTACCCTACCTTTACTCCATATATTATTATTATTATATTTATTATTAGTTTAATTTTTCTTTTAATCTAATTCCAAAATGTATTAAAAGAAAACATCAACTTTATTTAATTATAAATACATCTTAATTAAGTATAATAAATCTAATTTATCACACTTAATTAATTCTATCAAATAAAATAATCCTTCAACATGATGGATTAAATATATTAATCTAATTGATATTTAACCCATCTTATTTTCAGCATTATGAATTAAATATTATTTAATCCAATTAATAATATTTAATTCCTTCTAACAATTCAATCGGAAGATATAATCACTTGTTGTGTGACCCATAGGGCCTTATATATTAAGCACTAATCAAATCAAGGTCTTAGCAAAATACCTAGACGATTTACCAGACAAACTTAATATATAAGATACGGTCCTTTCATTCAGCGAACATTCAACTAAGTCTAGAGCTTGATATTGTGTCTATTCCATTAACTTAGTCTCTGCCTTTCAATCTTTCTAGATGATCCATAACGATCATATTCGATATTCAAAACGAATATATCTTTGCATTGATCAATGACTTTATGATCCATCTAAATATGAGAAGTTGAATGTTCTCTCTTAATCTATTACGAGGAATAAATCGTTTCTTGGCTCAACTACTACTCCATGTGCTTCATGATGCATCCAACACATCAGGATCGGCTTTAGCATTTTAGATGCCCTAGGCGGAAAAAGCTTAACATTCACACATCATCCCGAGTCAAATTTTTATTTACTCATCATATAACAATGTGATGTTTGATAACATTGAAATTGGTTTGGTCGGTTGCTTATGCTGAAACTTATGAAATTCTAGCTAAAGTGGCTGGATTGGTTTGATCATCTACCATAACTTCAGTCAATCCAGTCAGAAAAGTAACTCCAGCCCCACTTATTTTGATTATTACACATCTCATCACATGAAATCAAAAGTTACGAGCTCAATACCTACATATTCATATATATATATTAGGGAGTGTAAAATTCACAAATAAATATGTATGTCAACCTAAAAGGCTAAAATTAACAGATAAAATTATAAATGGTTAGTGACAAAATAACTAATCTAACAAACATGAGAAAAAGCGATTGAGGAAAATTCAAAAGTAAGATTTTAACAACACACATAAAAAGAAAGCAAACCATACGACTAATTAATTATTCAAAATAGCATTTCTTATTAACAAAACGGTGCATTTAAGTTAAAATTTTACAATTATAAAGTTAATTAACAAAAAAAATCATAAAGTAAACTAGGAATTAGCTTAAGTATATGAATGGGTGGATAATCCATATTCATTTAACACACTACGTTTATTAATTATAAAATGTTTTTTGAGGCCCTCTAAAATTTGAGGCCCTAGGCAAATGCCTGGCCAAACTTGGCCCATGGCCGGCTCTGCAACACATGTCGTGTCTACCCCGATTGGAGTGCAAGCGTTGGTCATGGTCAAAGTACATCACTCCGCACATGTAGTATATATGTATTGACCTCAAGTCGGAGGACTATTACACTACTCTATAGTCTATACGCCGATAATCCCATAGACACATGAATAGAACTTATCAAATGGTTTCTTTGTGGGTATGCAAATATTCTCTAAAATATCTATATGACCATTATGAATTACAGGAACTCATAGTTGTGAGATCAACGAACTATACTTTCTAAAAGTATGATGCAGTCCACATACCAATCTTATCGCATATCATCAATATCCCTTTCTTGATGATCATTGATTGGGGATATTTTAGGGCCTTGTGTTATATTATATAAGCTCCCACTTACTTATTAACAACATAAGTCCAAGGGAACACAATTATGAATAAGACATGACAATTGAAATGCTTAATCATCAATGTGTAATACCGTATATATCAAATATATAAAACTGAATGTGATCAAGTATATATATTTCTAAGAAGTGATTGTCGCTAGGACATATATACTAACATGAATGCCATTAAGTTGCGCAAACCTTTAAATTCTCGAGTATATGTAGGCAGCACATGATCTTCATAACTCTCATCAGCACGGAAGTGAAGGATGAAACTCACATTCTCTTTGGGTGGACAGAGAACATGAGTCAAAACACCTATAAAAACACCTCATTTGCTTCCCATTTAATCACCAATTCACATACTCTCTTAAACTCAGTTTAGAATAATATTTCTTTATGTTTTTCTAGCATGTTTAGGCCCCAAATGAGGAGCTAAACTTCCATTTCTTGGTGTTTCTCTTGAAATTTGTTGATTATTAATGTTGTGAGTTATTTTCTCAACTTCTTCCCTTGAATATTAATTCTTCCCTTAATTTATCTCTATATTAATGTTGGGGGGTGTTGCTAAGATAACAATTAATTAACATCTTGATATTGCTGATGGTTTCACAAGTACGTAACTTTGGTTTATTAATGCACGGTTGTGATGTGACACTCTGAAATTTTGAAAAAATAAAAATAAAAAATAAATAAATAAATAAATAAATAAATAAATAAATAAATAAATAAATAAATAAATAAATAAATAAATAAATAAATAAATAAATAAATAAATAAATAAATAAATAAATTTATTAGATAAAATGTAAGAAGTGGCATTTTTATGATAATTATTTTGAACAAACAAAAGTGACATTTTTTCGCACACATGAGAAGCTGGCATGGAGATATAGTTTTAATGATAATATATTAACACCTAGTTGACTTTTTCAACTATATATGTACGTAATACTCCACTTGTGTATTACCATAATAGTAAGACTCCGTATATATACTTAAGCTAATAATAATATTTCTACCGCAACATTAATGCAAACCATGTATAATTCCATGCTTGTATTCAAAACGAATCAAAACTTTCCTTGTAACCGAAGTACTGGTGACCGGCATTATGCAATACACATTATATTCACGTTTATGCGTATATCAAACATGGAAACCTGATAAATGAAATTTAATGCAAAAGGTTTGTAACTGATGGAAATTATACGGCAAACATGGCTAGATACATTAGGTATGTGGCCTGCGATTCCTACGCCGTATAACAACGAACTTCCGCACAAAACCAATCGGATAAAACGTAACCTAATTGGATAAGCTCCAAGATGACCTACACCCTTCAACTATAAATAGCAGCTTCGCCCTACGGTTCTTTCATTCACAATATATAGCCGCAAGAGATATATACCTACTAGTATATGCGTATACATATATATCCAAACTATCAACCCTTCGTTTTAGCCGTAAACCAGAACTGTAAACACCACAAAGATCATCCCCTTTGTGAATGGAAGCCAACGAAAGTGGAATCACTGAAAATGACCGTGAAACAAGTGAGAACAAGCTCGCCGGAGTAGCCGCCGGGCTGTTTTCGCTTTGAAGGAGCAGCCTCCGTCAGAAGAAAAAGTTTCCGTTGGACCTGAACACCGACGTCTCCGTCTCCAAACGACTCCCTTGCCACTTCTGTATCGTCCTCCTAACGGCCGTAGGTATGTCATCGAATTTATGCGTTGTCCGGCGTGTATACATGAAGAAGACGACCAAGCTCGGTCTCTTCCTTGTAATTGAACTGGGCTGAGTTTATATAATATGGCCAGACTATTTTAAACTTAGTTCTGGACTGAATCTTAATAATCTGAATTCTGGCCTAACTAGTTAATGCGGAGTTATAACCTGCTAGGCCATAAAAATTAGTACGGTTATGCTGTAATTAATGACTTGGATATTTAACAAGTATTATATAGATTAAACTGATGATGATTTAACATAATTAGAGTAATTGATAATGGCCGAATTAAAAGTACGATTTAATGATAAGGTGGATTAAGAAATAAGTGGAAAGGTTAATAAAAATAATAAATTAGTAAATTTGAATAACCAATAAAAAGGGAAATCGGGGAAATCATTACAAATAGAATTAGTAACTAATTATGTCATCTTAACTACAAAGGTGATCAGTTAGAGACAAGAATAGAGGAGGATAACTAGGAGCTTCAAGACTTAAGGTAAGTTTCTCTGCCAATCCAAAATTGTTTCCTCGTATTATATGCTTATTATGCGTTATGTGATTATGTGTGAATTGTGAATTATGAGTATGTGATTTTGAGGAATACAAATTAAGAGTACTTTTTGGGGTATTAAATATTTTTAAATACCTTTGAGACTAACTAGAGAGATTGAGAAGTATTTTTGAAGTATATCTTAATTCAAGATAAAAGTAAAGATTTTATAAGAGGTGAGCACCGCGGGAGAAATCTGCGGTGTCGGTTTTCCACATCCGGATAAATGTGGAGGGTGATTAGGGCTGTTATTACTAAGAAGTACAGTTTGAGTTTAAAGTAACATTTGGATCTATGATCCCTTTTAAGAAGAAGTTATAGTAGTAGTCCCTAATCATTCAGAGATATCTTATTCAGGGGTAGTTGGTAGACTGAGTCCCGATTACTCGTGACGATTTACTACTCGGAGGGCTTGGAATCCCTTTTTGGGGGTGTGCACACTTAAGGTAGTCGTTTCGTTTCCACAAGAGCAGTTGTGGTACCGGCACTTGTTTGGGGTGGCCGTCCGTAACCACGGTCCACCGGGCTCAGTCGAAAGGTTGAGCACCGCCCTTCTAAATTACTAGGAAGTTAGAGAAGAAGTGATTTTTGAGATAATCAAAGAAGAAGAGAATTTTTATGGAGTGTGTTATTTTTATATAGTATTATATAAAAATCTATTTTTGCCAAACCTGATTATTTTACGGGGTTGGGTAGTACTTACTTAGCTCTAAAGCTAATTTTTGTTTTCTTTCTTTGTTTTGTTTCTGCACGATATTTGTGCAGGTGATGATGGTTATGTTGACTGCTGAATGCATGCGCCTGAGAGCGAGTTAGAAGTTGCCTTAGTTAAATTTAGTCTTGAAATAAACATTTATTATTTAGTTTTATTGTTTTGTTTTAGTTGCCTGTGCATCCGGTTGAGAGATGACCGGATGTGGCGGTAACACCCATTTCCCTATTTAGACTTCCGCTGTACTCTTTAAATTTTATTATCAATAAATAAAAGTTTTATTTCAATCATATCAATGTTTTTGGGCGGGAAATTTGGGGGTGTTACATGTGATTAATAAATTTAAGAGGGATTAATTGTGTTGGTTAAACCGAAACCGTTGTGTTAAGGTTATCAATCTCAATTGATTTCATCAAGGAGTTAAGAGATTAATGCTACTATCAAGTCGGTATATGGTCGTGTTCTATACGTGACTAATAGTAAGAGTTATTAATGAACGGTCGTTGTTAATAACTACCCTCGATGAATTGGAGATACTCCTCGATTGAGTATTCGAGAGGGGATAAGTTATAGATACTACCTCTGTCCCGTTGGAATGTTCCCGTTCGGTTTACGATGCTTGACTGACGATAAAGCAACTCGATCCCTGTTCACACTCCGCTTATTTTTAGTAAATAAAATTTACATATTCAGAAACTACATTAAAACCACTACAAAGCCTGATCAAGAAAAGTTCAATTTGATAAAAATTTTATATATGAAGTAAAAGATTAGGAGTGACCTAAGTTGACCAATGAATAGTGAACGGGAACATTCCAACGGGACGGAGGGAGTATAACAATGATCGACTAAAATACATCAACAAGTGGAAAATAGCAAGATCAAGTTTTTTTTTTTTTTTTTGAATTAAATCACATATAAGTTGTTCATCTTGGTGTTTAAATTAATTAAACTCCAACAACCCCAAAACCCTCCTTTTATTTACTAGTTTCATAAAAAGAGAATTAGTTCTTACCCTGTGGATACAAACTCTACTTCACTATACTACGTATTAGTGCTACTGTGCTAGTATTGAATTTATTTTGACGCCCCGTGACCATTGCTCTAAAACTCGCTAGGGGCTAGTCAGGCGCTTGAGGGGCGCCTAGCGCCTAGGCGGCCGACTAGGCCGTTTTTTTTGGCCGACTAGGCCGATTTTTTCGCTGACTAGGCCTCTACAGTTAGGTCCGACTAGGGCGCCTAGGCCGATTAATCGGTCCGCCTAGGTCAATACGGATAAGAAGGGTGAACATTTTGTGGTGTAGGGGAGTAATGTTGATGAGGAGTGTAAGGAGGATAGAGTGTATATGGTGAATATTCCGTGGAAAAAAAGGATGACACCCCATCCCTGATGGGCCCCCAACACCGACCGGACGACACGATGGGAGGATGTAAATTGGACTATAATCACAATCTGACAGATAAAGAGTGGGGCTCTGTCCCCGGTACTTGCAGAAGCACTATGCATTTTTCAGCATAGTAACCCCTCATCGCAGTTGCCGGCATTTTTCAGTGAATATTCCGTGGAGGTTTGAGGGAATGGTGTTCCTCCAGGAATTGGGCTGAATGAGTTCATCTCATGCCTCTTAAGAACAAGTAACTAAAAGGTTAGAACAGAAAAATCCTACAGAAAAACTGAAACAAATAGCTGAAATTAAGTAATCCTTAAAATCGACATCGTCCCCGGCAACGACGCCAAAAACTGATGTGAGTTTTCTCGCACTTGAAATAGTTTGTAGTAGAGGGTAGAAGTACGAGTATTGTCTCCACAGGGACGGACAAAAGGGAAATAAGAATGAACTAAATTCAGCGATTGAACAGAAATAAAATAAAAAGCAATTGTGCGAGATTTGACTGATTGGAAAATTAAAATGCGATTAACGAATAAAAAGCTTGGTTTCTTCTTAATTAACGACGAAGGGAACATGGATTAATTCCGGGGTAATCAAATTTATGACAGATCAGGCTTAATTACATGAAATTAATTTAATTGAGCCTATGTAATCATTACTAAGTTCTTACCGTTGTCGCGGCGTAGAGTACAATAATTTTGGGGACCAGACTGATCTCTCATGCGACAAGTTCCTAAATTATTGCCAAGACGAGCGAGATTACGGCCCCTTAATCGCTACTAATCTCTTAGCGAGCGATTAAGTGTGTGTGAATGTGTCCTAAAATAAACTAGAACTCTTTTAATTTAATCTACAAACAATTGTAATTCTAACGGCCATTCTAGCTTAGGTTACAAAAGATATCAGTTAAATTACTCAAACACAAACTAAACAGCATTCATGCAATTAATCCATCAAGAAACTAGCCATACATCACGATTAACCCTTCATCAATCCCAAATCCCTAATTAAACTACTCACAACTCATAATTGATAAATCAACATAATTGGGATGACTAGAAATAATTATCATTAATTAAAAATATGGAACTTACAAATAATCTCAGGGTCTTGAACAAAATAGTGGAAAGCAACGTAAAATCTCGTCCATAAGCCTCTCAATGAAGTTCGTAACCCCAAAATAGGGGTATGGAGGCCTTATTTATAGAAAACAATTGAATTCGGGCGAAACTCAGATTTCCGGAGGTAGGCACGGTGCCAGGCAGGTAGTGCTGGACTCGGGCCGGGCGGCCCGGCCCGGAACCGGCCCGGCCTGGTTACTGTTTGGCCCGGCCCGGGGCCCGGTGGGTCCCTCGGTTCGGTTCGGCCCGGCCCGGCTGCTGGGCAGTTCGGGCCCGGGCCCAGGTTTTCGTGAACCGGCCCGGCCGGTTCGGGCCCGGTCCGGGCCGGATTTTAATTTTTTTTTTTGAATTTTTTTTAAGTTTTAGGTTGGATTAGGTATTTTGGGCCATTTGAGGTGGTTTGGGATGGTTTGGGGTTGAGGGGGAGGGGTAGGGGATTAAATAGGAGAACAAAAAAAAAAAATTATTGGGCCGGTTCGGCCCGGTTTGGCCCGGAACCGGGACCGGAACCGGCCACCGGCGGTTCGGGCTCGGGCCTCCCTTTCCTGGCCCGAGGCCCGGCCGGGCCCAGGCCCGAACCGGCCCGAGTCCAGGTCTACAGGCAGGTAGGCACGATCGTGCTTGAGACCATGCCTCCAGAATAAAGTCGCACGTTTCAGGCAGGCACAGTCGTGCCTTCCTGCAGGCACGATCGTGTTTGGCCTCTAGGCACGATCGTGCCTGGCCGCCAGGCACGATCGTGCCTGGCCTCTAGCGTAGCTAGGTTCTTATTTCTTCTACAGGCACAACGTGCCTGTTGGTTAGACACGACCGTGCCTGGCTTATTTCTTGGAATTTGACTATGCTTTCTTCACCAAAGTTGTAGATAATGAACTCTTCTATCCACCACAACTGGCAAAACTGGATTTGAATCATCCAATCAAAATATATGAATAAAATGATGGAAGGTCGCATTCTGAAATCTCAACGGAGATCATCTGACTTCTTCGTCTGCTTTCACTTCTCTCCTCTCATATTCTCGCAATAGTGTCTTCATATGATTTGTAGCTTTTGAAGTTGGCATTCATATGGAACCTGAACCGTGTTCTTTGGATGTTTCTACAAAACGATATTCATAAATGACCGACAGAAGGTCACCCTGAACCGTCTTCATACGTCTTCTTTTGATCTCGTAGCCACTCCTAGAGCTCTTTTGTCATAAAAACTTCGTCGTAAACCTCCCGGTGACCTCTAAATCTCTCGATTCATTCTCAAATGCATCTCGAATCATCCCGATTTCTTCTCAATCTCCGGTGCTGGGCTTAAATTCCCTTATTTGACTCCAAACAATACAAAACTTGAATCAACACCCGATAACTATGATTTGAGCTAAAAATGAGACTCGTGACACAAAATAATTAGGAAAACCATCAAAAACCGATCTAAACACGCATCGAATGTGTGTCTAAATACAGACTTATCAGTACCCGACAGAGTATATAACTTATTTTCCAAATAAGAGCTGATATTATAATAGGTTTAGAAGAATGTTCCAAAAAAAAATTATTTTCCAAATCTTCACTTTATTTTTTTCCCTTGCACTTTCCTTGACCTTCCAATGATCCTTTTGATAATCTTTACCTGATTTAAACTCAGGATTATCCTAATCTTAACTTATTACAAACAACTAAGAAAAAAAAAGTATTACACCAAAAGTGTCTACTTTCCTAAATAACAACAATTAAAACCAATTAAAAATTACAAACATAAACTGTCACGCCACGGACCTACCCGGACACGTCAACAACTGCCGTACAGTACGAATAGTCAACCACAGTCACACATACCCATAGTATACTAGACGTCATGAATATCATTCGCACATTGTACACCCATAAACAAACATAATGTAAAATATTCATTATAGCACCGGAAACAATATTACAAGTGTTCAAGTCACACTTGGCAAACTTGGGCATACAAGTCCCCAAACAGTTTATCAGAAAATATTATTCATGAGCATTATTATCAATGTTTGAAAACAGAAATGGAGGAAGCACGAACCACGTATTCGATCCTATATCCTTCCCGAAGTCACGAGTATTGGTAGCAAGCTCAACTTCTACCTTAAACTGTGATGTGACCTCGATCCCCCTAGGGGAAGTTAGTACTTTGAAGCATTTGAAAAGTACAATGATAACTACACTGTATATAATCAATGTTTCAATTCCTAAGACTCTCAAATATGGTGATATCATAATATAATGATAATTCTCATTTACCCCTTATTATCTTTATAATAAGTTAATTAATTTGTCGGCACACGGCCCCCTTTTTATATTTCATTTCATTCATCGTTCGCACGACACAACCCGTAAATCTTATCAATCATGCGAGATTTGTCACTGCTGTCAGAGGCCTCATCGAGTTTTCGGGCCGGTGCCCAACATCCCGCCTGTGGACTCATACACATCGTCCCGTAGGAAGGTAAGGTTCATTCGAGGTCCTATCTTAAGTGTTTCCGCAATCGGGAGTCTCGTAAGATCTTCGGCTCGGACTTCACTCCTACACGTGATACCATAATAGAACGTATGTTATGGCATGAACAGAATGATTTATTCCTTCCATACTTTGGAGAATATATAATAATGTACATGTAAACAAGTATTATAATCTGGGCCGCACATATTGGGCCAAGCCTATACAACATAAATATACCAAATACTCCGTATAAGATAAGTATATGTACAACGCATTAGTTTCACCTGAGTACCCGGCAGCGGGCTGACATGCCGCGTAGTTCCAAAGGCCAATGAGGTTGCTGACAGGCTACCTATTAGTCCTAATAACCTCAAGTGCCGAGTAGCACCAGTAATAAATTACTGAGATCACAAGGCTACCAGACAACGACACGAAAAAGGAACCGGCAAATTAAACACTCAAGGGGCACAAAATAACAATTATAGGTTCAAACTGCTAGCCGACAGATGCGCAAAACCAGAAGGTACCACAAATCTATAACATGCAGGTATCAAATCACACATGCAAGCACAGATCCACACACAGGAGTGAAGAGTATGCACCCGGGATTCGTCAGACACAACTGAAGGCTATACCAAGCAAGTAGACAACATAATCAATGCGGGAAAAGGAGATAAAAACGAGTAAACACATATTCACATGCCAAACCGAAGGCAGCCGACGCCCTAGGGTGTTTTAGTTAATTTACCTACGCGAGAGCCAGAGGAGGGGTATCTCGACTCACTAAACAGCGGAGGTCTTCCCATTGGAGGGTGGCGAAGGAGCTCTAGGGTGCAGTAGTGGATGACACAGAGATCGATCCGTCTCTAATATCATTGTCAGGTTTTCACTTTTCCCGCTCAGACCACACTCTACAGATCACATAAACCACCATCAAGCACTAGAAGGGATGGTGCAGTCACACTTATTATAGCCCAACCATCTCAATGCACATCACATAGAAAGAGCGGAAGAAAAGAGAGAGTATGCCCGAAGGGACCAGAGATGAGAACTGTTCGAACAATCTCTCTCTAATTCTCTCTCTCTAACTCTCTCTCTAACCTCTCTCTAAGTAAACGGACAAAAGACCTCTAATTTGAAAGAGACGAAGAGAGTCTTGGGTACCAAGAACTAGAGGAAGCCATAACAGAGGGTTCCGGAACAACACAAGCGAGAACAACATGCATGGGCCAGATGAATGGATGCAGCAAATGGACCCAACGAAGGTAATAGAGGGCTGCCAAGGCCTTAATGGGCCAATACCTCCACAGTTAACATTATATATAATTGCAACAAACAATGAAACATTACATCGAAAAAGTATGAATATTCATATATGAAAATTTTAGTTTCACGTAAATTCATGATGTCATACCCTTTGTGCCGCATATTTCAATTTCACCTAATGCGTCACATTTGAATTTCACGTAATGCACATTGAATTTCACATAATACAATCTAACATTCTAGATTCATTCTTATTTCTCTCGATCATATGATTCATATTCTCATTTGAAGAGAATTTTGTATAACATTGTGATATATGTAGAGACTAACATATACTCTGTCTGAAAACTAGTCTCACACGTGTGTGTCTCTGTTAAGTTAGCGTAACAATGCCTTTATTAGCGGCATACGTAACCGACCGAAGAATCTTCAACTTGTATGCATTATTGGGTAATGCTTTCCATACATTTGTAGCCATGGATGCTCTATAAAGATATATTTCAAAAACAAGATAGATTGTTAAAATTGAACAATTATTTAATTTGAAAAATTGCTCACTAGAGTAAAAGAAAACCCAATTATAGTAACATGATATTTTTTAGAGTTCACATGGTTTATTATCAGCTCTCACTAGCACTATTTTATTTACTACGTACTACCTCCGTCCCAATTTAGTTAGCCAATCTTGACTTTTCCAGTCAAAGCTGGTAAACTTTGACCAATTATTTTAACTAATATATTTATAAAAAAATTAATACTTTTATACTTTTATAATAGTATTTTTAACAAAGAACATTTTTCATATAATTTTTATATTATTAATATTTTCTCTATATAGATATATAATCAATCAAAGTTAGGTAACATTGACTTGAAAAATCAAGTTTGGCTAAGTAAATTGGGACGGAGGGAGTATTACATATAAATAAAAATGCATTTCTTATTCCTCTAACATTGTTCCTTTTGCAGCACACCGCTAACTTTCTCTCATTGGTATAAAATATTACCTAATAATAATACGTAGTGATAATTACTCATAATAATGATGATGATGATGATAACCTAAGAGGATTTTTTTAAAAAAGAAATTGAAATATCCATATAAATAAAATGAAAATGGGAAAACTGTCAAATAGGTCCTCGAACTTTCATAAAAAAGTCAATTAAGTCCTTCTATAGGAGGTTCTGTCCGGCCGTCGCGACTTGGGGCAGTTCCCGGGGGAATTTTTTGATGAAATTTTTTGAGCATTTTATTCACCAAGTCTAGTTTACTCATACCGAATTTCAGCTAAAAATTCAACCGGGAACACATTCAAATTAATTCTTGAAGATAACTGCGCATTTTTGCGTTCTCGAATTAATTTGAATGCGCTCCCGATTAAATTTTTAGCTGAAATTTGGTATGAGTAAATTAGACTTGATGAATAAGATGCTCAAACAATTTCATCAAAAAATTCCATCGGGAACCGCCCCAAATCGCGACGACCGGACAAAGTCTCCTATAGAAGGACTTAATTGATTTTTTAATGAAAGTTTGAGGATCTATTTGACTGTTTTCGTAATACACATTCAGATTAAACAATACTAAACCAAATCAGAGTGAACTGGATCAAACTAAACTGGCCAGACCATGCTAAAGCTGTTGGTAAATTTCAAATAAATGAGAGTAAATGAATAGTGATGACTAATGAGAGTAAAATGTAAACAATTGATCTATCGAGAGCTAGCTAGCACTTGACTTTCTTACTCTTTAAAATTTGAATGTATTAAAACACGGACCAATTAAGAATAACTTACCAAGAACTTCATCGGCAGTAAGTCGTTGACGTGGATCAGGTTCAAGCATTTTCTTTATAAGGTCCTTAGCATTATCAGAAATATTTGGCCATGGGTCACCATTGAAACAGACTTCAGCACGTACAACTGCTTTCAGTAATGAATCCCTATCCTCTGAATTTAGAAATTAGGATGTTTTCCCACAAAACGGGAAAAGTCAGCATGTAGTGCAAAAACAGGGGAAATTTGTAGGGTTTCTAAGAAAACGAACAAAATGCTATATTAACACATGAGCTACTCCTCGGAAAGCAAAATTCAAAATTTATTAATTTCTTTTATGTATTTTTTAAGTATTTGGAACATGGAGTTCCAAATAGAGGTTTTTAATTTTTTGATGCACCATTCGGATGATGCACTTCAAAATCTAACTTTTTTAATTTTTATTTTACCTATAGAATTTAAATTTGATATGTATGAGTAACTATTTTAATTAGGGGTGGGAAAAAGCAAACCGAAACCCGGAAACGACTCTGGATTGACCCGAATTATGATCCCGAGGTGGATTTTTTCTTTTTAACCGCCCCAAATTAAAAAAAACCGGAACGAACCTGAAATTCCGGGCTCATTGACGGACCTTAAAATATATAACCCCGTCCGGACCAATAAAAATCCGAAACAACTAGCTATAATATAAAATTAATACTCCGTATAATATATGAATATAAATTTATATATATTTCCAAATACGAAGTATATGATAATAATCACGGTGCATAAAAAATGATTTAGCAACTTTTAGTAACTACAAATATGTTCAATTTGTGTAACGTAATGATCATGAAAGTATATTTACAGCAACTCTAGTCACATTTATCTATAAATTTTATTTCGTAATATTTTTAAGAAACCTATATTATTTATTTACATGCATCTTAAATAAAATATTAAGATAATTATCTTCTTTGGATTTGAATTGTTGGTGATTTTGGAGACTAATATTTGTGTTATTATTTGCGATTTGTATTTTTGATTAATTTTGTTTGAAAATAGGTGTTAAAATAAGAAAGAACAATGAGATATTTGAAGTTCGGGTTTTAACCGACCCAACCCGAACCTGGGCTACCAAAAACTCGACTCGGACAAAATATAATGGGCTTTCTTCCGGTCTCTAATTTTCATAACCCGAGACCTTCCGGGTAATTTCCGAGTTTAACAAAAACCCGACCCAGACTGAACCGTTCCCACCCCTAATTTTAATATGTACAATTTAAATTTGTAATATTGTAACCCATACAATTCATTTGTTTTTGTAATATTTTTTAAACGTAACTCTTATAAAAAAAATTAAAGGCATGTAGCATTTTTAATTTTGTTTTGAATTTTGTTTTCAATTTTGCACTTTTAATTTTATTTTTCTTCAATCGGAAAATACAATTCCGAATTTACCCACCTCCTATTTCCCTTTTCCATTCGGAATACCCCATCTCGCCCTTACTCATTCGGAAAATGGCTTTCCGAATCCTGTTTTTTTTGTATCCTAATTGGAACTCCCGTATTTTTTCCCGTATTTTTGCGTGGTGTGTTACAAACTCCCATGATTTCGTGTGGTGTGTTAGAAACTCCCGTGGTTTCGGAATTGTCTCTACAAATTAATCATAGAACGAACTTTAAAAAGGGGAGAATACGTACATAAAAAATGGGAAAATAGTTTGTTGAGACGATATGGCCGGTAAAAATCATTAGCGATTATTAAGATGGCAAGTCATCAGTCCCTTCGGGGACATCCGATAAAATTGGAACGATACAGGGAAGATGACAAGTCATCCATTTCTACGTACCACGGTACAAGGAGCAATTTGGTCGAGTAGTTTGTTAGTAATAATAATAAGGCCTTTTCCTAATAAAGAAATTACCCCAAATGAGACTAAAACATGGATTAAACTCCAAAATAGGACTTTAAGTTTTTTATTCCCTAAATAGGACTCTAGATTACACTTTTGCCCTTCTCTAATTAAACCCCAATTTCTCCCTTCTCAATTCATCATTGCAATTCATCGATAGCTCTAACCCTTCTGCACTCGTCGTTGCATTCTCGCCATCGACTGGAATTCTTCGTAGCAGCTCCGCACATCACTTCCTCTTGTGGACTGCATCTCCGTCATCAGCTATGGCGTCGCACCGCAGCTCCGCCATCGACCATAGGTATCCTCCTCCCCCCCTTTCTTCTTCTTCTTCTACTTCCTTTTCCTCTTTCTCTTCCTCTTCCTCTTCCTCTTCTAATCCTCTTCAAACTTTTGGTCCTCTTTTCTCTTCTTCTTTAAATTTTTTGGATTTGAATTTTATTTAGGCTAAAGGGTCAAATAGGTACATGAACTAACCTAAAGTGTTCAATTAGCCCCTTATATAGGAGTTTCTGCCCGGACGTCGCCAATTGGGGCGGTTCCCGGTGGAATTTTTTGATGAATTTTTTTGAGCATCTTCTTCATTAAGTCTAGTGTACCCAGACCAAATTTCAGCTAAAAATTCATCTGGGAAGATAGTCGAATGATTTTCTGAAAAATTAAACAGCGCAGTACATTTCGGAAAACATTCGACTTCCTTCCCGGTTGAATTTTTAGCTAAAATTTGGTATGGGTAAACTCGATTTAATGAAGAAGATGCTCAAAAAATTTCATCAAAAAATTCCACCGGGAACCGCCCCAATTGGCGACGTCCGGGCAGAAACTCCTTTATAAGGGGTTAATTGAACACTTTAAGTTAGTTCATGTACCTATTTGACCCTTTAGCCTTTTATTTATTATTTCGGACTTTTTGGATTTGAATTTTATTTATTCAGTAAAATGCCACTTTTATAATCTGAGAATGTCAAAATTATTGGTTATTTGAAAAAAAATGTCACGTTTGTGGCAGTTTATTTACTAGGATGACAATCTGAAAATGTCACTTTTGTTTTGAAAATTTCATGAAAGTGACATTATTACTCTGGAAATGTCATTTTCTTCTTTGAAATTGTCACATTAGCAAATGTAATGTCATGAAAGTGACATTATTACAAATCAGTGTTCAATTAAAGATCAACTATGTCATTTTTCAGATTGAAGTGATTAGAACAATAATATGAATCTTTTAAAAATAAATTACTTAGGATTATAAAAACTTGCAAATCCAAAAGAAGAAGAAACTAGAAGACCTATAGAAGAAGAAAACGAGGGAGCTTGAGAAGAAATTAAGAGATGAGCAGAAGAAAAAGATCGATGAAGAAGAAACTTACAATTACCTAGGGAGCCGTTCATCCGTGCATCGCAACTCGCAAGCGACCTTCATCGCACCTAGCGAATCGTTGCAGCAGGAAGTAAGAAGGCTATTTTTGTCCTAATACAAATCATTAGTCCTATTTAAGAAATTTAAAACAATATGTCCTATTTTTGCAATTCTACCTTCTTTTAGTCCTATTTAGGTAATTCTCTCTTCCTAATATTACTCCCTCCGTCCCGTTAGAAGGTTCCCACTTTCCTTTATTTTTTGGACGTCCCATTAGAAGGTTCTCATTTCCATTTTAGGAAACAATTAACAATCTTAAGTGACAAATTAATCATCAAATATTAAAAATAATACATTTATAACATCACAGTTATCGATCAATACTAACTACATTATAATATATACCTATTAAAATCATTTCTCAAAATATACTTGAAGTACTTTATTTAATTATCACCCAAATAACCGTGCCGTTTTGCTATGAGAACCTTCCAACGGGACAGAGGTAGTAGTGTAGTACTAAAGTAAAGCCAATTTAAAAAAATGTGGGGGTTTTTCCACAAATATTACTAAAATAAAACATGTTTACAAAAATATGACTACGGAGTATTAGTTACTACAATGATATGACATAGTAATTAAGTATAAAAATTGAACATAAGTTAGTAAAGTTACTATAATTTCATTACTACTCTAGTCACTAGTCACATTATTGTAAACAAGCTATATTTTAGTCATAAATATGTGATTATTTAAAAAATGTGACTATTTTGTTAAAAAGACAAAAAAGTGATAAAGGTCATATAGTTGGAAAACCATGATGTCACTCTTAAAATTTTATGTCTCATATTATATTTTTATGTCACTGCCAAATTTTTACGTCACTTTTTAATATCACTATCGGTTTTCATGTCACTTTCGGATGTCAGTCCCGCCGTGAAACGTGTCACTATTCGCCAGATAATTTTATGGCGTCCTACCACCACAGCCATCTCCCCATAGACCCCCATTTCCCCTGCTCCTCCCCCGCCTCAGCACCCCAAACCCAAGCCCCTACCCCTGACCTGCCCCCAGCCACCGTAGCTAGGGTGGCTAGAGCCTTTAGTTTACCTGTCGACCGCTACCTCTGCCACCGACCACTGCCCCACCCCGACTCCCCAGCTCCCTCCCAGACCCCCAGCCCCCCCTCTGCAACACCCTCCACCCCTCGACGGCAGGCGAGCAGAGGTGGTTCGCAGAGAAGAAGAAAGGCGAAGGAGTTGCACTGGCAGGTGTAGCCTACATCGCCATCACTCTTTGTGGCCACCTCTATCGATTGAAGAATCGATGCAGGGGCTGGTCGCATCTTCGTCGCAGGGGCTGGTCGCATCTTCGTCGCAAGGGCTGGTTGTAGCTTCATCACAAACTCCAAATCTCCAATTTTCGAAGAAGGTAGGGTAGCCAGAAGACGGGACTTCGATGGAGTGCAAGAATTTTATTTCAAAATGGTCACTTTTCTATCAAGTTTTAAAATTGACATATTTTTGTCTAATGAAAGTTGGGAAATAATATTTGTGTCATTCTTTCTAACAATAATGCGGAGTATATTTGATCGTTATTGCTGTAAAAACCATGCTGCTTGATCCATTTGGCACTTTAAGTCATTGGTTTTATGTACGTTGACCCTTATGATCATATCATGTACTTTTTTTCCTTCATAATAAATCTTCTCCGTCATTTATTTATCGAGAAAAGGGGCAAATAAAGCCACGTACTAACCAAAAAAGGTCAAATAAGGTCTGTTTTAAGAGACAATGTCCGGCCATCGCCATTTGGGGTGGTTCCCGGTGGAATTTTTTGATGAATTTGTTTGAGCATCTTATTCAGTAAGTCTAGTTTACTCATATCAAATTTCAGCTAACAATTCAATCGGGAAGACATTCAAATGAATTCTTGAAGATAACTGCGCAGTTATCTTCAAGAATTCATTTTAATGTCTTCCCGATTGAAGTTTTAAGTGAAATTTGGTATGAGTAAACTAGACTTAATGAATAAGATGGTAAAAACATTTTCATCAAAAAATTCCACTGGGAACCACCCGAAATGACGAAGGCCGGACAGAGCCTAAAAAATAAGGCCTTATTTGACATTTTTTGATTAGTACAGGGCCTTATTTGCTTTTCCCTTATTTATCCGACTCGTTTTGATAAAGAACAAATAGGAAGACTTACGGACCTCCCCAAAAGGGATATTTAAAACTAAGAAGAGTGTAAAGTATGACCCCAGCGCTCCAAATATCAACCTCCGGGCCATGACCGCCCCCTTTTAAAACCTCAGGAGCCACATAAAGGGGAGTGAAGCATTTAAGATTACATGGATCACCTACACAAAATACAAAAGAACCCTTTCTTAATGTGTTTTAATCAATGTGCTAAAAAAAAGTGTTCTAATCGAAAATGCAGATGCAGATGATTTGATGATTTTTTCTAAAGGTCATTATTCATCTATTAAAATATTAGTGGATGCCTTGAACGACTTTGGATTAGCTTCGGGTCTTATGGTAAATCTTGATAGAACTAATATTTTTTTAGGTGGAAATGTCGAAAGTAGAATTCCTTATATTCTTGAAAGGGTAGGTTTTCAACAAGGATCCTTTCCGGTAAGATATTTGGGTATTCCTTTGGCTCCTTTGAACATATCTGTAGCTCAATTTTCTCCATTGATTGACAAGGTTACAGCTTATCTAGAGGCATGGAACTCAAAAACTCTATCCTATGCCGGGAAGGTTGAGTTGATTTCATCCGTTATGCAGGGGGTCCAATCCTTTTGGCTAGGTATTTTTCCTATGCCGAGGGCCATCCTTGATAGGATTACCTCCCTATGTAGACTATTTCTGTGGGGAAGTAAGCGTGCTAAGGTAGCATGGAGTGACGTGTGCTTACCAAAAAATGAGGGGGGATTGGGAATTAGGGATACAAAGGTTTGGAATAGTGCTTTACTTACTCGTACCCTTTGGAATATTCATGCTAAAAAAGAAACTTTATGGGTAAAGTGGGTACATGGGGTTTATCTTCATGGAAGAGATGTGTGGACGTTTGGGCCACACACCAAGGACTCACGGCTTATGAAGACAATTGCCAATATCCGGGATTTGATTGTTTCCAAGTTCCCTTCTTTGGACATGGCCGTAGTTCAACTTGAAAAGTTTTCCCAAAATGGGAAAATTTCTTCTTCAAAGGTGTATGATTTACTCATAATTAAAGGTACGGTGCACCCCTGGATGTCCTTTATTTGGAAGAGCTATATTCCACCTAAATTCTCTTTCAGTACGTGGCTTGCCTTCCGGGGAAGACTAGCTACGTATGATAGGTTAGGTTTTCTTGATGTGGTGAATACTTGTCATTTTTGTAAGGGTGACCCGGAAACGGTGCCACACCTATTTTTTGAATGTGCATTTAATTTACAGGGCAGGTATGGAACATGGTTCGTGACTGGCTTGGATTATCTAGATAGATGACTACACTTTCAAGTGCGGTCAAATGGATCAAGAAGGAACATCATGGAGCAAATGCTAAGGCCAAGGCCGTGAGGCTCTCTTTTTGCTACACCATCTATTGGACTTGGAGGATGAGAAATCTGATTTGTTTTGAGAAGGCCAAGACGACAGTGTTAGATATGGCTAAACATATCAAGTTTATGGTGTATAAAATCTTATATTACATGTATCCAATAGATAGGATAACATTTTGATTTTTGCTGATTCGTCACCATGTTTTGTGATGGCTAGCATGTTTGCGTAGCTATAGGTGGTTTTTGGGAGGTGACTGGGTATCCTTGCTTGGGATGACCCATACGATCTGTTTTGCTATTATACAGATGTACATATACACTTTGGATATATATATTTACATTTTATCCAAAAAAAAAAAATTCTGTATGTTAATGTATGTGTACTTTTATAAGTGAACCTAGCTAGCTCATCCCTTTTTTCCGAAAGATTGCATATATAGTATTATAGTTGATATGGTTTTTTCCATGTCTAAATAAACCTCAACCAAATTGTTTTGTTACTAAAATAATCCTTTGAAGCAAGGTTAAGTAGTGGTTCATACGACCTTAATTATCATATAATCACACTTGTGTTGTTCTAGGCAAATTAAAGTTGCAATCTACTTATGTATCCAAATAAAAGTATTAGCAAAATGATTACATTATGTCATGTTGTTAATGTTAGCTCACCGGGTTTAATGAAATCCGATATTCCAAAATCAATTGCCTTTAATGTAAAAGTTTCATCGCTACGTTCATACATTAAATTTCGAGGTTTGATGTCACGATGCATCACTCCATTCTTGTGCAGCATCTGCAATGTAAAAGCGATTCAGCAAGTATTTTTTTATTTTTTTAAAGTAGGAAGTAATTCCTAGTTACATGCAAGTTAGGGAGGGGATGCTTGGGGCCGGGATTCCAGGTTAATAATCGAACTTACAATAATAAAGAAAGTGAACTGAATAATTCTACGAATTTCGTAGTAAACTTCTAGACTAATTTTTATTCTCATTTCTTTGAAAAATATGAAAAGATACCATAGGTAGGTATATTTTACATTATAATATTTTCCTAAATTAAAATTATATATGTCATGTTGTGTGCGCGTGTATATCGTTTCCAGGTACGAAAAAAAAGACATGATTATATATAAATTAGGGTATTCAATGCAGGCAATTGATTAAAAGAAAATAGTCCTAAGTAGGAGTAAACTAGTCCCGACATGCACAAATAGAACTATTTTGTTTATCTTACCAAAATAGGATTAAAGTATGTTCTATCTTCCTATTCTACTCTTACCAAAAATAATTAGAAAGTCGTATTTTAATTTGTAATAAAAACATAAAAATAATAAATAATATTTCAATTCATAAAAATATCCAAAAAATATAAAAAAAATTAGAAATGTTTTTTAAAAATAATATAATAATGAAAATTAAAAAATTCTTAAAAATATAAAACTTTAAAAATCATTACAAATAGATAAAACACATAAAATAATATAAAAAATTATAGAGGCCTTTCATGCAGCTTCTGCCACCCCAAGGCAATGCCACCCCTGATTGATAAAAACAATGACATTTTGTGTAAAAAAAATTCATTTTGTATTGAAAGTGCCATTCAAATGTCATTTTTCTCTTTAAAATGCCAAATGTTTATCTAAAATTGCCATCAAGAGTCTTGCATATTTATTTACTACGTACATCCTCCGTTATCTTTTAATTGCAACAGTCAACATTTCACGTTTGCCAATGCACAAGTTTGACCATCAATATCTTTCATTTTTTATTAGTAAAAAAATTAAAAAATTCATAATTTGAAAATTTAGAATGAGAAGAATTTAACAATAATTTTTAAAAATTTATTTTAAAATACATTAATAAATAAAATGTAATCAAAGTAGAATATGTGAATAGTGCAAAAAGTCCAATGTTGCATTTAAAAGAGAACGAATGTAATATATGTTAGCCTTTTTTCCCGGTGGTTGGGTTTGGTGGTGCAAAGAGGTTGTTGAGGAGGGAGGAGAGCCTTGCATTTTTTTACTACGTATTTTTTATTTTAATTTTTTTTAATTTTATAGGTTTTTTATATTTTTTATTTTTATTAATTTTATTTAATATTTATTTTCTTGTTTTTTATTTATTTACATTTTTATTATAAATAAAGTTATTACATTGAAATTATGTTTTAACTATTACGTACGTATTAATGAAACATGAGTTATTATTTTATTAAAAAAAGCAAGGGTAAGATGGAAAAGGTAGTCCTATTTAGAGAATTTTAAAGTTATACTCTATTCTTTCCTGCAAAAGCATTTCATTTAGTCGTATTTAATGAGTGTATATTGATTTATTTATTAGATAGACCTGGATAACTTGCACAATAGCCCTGGTAAGGTTTGAAGCCTCCTCCTCTGTGAGGGTGAGGCCCAAGAGCGTCCTTTCGTGGAAGGGGTGAAGCAACGAATTGCCCTTTAACAGCTCCATCACAATGTGGATTTGGTCGTCATCTTCAAAAGCGCCTTTGATGGTGACAACGTTTGGGCAGTTCTGCAAGTGGTACAAGATCGCAATTTCTCTCCTCAGGCATTCAACGTCCTCATCATTCTGCACCAGTTTGGCTTTGACCATGGACTTGCACGCCAGTTCCTCGCCGGAGTCCAAATCTATGCACACGCGTACCACCCCCCACCCTCCTCTCCCCACCTCCCGGCTATGGTCAATCCAGTACTTTTCATGAATGTTATGCCATGTTGGGTTTTTCAATACAACAAGCTGCTGGTGCTTCTTATTGTTCTTCTTCTTCTTATTAGTATCATTGCATGCTAAACTGCCCTCCCCACCGTCAACGGAAACCGTCGTAGTCCCGCTAGCGTTGGCCGTGGTGTTTGAGCACGATTCTGTGCTGCTGCTGCTGCTGCTGCCGGAATCATCATCACTTCCTTCTTCAATCCTAGAAGCTACTCTTGCTGACCCAGGGGCGGATCCAGGAATTTGGGGCTGAATAGATATTATACTAGGTTAAAATATTAGAGGGGTGGGCTAAACGTGAAAAATGAAAAAAATTACATTAAAAAATTTGAAAATTTTCTAAATTGCTTTGGATTTCAGCTTACCATAGCTCGTGCATAGATCCTCCCCTGTGCTGACCCATTAATACCTTCCCTTTTTGTAGAACCGTAAAAAAGTTTAGCAACCCAATTTCCCATCCCTGCGCGTGCCGGCACCTACCTACAAGCTCAAAGCTAATCAAGCTGATATATACATCCTTATTTTTTAACAATTTGAGTTTTCTAACACATCTAAACCCCACCCCTAGTTGCTTAAAGAATTTATATTAGGGGTCTAAGTTGAAAATTTCATGATATGCCCTTGAGACCAGAAATACGGTAGTAATCAAGATTTTCCATAAAATTCCAAAAAAGATTGGCCAATTTGACTTTTCTTGGTCAATGATGTTAAAGTTTAGACATTGATTTTAAGTATTATATTTGAGTGTAATTTATAAATTTTATACTTTTATGAAAGATTTTTTAATAAAGAATAAGCTCATATATTTTTCATATTTTAAATAATTTTGTATGAAAAGATATCATTGGTCAAACTTGACCACCATTGACCAAGAAAAGCCAAATTGGTCAATCTTTTTGGGACGGAGGGAATAATTATAGTACGCATGAGATGGTGTTTTCATGAAAACCTATAATTATTATTATTAGAACATTTCATTTATAATTATAATAGAATAAATAATAAGAAAAACACAACTAGCTAGTAGGGCTTACTTCAAAAGATCAGGCAAATTGTTACGGAGTATTAGTCAAATAGGATGTGTTTTTGATTTAAACATGCATCTATATATATAGCGATCTATATAAAGAATCTATATAAAGAATGACTTAAAACATACGTTGAGTATAACTTGAAATCACCGTGATGGTTAATTTACCGAACTAGAAAGTTTGAATGTGTAATATAGAAGATACGAATTGCATAAATGTCAATCTTTATTAGTTTTTTCATGTTCAAAAATTCGTAATTGCTTGTATAATATAATGACACAAGACTTCAGTCATTGTCTTTAGCATATCATTATATTAATAGAAATTAGAAACTATCTTAAAATAGGAGTATAAGGTTAAGTACCTAAATAAGACAAAAAAACATGCCAAAAAATCATAAATATAACTACCATAGTACCATGCATGTTTCAAATTTCATAAATAGGACTAATCATGTGTGTTTGGACATATATAACCCGGTAGCTTTTAGGAATAAAATAAATATTTAATAAATAATAAAAAATAAAAAATTATGTGTTTGTATTGGGAGGTGGTGAGAAAGGCATTATTATTTTATGATTTTTTATTATTTATTATGAGTTTTATTATTTTTTACCATGCATGTTATTATGAATTAAAATATTTTATTATGAATACCTTTAAGGGTATTAATGGTAGAAAATATTTGTTTAATCCTATTTGTGAATGATTTAGATTTTAGTCCTGTTTGTGTAATTAAGTTTTCATTTAGTCCTATATATTTAGGTTAATTACTATACGATATTGAGCATGATAACATACATGAGCAACTGAGCAACCCGTTTTTCATTGAATATTGAGCATTATTTGCTATTCCCTTAATAGGATTGCAAATTCTTTTCATATTTATTGTTATCGTGCCATGGTTTAGGGATATATCTTTTTAATCGTACTAATTTTTTTTGGTGTAGTCTGATCTGATCGGATTTGGTTGAGTTTGATTTGGTCTGCTCTCGACTGATAGATGCTCGTTCATTCTATGTATTTTTGCAATTGTTGAAATCTGTTTTGGTATGATCTGCTCTAATCTAGTCTGATATTATATGTTTAAGTTTGATATGGTCCGATCTGATCCAATTAAAAATATCCTTGTTGAAATTCATGTATGTTGGCCTGCGGGTATACAGTGACAACAATTCTATCAACCTGTCGGTGCAATTGAAATGTGGCACTACGCCTGTTATATTTGCAGAAGACATGCTATACTGTCAATAATTGATTTTAGTATACCGGTAAACGCAACGATCCTCAACTAATATGATAGTATCTGTAACACTTGAGATTTAATATAAATGGATTAATAGTACTACTCATACCAACAGAGGTGCATCTCCTTTTAAGGGAGCTCATTATCTAAGAACTCCAAAGTTAAGCGTGCTTGCTCGGGAGTAGTCTTGGGATGGGTGACCCCCTGGGAAGTTTCTCAGGGCGCGCATGGGTGAGGACAAAGTGCGCGGTAAAGGCTTGTGGTGGTTTGTGAGGACAGTACTAGAGGTCTGAAGTAACTACCTCGGGTCCCACGGGGCCGGGGTGTTACAGGTGGTATCAGAGCCAGGTTTGCGACAATGTGCTGACCCGTTGGATATCGGGCGGGCATTTTAGCAGGGGAAAAGATTCTGGGTGTGATTGAGATTGGTTTAAGGGCGCAACGAGGACGTTGCGATCCTAAGTGGGGGTGATTGTAACACTTGAGATTTAATATAAACGGATTAATAGTACTACTCATACCAACAGAGGTGCATCTCCTTTTAAGGGAGCTCATGTAGCATCCCAATTTTATGAGCTAGTTCCTTTAGTTATTATTATTATTATTTCAGTCAGTTATAAGTTTATTTTATGATTTATGTGATTTATTATTTTATCATGTTCTGGTTGTGGCAGGTAACGTTGACCGGTAAGCTCATAAAAAGTTTAATCAAAGAAATAAATACTATTTTAATATTTATTTAGTATATATTTATTAGTATATTATTGAAAGAAGAATATACTGATTTTGTTGGGTCAGAAGCATTTTTTTTAGAAGACTTAGAGGCCTAAATCAGTTATCTTAACCCGAATCAGTATCTTGATTAAAGCCCTAAAAAGGAGTATTACATATGCACGCCCTTCTTCTTCTTCCACCGTTAGTAGCCGCATCTTCCCTTCACTTCCCCAAACAGAGCTATTGCTAAATTAAGTCTTGGATTACATCTCATACATGGTAAATTGAATACTCTATACTTCCTAAAATATTTTATCAAATTCCTAGTTTCAGTTTGTTTCCTCGGCAAATCAATTTCTCTAATGATAGTGGATAAATTCAACGAGTGCAGGAGTAATTTTGAGTTTGTGGTGTGGGGTCATTAATCCGTATCTTTAATTACTCCAATTCGAATGTCATCTAGTTTGAAAAGTAGTAATGGGATTTATTGATCAATTCAGAACTTTTAGACTTAAATTCAGATTTTACTGTTTGAGAAATTTCAGTTTCCAGTTTTGAAGGCATAATTATCTGAAAAATGATTTGTTTAAAGTTAAGCTTGAGTTGTTTCAATTGGTTCTGTTGAAGTAGTTCACAATTAGATTAGTCAAACTAAAGTTTGAGAAGCTTTGTAATCCAGATTTTCTTAGATTTTAACCCCATTCCCTGCTGCCTACATCGGTTTCCAGATGTGTCTTTTTCTTTCCAAAAGGGTTTAAATGGTCTGAATTTCAAAGATCCACAAAGACATCGTTTTTTTTATATATCTAACTAATAGTTTCAGTGAGTGGCCCAAAGACATCATTGTTATTTTTATTAGTTTCTTAAAAGTCAATCCAATTTTCACTTCGTGTTGTAGAGTAGCATCAGGATGTATAAGAAAATCTAATTGTATTACTCCGTATTATATTTAATTAAAGATTTTTAAGGAAGAGCTTCCTGGGAGACGTTATCATCAAGGTGCCACGCTTATTTGAGTATTTTGAGTTCAACTATTAACAGGTAAGTTCACTACCACCTGTACATGTTTGTTCAACCAAATGCAAGAAAGAAGTCTGGTTGATTTTTAATAGATAATTTTAGACTATTTGCTATTATGTGAACTATGTGAATTATGTGATGAGTTATTTTATTGCTAGATTAAGCTATGTTTATTATCTGGCATAGTCAAGATTTGTTAGTACTTTTGTTTCCAGATTTAATGATGTTTTTAGTCAAACGTCACCATAAAAAGAACTAATACTTAAAGTGAAAGATTAAGTGATATGTACTCGGGAACTAGTTCCCTCAGATTAGCAGTTTTAGTTTTAGATAGTCCGATATGTTTAGTGGGTCACTCCACAGTTAAAATTAGCCACAAAGAGTTTACAGAAAGTTTAATGAGATCTCTTTCAGAAAGTTTTACAGAAAGTTGTTTTTGAGATCTATTCAGAAAGTTTTACAGAGATGTTTTGAGAAAGAAATTTTGAGATCTCTCCGACAGTTTTGAAAAATTATTTTAGAAAATATTTTCCTTATGAGATCTCCCTCAGAATGTATTTGAGAAGTTGTGTGTTAGTTATTTGTTCAGTACATGCTTATAGCCTAAATTTATCTATTGATAAATTGGCATAGACTTCTATATATTTTTGTGGATCCATAGTGACTTACTAAGCGTAAAGCTTATCAGTTTTGTTTCTTCGCATGTACAGATACAAATACTAAGGGTAAGGCCAAGGCCTAGGAAGATGATGAGAGAGTGGAACACGTGCCAAAATGAGTTAGCGGGAACGACCTTGGTGGCTTCTAGCTAGTTATTATTTTTATTTCAGTATTTCAGTTGTTATAATAAAGAGATTATTATTTCTTTATTTTATTGTGGATTTGAGTTTTGAATAAACTAGTTTTCCACCCGTGCGTTGCACGGGGTGTAAGATACAAATATTATAAATCTAAAAAAAATCATTTTACCTCTAAATCAAATTAAGGGTTGTATTATATTTTATCACGGGAATGAGAGTAAACATTATTAAATACATAATAAAAAATATTTGGAGTTTAATAAGCATACAATTTTATAAATTATTGAAGACTTCTTTGTAGACAACATTTTTTGCGGTCTTTTTTCGATTTCCCTCGTCGTCACATATCACGAACTTCAATCCAGACGGACTCGTCACCCTCGAAACTGCAACATATAACTGGCCATGTGTAAAAACTGGGCGTCGTAGAAAAACGCCCACATTCTCTAATGATTGTCCTTGGCTCTTGTTCATCGTCATTGCATAGCTAACCATCAAGGGGATGTATATAGGTCGATTTACTGCATGTATATAGAGAGAGTTGCACGTTTCCTTTTAGAAGTGCAGTTTTCCTTGTAGGGTTTGATTCTAGGTTTGATTCTAGGTGATGAATATACTTACCATTTTCAAGTTTTTATTCTTCAAAAAAAGGTTTCGCATATGATTGAGAGTACTTACCATTTTTAAATATTTCTTTAATAAACAAAACGCTTTTTTATTGTAGAATATACTTACATGTTATTTGAACAGCCTCAAATTTAAGACAAAGAGATGAAGTATGTAGATATTATTATACTTTTTAACAAAGTTCTTTCGTTTTATATATGTATACATATATATATATATATATATATATATATATATATATATAGAAATTATATATATGTGTGTGTGTGTGTGTGTATGTGTGTGTGTGTGTTACTACCTTCATCCCAAAATAATTAGCCAAATCCAAAACTTTGACCAAAACCATTGTAGAACAGCTCAAGTGCCACAGTCCCACTTCCTCATTCATTTCAGTTTGTTGACTCTAAAACACAGAAAATAGTAAAAAAAAAAAAAAACAATAGTCAGAAGCTATAATGTATCTACTGCAGATTTTCTAAGTAATGTTAGCTATAATGTTACTACTCTGCCTATTCAGCATGGCCGAAAATTTAACATACTAATCGATAAGTATGCTTTACAACAAACCTTAGCTGAGTAGGGATGTCATTCTAACTTAATTCTCATGAAGAAGCATATGACTTTTAGACTAAACGATATTACACTTTTATTTACTAAACAGACTTCATGGTGACATGGTAACTCTAATTCAACCAATGCTATAGTCTTATCTTCTCATTCTTATAACCAATGGCATAATCAATGGTTATAGTCTGATTTTCTCATTCTTATAACCAATGGCAAAATCAATGGCTATACTTGAATATACTTTACCCTTGTGAATATAGTTCCCCTTGGTGCCCTGCATTTGGTTTCCAAAATTAACGTATGTTGGAGTATTATGTTTGGGCACTGTTTAGTAAATAAAAGTTCAATATCAGTTAGTGTATTTAGGGAGTGAAGATAGTTTCCACTACTTGAAGCTATGAAGAACTAAAGATCATTATAAGCAGACATCTGTAAGCTCCTTAGACACCCATTGAGCCTGACTTAAGAGTATGCAGTTCAGAACATATGGATTGCATTGAACTTTGGCATCCAGGAACACTTGTATACCTGAATTTGAAAAAGAAATACATTTCATTATTAGTGGAGCAACACAATATAATAAAAAAATAAAACTCAATCATTATATTGTAGTTTAGTTCATTTACATATTTAGAGTTGAAGTTGCCTTGGATAATAATATTAAAGCATGGGCTTATGGGGTTGTCTAGAGTTGAAGTTGCTTTGGGTAATAATATTAAAGAAATGTCTAGAGTTCATTTACATATTCAGAGCTTGTTTCATTTACATATTCAGAGTTGAAGTTGCCTTGGATAATTGTATTAAAGAACTGTTTAGACACAATAACACTTTGACAGTATGGTCATGACAAATAGGACTGGGAAAATTGGTTCACCATACATTAATATATACATACATAAATGAATAATAATTTTTCTCGTAAAGAATTTGACTAATATAAAGCTGAATATTAATATTAGTGAAAACCCGACACCATAGACTCTGAATTACCTCTAATGGAGTTTGACTAATATAAAGCTTTTATCTTGCACATTTGTAGAAAAGAAAGCAAACCTGAATGGGTATAGAAGAATGTCGAGGGGCATCGTTTGAAGGTTTGCTGGATGAATAAAAGAAAGCACAAAGCCATTTGGTGATGTTGTTTTGCTAAACCATAAGCTCTTGACTCTCACATATCACATACTTGTGTATAAAACATCTCAGATTTTAATCCATTCTGGAAAACAGATTTTAAAATATCACGTAATCTGTGAGGAGTTCTTTATTGGGACAAAGAGAATCAGTGTTTTAATCCCTGTCATCTGGTTCCTTATTAGTCAGATATTTTCTTTTAAGGTACCTGCAAAATAAAATGGAGGAACTAATCAATTCACTAAACAAAATAATAATATTGATATGAATACAGTTATCAGAAAATGATGATGATGATAGGGGAACCACCTACCAAGGAATAAGTAGCCAAAGAACTAAACCATCTACAAATATCAATCAACCAAAACTAAAAGTGAGATCTTATACATAACAAAGCTTAAGATACCGAGCAAAAGTTAATAATGGATATCCCTTTCATAACAAAGAAGCTAATATTCTCATTAACATGAAAAGTGTGGATGCTCGGTTGACTTCATTCACCCATATGGCCATATGTAAAAACTTAAGAGCACTGTATGAGACTTTTGTTACATCGATTATGGATAACAGGAGACTTCCATTACCAATGAATGGTGACCACTATGCATTTTCTCACAATCCCGATTGAGAGGGACAAATATGGATAATGGGAGACTTAAAAGGTGTTGTAATTCGATTTTTGGGAGAGTAGCTGTGCTGATTTTGTTTAATCGAATGATTTGTTGAGGCGAATCAAAGAAATATGAATATAAAACACACTTCATTGGAAAACTATACCTGAATTGAAATATCGAGATGTCTGGGGTACTAAAAAGGGGCTCAGTTTTTCCCTAACCGTGAAGAAGAAATAAGTGAGAAGAAATTGGATCTCCAACTGATGAAGCAATAAATAAAATGAGAATCGGCTGATTTAAGCGTTGGAGAATCGGCTGATTGTCTACGAAGCCGAAATGGACGAACCCTGATATTACGGCCAGAGAAATTCAGGAGGCTAATCGGGAACTGGATGAAGCGAGAGGAATGGATGAGAAGACGAAGGTAGGCGGAGAAGGAGATAGCTAAAGAGGAAATTGTGAAGAATCGGAAAGATGAAAGAAACAGTGAAGAACTGAAAGATGAAAGGAACGGTGAAGATGGATTGCACCGAACGATTGAGATGAAATACGCTGTTAGGCGGGATTACTGTAGCATGAACAGTGAATTTACTGTAGCATGAACAGTAAACTTTTGTATTGCTTTTATGTAGAAGATTCCTGGATCCAGGTGGTTATCACATTTACTGGTGATAACTATTTTATTAAGTTTTTATTTGGAGTTGTTTTAGATATATTTGAGATTTTATCAGGGTTATTCTTCAATAGACGGCCGTTATACTGCAGTTTATTTTTAAAAATAGTATGCTAGTGTAACATTTCCTTTAACCCTGAGAGGGGCGTTACAAGTTTGGTATCAGAGCCAGGTTGTCCCGTAACTTCATTTGTCACCGTACATGTGCTCGTCATCTTCCAAGTAAGTACTTAGTTACGTTAAAAGCTATCTATGTGAAAATATGTTTGAGTGTTGTTGGTATGAGTTAAGGGGAAAAGTTAAGTAAGAGTAATATGTACTCAATTGGTAAAACCTTTGTGTTATTAAGAGTTATTCAGGTTCAATTTTATTGGAGTACCTATATTTTTTATTTAGGTTTTCTACTTTATTAAGGAAGTACTTGGGGAAGTTACCTAAAAATACAATCGTTCTAGTCATACACCTCTCATAATTACGTGTCTGTAGCCTTCCATTATTTTAGCCTATAGTGATCTTTCATAGCAAGTATTTCTCGTACATAGAGGTTACTCATTATTAAAATCCGAGTTAAAAAAAAGTGTCATAGTCTTTATTTTCTCATGATTAAGTACTTGAATTATGTAATAATCGATGCTAATCCTGCTGTTTTTTTTATATAGCCTGTAGTTTGCCCATGGTCCAAGTCGTGTTAGTTTTTAGAAGAATGGTAATGAGTTTTTCTGATATTTTTTAAAGCACATGTAATTGAGTTTACATGAGATGAAGAATTTCCATTAGCATACAAATCAGTTTGTTACGTATTTTAATTACTTATTAATTAAAAATATTTTAAAAATGCCCATGCGTACATTATGTACATTATTTTATTATTATTTCAAAAAAAAAAAATGAATACAAATTAAAGGAGTTATAATTTCTAGCTTATTTTGTATGTGTGAAATGTTGGAGCTTCACCTTGGATTTCGAAAGTTCTTAAGTAGTGGAGTTAAATTTTTTATCAACAGTTTCAGAAGCTCCATGATTTTCTAGAGTGTTGAGCGTTGGTATCTCAAGTTTGGAATCTTGAGTTGCTGAGAGGGCCCCTCATCAATTTGATGATTCTAATAGGAGATACTGGTGGGCGGACATCGCTAGAATATGATCAATGGTCAGATTATATGTGGTCTTTTAGTTGTAAATGCTTATTTTCAAAATAAGTTTTAAAGTGTGTTGATTAATCATTAAAGACATTTAGTGATTAATGATCAATCACATGATAGTGATTTTTCTAAAAGTCAAATAAGTAGTTTTTTTAAGTGATATATTAGTATAGTATCGAGCTATTTCCTCAAAGGTATGTTTCAGAAGAAATTTTGAGTTTTAAAATGTCCCAAAGAATTTTTCGAGCAATCTCAACCTTTGGCACTGAGATTTAAATAGTGTTGTACATTCTTTTACCAAGGCTGTCCTCATATGATTTTCACCATTTAATCACCCAAAAGGATATTGAGTCTCACCACTTGAAATTCTTTAGAAAGATCTTCCAGTAAAGTCTATATATGTGATGCATAAGTTTTAATAGTATTTGGTTTGCTAGATTAGAAGACATAAGTGGAAGGATTAGATCAAACCAGTCTCTAGTAAATAATGTGTCTTAGAACCTGTTGCACACTATGGTATAGGGATTCATGAAGTGTGTTTTAATACGGTATGATCTAGAGAATCAACATTTCAATAGAATAAAGAACATGGTACCATCGAGCTCTCTTATAGCCATTATGGACAAGTATGTGTAGACAGTATCCCAACGAGCTCGTGTTGGTAGCTGGTATGCTCTTTGAGTAATAGAAGTATTGGTAGAATAAAAGTATAAAGAGTTTGGCACCTCAAACAATTCTTCTGTTGCTGTCATCAGCAACTCAAGGGCTTGAACCCAACAATTGAGTCACATGTACTATGTGATTTTTGATTGATTAAATTAGTGTCAGTCAAATTAAGAATTTATGAAACTAGTAAGAAGGATCTAACTATGATCAGTATGATGTTAGATTTTCTTCTCAAAGATATTAGTGTAGACCCTTAGATGAATTTAATATTTCCAATGGAAATCTAAAGAGCATAATAAAGAGCCTCCGTAGGAAAAGAAAAGGAAAAAAAAAAGTAAAAAAAAAAAAACATTCCGAGTTAGAATTTTATTGCAGAAAATATCTTTATTCAGTCTAAGTTGGTCTTAGGTACGACACTTTATAGTTTATTACCAGATGATTTGGCGGATAATCATTTGTCAGTTTCTATGAGAAATTATTATTACTATTTGGCTACTTATTTATTATAGAAAGCTATGAAAACTTTATCACTATAAGAGAGCAATATTTTCAAAAGCAAATAGTTAAGAGATAAAGGTTTAGAAGGAATCGTGTTGCTGAAAATTAGTTAAAGTAAAAGTATCACTTGCTTACCAACAGTCTGCAGAAAGTTCATGTATTATCTTTTTCTCATATGAACAGCTTAAATGAAGTTTATAATTAAACTATTATTTTGTGTCAGACATTTATGTATATGACAACGTCAAATTTTGTTAAACAGAAACATTTATGATGTTGTTCATTTAAGAAATATGAAAATTTGAGGCTAAACAAAATTCTCGTTATATGTTGACATTTTAATATTAATACACTTACTGGTTTTCTAGAGGAAGTCCAAGAAGATTTAGTTTCAAAACCTATAATATTCTTTATTCACAAAATATGTATCCACGGGAGAATTTAATTTTTATCATAAATATTAGAGGTATTAGTTTCAATTAGTAAATCGTGTTCATAGATGGGATATGATAGGTGCTCACCTGAGAAATAGTTGTTCTTTTCAAAACTGAAATCCTAAGATAAAATGAAAAATCTTATTTAAAATTTGATTCAACTTCCTGACTACTTCGGGATCAATGAAGTTATAGTTTTGGGTTCCAGAGGTATAGAACCATAAGAAAGTTTTTCTTTTTATGAAAAGTTGGGTTCCAGAGTTATAGAACCATAAGAAAGTTTTTCTTTTTGTGAAGGATAACTTTGAGATTCTAGAGTGGTAAAAAAAAAGAGTTTAGTGGTTTAATCTATTCTAGAATGTAAAAAGAATTTCTTTTGTTATGTTAGGTAAGACAAATTATAGTGAATTATTGAAAGAAAGAAGATTTCCTCTTATGCTTTAGAAAATATTTTCATGTGGAGAGCCACCTTGAAAAAAAAAATAGTACAAGTGTGATATAGGAAAAGAATAATGTTTCCTGAAATTTTAAATGATACGCTAGACCAGAGTACTTTATGACGCAGAAGAAACTGTTTTAAAGATCCAACAGTAAATATATAATACATTGTTAGTATCATTAAGAATATTACCTTTTAAAAAGGTTTTAGTCTTACACATGAGTCTCATAACACTGCCATCATGAACGGTTTGTGAGATAGCTAGGAGAAAAAAAAAAGAATCGGGGGTGGGGCTATAACATAAATGAAGCAATATGCTGGATAGAAGGGATAAATTGGTGAAAGAGAAACTCGATCCTTCCACACTATGTAAACCTATTGTGAGGATGAAACTCTTAAAACTGACAGAGAATGGAATACTTTTTTTCCCCAGATATTGTAGTGTCAGAATTTCAATAATCAAGGATGAATTTTAGAAAGAGTTCTATTCAAACTATTTCGTTTATAAAGACTATGTTGTGAGCTTTTGATTTGTGTAGCATCTCCTAGAGAAAACATGAGAAGTCGATTTAAATAGTGAAAGTTTTCTTAGTATTTGTTTTGGTCATTACACGAAGTACTTGAGTGTTTTTCCAATCGTAGAAATTTGATCAGTTTAGTAATAAGTAAAAAAACAGTAGTTGATGTCTACCCAATAGGCATATGCTCTAGAAATGAAGATGTAACTTGCTAAAGGGTATAAGTTATTATAGTTATACTAAAGCCAAGTCAAAAGTCTAGATTGAAATATTGGGGAACTTTACCCAGTTGTTTTAAGTTTCGAGGACGAAACTTTTATAAGGTGGGAGGGGTTGTAACATCCCAATTTTATGAGCTAGTTCCTTTAGTTATTATTATTATTATTATTATTTCAGTCAGTTATAAGTTTATTTTATGATTTATGTGATTTATTATTTTATCATGTTCTGGTTGTGGCAGGTAACGTTGACCGGTAAGCTCATAAAAAGTTTAATCAAAGAAATAAATACTATTTTAATATTTATTTAGTATATATTTATTAGTATATTATTGAAAGAAGAATATACTGATTTTGTTGGGTCAGAAGCATTTTTTTTAGAAGACTTAGAGGCCCAAATCAGTTATCTTAGCCCGAATCAGTATCTTGATTAAAGCCCTAAAAAGGAGTATTACATATGCACGCCCTTCTTCTTCTTCCACTGTTAGTAGCCGCATCTTCCCTTCACTTCCCCAAACAGAGCTATTGCTAAATTAAGTCTTGGATTACATCTCACACATGGTAAATTGAATACTCTATACTTCCTAAAATATTTTATCAAATTCCTAGTTTCAGTTTGTTTTTCCTCGGCAAATCAATTTCTCTAATGATAGTGGATAAATTCAACGAGTGCAGGAGTAATTTTGAGTTTGTGGTGTGGGGTCATTAATCCGTATCTTTAATTACTCCAATTCGAATGTCATCTAGTTTGAAAAGTAGTAATGGGATTTATTGATCAATTCAGAACTTTTAGACTTAAATTCAGATTTTACTGTTTGAGAAATTTCAGTTTCCAGTTTTGAAGGCATAATTATCTGAAAAATGATTTGTTTAAAGTTAAGCTTGAGTTGTTTCAATTGGTTCTGTTGAAGTAGTTCAGAATTAGATTAGTCAAACTAAAGTTTGAGAAGCTTTGTAATCCAGATTTTCTTAGATTTTAACCCCATTCCCTGCTGCCTATATCGGTTTCCAGATGTGTCTTTTTCTTTCCAAAAGGGTTTAAATGGTCTGAATTTCAAAGCTCCACAAAGACATCGTTTTTTTTATATATCTAACTAATAGTTTCAGTGAGTGGCCCAAAGACATCATTGTTATTTTTATTAGTTTCTTAAAAGTCAATCCAATTTTCACTTCGTGTTGTAGAGTAGCATCAGGATGTATAAGAAAATCTAATTGTATTACTCCGTATTATATTTAATTAAAGATTTTTAAGGAAGAGCTTCCCGGGAGACGTTATCATCAAGGTGCCACGCTTATTTGAGTATTTTGAGTTCAACTATTAACAGGTAAGTTCACTACCACCTGTACATGTTTGTTCAACCAAATGCAAGAAAGAAGTCTGGTTGATTTTTAATAGATAATTTTAGACTATTTGCTATTATGTGAACTATGTGAATTATGTGATGAGTTATTTTATTGCTAGATTAAGCTATGTTTATTATCTGGCATAGTCAAGATTTGTTAGTACTTTTGTTTCCAGATTTAATGATGTTTTTAGTCAAACGTCACCATAAAAAGAACTAATACTTAAAGTGAAAGATTAAGTGATATGTACTCGGGAACTAGTTCCCTCAGATTAGCAGTTTTAGTTTTAGATAGTCCGATATGTTTAGTGGGTCGCTCCCCTGAGCTGTCGAATTGGCGCCATTGAGTACATATCACGGGCCCACAGTTAAAATTAGCCACAAAGAGTTTACAGAAAGTTTAATGAGATCTCTTTCAGAAAGTTTTACAGAAAGTTGTTTTTGAGATCTCTTCAGAAAGTTTTACAGAAATGTTTTGAGAAAGAAATTTTGAGATCTCTCCGACAGTTTTGAAAAATTATTTTAGAAAATATTTTCCTTATGAGATCTCCCTCAGAATGTATTTGAGAAGTTGTGTGTTAGTTATTTGTTCAGTACATGCTTATAGCCTAAATTTATCTATTGATAAATTGGCATAGACTTCTATATATTTTTGTGGATCCATAGTGACTTACTAAGCGTAAAGCTTATCAGTTTTGTTTCTTCGCATGTACAGATACAAATACTAAGGGTAAGGCCAAGGCCTAGGAAGATGATGAGAGAGTGGAACACGTGCCAAAATGAGTTAGCGGGAACGACCTTGGTGGCTTCTAGCTAGTTATTATTTTTATTTCAGTATTTCAGTTGTTATAATAAAGAGATTATTATTTCTTTATTTTATTGTGGATTTGAGTTTTGAATAAATTCCTGGATCCAGGTGGTTATCACATTTACTGGTGATAACTATTTTATTAAGTTTTTATTTGGAGTTGTTTTAGATATATTTGAGATTTTATCAGGGTTATTCTTCAATAGACGGCCGTTATACTGTAGTTTATTTTTAAAAATAGTATGCTAGTGTAACATTTCCTTTAACCCTGAGAGGGGCGTTACACTCATTAGCCAAGAACTCCAAAGTTAAGCGTGCTTGCACGGGAGTAGTCTTGGGATGGGTGACCCCCTGGGAAGTTTCTCAGGGCGCGCACGAGTGAGGACAAAGTGCGCGTAAAAGGCTAGTGGCGGTTTGTGAGGACAGTACTATTGGTCCGGAGTAACTACCTCGGGTCCTGCAGGGCTGGGGTGTTACAGTATCAGAGCGCACTGGGTTATGGATTTGACCCCGACAACAACATATTCATTGTAATACTTGAGATTTTCTTAAACGGATCAATAGTACTACTATACTCATATCAAGAAGGTGCATCATTTTAAGGGAGCTCATCAACTACGAACTCCAAACTAATGCTCTGTTTGAATAAAGTGAAGTTAAGTAAACCTAGTGCAATAAAGCAAACCTAAGTTTTAATAAAAACTAGGTTAACCTAAGTGAACCTAGGTCCATTCGTAAAATAGTGTTTGGAAATATAGAAGGTGAACCTAGGTTAATGTAATAAATGTTGTTTGGATGAAGGTACTTGATGGACAGTGTACCCGGGGGGTAGTTTATCCAAGGGGTTATTATGAGAATAACCTAGAGAGAAGTCAGAGCAAACAAGTAGGAGAGAGAGTCGATTGTATTAAATGAACTCGGTGTGCCATACAAGGAGAATAAGGGCTGCTATTTATAGTAGCCATAAATGCGATGAGGGTACACGTGTTAACAATCTGATGGCCAAGGGGTCACCTCAATCGGGTGGCACCGACATATGCATATGCACCGCATTAAATGCGGTAGGTGGACGTGACGCCGCATTAAATGCGGTGGTTGCTTGTCTCCAAAGGGAATCTTCGATGATTGAGCTGTTAGTCGAAGGCTCCCCATGTAACCGAGGGCTCTGTGTGGCCGAAGGCTTGGTTCAGCCGAGGGCTTCCCTGATGCCGAGGGCACAATAGTGCCGAAGGCTCCTGATTTCTGCCATTTCTTCCCAGTAGCTTCGTATGCTCAAATATGGCTGTTCTGTGAGTTTTGGAGCCTTCGGCCATACTGCCGAAGGCTACCCCAGGCGCTCCGTGGGCTACTTTGAGCTCGGGCCGCTGTGCCTTGGGCCTCCTGTGCTTCTAGGGCTTGTTGGGCCTGTGATAGAGTAGTAGGAGTCTGTGGGCCGGGGGTTCCCGGGCCATATACTCCATCAGAAGTCCCCCACTCCTTTTGCCGAAAGGTACATGAGGGAAAAGGAGTAATTGCAGTGATTCTCCCGAAGGCTTCGTCGTTTTGTTGGACGGCTTTAACTGATTACTTGTCCTCTGATGTTTGTCGAAGGCATTCCCTCATTCCCCCACATGTCGAGGGTTTTCTGAGGAAAATGCAGATGTGTTGCCTGTATGTGTTGTGGTGGAGGCTGCTTTGTCATCGCAAGTGATTTGTGGAATTTTTTGACATTTTCGTTCTTCCCGAAGGGTGTAGTGTTGATATTTGCCCACAGGCTACATGTGTTGATTTTGTAAATGTCATCTCTGTTTATAGTTTCCCCGAGGGGTTCTGCCAGTCCCCCACTCCTTTAGGCCGAAGGCAAGTTCGGGCTGAAGGAGTTACGATGTGTGGATAGGATCCCGAGGGGTCTCAGTGTTGGGGGGTGGCAACATTGATAAGCCGAAGGCTTATGCTGTTGCTTGCTAGAAGGCGTTTTGTATCATATGGCCACCGAAGGCTGGAGAGGGTGATAGCCGAAAGCTATCATCTGAGGACACTTCAGTGTTTCTGAAATATAGCCGTTGTAAGAGAGCCGTTGGAGGAGGGGGCCCATGTGGCAGGCACTCGTTGGCTGAAGGCGGGCAGGTGCCACCCATTGGCTAAAACCGCGGCCTGCAATGATGGGCTTTTAACCGGAGGCCCAGTTTCGAGGCTAACCATGGTTGAGAGGCCTATAAATACCCCTTGCTCCCAAGTCATTTGCTTGTGCGTTCTGAAACCTTAGCGAAGCTCTGCCAAATTTTCTAGAGAGATAAAGCTTTTCCTTCGATCAAATTAAAGTTCTGAGGTCAGTTCTTCGCCTGTTCTTCGCTCCTTTTGCATATTTTACCTTCCTTCCCTTTGATCTTGTGTTTAGCAGTCACCCAGGCTTTCCTCCCATACCTTCTTGCTTCTATCTCTTCGAAAAAATGTCCTCTGCTAGCGACTCGCAAAACATATCGAAGGAGGCTTCGGTAGAATCCGAGAGTATCTCGGATGTAGAGTCTTCGAGTGACCAGCTTTTGGTTGGCAATGACTTGGCGGTTGTGATGGAGGTTCAAAGCAACCTTAGAACGGAGGTCGAAGCCGAAGACTTCGAACAGGTGGCCGAGGATGAGGAACTGGCCCTCACTGTGCAGGTAGCTGAGGAAGAGGAAGAGAAGGAGAGGCAAAAAGTGACAATTGCTATTCTGCCCCCTCGCGGTGTCGGCGAAGCGAGCAGCTCCCGGCCTCTAGATCCTGAACCCCTAAGCATTGCCCCGGGTAAGAGGAAGAAGAAGGTGAGGGCTGCCCCGAAGAAGAAGAAGGAAACTGTAGTTGATGCGGGAAAACCCGTCGATATCCCCGAGGGCTACTCCTACCTGAACGTCGCCGCCCTCGCGTTGAAAACAAGGGCCCTCGAATCAGAGTACTTGACGGCCCAATTCCTTGCCGGCCCTCAGGCACGTGTCATAGAACCGAGGCTAGATGATGTGCTCTCCCGGGCCCCTGAGGGCTGTTTCGTGGTCCACTTGCTATCCATGGATATGGGCCTCCGATTCCCCCTTCATCCATTTTTGCTTGAGTATCTGAGGTTTGTGAAGCTGGCCCCTTGTCAACTCACCCCCAATAGCCACTCATATATTTCTGGTTTCCTATCTCTTTGTCGCTCCCGGGGGGTATACCCATCACTGGACATGTTCTTTACGTGCTTCAATCTTTACCGAGGGTGGCACACCCATGCTGAAGGGTTCGCTAATTTGCAACAAGTCCCGGAATGGAGGCTATTCTCCGAAGTCACCTCCTCGCATAAAGGGTGGAAGGACAAATTGTGCTACATCCGCATGGCGGAAAACCCCTTCCCGGAGCCTCTCGGTGATCGTTTCCGGAGGCATTTGAAAGTGGGGAATGCTGCCCTTGAGAAGGATGGGAAGACGCTGAAAGCGAAGCCGGAGGGCTCAGAAAAGCAAGTGTCTATATTAAGAAGGTCACCCACTCAGACGAGCTCTACTGGTTGGGCTTCAGACGCTATCGACGCTTCAGGGAGGAAGACGAGAAATACCCCTTGATCGATATGGTCCCTCAAAGCGCCGAAGGTTGTTGCCGAGGGCTTATTTTTCTGTACGTAGCATATTTTTGTTATGTTGTGAATCTAACACTTGTGTATTTTGCAGGACCCGCCATGGATCTGAAAGTCATCACTACTCTGAGGAACAAGCTCGATAAGGAGCAAAAGAAGAAGGGCGTCGGTACCCAAAAGCCGGTCGATGCCTTCTTTAAGAAGGATGATGCCGCCCAGACTGCCGAGGGCACCGGGACTTCCGGGGGAGGCGCTGAAGCCCCCCAGGCAGTGGCGGCTACAAAAAGGAGAGCCGACAAAGGCCAAGCGCCCCCGGAAAAGAAGAGGTAGAAGAAGTGAGTCGTCGAGAAGAATGACGTCCCCGTGGTGATGGGGGCGTAGTTGACGGCTGGTCTGTCGGGAGCCTTCTGAAAGTGTTGGCAAGCGGTACACTTTCGGGCAAGATTTGCACAATCACGGGCCATGGTGGGCCAGAAGTAGCCTTGAACAATGAGCCTTCGAGACATGGAGAAAGGTCCCTGATGAGCTGAGCACGTGCCACTGTGCACTTCCTCCATCGCAACTTCGGTTTCATCCTGATGAAGGCACCGAAGGAGGGTGCCGTTGTAAGATCTCTTGTAAAGCCTCCCATTCTCGAGGGTGTAGCTGGGAGCCCTCAGCTTCGCTAGTTTGGCGCGGGCCTCATCCTCGGGAAGTTGCCCTGCGGTGATGAAGGTGATGATGTCGGAGATCCAATCCTCCGGCCCAAGATGTATCTCCATGATGGGACTTGCATGTATGCTCGAGAGGCTAAGTTCCTCGATTCTAGCTATCTTTGAGAGGTGCTCCGGGGACTCGGCCGAGAGCTTTGATAAAATATCGGCCTCAGAGTTTGAGCCCTCAGTATTTGGGTGAGAGAATGTGCCCCAAATACCTTAAGTAACTCCTTGGCCGCCTCCTTGTATTGTTTCACCCTCCCCTCCTTGGCCTCATACTCCTCAGAGATTTGGCCCCCGACAAGCTTGGAGTCACACTTGACGTGGATCAACCTGGCCTTCAGGTCGCTGCCAGCCGAAGTCCACAGAGAAGGGCTTCGTATTCCGCTTCATTGTTGGAGACTTTGAAAGAGAAGCGGATGGCATAATAGGCGCAGAAGCCTTCGGGTGTTATGAGAACTACCCCTCCTCCGCATGCCTTGGTAGCCGAGGAGCCATCGGTATAAAGGGTCCACCACTCATCCAGAGGTGCCGAAGCTCCTCATCCACCGCTGATCTCGTTGTGCACTCTGTCACGAAGTCTGCCAGGTAGGGCTGGGACTTTGGAACCAAGAACCGGAGAACCGAACCGGACCGAACCGTTATGACCCGGTTCGGTTTGGTTCCAACATTTATTAGTTATTTGTTAACGGTTCGGTTCCTAATTTTTATTAACGGTTCGGTTCTCGGTTCCTGAAAAAAATATGTACCAGGAACTGTTAAGGAACCGTTATATATAATAATTAAAATTAAATATATTTTTTATGAATATATATATATATTGTAATGTATATTTACTTATTTATTTTTATATTATATTCATTATTTTAGTTTAGTTATTTAACTATTTAAAACTATTATTTATTTCAACCGGTTCTCTTAAGCTTCTTAGGCCTCTCATTAGGTCCAAACTCCAGCTGGTCGGACTTTGGAAGGTCCAGAGTATTCGTTAAGAACGGTTCGGTTCCTTATCGGTTCTTTAAAATAATTTATAAGAACCGAACCGTTAGTAAAATTTCATATTTTCAAACGGTTCCACATATTTTGCCTAGGAACCGAACCGGTCCCAGGCCTACTGCCAGGGCTTGGCCCTTGATGGCAGGCCTCGGACGAATATCAATGTTGTATTGGCTAAGGAAGATAGCCCACTTTACCATCCTCGAGGAACTGGTGGGGATCCTCATGAGGGCGCCGAGGGGTTGTTGTGTAAGGACCTGGACCGGATGAGCCTGGAAGTAGTTGTGACACCGCACCCGAACGTCCTTGAAAAATTCGATTTAAAAATTTAACATTTATGTATTGAATTTTCGATTGCCAAACAATTTGTAAAACGATTAATGTTTTACGTAGTGCATGACTGAATATCGTGCTGTTCAAACTCGTATGATAGTGTCGGGTTTGCAAACGCTTTTCGGGACTTATTAATAAATAAAAGAGCTCAACATTATCTAAATAAGTGATCGAATGATTAAAGAAGAATACCAACGCCTACAACCCTATCTTTGGCATTTTTGAGCTAAATAATGGGAGTAGGATTTTCCTTCTATAATATCCATCAAGTAAATTATTGGGATGAGCCTACACATATTGGAGATCAATAATGTGATTTAGGAAGTTGACTTGTTCTAAATAAATTAGGATGAGTACAAAAGGACATCTTTGACAAAGATAAAACAATAGGACCCATCTTCCCATTTTTGGAAGTATTGGTAGATATTTTGGACCTCAAATTGATTGGGATCAATTGGGGGGCATCCCATGTGGCTTGAGTACCTGCAAGAAAAGGAAAATGGGTGAGAAGACTCACCTTGGCCGCACCACATGGAGGAGCATTGCCCATGACACAATTGGGATCAAATTTTGGGGCCACCACCACTGTTTTCGCACAAACAGGTGTGCTGTTTTGTCTCCCTTCATGAGTGAGGTTATACTCGGCCAAATGAGGTGTATAAGGTGTCCTTGGATAGATTTTGAAGTCTATTTTTATAATTGAGTGGTCTCTGTTCGAGAGGAGAGAGCAATCATCCAAAAATCGATCTGGAACGAGCAGTGGTCGTGAACTCGAGCTGTGGGAGTGCTGGGACTGTCTGGTTGATATCTCGAGTTTTAACAATCCAATTAAAGCGTGTGAGATACCAAAAGAAAGCTCTCAAGACGAGGAATCCGTGAAGGTCTGGTTTGCATCAATCGGAGTTGTGGAAGGCTTCCAAATCGTCCGAGCAAAACACAACCTCGCAGGAGAGGATTTAATCTTCTAAAGTGAGTTTTAACCCCAAAACTTTACTTTTCATTCTCCAAATGATATGAACGATTGGTGGGACTATTATACACTAATCCAAGTGTATAATATGTCCTTATAAAGTTATTTTATTGATGAAAAGGTTAGATACTAACCTAGAGCAAATCTTGGAAAAACTAGGAAACGAGTTAACCGGGAAACACCCGTTCTAGGGGCTGTTTTCGTATCAACGATTGAGGGTTGAACTAGCACTTTGAGGAGGCTGTTTAACACTCATATTTGATCAAGGAATTAGTTCCAAATCCACCTTGACCAAATCTTTGACCATTGGACCAAGAAGGGAAAGTTTAAAGCTCAATTGAGGTGAGGATTGTTTACAACTTGTAGGTTAAGCATGAGATTACCTAAATGCTTAAATCATTATTTTTCATGAATTATGATGGTTACATATTGATGAAATATTGATATAGTTGCCAAAGAATGAAATTTGAAATGATTTGAGAATGCATGAATATTATGAGATTAAATGAGTATAAATGAACTATTTTTGTGAAATAGGCATTTTGCTCATGTATGAATTATGTGGTTACATAAATGAATAATTGTGTATTGAGATTGAATACTTAAGTTGCTGCTACATAATTATAATTATGTAGAGAATTACAAATAATGAGGATAATGGTATGATAACAATAATCTTAATAGTATTGAAATACTAGTTAGTGATTATTGGAACTTGTTGATTAAATTGATCCTAGGGATTGGATTGTATGAAATATACTTGAATGTAGTTCAAGTGTATCTAATAACTTAGTAAGGAACTAAGGTTAAGTTATGGGAAGTCTTTAAGGATGACCCATGGTAGTTTAATGATATGTCAATTCTAGGCATAGGGTTGCTTGAGAATTGGACCTTAATGCATGGTGATGTGATAGAGCCAAGCTCTAGAATGCATGTAAGGTGTAGACTTGGAGTCTATGTATTGTATAGCTAGAGCCGAGCTCTAGGACTTGCGTGGTGATGTGATAGAGCCGAGCTCTAGAACGCAAGGTAGGGAAATTGACCCGAGGTATATGAATTGTATGGTGATGTGGTAGAGCCGAGCTCTAGAATACAATGTCATGTACTAGGGTTGGACTCTAGGAGTTGTCGTGGCTTATAGTCACGGGGTTGGGAATGGTGATTTTCCAAATGAACATGGGCCCACGGGCCGGCTACTTGACTTTTATATAAAGTAAGTATATTTTTAAACGGGGTAACTTAGGGTTACAATCATAATGTACTATCACCCTATTTGAGGGTCTTGTGTTTGAAATACTTGTTGTATATCTATTAGATGCCTGCCACACCAGTACTTTATAGCCGTATAGAGTACTGACCCCTTCGGGGGCGTCCCACCACCATTTCAGGTTGAGGCTAGAGCTTGCATCCTGTGCTCGTTGATCGAGTGATTCCTCGGAGAGAAGACTTGGTTCGTGCTTCCTCCATTCTATTTGAAACATTAATAAATTTGCTCATGGATATTTTACTATAGAGCCTGCGTGCTCATGAATAGCCCGGTGTGGCCTTTTGCTTTAAACAATGTTTTCCGCTGCGTTATGAATTACTTATTATGTTTGTTTATGGATGTTATATGTGTGAATGATATTCATGACGCCTTGTATAATATGAATGTGTTGGACTGCGGTTGACTATTCGTATTGTACGGCGGGTTGTTGACGTGTCCGGGTAGGTCCGGGGCGTGACAATTAAGTTGGTATCAGAGCCTTAGTCCATAAACTTCATAATGAAGTCTCAAAATTCTCTTTTTTGAAAAGATTTTGAAAACCATGAGCATAGAAGTTTTGTACTTGGAGAGCTTTTGGTACTTGGGTTGCAAGGTCTCTAATTGTTAAGATGGTACCCTTAGCAATTGGTATGGCGGTGACTCGAGCCAAAATGTGTCTTAAGTACCTATCCGTCAATTGACATTTGATACGAGTCTAACGACTCTTTCCAAATTTCTTTCAGAAATGGACCGTGGTGGCAGGATTACTAGGAGAAACCCGACGGGTCGTGTACCAGTGGAGACTGGACAGGGCAGTCGAAGAAGATCTGCTGAGCACTAAGGCAAATGCCTTTCTGATAACTCGACGGAGACTGGACAGGGCAGGAGAAACCCGACGGGCCGGGTAGCCTCTGAAACACTAAGGCAAATGCCTTTCTGATAACTCTGAAAACAAGATCTGCTGAGCACAGATTCCAAGTCTAAGAGTTAACAGTTAATATCCTAAGTGCAGAAATATAAATTGCAGTAAAGTAAATGACACCGGATATTTTTATAGTGGTTCAAGGAACAACGCGTTCCTCTAGTCCACTGTTCCACTAGCTTTGAAGTAGATCGGTTACAAAGCTAATCCCTAGCACTTAAGAAGTTCTCCACGCCTTCTTCAAGCCTAGTTGTCACCCGGGATGCAGTCCTGCTTCCTGATGACTGGTCCTTTCACTCAGCTTCCCGGAAGTATCACCACTTCACTGCTGCAGTTACTTGGACGCCCTTCTTTGCAGAAGATCCTTTGAAAAACACAAAGTTTTTCCTCCAACTAGCTTCGTCACAATTGATGTGTTATGAAGATCTTGAAGTGTTGAAGAACAGGATGAACTTTGCTCGTTGTTGGGGATGAAGGATTTGAAGATTGAATCTTCCCAACGTAGGACTTTTCTTGTAGAGTGTTATGATGATTGAATCTCAAGAAGTATGTTCAGTGATTGGAGCAAAAGTTCTTGGCAAAAAGCTATTTTTCTGTTCTTCGGTGTGTAGCTTATATATTGAGGTTGTCTGCCCGTTGGAGGAGGAGACAACTGCATTAAATGCGCGTACAGTTGACTTGACCGCCGTTTTGGAAGGTTTCTATTTTTATAATAAATCTTCCCGGATTCCTTGGTCAATCATTTGCAATCAATCCTTCAGCGTATCAGGCTCATTTAATGTGCATTAAATGCTTTCCTTTCATGCACAGTCTTCTAGCCGTTGGATGTTTTTACCCGTTGGATTCATAGCTGTTGGATGTTGCTTGAAAACTTCTAAGTGTTAGTCGGGCTCTGATCAGGCTCTTCTGATGTGTTGGATTCTGATGGCTTTCTGATGAGTTGAGTTCTGAAGGCTTTCTGATCTCTAACTCTGACTCTGATAGGTCCGCTGATGAGTACCTCTGATCTGTAACTCTCATCGGTTATCAGATGTCCAAGCTTATCAGCAACTCTCATGGTGCAACTCTGATGGACTTCTGGTACGAGAACTCTGATGGAGCAGTTCTCATAGAGCAAGTCTGGTCGAGCAGTTCTGATGCACTTCTGATCTGATCCAAAACAGAGCAACTCTGATCGTCGACTACACTAATACTTACAAATGAAAATTCTAATACATAAAATCTAATTGGGGGTACTCTAACTTTCTAATCCTATAGCATCATCAAAATCTAATTACATTTATTCCTTACAATTTCCCCCTTTTTGATGATGCCAAAACCCTTAAACTATTTCCAGAGAAGTGCCTTTCACCATAAGAAAAATAAGTTAAAAGTAAACTTTCATTTAGAATCTTGGTGGACACTTGGCATAGGAAAATAGTAAGAGTAAGATACAAGCAATTACGCAATAAACAGATAAGGATAGAAAGCAATAAATAACACATTATATGATATAGCCATGCAAATTAGAGGCAGAGAGGTTATTTTTATTAATCAGAGTTTTACAAATAGGGAATGCAAAAGAGATAAAGTTTAGAAATCTTCCTCTGCAACCTCTGCAAGAACAGCCTCTTCTTTTGCCTTGGCTTCTTGTAGCTCAGCATTTACTCTTGCTCTGATTGAAGCGAGGTTCCTGGGAGTCATGTATTTCTTCCAGAGTGGAGTAAGCTGGCAATCAAGATAGTACCTTATTGCATCCTTCTCATCCTTCCCAGGCAGAACCCTCATCCTCCACCATTCCTCAGCTTCTTCTATGGATCCTCCATGAGCAATGGTGATGATGCCATTCTCATCTTGGATCAGATTCTCACGCTGCAGGGGAGTCATATGCTTCTTCATCTCAGCAAATTGGACTGTGTCTGGTTTAGACAACCCACTGTTCAGCCATTGGTTCAATGTGAAGGATGGAGATTTCTTCTTCTTTGAGCTAGGAGGAGGAGGTCTCTGAATGCCAGCAGCTAGCCTCTTTTGCCTTGCTCTTTCAAAGTATCTAGCAGGGTTAATGGCTCTGGAGCTTGGGCCTTCTGTTTGTCTGGTAGGCGGGACAGGTTCTCTGCTATCTTCCCCCTTTTTGGCATCAACAAGATCACCAAGCAGGAGTCCAATTTTGGAGAATTCTGTTGCCTGATTTTCTTTTACAGTTTCAATAGCCCCTGGGAGAGTCTCAGTCACAGAAGCCAGTCCATCAAGAGTTTCCTTCTGTTTAGCCACGGCAGATTGGATGTCCTTAGAAGTAGCTTCAAGGAGAGTCAGCTTATGATCTCTGTCCTTGCCACTATTTATCAGCTTGATGGTGAGTTCTTTAGTATCCTTGCACAGTCCTTCAACATCTTGGAACTCCTGACGAGCTTTATCAGAGGACCATTGGAGATCATCAATGGAATCAGAGATGCCTTTGAGTGCTTTGTCCTGCTCTTCAAGAGCCTTGGTGTGATGAAAGAGGACAGCATTGATTCCATCGACTTCCTTAGCTATGTTGCCCAGACTCTCTGCAGTTTTGTCCTTGTGTTGTTCAAATGCCATAGCAATGATGCCTACATTCTTGAGCAGCACATTAATCCCTTCTGCTAGCTTTTCACTATAGGTGGTGAGATGGTTGTCAGTGGTATATTCAGCATCCAGAATCTTGTTCATACCCTTGACAAGCTGGAGTCCCACGTGCTCTATCTCAGCCATGAAGCTTTGAGGAGCCTGACTGGTGGCTAGAACTTGATCAGATTTGGGAGGGGATTGAGGAGGAGCCTGAGGGGATGGCTCTGTTGATGAAATCTGAAGAGGGGTTTGCTGGGGTGAGGATAGTGGTTGAGAGGGTGGTTGTTTTGGAGATGGTGGTGGTGATGGTGAACGGTTTCTGATGGGGGTGAGGGGTTTACATGGTGATGGTTGTTTGGGTGAGAGCTTCTTAGGTGAAGGGGTTGGGGTTCTGTGAGGAGAGGGTGATTTCTGATGGATTGGAGATGGGGTTTTCTTGGGTGATGGAGTGGGTGAATGTGATGGAGGTTGAGGTGAAGGTGGTGGAGTGTAGTCAGGTGTTGTGGGTGTAGGGGATGGAGATTTGGGAGGTGAGGTATGGGGCTCTGGTGAAATATGAAGAGGTGGAGAGTTAGGAATTACCTCAAGAGCTGTTTCTTCAAACTGAGAGTCTCTCCATTCTCTGATCAGATTCATCATGGCCAGAGACACATCATTTGCAGTAGAGGGTTCACCTTCTGCACCTGGAATGGGTTTCATCTTGATCAATGATTCCCTCCTCTTCTTTTCCATCAGCCATTCTTCAAAGATGGGAACCTCGTGTTCTGATAAGGGTTTGACATGATCCTCTGATGAGGTAGCAGTCAGTTTCTCCGTGCCTTTGTAGCTTGCCTTCTTCTTCTCAAGAACAGATTGTAAGAATTGAAGGTCGAAGCATAAAGAGACATCATCAGTACCTGCCCATTTGAGGACTTCAACTTCCTCAGATTCATAAGTAGCAGCCTGAGCAAGAATCTGTTGCAGGGGTCCCATCCTCCATTTCCTCCAAGTGAGTACCCTTTGAAATTGTCTTTCTAGGGCAGCATGAGGATCCAGTTCTGGGATTTGAGTGGTGAGATGCTCTGGTGAAGTTAAGATGATGTGTTGATCTGGTGCAGAGATTGGTTGGATCTCTGATTCAGGTTCCCCCTGACCATCAGAGATTACTAGTGCAGTAGCCAGCTCTGGTGCAGGTTCCCCCTGAGGTTCTGACTCCTTGAGGGGTGAGAGAATCTTCTTCTTCTTCTTTGCTACTCTGATAGGAGATTTGGAGCTATCAGAATCACTCTGTATGATTGCTTTTCTTCTCCTCTTCTGGCTCATCTTCTTGACAGGAGTGATTTTGGGGGCCACAACAGAGGCTTCTTTCTCTGATGCATCCTCCTCTGATGCATCCTCCTTTGTTACCTCTTCCTCTGGCTTTGAGTGAGGCTTCCTTTTCTTAGGCTTTTCTTCCTTTTTGACCTTGAGTTGGGTAGCAGCAGCCACAGGTTTGATAGCCTGCTTCTCCCTGTTTTGTTCAAGCTTGTTGGCTTTCTTGAGCTCAGCAGCTATGGCCACATTCAACTTGGGAGAGAGGGTGAGAAAGATAGTTTTCGTGTGGTCCACTTCTGTGGCTTCTCTTAATGCTATCTTGGCATTGGAGATTAGCCTGGAGATCAGAAGTCCATGTCCCATCTTGGTGGAGAAAAGTCCAGTTTTCTTATCCTTTTTCCCAATAGATTCAGAAAGTGACTGAAACAATATCTTTCCCCAGTTGATGTTCATCCCCCTGTGAACAGCATATAGGGCCTTGGAGTTGGCGTTGTTCATCTGATCAGTTGAGCCTGTTTTGCACCACAGACACCGGTGCATTATGCTCATCAATCTTTCAAAGTCCTTCTTCAGGACATTCTTCTTCATGTAGAGAGTCTCTACCCCGGTTGCATCTTCCTGGCAGTAGGCGGCCACAAAGTTTTGGACAGTGATGTCCACATCATCAAGTTCGATGAAGCTTGAGTTTTCCTCTTCCTGAGGGTCAAGCTTGATGTCAAAGAACTCGTTTAGTGCGTTAGCGTCAATCTTGAGGTCCTTGCCCTGAACCTGAGAGAAAATGGTGTTGTTGCTGATATGGGCGTTGAGGTAGAACTCTGCTACATCAACGTTGCTGAAATGCTCATAGGGATGAGCCACGATCTTGCTCAGCTGGGAGTCATTCATTCCCTCGTTCACTTCGGTCATGATTTTTTTATTTGCAGTCAGCAGTGGTAGCGAGGACATGTCTACCTTCATTCCTGTGACAATGTTTGTCACCAGTGACTTAGCTTCAGCCTCTGAGAGATCAGAAATGTTGATGAACTTCATTTTTTGGTTCTTGGAAAGATTTGAGAGGTTTGAAGGTTGGAAGTCTAGAGAGATAAAGCTTGAGGATGAAGAGTAAAATTGCAGTAGCGATTTAGGTTTTCAGAAGGGGTGTATATGAATTTGGGTTAGTGGACGTTTGATATAATTTGCGGTTTCGAGGTCGCATTAAATGGATTGTGGGCGGAAAGCCGTTTTCCAAAAGTGGTAATAACTACCGGGGGTAAAATAGTAAAGCCCAGTTTATTGAATAGCCTCGCCCGAAATTTAGAAAATTTTTCTAAGTCCACAGCCACTCTGATAAATATTAGCCCTTGTATCAGAGATAGAGAAGTTCTGATACGAGGATCTCTGATGAATACCAAGTCTGATCTTCGCAATTCAGATTCAAGCTTCTGATGGATAAGAGTTTCGGGTATCAGAGATGGGGTGTTCTGATGAATCCACATCTGATACTTCTGCAACTCTGATTCATGTATCTCTGGGAAGATCATCCATCATTCCCAGTTCTTCCCTTAGCTTGTTAAACCTTGCCTCAGAGAGAGGTTTGGTTAAGATATCTGCAAGCTGGTCTTCAGTTGGTACATGCTCAATTGAGATATGCTTCTTCTCCACATGATCTCTGATGAAGTGATGTCTGATCTCAATATGCTTGGTCCTTGAATGCAGCACAGGATTCTGAGTGATGGCAATGGCACTTGTGTTATCACACAGCAGCTTGATCTCCTTTGCTTGCACTCCATAATCCTTGAGTTGTTGCTTCATCCAGAGTAATTGAGCACAGCAGCTTCCAGCAGCAATGTACTCAGCTTCAGCAGTGCTAGTTGAGATTGAATTCTGCTTCTTGCTAAACCAGGAGACAAGTCTCCCACCTAGCAATTGACAGTGACCAGAAGTGCTCTTCCTGTCCAATCTACAACCTGCAAAATCTGAATCAGAATAGCCAATTAGTTCAAAATTACCTCCCTTAGGATACCAAAGTCCTGCATTTGGATTTCCCTTGATATATCTGATAATCTTCTTAGCAGCAACTAGATGGCTCTCCTTGGGCTTTGATTGGTATCTGGCACAGATTCCTACTGCAAAAGCTATGTCTGGTCTGCTTGCAGTCAGATAGAGGAGAGATCCAATGATTCCTCTATATGTTGTAGCATCAACATCCTTTCCCTCATCATCTGGTCCAATTCCTTGAGATGCATTCATAGGAATTTTGACTGAAGACTTTCCATCAATGCCAAACTTCTTGATGAGATCTCTGGTGTACTTCCCTTGGTTGATAAAGATGCCTTCTGGAACTTGTTTGACTTGCAATCCAAGGAAATAACTGAGTTCTCCCATCATGCTCATTTCAAACTTGTTCTGCATAACTTGAGAAAATTTCTTGCATAATTCTGGATTAGTGCTTCCAAATATAATATCATCAACATAGATTTGCACTAATAGAATGTGATTAGCAACAGAAATTTGAAATAGAGTCTTGTCAACCTTTCCTTTAGTAAACCCATGGTTCATTAAGAATAGGGACAATGTGTCATACCAAGCTCTGGGAGCTTGCTTAAGGCCATAAAGAGCCTTTCTGAGCTTGTAGACACAAGAAGATTGGGTAGGAATGACAAAACCTGGAGGTTGTTCAACATAAACTTCCTCTTCAAGTTCTCCATTCAGAAATGCACTCTTGACATCCATCTGGTATACTTTGATGTCGTTGTAAGCAGCATAGGCTAGGAATATCCTGATTGCTTCCAGTCTTGCAACAGGTGCAAAGGTCTCATCAAAATCTATTCCTTCTTCTTGACAGTATCCCTTTGCTACAAGCCTTGCTTTATTCCTTACAATGTTGCCTTCTTCATCTGCTTTGTTCTTGAATACCCATTTGGTTCCAATGACATTCTGATGCTTTGGTCTGGGAACAAGTTTCCATACTTCATTCCTTTCAAACTGTGTCAGCTCTTCTTGCATTGCATTGATCCAGTCTGAATCTTCTAGAGCTTCTTCTACACTTATTGGTTCCATCTGAGATATGCAGCAGGTGTACATGGCTTCTCTTCTGGATGCAGATCTGGTTCTTACTCCACTGGTAACTTGACCAATCACTTGATTAGGAGGATGGTCTCTTAACCAAGTTAGATCAGGTTCTGATAGTTGCTGTCTAGGCAACTGTGATGGTTCATCTTCTGATACATCATCTTCATCTTCATCTTTGTCTATCAGAATTGGATTGGCAGGAGGAGTTGAGAATATAGGATTGTTGGTGACCTCCTCTGATGGTTCTGAACCCTTATCTTCAAGGTTGATTTTCTGCAGGGTTTCTGATATTTCTTCAGCAGAGGTGCTATCATCAAACTTGACATGATTGGATTCTTCAACTTGTAGGGTTCTCCTGTTAAGTATTCTATAGGCTTTGCTTGAACTTGAGTAGCCTAAGAATACACCTTCATCAGCTTTTTCTTGAAATACTTTCAGGTTCTCCTTTCCATTGTTTAGAATGTAGCACTTGCATCCAAACACATGGAAGTAGCTGATGTTTGGCTTTCTTCCTTTCCACAGCTCATAGGGTGTCTTCTGATGATTCTTGTGGATCATGCTTCTGTTCTGAGTGTAGCATGCAGTGTTGATTGCCTCAGCCCAGTATCTGATGGGCAGGCCTGATTCAGCAATCATTGTCCTTGCAGCTTCTTTCAGAGTTCTGTTCCTTCTTTCTGCAACACCATTTTGTTGGGGTGTTCTGGCAGCAGAAAGTTGATGGAATGTGCCATTCTGATCACAGAAGTCCTTGATCACCTTGTTGACGAATTCAGTTCCTCTGTCAGATCTGATTGTTCTGACCTTCATGTTCTTCTCAGTCTGAAGTTGCTTTAACAGAGATGGCAACTTCTGAAGAGTTTCATTTTTCTTTGTTAGGAACACAGTCCATGTGTATCTTGAGTAGTCATCAACCATAACAAGAATATATCTTTTTCCACTAACACTGGGAGTTTCAACTGGTCCAAATAAATCCATGTGGATCAGATTTAGAGGACAAGTAGAAAGATCTCCAGCTATGGGTTTGAATGAGGTCTTTACTTGTTTGCCTTTCTGACAAGCACTGCAGAGGGTCTCCTTCTTGTAGACAATGTCAGGCAGACCATCTACAATGTGTTCCCTTGCCAGTTTGTTGATGGTTTTGAAATTCAGGTGGCTAAGCTTCTTGTGCCAGTCCCAGCTTAGCTTTGAATTGTCTTTAGCTATCAAGCAGGTTCCATCTCTTGCTGTTGACCAGTCAACAACATAGATGTTCTTTCTTCTCTGTGCTGTTAGAACCACTTCCTTGGTTGTCTCATGCTTGACATAGCATAAGGTCTTGGTGAATTCAACTGTGTAGCCTTTGTCACAGAACTGGCTAGCACTTAGGAGGTTGAACTTCAGACCTTTGACATATGAGACATCTTCAATGATTATCTGGTTCTTGATCAGCTTCCCTCTTCCCTTTGTTTGACCATCCTTGTCATTTCCTCCAAAAGTGACTCGGGGTCCATTGATTTTCTGGAACTCTGATAGACAACTCTTGTCACCTGTCATGTGTCTGGAGCATCCACTGTCAATATACCATTCTCGTTCTGAGATGGCTCCAGCACACAGTTCCTGCAAAATTAAAAGGAAGATTTAGGTACCCAAGCAATGTTGGGTCCTGGGGGGTAATGCAGTCTTGGTAGTTGGTGCCATTTTGGTCTCATCAACTGAAACCTTGGTGGATGGTACCCATTGTCCACCTGGTAGTCGTAGTAAACAGATGTATGATTCACTTTGGGCAGATGCTTGTGAGGATCATGCTTTCTATTTGCATACTTCTGCATAGCCTTCTTGGTTGGAAAGAAGTCCCATATACTATCAAGATCAGAAGAGCGCCTAACTTTAGGCTTCTGAGGCTGACCAGCCTAAATAATGTGATACTCCGAAAATTTAAAATCAATAAATAACTGTTTTTAATCATATAAAATGTTTCAAGAGTGACATTTTTATAATTATTAGGTTGACTAGATAATGCTTTGACATAAATAATTAAAGTGACATTTTAACAATTTCAATTCAGAAGTATCTGGTAATAATATGCGTATAGAAATACTCCAAAATATTAGGGAATAATAATAAAAGAGATAGACTTTTTCAAATGTAGTGAAATATATACGTACTCCGTACATATCAATAATAATAAACAAGTGATAATAATAGCATGCAATGTATCTATTCCCATCCCAATGATACATAACCATATCAATAACAATAATGTAACTTGCTAACTGATCTATATACAGACATGCGGTCCAAGTTAAAATAACTGACCGACACACATCACATACATGTAAATTGTAACCCATAATGCATATGTATATACGAAGTTCCTAATAATAATATACTTATATATGTACCGCAATACAAATACATAAATAATGGACTTGGAATAATATGACTCCAAAATAAATATGATAATCACATGTCTGTGAAGCTACGTGAACCACCGGCAAACCCACATGGAAGCCCATCACATATTACATAATACATAAGTAGTGTCCAAGATAACACGTCGATCGTTATAATACCAACCATATAATCTTACGAGTGTTTCACGTGAACTATACGTCCGCTCAAGCAAGCTAAGGAAACTTACTCAATATAATGATAAATACAAAGACCCATAACCTCATACCAGAATTATCGGCTACTTAGTAGCATTTTCATCGACGGCATATATGCATGGTACAACACGAGTGAGAAAAGAAAGGAAAGAAAACAAAATAGCATGTGAGATACAAGGAAGAAAGAAAATAACGTGAGGAAGATGGAGGAGCTACCGGAGTGAGTTACACCGGCCTGGACGCCGGAGAAGAGACCCCGTCGTTTCGCCGGATTCGCTGTCACGCGGGAGGGAGTGGACCCAATGTTGTCCGGGCCGATGTCGTCACTCGCCAGGACCGCCGCTTTCTGTCGTTGAAGCCGCTTAAAGTGTCACCGGTCGAAGAAGCTATGCCGTCAACTCGTCACCGTTCCTGCGTCGAGTTGCCAAAGAGGAATCGTGCAGTATGTTTACTTATTTTTATCATCTTTGGACTTCACTGGTTCTTTTAATTTAATTGATTAAATAGACCAGAATTATCCTCCGTAGTTTGGACCGTGAGATAAGCTTAAGTATTTAGGCTGGTCTGGCTACAATAAAATAAATTGAACTAATTAAATTAAATTAAATTGATTACAATGATACAACCAAATAATTATAAATGACTTAAATTAAAGTGGACTAATTAATCAAAATCTATTAGAATAATTATTGATGCTAAAATTTTAATATTCTAGAAGGTGATTCTGGAGGTCGAGATAAGCACTTCAAATAGGAATTATTGCGAATCGAGGTAAGTGTTTCCGTCAATCAAAACTACTATTCCTCTAGTTAATAGTTTCAAAAACTTATATGTGAATTATGTTCGAAATTTTGAGATTTGATATTATTTGAAAATATGTGGAGTATTTGGACTTGCTGAAATTACTATTTTACTAGTGTTACTAAATTTGTGACTTTCTCGGTTAGTTTTGGAGATTTTGATAAAATATTTAGATATGAGAAATATGGCTACCTTGTGTACAAAATAAGTTTACTGATTTTGAAAAGGTGTGATTTGGATATTATGTCTTTATTTGGAAAACTACAATGTGAGATTGGATGGAATGACTACTTTTGGAAATATGAAAAGTTCTTGGTCTGATAAGGGTGGGTTTTTGAACATCATATTATTACTATTTATAAAGCTTCAATAAAGAATTATATATATATATATATATGTACATACATATATATATATATATGTGTATATATATATATTTATTTAAACTAGTAAAAGAGTGTGTACTTTCAAAGATTTATATTTCGATCTCATAGAAGTTTTTATGAAAAATTACAATAACTTTATATTTTAACTTTATGTTGTAAATTAGTATTTGAAGCTATAAAAATTATAGATGATTTTGAGAGATTTTAGTACGGATATTATATCCTTTTGATATTACAGATATGGTGATGACAAACAAGTACCTACCTATGTTTTCTAAAAGGTATAAATGTTTTGCCTCTTCGATAATTGAAGGAATATCAATAAAAGTATACACGTATATGAGATTACAATGTTTTTGAAATTATTATTTTAAATACATGAGTAGGGTACGAATGTATTTTTACCAAAATATACTATTTTTCCTCATTAACACTTTTGAGGTGTTTTAACAAAAATATTTATTTATAGAATCCATACTTGAATAATATTACGAGCATTTGAATATCAAGATTATTATCGAGCTACAAATGATTTTAAGAGATTTTGATACAATATAGAAAATAAACATCTTTCTATATGAGTATAATTAGTACTTATTTTTATAGTAATGTAGCTTTCGAGGCCGATAAAAATAAATGATTTACCGCATGCTTATATGTATGCAATATTTGAACTATGGGAAGTATTTATGATTTTGGAAATTTATGATTGATATGGATGGAATATTTTGAACATACGAGCTAGTATTATATTGGTGGTTTATTTTCTATGGATGATTAAATGTATATTATTTTTAAAGAATATTGGTGGATTGATATTTATTACCAAGAATATCTTTGGAAGTGTGAAAAGAATGATTTTGGGGAAAGCTTAAAGTTTTCATAATATATTTTACGTCTCGAGAGAAACACGAGACGTGGGTGGTTAGGGCTACTACTACTTTTGGTGAAATTTATTTGGGTCGGTAACCAGTCCGGCAATGACACGCTCCGGTAGACATCCCGGGCTTTTATTTGAGGATCAAAGATCCTTTGGTGGTCGTAGTAGTAGTTACCTAATTTACCCTTGGACAATGTCCCTTGTGAGTAGGTGGTAGAAAACATCCTGCCTACTTGGATTTCTTACTACTCGGAGAGCTTGGAATCTCTTTTAGAGGGTGTGCACACTTAAGGTAGAAATTCAGTTTCCATTTGGTGGTCGGTGGGAGCCGGAATTCCGGGATGAGTCGTAGACAACAACGACTCATTGGACTCGAGGAATCTTGAGTTTCGCCCACTCTTAAAAGAAACATGAAGTATTATATATATACTTCTGGTGGAATTGAGAATGGAAATATCTATCGGAGAAATTATTTTGAGACCTTGAATCATTTTGGATATATGGGAGGATTAAATATTTTTGGGGCATTAAATCTTTTATTACCATTGAGACTATTGTGGAGAATTATTACAGTATTCCTTATCATACTATTTAGAGAGTGATACTTACCACCAAATATTACAAACACTTTTGGATATGGATTTTTGAAAGATTTTGGTGAAGTTAGCAATCCATTTGGATTGAATTTACTTACGAATATGAAATGTGTGTACGTTTGGATTTCAAAAGCCATTTTGGAGATTAAGTATTTTAGGAAGTAATATCTTAATCCTATTATACCAACTATTCAATGTTTATAAACATTATTTTAAGCTATGAACGGTATTCGAAAATTATTACTATGTATTTAGTATGTTGGAAAGTATGCAGATTTGACAAAGTATTTTGGAAGATTATGAGATATATATTAAGACTTTATTTTACTTGCATATGTGTGATATGCTATGAGATGGAATATTTTTACAAACCTCAGTTTAGTGTGTGTATTTATTTATTTATGAGATCAAATATTTTACTTGCATTTGAGGAATTGTAAAGCATTTTGAGAAGGTTTCGACATGCCTAAAAAGAGTTTTAACATGTATTTTGACAAAATTATATATGTATCAAACATGATTATTTTACAGGGTTGAGTAGGCCCTTACTTAGCATTTCAAGCTAATTTTTGTTTCTTTGTGTTTTCTTTCTGTACATGATTTTGTACAGGTGGAGACTTGGTGATGATTTTGAGAGCTTCCGCTAGAACACGTAGATTAAAGTGATCGAGTAATTCAAATTTGGTTTAATTATAATACTCATAGTTACACAAATTAAATACGAGAAATTTGTTTTATTCACATTTATGAAGTTGTATTAGTGGTGGTTAGCCTGTGCACTCGGTTATGTGAGAACCGAGTGTGGCGGTAACGCCCCTTATTTCCATTTAAATTTCCGCTGCACAATTCTGATGTTTTCAAATAAAGTTTAAATTCCTTTGAATAAATCATTGTTAAAGGTATTTTTGGGAGGAAAATTTGGGGGTGTTACAGACCAGACAACCTCTTCTGCCTATAGTTAATCTTCTCTTGATATCTGTCTCTCTGATAGCAGTTTCTGATACCATTGTCATGAGATTGTCTGATAGGATTAGGCCTTTGATTATTATTTTTCTGAAAACTCTTCCTTTTGTTAGAATTTCTGCCAGGTTCATTAGTTTTCAAACTTTGTTTTGGTTTGGCCTTTAGAGTTTGTTTCTCTGGTATGACCTTCTCATGAACAACTTTAGTACCAGAAGTACTAGCATGACAATTGGGGCTCAGAGTCTGTGGCACTATGACCTTTTTAGCTTTAGCAACTTTGGTGCTAGGCCTTACAGAAGGCTCACCAGACTCTGGTTCAACATATCCAAGACCAGAGGTGAAGTTATGAGAATCACCAATATTCTTCATGGAAGATTGCATCTTCAGAAGACTATTATATCTATTCTCAAGTTCCTCAATGTCTCTTATTCTTTTAAGAAGAGACTCATTTTCAGCCTTCAGTCTATCTCTTTCCTCAGTTAAGAGATTAAGTTTGCACTCAGTCTCTTTCCTTAGATCAGAGATATCAACTTTCAGCCTACTGTTCTCATCTTTAACAAAAGAATAAGTGGCTTGGATAGTTTGGAACTCTTCCCAAAATGATGACACCGGATCATCATTTAAGGCTGTGCCTACCGAAGAAGAAACAGAGTCAGAAGTAGAGCATACCTCATCATCTGATTGTGCCATGAGGCAGAGGTCTTCAGTTACTGCATCCAAGCAGCAGAATGCTTCATCAGAGTCGGAGTCTGAACTGGACTCTGATTCAGAGAGTGGATCTCTCTCAGCTTGTTCTGAGACAAATGCTCTTCTTCTTCTGTGTTGATCATCTGGTTTCTTTTCTTCTTCATGTCCTTGCTTCTTGGACACTCTTGGATAGGGGCAGTTTGCTTTGAAGTGCCCAGGTTGTCTGCAGTTGTAGCAGAGGTACTCTCCATTGCTTTCAGAAGGTTTGGTCTTCTGATGAGGTCTTCTGATGGAAGATGGACTCCTTCCATCTTTCTTCATAAACTTCTTAAACTTCCTGGCAAAAGCAGCCATATACTCATCAGATAAAAGAGTAGAAGGGTCAAAGTCACTTACCTTTGAGGTGCTGGCAGTGAGAGCAGTGGTGGTCCTTTCATCAGGAGCTTCCTCCTTCTCTTCATGCATCTCAAACTCATAAGCCTTGAGATCGGAAATGAGTTTCTCAGTGGCATAGGTCTTGATATTCTTGCTTTCCTGGACAGCAATCACCTTCATCTTCCAAGCTGAAGGCAGTCCCCTGAGAATCTTCATGTTGACCTCTTTGATGGTGAGCTCCTTCCCAAGCTCAGAAATCTCACTGATGAGAATTAGCAGTCTCTCATGCATCTTAGCAATGCATTCTTCTGGCAGAAGTTTGAAGTCATCAAACTTCTTCATTGCAATGGTCAACTTGTTATCTCTTTCTTGCTCATCTCCTGCTCCAATCTCATCTAGCTTGTCCCAGATCTCTTTGGCAGTTTTGCACTTCTTGATTCTGTTGAAGTATCTTTCATCAATAGCCTTGTAAAGGATGTCCTTGGCTATATTATCTAGATTGTACTGCCTCTTCTCTTCCTTGGTCCATTCTGACCGGGCTTTCTCAATCATCTGGGGCTGAGAGTTATCAATGGAGTGAGCAGGATTGATCTTCATGAACTGGATAAAGGGGCCATTTTCCAAGACTTCCCACATTTCATCATGAAGGGCACATAGATGTGCCTTCATTCTGATCTTCCAATCATCATACTTCTGATCTGTGAACATAAGATGCTTTGCAAGAGAGTTATCCATTATAATAAATAAAGAGGCTGGAAACAAGTGGATCTTTGTTCAGAGAGTAACCTAATAGATTACAAGAACAAGGAGGCTCTGATACCACTTGTTGGTCCCGTTTAATATGGTAATCAGTCTAGAGGGGGGGGGGGTGAATAGACTGATTGGTTTTTCAAATTTTCTCTAAGTCCAAAATGACTTATCAGAGAATGTCTGATACTGGTGACAGAGAAAGACTGGTTCTGATATCAGAACTGGCCTTGGCAGCGGATTCTGATCTGTCCGGGTAGCCTCTGAAAACAAGATCTGCTGAGCACAGATTCCAAGTCTAAGAGTTAACAGTTAATATCCTAAGTGCAGAAATATAAATTGCAGTAAAGTAAATGACACCAGATATTTTTATAGTGGTTCAAGGAACAACGCGTTCCTCTAGTCCACTGTTCCACTAGCTTTGAAGTAGATCGGTTACAAAGCTAATCCCTAGCACTTAAGAAGTTCTCCACGCCTTCTTCAAGCCTAGTTGTCACCCGGGATGCAGTCCTGCTTCCTGATGACTGGTCCTTTCACTCAGCTTCCCGGAAGTATCACCACTTCACTGCTGCAGTTACTTGGACGCCCTTCTTTGCAGAAGATCCTTTGAAAAACACAAAGTTTTTCCTCCAACTAGCTTCGTCACAATTGATGTGTTATGAAGATCTTGAAGTGTTGAAGAACAGGATGAACTTTGCTCGTTGTTGGGGATGAAGGATTTGAAGATTGAATCTTCCCAACGTAGGACTTTTCTTGTAGAGTGTTATGATGATTGAATCTCAAGAAGTATGTTCAGTGATTGGAGCAAAAGTTCTTGGCAAAAAGCTATTTTTCTGTTCTTCGGTGTGTAGCTTATATACTGAGGTTGTCTGCCCGTTGGAGGAGGAGACAACTGCATTAAATGCGCGTACAGTTGACTTGACCGCCGTTTTGGAAGGTTTCTATTTTTATAATAAATCTTCCCGGATTCCTTGGTCAATCATTTGCAATCAATCCTTCAGCGTATCAGGCTCATTTAATGTGCATTAAATGCTTTCCTTTCATGCACAGTCTTCTAGCCGTTGGATGTTTTTACCCGTTGGATTCATAGCTGTTGGATGTTGCTTGAAAACTTCTAAGTGTTAGTCGGGCTCTGATCAGGCTCTTCTGATGTGTTGGATTCTGATGGCTTTCTGATGAGTTGAGTTCTGAAGGCTTTCTGATCTCTAACTCTGACTCTGATAGGTCCGCTGATGAGTACCTCTGATCTGTAACTCTCATCGGTTATCAGATGTCCAAGCTTATCAGCAACTCTCATGGTGCAACTCTGATGGACTTCTGGTACGAGAACTCTGATGGAGCAGTTCTCATAGAGCAAGTCTGGTCGAGCAGTTCTGATGCACTTCTGATCTGATCCAAAACAGAGCAACTCTGATCGTCGACTACACTAATACTTACAAATGAAAATTCTAATACATAAAATCTAATTGGGGGTACTCTAACTTTCTAATCCTATAGCATCATCAAAATCTAATTACATTTATTCCTTACAATGCACGAATCCTTATCGATACCGGAGCGCAACGTTCATTCGTGAGTGAGGCGTTCGCCGAGGATTTAGGGATACAATCAACCCCAATGACGCAAACTCTAGTGGTATCAACACCACTAGGGGATGACATTGAAAGAGCTAGTTACTATCCATCTTGTGAGGTGGAAATCGATGGCCAAACCTTGACGTGTGATTTCGTACCGCTGGGTATGATGGAGTTCGATGCAATCCTAGGGATGGATTGGCTAGAAAAGCATCGTGCTAGGGTAGATTGCTACACAAAGGTTTTGGAACTCGAAGGCAACGATGGGGACACCATACGCTTCGAGGGGGATCGAGGCAAATCCAACAGTTGTATCATATCCGCCGTGAGAGCGAGAAGTATGATAAGAAAGGGGTGCCACGCATATCTAGCATACGTGATTGACAAAACCAAGGAGGAAACGAACATCGACGACGTGAGGGTGGTTTGTAAGTATCCGGATGTCTTTCCTAAAGACCTACCGGGGCTTCCACCTGATAGGGAGATTGAATTTGTGATCGAGGTCGAGCCTGGTACCAAACCAATCTCCATACCGCCATACCGTATGGCACCCGCTGAACTTAACGAGTTGAAAACCCAATTGCAAGAGCTTTTGGATAACGGTTTCATTAGACCAAGCCACTCCCCGTGGGGAGCACCCGTTCTTTTTGTGAAAAAGAAAGGTGGGACACTTCGAATGTGTATTGACTATCGTCAACTGAACAAGGTCACAATCAAGAATAGGTATCCCTTGCCTAGGATTGATGACTTGTTTGATCAACTACGAGGGGCAACCGTGTTTTCAAAGATTGACTTGAGGTCGGGTTACCATCAATTGAAGATTAAGGAAGATGACATACCAAAAAGTGCTTTTCGCACAAGGTATGGGCACTTTGAATTCCTTGTTATGTCATTTGGGTTAACAAACGCCCCAGCGGCATTCATGGACTTGATGAACCGAGTATTTCATAAATACTTGGACCGATTCGTGATTGTGTTCATAGATGACATCTTGATTTACTCCAAGAGTGAAGAAGAACATGAGGAGCACTTGATACTTGTCCTCGAGACACTACGGGAAAAGCAACTCTATGCCAAATTTTCTAAATGTGAATTTTGGCTAAAGGAAATTGGCTTTCTCGGGCATGTGGTTTCTGGATCGGGAATTGCTGTTGACAACAAGAAGATAGAAGCCATTACCGAATGGGAGAGGCCAAAGAACGTCAAGGAAATTCGTAGTTTCCTTGGATTGGCAGGCTACTATAGGAAGTTTGTGGAAAAGTTCTCTGTTTTGGCATCACCATTGACGAAGCTCACTCGTAAAGGGGCTAAGTTTGTATGGGATGACAAATGTGAGAAGGGGTTCATGGAACTAAAGAAGTGATTGACCGAGGCACCGGTACTTGCATTACCCAAACAGGGTGTGGGGTACGATGTCTATAGCGATGCGAGCATCCAAGGGCTTGGATGTGTACTGATGCAGAATGGGAGGGTAATCGCCTATGCTTCACGACAGTTGAAGAAGCATGAGGTGAATTATCCTACTCATGATTTGGAGCTGGGGGCAGTGGTGTTTGCACTGAAGATATGGAGACATTATCTCTACGGGGAGACATGTCACATATACACTGATCACAAGAGCTTGAAGTACGTGTTTACTCAGAAAGAGCTAAACATGAGACAGAGACGGTGGATGGAGCTGATAAAAGACTACCATCTAGTGATAGAGTACCACCCAGGCAAGGCAAACGTGGTGGCAGATGCTTTGAGCCGGAAGAGCTCGTCTGGGGCATTGCTAGCTAATTTGAGGGCATTAAGAGCCCAACTGGAGGTATCCAGCGATGGTGCCTTATTGGCACGATTTGAGGTGAGACCTACTTTACTTGATGAGATCAAGAAGGGTCAGGAAACCGACGAAGAAATTATGAAGATCCGGGAACGCATGCAAGCGGGATCGGTGGAGGACTTCAGAGAAAGAGATGATGGTCTCTTATTATTTCGTGACCGAGTGTGTGTACCGGCAGATGACGAGCTCCGGAAGTCCATCTTAGAGGAAGCTCATTCATCGGCTTATGCCATGCACCCGGGGGGGCACGAAGATGTACCGTGACCTGAAGGAGAGTTACTGATGGTCAGGTATGAAGAGAGAAATAGCCGAATACATCAGTCGATGCCTTACTTGTCAACAAGTTAAGGCAGAGCATCAGCATCCAGCAGGCTTATTGCAACCACTTTCCATCCCGGAATGGAAGTGGGAACACGTGACTATGGATTTTGTGGTAGGTTTGCCACGGACAATCAGGAACTATGATGCAGTTTGGGTTGTTGTAGATAGGCTCACAAAGAGTGCACACTTCTTGCCTATCAACACTACTTACCCACTTGAGAGGTTAGCCAAATTGTATACGGATGAGATCGTGAGGCTGCATGGGGTCCCAGTGACCATTGTATCTGATAGAGACCCACGATTCACATCACGTTTTTGGCCAAAATTTCAGGAGTCTATGGGAACGAGGTTGAAGTTCAGTACTACTTTCCACCCTCAGACGGATGGGCAGTCTGAAAGAGTCATACAGATCCTAGAAGACATGCTGAGGGCTTGTGCATTGGAGTTCCAGGGAAGTTGGGACAACCACTTAGCACTTGTGGAGTTTGCCTATAACAACAGTTATCAGGCAAGCATCGGCATGCCTCCATACGAGGCATTGTATGGGAGGAGGTGCCGTACACCGTTATGCTAGAATGAGGTTGGCATGGCCAAACTCGAGGGTACTGAGTTGGTTGAGGTCACCAAATCAAAGGTGAAGTTGATTCGAGAGAGACTCAAGGCGGCTCAGGATAGACAAAAGAGTTATGCAGATAAGCGTCGAAGAACCTTAGAGTTTAAGGTTGATGACGAGGTATTCTTGAAAGTTTCTCCTTGGAAAGGGATCATTCGGTTCCAAACCCGAGGAAAACTAAACCCACGATATATAGGTCCATTCAGAATTATAGAGAGGATTGGGGCCGTTGCATATCGCCTACAGTTGACTCCCGAGTTAGAGAAGATACATAATGTGTTTCATGTATCCATGCTTAAGAAGTATGTGCATGATCCCTCTCACGTATTGGAGAAGCCACCTGTAGAGGTACGTGAGGATTTGAACTACGCTGTTCAACCTATCAAGGTCACCGATAGAAAGGTGAAGAAACTGAGGAGCAAGGAAGTCCCAATGGTTAAAGTCCTGTGGAAGAGCGATCGGGTCGAGGAAGAGACATGGGAAACAGAGGCTTTGATGAGGAAGCAGTATGCTTTCCTATTCGAGTAGAGCTGTGAATTTCGGGGACGAAATTCCTGTTAAGGGGGGGTGAACTTGTGACACCGCACCCGAACGTCCTTGAAAAATTCGATTTAAAAATTTAACATTTATGTATTGAATTTTCGATTGCCAAACAATTTGTAAAACGATTAATGTTTTACGTAGTGCATGACTGAATATCGTGCTGTTCAAACTCGTATGATAGTGTCGGGTTTGCAAACGCTTTTCGGGACTTATTAATAAATAAAAGAGCTCAACATTATCTAAATAAGTGATCGAATGATTAAAGAAGAATACCAACGCCTACAACCCTATCTTTGGCATTTTTGAGCTAAATAATGGGAGTAGGATTTTCCTTCTATAATATCCATCAAGTAAATTATTGGGATGAGCCTACACATATTGGAGATCAATAATGTGATTTAGGAAGTTGACTTGTTCTAAATAAATTAGGATGAGTACAAAAGGACATCTTTGACAAAGATAAAACAATAGGACCCATCTTCCCATTTTTGGAAGTATTGGTAGATATTTTGGACCTCAAATTGATTGGGATCAATTGGGGGGCATCCCATGTGGCTTGAGTACCTGCAAGACAAGGAAAATGGGTGAGAAGACTCACCTTGGCCGCACCACATGGAGGAGCATTGCCCATGACACAATTGGGATCAAATTTTGGGGCCACCACCACTGTTTTCGCACAAACAGGTGTGCTGTTTTGTCTCCCTTTATGAGTGAGGTTATACTCGGCCAAATGAGGTGTATAAGGTGTCCTTGGATAGATTTTGAAGTCTATTTTTATAATTGAGTGGTCTCTGTTCGAGAGGAGAGAGAAATCATCCAAAAATCGATCTGGAACGAGCAGTGGTCTGTGAACTCGAGCTGTGGGAGTGCTGGGACTGTCTGGTTGATATCTCGAGTTTTAACAATCCAATTAAAGCGTGTGAGATACCAAAAGAAAGCTCTCAAGACGAGGAATCCGTGAAGGTCTGGTTTGCATCAATCGGAGTTGTGGAAGGCTTCCAAATCGTCCGAGCAAAACACAACCTCGCAGGAGAGGATTTAATCTTCTAAAGTGAGTTTTAACCCCAAAACTTTACTTTTCATTCTCCAAATGATATGAACGATTGGTGGGACTATTATACACTAATCCAAGTGTATAATATGTCCTTATAAAGTTATTTTATTGATGAAAAGGTTAGATACTAACCTAGAGCAAATCTTGGAAAAACTAGGAAACGAGTTAACCGGGAAACACCCGTTCTAGGGGCTGTTTTCGTATCAACGATTGAGGGTTGAACTAGCACTTTGAGGAGGCTGTTTAACACTCATATTTGAGCAAGGAATTATTTCCAAATCCACCTTGACCAAAGCTTTGACCATTGGACCAAGAAGGGAAAGTTTAAAGCTCAATTGAGGTGAGGATTGACATCTAATTGCTTACAACTTGTAGGTTAAGCATGAGATTACCTAAATGCTTAAATCATTATTTTTCATGAATTATGATGGTTACATATTGATGAAATATTGATATAGTTGCCAAAGAATGAAATTTGAAATGATTTGAGAATGCATGAATATTATGAGATTAAATGAGTATAAATGAACTATTTTTGTGAAATAGGCATTTTGCTCATGTATGAATTATGTGGTTACATAAATGAATAATTGTGTATTGAGATTGAATACTTAAGTTGCTGCTACATAATTATAATTATGTAGAGAATTACAAATAATGAGGATAATGGTATGATAACAATAATCTTAATAGTATTGAAATACTAGTTAGTGATTATTGGAACTTGTTGATTAAATTGATCCTAGGGATTGGATTGTATGAAATATACTTGAATGTAGTTCAAGTGTATCTAATAACTTAGTAAGGAACTAAGGTTAAGTTATGGGAAGTCTTTAAGGATGACCCATGGTAGTTTAATGATATGTCAATTCTAGGCATAGGGTTGCTTGAGAATTGGACCTTAATGCATGGTGATGTGATAGAGCCGAGCTCTAGAATGCATGTAAGGTGTAGACTTGGAGTCTATGTATTGTATAGATAGAGCCGAGCTCTAGGACTTGCGTGGTGATGTGATAGAGCCGAGCTCTAGAACGCAAGGTAGGGAAATTGACCCGAGGTATATGAATTGTATGGTGATGTGGTAGAGCCGAGCTCTAGAATACAATGTCATGTACTAGGGTTGGACTCTAGGAGTTGTCGTGGCTTATAGTCACGGGGTTGGGAATGGTGATTTTCCAAATGAACATGGGCCCACGGGCCGGCTACTTGACTTTTATATAAAGTAAGTATATTTTTAAACGGGGTAACTTAGGGTTACAATCATAATGTACTATCACCCTATTTGAGGGTCTTGTGTTTGAAATACTTGTTGTATATCTATTAGATGCCTGCCACACCAGTACTTTATAGCCGTATAGAGTACTGACCCCTTCGGGGGCGTCCCACCACCATTTCAGGTTGAGGCTAGAGCTTGCATCCTGTGCTCGTTGATCGAGTGATTCCTCGGAGAGAAGACTTGGTTCGTGCTTCCTCCATTCTATTTGAAACATTAATAAATTTGCTCATGGATATTTTACTATAGAGCCTGCGTGCTCATGAATAGCCCGGTGTGGCCTTTTGCTTTAAACAATGTTTTCCGCTGCGTTATGAATTACTTATTATGTTTGTTTATGGATGTTATATGTGTGAATGATATTCATGACGCCTTGTATAATATGAATGTGTTGGACTGCGGTTGACTATTCGTATTGTACGGCGGGTTGTTGACGTGTCCGGGTAGGTCCGGGGCGTGACAGTAGTGGCCAAGCTTCTTGACGGTCCAAACAATGGCTAGGACCGTTTTTTCCACAGGGGAGTACCTGAGTTCTGCCTCCTTGAGGGTCTTGCTAACATAGAAGATGGCATGTTGGATGACATCTTCCTCCCGTGACTATTCCGGTCATCTGCGGCTCTGACCGTCAGGCCTGCCGCGGCCTGACTTCGACATTTACGAAGGGTTTAGTCACGGACCTGACCGTGAGTATGACCATGACTAAACAATTATATAAAACAAACACTTAGCGTTTTTATCATTCCTACGCACCCCAAACTCCCAAACCCTAAACTACCTCTCTCTTCTCTCTTCCTTCTCTTCCAGTTCGGTTAGTGCCGCGCCACCTAGCATCCCGAACTGCCACCACCGCCACCGCAGTCACCGCCGCCGGTCTAGTCTTCGTCGTCGTCCACAACCAGCCGTCCGCCGCCTTCCTTCGCCGCCCCTTCTTTTCTCAGTCAAGGTTATGTGTTCTTTTCATCTTATTTTCTAATATTTGATTAAAATTCCAAAAATGCATGATACTATACTCAAATGCATGATAAGATACATGATTTTTAGTTTCATATCATTTTGTAATGTTCAAAAGTTGTATGTATGATTTATTATCTGCATGATTTGTAGTTTTGCATGATAATTTCGTTTTATATGTTTAATATGCATGATTTATATGTTTTGTATGCATGATAACTATGTTTAAATGATTTAGATTATTATATGTTTAATATATGTTCATATGCATGATTAAACTACTTAATAAACTGTTTTTTAAAATGGTAACTTTAAAAAATTTAATTTCCGAATTTAATTTTTGAAAATATTTAAACAAACTTTTTAAATAAACTGTCTTTATTTTCTTGTTCATATTTAATATTCTTTTTTGGTTAAACCATGCTCAATATATTTTCGAACTAATGAATGTTTATACAATTAGTTTGATGTTTAACATATATGTTTAGTGTTTGATATGCATGCATCCCTATAGTTATACAATGTTTATGCTTTTCATGCTTTAACCTGAAAGATTTAAAAAAATTGCCCCCTCATGTTAAGCTTTCACAAACTTAACATGTTTAATTATAATTTTACAAATTTTAAAATAAACATAAAAAAGTATACTGTTTTCCCAATTATTTAAAAAACATTAACGAATTTTTATGTTAAACATAAAAAAGTATACTGTTTTTTATAAACAGTTTTTATAAGTATAAAAAGTAAAAATTGGATAAAACACTGTTTTTATAATTATTTAAAAAAGTATAAAACAGTTTTTTAAAAACTGGATATAAGCAGTTTAAAAAAAATTGTTTTTTAAAAACTGGATAAAACCATATTTTTCGAAATTACTGTTTTGTAGAAAGTATAAAAAATGATTTTTATAAAACAGTTTTTATAGCAAAAATGGTAAAGTGATTTTTTAAAAAAACTATAAAACTGATTTTTGTAAAAAAAGTAGACTATTAAACTGTTTTTGTAAATAGTTTAATTGTTTTTCTAAAAACTGATTTTTATAATAAACTGAATTTTGTAAAAACTAATTATTAAACAGATTTTTGAAAAAACAGTTTTTTTTTGTAAAAACTGATTAATTAACAGATTTGTTAAAAACAGAATTAAAAAAAACTGTTTTATATAAAAACTGTCTTTATAACGGTTTTTATAAAAACTGTTTTATATATACTGTACAGTTTATATAAAAACTGTTTTTATGAAAACTGTTTTATATAAACTGTTTTTGTAATTTATTTAATAAACTATAAAACTGTTATTTAGACATTATAAAAAACCGTTTTTTGTATAAAACTGTTTTTATAATTTATAAACACAAAGTATACTGTTTCTCTAGAAAACAGTTTTTATAAAAACTGTTTTTTATTTAAAAAGTATGTTGTTTTTTATAAAAAAGTATACTGTTTTTCTAGAAAAACGTTTTTATAAAAAAAGTATACTGTTTTTATAATCTATTAATGTATTAATAAATTGTTTTAAATAAGTAAACAGGTTTTTTATATAAAAAAATTTGTAAAAAACTATCTTTACAAACTGTGTTTTTACAAACTGTTTTTATATAAAAACCTTTTTTTATAAACTGTTTTTGAAAAAAAAGTAAACTGTTTTTATAATTTTTTAAAACTTTTTATAAAAAGTGGATAAAACTCATATATCTAAAACATAAAAAAAATGATGTCCTCTCATGTAAACTTTGCAAAAAGTTTAACACGTTACCTCTAAGAGCAAATTATTTCCAAGTTGTAAAAGAACTTATGGTGAAAAAATATGGACCCCTCATATTAAACTTATACACAGTTTAATATGTTATACACATTTTCAATTGATAATACTTATATATAGTTTTTATACTGACATTTATGTCAGTACATGCGCTTGGGAGAGCCCATCAATGGCGCTCAAGCCGCAGCCCGAAGAATCGACCGGTTGGAGCTTATCAATGAATCGACTGGGTCAACTCATTGATAAGCTCCAACCGGTCGATTCTTCGGTCGACTGGGTCAACTCATTGATAATTATAGGATTTGTTTATTAGCAATTATTTGACCCCTCATATTAAACTTATACACAGTTTAATATGTTATACACATTTTCAATTGATAATACTTATATAAAAATTTGATCTTCTATTATAATCACACTAACAAAAAACAAAATAAATTAATGTATTTTAGATGACCGACGAACACTCGACATCGGCTGCCCGCCCTAACTATGTGCCCATGACCGAAGCCGAGCGCAACAATGAAAGAGCTGTTTGGGTGACACCTCACCAAGTTGCTCAGTAAGTAGTTATGAACAAACCTTATGTCAAATAATTTTATATAATGTCAAATAATCTAACCAAATCTTATATAAATGAATACTATTAATTTTTTGAAGTGACAAGAAGTGTTCGACGGCATCAAAAACATAATTGGAGGACACTTTCTTGGCAATTGGGCCACCTACACGGATGTTGACCCCAAGGTCCGCGAACTATGGTGGAACCTATTCAAGGTAAAAATAAATGAATGTTCCCTGCGTAATTGTAGTAGCCTAATATATAACAAATGATTAATTAATCCAATTTTTTTTAATAAAGGCTCGCTTTCGTTGGACTCACGCAAACGGTGCGGCTATTCTTAGAGCCTATAATAATAGGATTTTGACCTGGCTTCGGCCCACTTTTAAGCGTGCCCGAAACCGTGTGAGACAGCCTAAATGGGTTTCGGATGAAGTGTGGGCCAACCTTTGTCGTCACTGGTCTTCGGATTCGAAATTCTTGGCCATAAGTGAATCCGGTAAGAAAAACCGGATGTCCGAGAAGGCCTTGGAGACGCAGTGGCACGGGGGTCGCAAATCTCAGAGTGCCCATAGAGAAACTCTTGTAAGTGCTATTAAAAAAACCTTACACCATTACAACCCTTCATTATAAAAAATTTACTTAAGCCTTTTTCACACCATGTAGGCTAGTCCTGAGAAGAAGAGGGTTGGAATTCTCAAGCTCGTCAAGCATTGCTGGACGAAGCACGGCGAGGAGTCGAAAGCCGATCTGCCACCTCGCCTCGCTGACTTCGAAGTATGTAACATCATTGATATGCACTAGTTTATAGTGCATAAGTGCATGTTTTTATATTGATCTTGTGTGGACTTTCCATCACTTTTAGTTAGTTTGTAAGTATTTGTTTTATTTTAGTTGTTATTGTTTTTACCTTCTATTTCTAGCTATAGAATAGTGATAGAGTTTTTAGCAAGCAAAAGGGGAGAAAAGCTGAAGACAAAAATGCTCAGGAACACAAACCCGACCGGGTCAGACCTTGAACCCGGTCGGGTCAGTTAAAGATCAGGATCTAAGAGGAAAGAGTAAGACCCGGTCGGGTCCCTTACTCGACCCGGTCGGGTCAGATTTGACCCGGAGCACCAAACCCGGTCGGGTCCCTTACTTGACCCGGTCGGGTCTGACTTGACCCGAACAACTTAACGTGCTGAAACACAAAAACGTGGGAGATAATCTGATTTTGACCGGTACCCGGTCGGGTATGTACCTATACCCGGTCGGGTACCCGGTCAAAGGTGTTGAAAAACACCTATAAATTGCACACTTTTTCCTCACAAAAAATATCCCTTCTTCCATATACTTAAGCTCAGTTTAGAATAGCATTTCTTTATATTTCTTTTAGCATGTTTAGTCTCCAAATGAGGAGCTAAACTTCCATTTCTTGGTTTTGCTCTTGAAGCTTGTTGATTATTAAAGTTGTGAGTTATTTTCTTACTTTCTCCTCTAGATTATTAATTCTTCCCTTAATCTCATTCTATATTAATGTTGGAGGGTGGCTAAGTGACAATTAGTTAACGTTCTGACATTGATTATTACTAGAAACGATCAACGAACCGATGGTTAAACGTTGATGGTTTCACAAGTAAGTAACTTCGGTTTATTAATGCACGGTCGTGGTTAATAAACTTAAGAGGGATTAATTTTGTTGGTTAAACCGAAACCGTTGTGTTGAGGTTATCAATCTTAATTGATTTCATCAAGGAGTTAAAGAGGTTAAATGCTACTATTATATCGGTATACGGCATTGTTCTATATTTGATTAATAGTAAGGGTTATTAATGAACGGTCGTTGTTAATAACTACCCTCGATGAATTGGAGATACTCCGCGATTGAGTATTCGAGAGGGGATAAGTTATAGATATAACAATGATCGACTAAAATATATCAACAAGTGGAAAGTAGCAAGACCAAGTCCTCTTTTATTCTTGAATTTAATCCCATATAACTCGTTCATCTTCGTGTTTAATTTAATTAAATCACTCAACAATCAAAACCCCCCCTTTATTTACTATTTACATAAAAAGAAAAGTTATTCCTTTCCCTGTGGATACGAACTCTACTACGCTATACTACGTATAGTTGTTAGTATTGAATTATTTTGAGTGCACACATGACAAAGTGTACGTCAATCATATTTTGTTATTTAGTAACATTTCAAATCTAAGTATGTAGCATTTAAAAATATTTTTTTAAATGCAGACGAAGTACAACGAAACCGTTGACAGGCAGCGTGCGGAGCGAGGCTTGACCCAGGAGGACGAGCTCGATTCCGATGCGGATGATGAGGCGGCCATTGAGGCGGCCGGGGTTTACAAGGGTCGGGTTCCGTGCCTGGGGGCCGAGGGGCAACGGATTTTGTATTGATCGAAGCACCGTCGCTTCCTCTTCTCGATCAAGGCGGGGAGAAGATCCTCGTATTGCCCAAATGCAACGTGAACTGGAGGAGCACGAACGGAGATGGGAGGAGCAGCGGAAAAAAGAGGAAGAAACAAAAGCCCGGCTGGAGGAGATGGAACGGTTCATGCGTGCCGGATTCCAGCCTCCGCACCAGCCTTTTCCTCCCCCGTACGTATTGCACCCTGAGCAAACTCCTCAAGTTCCGCACATGAGCGGTATGGGTTTTTTCTCTAACTCCGGATACGGTGGCACGCCTACGATGGGTCCGAATTTCGGATCTATGTCCTTTGATTTTTTGAGGTCATCCGGAGGAGGTAGTGGTACACCAAGCCATGGACCCGGAGGAGGACCCCGAGGAGAACCCCGAGGAGGAACCCGACCCGACGACCCCGTACAGCAGCCCGAAGACCCCCCATGAACCCACAAGAGTTTCTTGTTGTTGATGATGATGATGATGATAATGAAGATAATACTAATTTTTATCGTAATGGAGTCCGACGATGAACGAGCATGTAATCATACATTTATAAGTTTAGCATTTCATATTACATTTATAAGTTTGTCATAATTTTTATTAAGTTTGTTGTATGTGTTTTTTTAATGTTTTAATTGCTTTACTGCTTAAAATGTAATTTTTTTCTTTAAAAAATTAGATTTTAAAGAAAATATAATAACATATTTTCAATAAATAAAATTTAAAATATAACTTTTAATTTTTTTAAATGAAATAATATATTAAATAAATTATATTATTATTTTAAAATATAATTTAAAATAATATTTTAAATATCATTCGTAAAAACATTTTTTTTTTAAAACGGAAAAATGTTTTTTTAAAAAAAACAAAAAACTTAGTCACGGCCCTAATCCGTGACTAAGGTTACTTCAGAATTAATTTTTTTTCTTTTTAAAAAAATATAGTCACGGATTAATGTCCGTGACTAATTCAAAATTTCAAAAATAGAAAATCAGAACCGCGGTCTTTTGAAAATTTTGAAAACTTAGTCACAGTTGAGTCCGTGACTAAGATGGCGGAATTTTTTAAAACCGGATTATAGTAGTCACGGATTAGACCGTGACTAATATATAAAAATAAAAAAATACAATAGTCACGGCTGTGAACCGTGACTAACACGTCGGAGAAGGTTTTCCGGCGTATTATTAGTCACGTCTATTGTCCGTGACTAACCCGTGACTAAATGTAGTCACGGTTATGTGGCGGTGACTGCTTTTAGTCACGCTCATTAAGTCACGGATTTAGTCACGGCTAGCGACCGTGACTAACTTTGTTAGTCACGGAAAATGTGAACTGCAGTCCGTGACTAAATTCGTGACTACGCGCGTGTTTTTTTTGTAGTGGGCCGTCCCCATGTCTACGAGTCTAATCGTCCCCGCCGCCGTCTCCACGCCTGCTTGATGCTGCCGTCCCCATGCTATGGAGGATGTCCCTATGCCGCGGGCCGCGGCGCCGCCTTATCCCCATGCCTGCGTGTAGCCGTCATCCCTATGCCACGTCGTCATGACGATGCCCATGCCGCGGCGTCGCAACCGCCCCTTGCCTAGCACCTACCCGCGGTTGGAACTGTCTCCATGCCGCAATACCACAACTATATAACTGTTTTCCTGAAATTATGGTTTGTGATCATTGAGAGTAAATATGGGCAGTAAACATGGACTGTTGCTAGAAAGATAATGTTGAATATGACAGTGAACATGACATTACATAGTGTTGTACAAGAGTAGTGAATGAATTCATTGATAAAGTGTCTTGCGCGGTGAATCGAAGGCTATAGAGCAATAACGACAACACAAGATATAATATATTTAACTAGACGTAAAATACTAATTTAAAGTTATTCCATCTTAAAATAAATAAAAAAGAACTCTAAAGAAATTCCTAACGTGGATGAAAATAGGTGATGGAGAAAGCTCCTGGGAGAAAACAACAGAAAACAGAAGCCTTCGGCACTGTTGAGCCCTCGGCATCAAAAAGCCTTCGGCTGAACAAAGCCTTCGGCTACACAGAGCCCTCGGCCACGCGACGCCCTCGGCTACGCAAGGAGCCTTCGGCTGACAGGCTCAATCATCGAAGATTCCTTTTGGAGACAGCCAACCACCGCATTTAATGCAACGTCACATCCACCCACCGCATTCAATGCGGGGAACATGCCACTGCCGGTGCCACCCATTTGATGTGACCCCTCGGCCGTTGGATTGATGACACGTGTACTATTTAATAAATCACGCTGATGTGACCCCACTGCCGGAGCAGCCCTTATTCTCCTCGTAAACGACGCTGAGTTCATTTAATAAATCAACTCTCTCTCCTCCTATTTTGCTCTGACTTCTCTCTAGTTATTCCCGCAATAACCCCTCGGATAAGATATTCCCCGAGTAGACTATCCCTCAATAGGATTAATGCTGGCAATAATGTCGTGCAGTGATTTTTACCGGATGTGCAATAATGTCATGCAGTGATTTTTACCAGATGTGCAATAATGTCGTGCGGTAATGTAGTGTAGTAACTGCGTGAAGCATAAAGTATATTATTTTTAATTGGACAAAATGGTGTAAAATGCACATTTTTTAAATAAGAATATTTTGATCATTAAACCTTTTAATATAACGAATTTTGCGTTTCATTTTTGCTTTTTAGTCATGTGAATGTTTTTTTGTTATCATCAAATAGCCTTCTTTTCATATCATAAGTTTCAAGATCATTACATCAGACTACTATAACAGCTACGACAATCAAAGGAAAAACTACTTTATCACTAACTAAACTCCAACAACTACGACTGTAAACTCTATGATCAGGCTTAGAGACGGTCACCCCTGAAAGCGCAATGCGAATCGCTAACCATGTAGCGGGTTTGACACAACCATCCCTGTTCTCATAGATCCAAACATACCCAATGACATAAAAAAGGCTGAATTTCCAAACAAACTGACAAACCTAACGACATAGACGATAACAAAAACCAAATGAAAAAATAAGAATAACTTATAGGAAAACTTTCACGAACCCTAGAACCTCGATCAAACCATGGCGGTGGTTCAGGAGGAGGTCGTACCATCGGTACCACTCTAATTGATCCTCCATTGTTGATCGAAATTTGGCCTAGACAAAACCCTTGCAACTATGTTGGGCTCTCTTCCTTCGCTTCATGCTGGTCGCCGATTGCTTGTTGTCGCCATCTTCTCTCCTCTGCTTCTGTTCGCCTTGCACTAGCCGCACCACATGGGCAGAATTTCCAAACCCTACGAAGAGGGAGAGTCTGCTGTTGTTTTGTTTAGTCATGTGATTGCTAAAAAACATAACTTCTCATATTTAGAAAAACTCAATACTCTTTATGTTTTAGGGAAAATTACTATTACCCCCCCCGAGGTTATGTCATAATTGTTATTGCAACCTTGCATTTTCAAAATTCAATTGGTTACCCCCTCAGTTTTGATCATTCTCACTATATGCCTCTCATGTTAATATTTCTTAAATTAAATTAAATATAACTCTTAAATTCAATGTAAGTTTTCTATAAATTAATTTCTAAAGTATAACATATATAATTTATTATCATAATTATATGTCATTGTTGTTGATCGTTATTTTTCTACTTTGTTACTCGATCGTGGAATAATTATTAATGTGAGTAGTTAAGGGGAAGATCCATGAGTAATATTCATGTGATACATCAAAGAATGTTATTTAAAAAATGTGTTGTCAAGATTATAGGCACTTCTTCATCATCAATATAAAAATATTTGAAATTCATCCGAATGAATTAGTCTCAATGACATTTCTTTCATGTGTAGCAAAGAAGAAATATCAAGAAAAAAGGAATTTCATCATTCCATGAACTAAAAGATAGGTCAAGCATCAATAAGCGACCTAAAATATACGAAGTAGAATGTATCGGTATAGGAGCTAAATAATTGAAAGCTGTTGATCTAAGACCTAAAATAACATGGATTTTGATTTATTTAAATGTTTTATTTACTCTGTTAATAATTTGTGATGATTCTATCTTCACAATTTTTTATAGTAAAAATTCTATTAGTTTTATAAGATTGAATGATATTTAATTTTCTAAAATAGAAGTATCGAAATTCATGATATTTTATATCTTACGTAGTACTTGTGAGTATTTTCCCTTAACTACTCTCAATAATATATATTCCACTATGGAATAGCTAAGTAGAAAAATAATGATCAACAATAATGAATCATAAATATGATAATAATTTATGTTTAAATTTAAAAATTAATTTTATAAACAATTTTCATTATTAAATATAAGAGTTATATTAAATTTGATTTAGCAAATATTAATGTGAGGGGCAAAGAATGAGAATGATCCAAACTCAGTGGGTAACTAACTGATTTTTAAAAATGGAAGATTACCTTCATAATTATGACATAAACTCATGGGCTAATAGTAATTATCCCTATGTTTTAATTGTATCACATAAAATTTCCCAACATATATTTCCCTCATAAAACACATTTTGTACAAATAGCTATTTTGCTTATCTAATTTCAGACTTTGAGCAGGTTCACCGGTCTGGCGAACACAGTTCTCACGCTTCATAGTATCAGTTTGGGCAGGGGAGAGACTGGGAGTCATCTCTGCTCCGGAGCCGTATTCTTCTCTACCATTAAGCAATAATTTAATTTTCTTACTCCTCAGCTCAAGTTTTTCTTTTTTCAACTCTTTCAACCGGAGTAAGGGTTGTCTTATGGTTCCAATATTTTCGTTTCTTTTAACATAAAATTCCAGACCCAACTAATTTTCATGTTCACTGCAGGGTTTTGTCTGTAATGGCTCGAACCGTGGGAAAATGGATTAAGGTTTGCTCATACTTATAGGGCGTTTGGTAATAGTTATTTTGTTGAAAGACTTCAAACAGCTGAATGTGCTTATTTTTAATAAAGGGTAAATCATTTAGTAAAATCCATTTCAGCCAAATAAATCAAGGCTAATGCTGATTCAGCAAAATGAGCCGAAAGAGCCAACCAAAGGGGAATAGGGGATGCTAATAACTCTACCATTTAGTTGCTTGTATTGTGAGTTAACTTTAAATCCCATTGAATTTGTTGTGAAAGATTATGTGTTTTCTTCTTTGTGGAAATGTGTGCGGATATTTTTGCATTGCCTTGATTGTTTGAATCCTTGCGTTATCAAATCTTAAAACTGCTCTGTTTAGAAATTGGTTATCATTTATAATCCATTATATGTGTCTTCAAGTGAAGGTCTTTAAAGACAGAAATATGAAAGCAATACGTTTCTCGCTCCCTTGATACAATTTTTGCTACTACTCTCAAGTGCTCTGAGTTGGATGTTTAAAATCCACTAATTAATCCAAACAATAAAGATAGATTCACATGTTTTAGATACATTCTTATGTGACAAGCACTGATTAGATGATGACAAGTTGTTCTACTTTTCATTATCCAATACGTTTATGTCAAATCAAAGTGTAGCTAAAGAATGTATAAAAAAATGTTTACCCATCCTTACTTCAGAAACAACGCAAATGAGGGTAATCCCGGATGACTATAACGAGTATAAGCTCTTATGATCTGACTACAGAATGCCTAAAACATAGGTTGCAAATTAAATTGCAACTTCCGCACTAGATATGCATGGATGCATTATGCATATCATCTTGAGTAATATCTGCTTCCTAGTAGCATTCTTTGAATACTTGTTTGGCATGGGTTCACTACACACCTGATTGGCTTGGGGTTTGTTTGGTTCAGGGCTTTCAGAGAGGATGAATGGGGTGGGGTAATTTTTGTTATTAAACTATTCTTTCTAAGTTTAAATGGTTGGTAGTTTGGTACTAAAGTGAAGCTTAAAAGCTATACAGAAATACGTGATCTAGCTAATTAATCCGAACAATAAAGATAGATTCGCATCCTCTCTTTCTGTATTCTTAATCTAAGAAAGAGATACAAATTAATAGTAAATATCCATCCTCTCTTTCTATGCCCTTCGAAACCCCTAAACCAAACAAGCCTGTAGATTTCATGCCCACCTATTAGATGAACAAATGTGAGTCTAGCCATAGTTCATAAACCACTTGAGAAAAATGTATGGACAAATGGACAATGTCACGGTCTGTAAGTGAAATTTAGAGATGAAACTGACTGCATTGGTTATTTTTCGCTTGTTAAGTTCAAAATCACTTCAGTATTTCTATTTTTAGCCAGAAGAAAACCATTTATTGCAATTTTTTCCAATTTCGTTACTACTTATTAACAGTGTTCAGATTGTGAGGGAGGTAGGCTAGTGAAGGATAGGTACGGAAAAGAAGGAAAATGTTTATACTCTGTTTGGATTGGATAAGTTCAAGGGGAGGGAGAAATTATAGTGGATGAGACGTTCTCTTGTTTGAATTACAAAGGGAATGTAGTTCCATATAATTTATAAAAGATCATTATTTTGCTTTGGGGGTGTAGTGGAATTGAATTATGGACAGATGAGTCTTCCTCCAATCCCTCGTTCCCCTTTTCCCTTACTCCGAACAAACCTTTGACTTATTTGTTTTGGGGATTATGGAGGGGAGGAGAATGCCAACGTTTCTTTTAAAATTATTTCTACATATACACTCTTAGATGACTGAGAATAATTTGAAGATGAAAAATAACAATGAAATACATGATCATATAATTATTTGTAGTTTAAAACTAGCAAAAAAAGATAAATTAGTAAAATAAACAACAATCACCTTCCCCTCCTTCCACACTCCCCAACCAAACAAGCGTTTAAAGTCGAACCATTGATTGATTTGGTTCATCTTCATTTGGGATTTGTTTTTTCAGTTTTATGGATTTATGTTGATAAGCTTGCATCATTTGAACAAATCCCTAATAAGTTTTTTTCGAATGTACTATATGCAGCTGGATCAGTCAGGCACTGGACCTGGGGCAAGGAGCTCTCATGCAATTACCATTGTAGGACAAAAGGTCTATGCTTTCGGTGGTGAGTTCACCCCACGTGTCCCTGTTGACAATCAACTCTATGTATTCAATCTTAGTGACCAAACTTGGTCATTGGCTGAGGCTGTCACTGGAGATGTCCCTCCCCCTCGTGTAGGTGTCACTATGGCAACGATTGGGGAGACAATATACATCTTCGGTGGAAGAGATGCTGAGCACAAAGAGCTGAACGAACTTTATTCTTTCAACACATCCACGAACCAGTGGACCCTCTTGTCAAGCGGGGATGACGGCCCCCCAAACCGGAGCTACCACTCCATGACAAGTGATGATCAACACATATTTGTCTTTGGTGGGTGTGGTTTGACTGGTCGGCTCAATGATCTATGGGCTTACAATATTGTTAGTGAAAAATGGGCAAAGTTTCCCTTGCCTGGGGATGCTTGTAAAGGTAGAGGTGGACCAGGATTGGCTGTAGTCCAAGGAAAAATCTGGGTTGTGTATGGATTTTCAGGTGATGAACTTGATGATGTACATTGTTTCGATGCAATTGAAGAGAAGTGGACTCTTGTCCAAACTAAAGGAGAAAATCCATCTGCCCGGAGTGTGTTTTCAACAACTCGGATTGGGAAGTACATATTTATATATGGTGGGGAAGTTGACCCAAGCGACTTAGGTCACCTTGGTGCTGGAAAGTTTTCTGCTGAGGTTTATGCTCTTGATACCGAAACACTAGTTTGGAAAAGGTGGGATGCCGCTGGAGATCTTCCAGGGCCAAGAGGATGGTGTGCTTTTGCTGGCGGGCAGCGAGACGGGCAAGAGGGGCTGCTAGTATATGGGGGTAATTCACCCACGAATGATCGGCTTGGCGATATATTCTTTTTCACTCCTTTCTTGGAGCGTTAACAACAAATATATCTACGGAGTGTTGCTGGATGAGTAATAATGTATGAGTAAAGTTCTGAAATTTGGTTTGATTGGCAACAATAATTGGCTAATATTTTGGTTTCTCTCCTATATGCTTGCTTTTTTGCTTACATTGTTTTTTGTGCTCCACTGTCGCTACTATATATTCTCATCATCACTATCACATCATGTCATGTTGTGATTTTTATGCCTTTCTTTTCTTGCCTCATTTACCCAATCGTTTTAGTTCCCATTGCTCACACTATTTTTGTTCGCTCATGCAACTTCTTTACTTGAAATTTGAATCTTAAAAAACTTTAAAAGTTGTGAGTTTTTTAAGAACTAGTTATATAATCCAGGTCATATTCGTGGTTACTTTTGAAATTCTAAAATCTGGAAACATAATTATTATGTGGATGAAGATCATATGCGGTACATTGACAACAATGCAAGAATCTTATGCGTTAAAAGAGAAATATGTGTGAAAATAAAAAGTAATACTCCTGTTGAGAGCAAGTTTGCAGCTATGTAAGCAACAAGTACGTATATACCTATCAATACTTCTTTTTGTTTTTAATTTATTCACAGATCAACTACTCTAAATTCTACTTAGAAATTTAGAATATGTCTGTGTTTAATTTGTGCTTATATTATAACTTGAATTATGATATTTAAGCAATCTTAGCTTGTTGACTTATGCTTCCAGTTATTTATGATGGGGAAAAGGTGCAAATAGACCCATGTACTAACCAAAAAAGGTCAAATAAGCCCTTATTTAGGAGGCTTTGTCCGGCCGTCCCCATTTGCAGTGGTTCCCGGTGGAATTTTTTGATGAAATTTTTTCAACATCTTATTCATTAAGTCTAGTTTGCTCATACCAAATTTCACCTAAAACTTCAATCGGGAAGGCATTCAAATGAATTATTGAAAATAACTGCACAGTTAGAAGCGCAATTATCTTCAAGAATTCATTTGAATGCCTTCCCGATTGAAGTTTTAGCTGAAATTTGGTATGAGCAAACTAGACTTGATGAATAAGATGCTCAAAAAATTTCATCAAAAAATTCAACCGAGAACTACCCCAAATGACGACGGCCGGACAGAACTACCTAAATAAGGGCTTATTTGACCTTTTTTGGTTAGTATATGGGCCTATTTGCACCTTTTCCCTTTATGATGAATGTGTACGTCTGCTGATCCCTTCATACATATGCACACACACTTGAGAAGAAGGGGATCGAGCTAGCTAGTTTGGCTTAAACATTCAAAAGAATTTGGGATAAATAAGACTAAAAACGTTTGAGAATTTCAAAATATGATTGTTATAATTTTATTTTCTATTTAGGAATAATTACTGTCAAGTTTAGAATATATCGTCATGTTTAAAGTCTGGCACTACCAAAATATGAGAGTAATTACTTCTATTTAGAGAAAAAAATATGATAGTCGTATTTTGAAATATACAAACGTATTTACTCCTATTTAAGACAATTTTCCCAAAGAAATTTAAAGTCTTGTTGATGCCGCTGAAATGACTTTTAATGATTAATTAATTCTTCCGTCTCACTAAGATTAACCCATAACAAATTTGATAAAGTTTGTGTGATTGCAAATCATTCTTACTTTATTTTTACTTTATTCAATATCAATCACATAAACTCTCTTTTCTTAATAACCACATCATCTCTTCAATGTTAGTCGACAGAGGTAATATTACATAATTTAATCATTTTTATAAACACATAATTTAATCATTTATGTAACGACATTATTGAGTTCAATTTGAATTTTATCTACTTAACTTTTGTAAACTCAAAGCTATTTTTTTATCCATTGTTGATTGAATCTATAAATTATAAAGACGAGATATTCCATGTACCTAATTACAAATTTGAACAACTTTCTGGAATTGTAATTGGATTCAAGTAATTATGAACGATAATGGACTCCTTAATGTGTTCAATTTTCAAATGTTGTATGCCCATCTTGATTATATTATTATAAAATTAATATACTAAGTTACTGAAGCTCTAGTTCAGTAAAACAAAGTTATTGTGTAGCTCAATCATTTGGGTGCGAATGTGTGATTAAGGAGCTCCTTAATTACATATTGGCCAAGCATCTCACATTCATGATCCGTATGTTGCTTACCATATACTTCGTACTAGTAATCTCCATTCATGATCTTAAAATAAATGGTTTTTTTATGACACATCATTGTCATATCACATTTATTAAATAAATTTTAAATAATCTCAAATCTTAAAATTCTCCATCAACCATGATATTCAAATAATCAGTTTTTCTAGACCATGCATTAAATGAAATGTAACTACAACCCAAAATAATCCGGGATTCAAATTTTGATACCGGATTATCTTTTTCAATAATCTCTCAAAATAATCTCTCATTCACAATGATAATCTTTAAAATAATCTTACACATCATCCAATTAAACTCTAAATAATCTAAACAATGAGGATGCCCTAATACGGAGTACTACGTAACTTATTGTTATCCGAGCCCAATTCCTTTATAATTTAAAGATAAAGATTATACTCTACTATTGCATGATAGGCTGATAGCGGCCTCTTCTACACGGTATACTATTCCAAATCTGATGCCTCTGTCCAGTTAACAATGATTTAGCTTGTATAATACGTACTATAAACCGAATTGAAGCGTCTTCAGTTGTCAGCATCACTGGCCATATGGTAATGCTTTCTTGACGTTTTTAGCCATGGATCATCTGTAATGATACATTTTCAAAAAACAAGACAAGATTGTTAAAATTAGACAAGTACGTACGTAGTATAGAAATTGAAAGATATTGCTCACTAGAGCAAAACAAGGTCTAATTTCATAAATATGACTTATTCTTAGAATTCACAAAGCGAGAGTACGTTATTATTACCTCTCTATGTCTACCACTTTTTTATTTACTACTTCGTACATAATACTTCCTCCATCCCAATTTGATGGTCTTGTTTCTTTTGAGCACAAAGATTAAGAAAGTGTGGTAGAAAGACTAAAGAACCTTACTTTATTGTACTGTTCATCCTTTTACTTTTACTGTTCATTAAAAAGGAGGGGTATAAATGGTAATCCACTATTAGTTCTTTACCAAAGAGGGAAACAATACCATCATTTTAGGACATTCCAAAAAGCAAATACAGGATCATCATTTTGGGACGGAGGAAGTAATAGCTAGTAGCGTTAACGCACCTGCTTCTTAGGATGTTTTTACTTGGACTGTAATTTGTCCCAGACCAGATCAGACCAAACCAGATCAAACCAGATCGGACCAGATCAGACAAGACCAGATCAAACCAGACCAAACCAGATCAAACCAGATCGGACCAGATCAGACAAGACCAGATCAAACCAGACCAGATCAGACCAAACCAGACCAAATTTAGATAGTTAAAAATACAAAGAAACCAGACTAGATTAGACCAGACTAGATTAGTCCAGACCAGCAAATTACAATCCAAGTAAAAAATCCTTATTCCTTTTTCATTAAAGTTTTTTTTGAAGGTGCATTAAAGTTCTCGATGCCGCATAGGTGCACACTCCCCCTTTCTCCCCCATGGGATGAAAAAAAGTACTCCCCCGTTTCCAAAAGATTGTCATAGTTTGACTTCACGATTATTAAGGAAATAAATTGATTTTACTGTAGAGTACACTGTCGACACTGTTTAGACATTATTTTGACACTGTTTTGATGTAGATTTCTTTGTCAAATAAAGAAATAAGGGAAGTGTGACTTTGTTTTTGAAACATTCAAAAAAGGAAAGTGCAACAATCTTTTGTAAAGAGAGGGGGTACTTAACTTTTGTAAGTATGAATAGTTGATCTATCGAGAGCACTTAACTTTTTTACTCTTTAAAACTTGAATGTATTATAAAATATTTAGTCCTATTTTAGAATAATATTAATTACTACGTATATTTTACTCGTGTTCTTAAAAAACTGTTAATGTATTATTAGAATCTTGACCACAAATAACTTACTAAGAACTTGTTCAGCAGTAAGTCGTTCACGTGGGTCTGGATGAAGCATTTTCTTTATAAGATCCTTAGCATTTTTAGAAATATTTCGCCAAGGGTGACCATTGAAACAGACTTCAGCGCGTGCAACTGCTCTAAGCATACCATCCCTATTCCCTGAATATACAAATTAGTCCTCTTTTAAAATGGGAAAACATTTTTCCATCAAAAGAAAAGGAAGTGGAAAATAATTTGATGAGAAGATAAAACAAATCATCAATACTATTATTGCTAATTGATTCAGATGGTACTTTAGTCCCCTTTCTATGAAAAAAGAGAATAGTCCTCATTTAAAATATAAATCACATTATTATAATAACTCATATTTAGGACAATTTCTATTTTAAAATTTTCACTGAGGTGTGGAAGTTATTTGATAATTTACACCACATTTAATTTATATGTTTTAAATCATCACAACCGTGTCACCCATGTGGAAATTATTGGACAATTTACACCATATTTATAAAAAGAAATACGTAGTAGTGTTAATAAGCAAAATAAGATTGGAGTTACTTTTCTGGCTGTATTGGCTGAAGTTACTGTAGATGGTCATTTTAGCTATTTTTACATATAATTTTTTCTTAATTTTATCAATAAAATGTATTTTAAAAATTATTTTTTCTCAAGTCAGCAGAATCAGCCAATGCAACCACTTCAGCAAGAACTTCGTAAATTTCAGCAGAATCAGCCGATTTTCGTGCTACCAAACGGGTTCCAAGGATGCTTACGAACCTCCCCAAAAGGGATATTTAAAACTAAGAAGGACGAAGAGCAAGACCCCAGCGCCCCAAATATCAACCTTCGGGCCATGTGTGCCGCCTCTTAAAACTTCAGGAGCCACATAATAGTCACTGAAGGTTTTAAGCTTACATGGCTCTCCTAAAGATCAAGAAATTAAAACAAGAAAGTTAATCAGTACTCTTATCATGCCAGAGCAGCACAGATAATCTTCAAGCTAAGTGTGTGATATTTCTTAAGATTTTTTTTATTTGTTCCAAATTTTATATATATATATATATATATATATATATATTAATAGAGTAGAGATCAAATAAAAGGACCGTTTATATGAAAAGTGAGAAAAGATCTTAACCATTCGTTTAATTCTCATCACCCAGATTGTCGCAAAACACTTGAGGCCTTTTTTCGTAAATTGATTCTTTGCAGCCGTTGCTGAAATATGTAACCACCTTGTATAACAGTTATTTTGGTAGTTTTTCAATTTACGGTTGACTATTTTTCCATGATTCTCGGATTCTTATTTTGGGCACTAGTTTAATATTCACTTTGAAACTTTACTATGTCACTTTAACTTTATATTGTTGCACTCATATATTTTGTTAATTCGATACTTTTTTGTAACCATAGGTAACACTTATTATAACTTCTTTAACATTTTATCCACTTTCGTTACTTTACAATTTTGGTTTTATTGTATATGTAGTATATTTTTACACTCACTATTACTATCTCAATTGCCCATGCTTATTAATGAACTTCTTAAACATCTTATGCACTTTATGTACTATACTATGTCACTTTTACTATGTATTGTTGCATTCAATTTTTATCAATCAAATACTTTTTTTCGATCTCGGTTGCACATATTATGGAAGCTAACATCTTATGCACTTTCAATACTTTACTATATCACTTTTACTATATATGGTTGCAATCAATTTTTTCCTCAATACATTACCTTTGAAGCCTTATTTAGGTGCACTTATTTTCCCACCAATTGCTGCACATTTTCCAGATAATATTTGCACAAAGAAACTAAATATGCACACCATTATAACTTCTTTCAGTAAAAACATTAAAGAATTTTTTCCATAAAAATGATGTCATATATTCGTGATTTTACCATGCATGTCTTTTCTGCAGGACCCTAAACACCTAATAAGGCTAAAGTAAAAAATAAAACTTTTACACAATTTCTTTTAAGAACAAATTGACATTTGTGCACTTTGCCAGTCAATAAATTGACATGTGTGCACTTTTCCAGTCAACATCTTTCTCCATACTTCTGCTATTTGCATTTCTATAAACTTGCTGTGGTGGTGATTTGAGATGTTTCCACGTTTTCCTAAATCAATTATATTGCCCAAAATATTAACCTTTTTCTAAATTGAAATTAAATGCTGATGATGGAAACTGCAAATGGTAGTGGCGTGTAGTTCGCGGCAGACAATCATGCATTAATTCACAACGATTTAGCAAATACTGATAATTCCTAATATACCCTTAATTAGTTCCAGATTACGTTGCACGTTGTTTAAAGTTTTGTTTTAATACATGGTGCTGCACGATACTACTATGGGGACGAGTTTTAATTATTAATTAGTGCCATCCGATTGTCAAAATAGATGGGTGGGATTCATTCGCACTTTTCATGTGAGCATGCCTTTGCATTCGAACGATACCCTATATTAATATATACTACCTCCGTTCTTAAATAAATGCAACACTTTGACTTTTACACTATTCACATGTTCTACTTTGACTACGTTTTATTTATTAATGTAATAATATTATTTTATGAAAAAAATATTGTTAAACTTGTCTCATTGTAAATTTTCATAATCTAATTTTTTTAATTTTTTTACTAATACAAAATCATTTATATTAATGGTCAAAGTTGTGTCTCGGCAAGTGTGAAATGTTGACCGTTGCATTTATTTAAGAACGGAGGAAGTATATATATATATATAGAGAAATCATCTCATCAGGCCGGCCTGACGGGCTGCCCCGTCCGGCCGAGCCCGTTTGGGCACCTTCCCGGTGGAATTTTTTGATTAAATTTTTTGAGCATGTTCCTCATCAAGTCTAGTTTGTCCATACCAAATTTCAGCTCAAAATTCGATCGGGAAGGTCGTCAAATGAGTTTTGCAAGTTAACTGGTCCGGAAAATACATATTCCGGACCAGTTAACTTGCAAAAATCATTTGACGATCTTCCGGATCGAATTTTGAGCTGAAATTTGGTATGGACAAACTAGACTTGATGAGGAACATGCTCAAAAAATTTCATCAAAAAATTCCACCGGGAAGGTGCCCAAACGGGCTCGGCCGGACGGGGCAGCCCGTCAGGCCGGCCTGATGAGATGATTTCTCTATATATATATATATATATAGAGTACTCTTCTGGTCAGGAATTCCTGACCGGAACCGCCGTCCGGACGGCGGCGTTTGGCCGCCTTCCGGGTGGAATTTTTTGATGAAATTTTTATGGCATGTTCTCAATCAAGTCTAGTTTATCCACAAAAAAATTTAGCCAAAAACTCAATCGGGAAGGTCGTCAAATGATTTTTGCAAGTTAACTGGTCCGGAAAATACATATTCCGGACCAGTTAACTTGCAAAAATCATTTGACGACATTCCCGATTGAGTTTGTGGCTGATTTTTTTTGTGGATAAACTAGACTTGATGAAGAACATGTCATAAAAATTTCATCGAAAAATTCCACCCGAAAGGCGGCCAAACGCCGCCGTCCGGACGGCGGTTCCTGTCCGGAATTCCGGACATGAATAAAATTCTATATATATATATATATATATATATATATATATATACACATACATACACACACACATTTGTTTCTAATTTCTAAATTAATTTCTTTTACGCAAGAATGTTTTTATACTATTTCCTTAAGTTTACTCTTATAAAAGTCCTTGTATTTGTTTGTGTATTTTGGAAATAAGTTAACCCAGATTCATATTGCAAGCATGGTTTACTCTTATAAACTAGTTGCGCATATTAAGGATTCAACCCGAAATAAATTCCTTTTAATACCCAATCCTACCCGACCCGTTCATGCATGATTTATCAACTTATATTTCATACCGCGGGTTGGTAAATAGTCAACCCGAATAAATTGGGTAGACCCAAAAATATAGGAAACTCGTTCCAACCCGCCTAATGTACAGCCCTAGTAGCAAACTAGTGAATGAGTGGAAGGTGAAGTGACACTACACTGACATGACGAATGATAAGGCAAAAAAACACCCTTATTTGGCTTATTTGGGAAAAACTCCATGAAAGTCTTTTTAGGCTATTTTTGTCAAAATCTTATACTCCTTCCGTCCCTTATAACTTTGCCAACTTTTCTTTTTTGGATGTCCCATTAACTTTTCCACTTTCCCATTTAAGTAAAGAATCTGTGGTTGCATTTAATTCTCTCTCCTCTGCACAAACCTCAACCACACAGTTTTTACTTTATTAATTCTCGTGCCGGTCAAACTTGGCAAAGTTATTAGGGACGGAGGGAGTACTTCATATGTATGTCAGTTCGTATAAGAAGTAGTGGCTAGTAGAGGTATTTAAAAGATGAGAAAATTGTCAAATAGGTTCTCAAACTTTCATAAAAAAGGTCAAATAAGTCCTTATATAGGAGGCTCTGTCAGGCCATCGCGATTTGGGGCGGTTCCCGGTGGAATTTTTTGATGAAAAATTTTGAGCATCTTATTCATCAAGTCTAGTTTACTCATAGCAAATTTAAGCTAAAACTTCAATCGGGAACGCATTCAAATTAATTCTTGAAGATAATTGTGCAATTAAATGAACCGTTATCTTCAAGAATTAATTTGAATGCGTTTCCGATTGAAGTTTTAGCTGAAATTTGGTATGAGTAAACTATACTTGATGAATAAGATGCTCAAAATTTTTCATCAAAAAATTCCACCGGGAATCGCCCCAAATCGCGACGGCCAGACAGAACCTCTTATATAAGGACTTATTTGACCTTTTTATGAAAGTTCGAGGACCTATTTGACAGTTTTCCCTTAAAAGATCACTACGTTAGGTCTTGACACAATATTTAATGACTAGTTCAATTCAACTCTATAAGTTTCTTCCCCTTTATCTAATTGTTCTATTAAATTAAAAAAAAATGCATATATAGTTGCATGATTTCGGACTGAAATAATGTTGTGAAGCAAAGTGAAGTAGTTCACACCTTATCATATAGTCGTAGTTATCTCATTCGAGGCAATTCAAAATTGCAATTTACTTATCCAAATAAAAGTTGTAGCAAAATGCATAAACGTAACCATCTCATAATTATTAATGTTAGCTCACCGGGCTTATAGAAATGTGATAGTCCAAAATCAATTGCCTTTAAAGTAGAAGTTTCGTCGGCACTTTGAAACATAAAATTATCAGGTTTGATGTCACGATGCATCACTCCATTATTGTGCAACGTCTGCAATTTTAAGTATGTTAAGATTAGAATCTATGACAATTTTAAGTATGTTAAGATTAGAATATATGAATAAAACATACTACGTATAAAATATTTTAAGATTAGAATCTACGAAAACTCTTAATTTATATGTAGTACTAGTATGGGTAAAACATAAAACATATTAGATCCCTCCTACTAACATTGGGATATGAGGATGTGATATTGTTATTAAGAAAAGTAAGTTTATGTGTTTGATGTTGAATTGATAAAGTAAAAATAAAATAAGAATGATTTAGAATCATATAAATTTTACCAATTTTGATATGAACAATCTTAGTGGATAATTTTGAAAAGAAAAGATGAGACAATTTTAACAGGAAGGGAAGTACTACCTAATACATAGTATTTCTCTAATTCTTTTGAAGGAGTCTCATTATTAATTTTCTTCTCAAAGTAGGACTCATTCTTGAGAATATGTTTTCATTTTATTCATTTAGTAGTACTATGAGCTTGTTTGCAAACACTTAAATAAAGTGCTTGTGGCTTTTTTTATGAAAAAAACACTTACTTTACCAAACATTATCAACTTTTATTTTCTCGGTTTTCGTGTACAATCTACTTTTTATTTTTTCTATTACACAACAAGCACTTATTTTATCAAACACTACCAACTTTTACTACTAATCACTTTTTCCCAAAAAACGTTTTTATTTAAACACAAGCACTTGCAAACAAAGTCTATATAAACCATATTTTCAAAATAAAATATAAGTAATTCTAGTTTTTTTATTTTTTCAGGTTTTAGAGAGTAACTTGAGCAATGAGCAGATCGTTAATCTTCATATGAGTTTGGATACAATTATACAAATATACAATTTGATCAATAGTTCACTCAATTACTCAAACGCGCGAGGTATCAATGTATCATCTGCTAAAGCTAAAAAAGTACAGCACTTTTTTACTACAAGAAAACGTAATTAATACACTTGATAAATAAAGTTGTGGAGATTCCAGAATACAGTTTTAATTTCATGTATATTATTCTTTGGTGGTTTCAAAAATATTACTCCGTACTTAACTATAATTTATTTAAAAAGTTTTGACTAAAGTTATTATGATTATATTAGAATTTAAATTACGATTATACATAAGATGCTTTGACTAAAATTACGATTATATGCATTCCCCGTAATTAGGGTGTCACATTTTTTAGTTATAAATTTTGAATGACTTCTATTATTACTCATAGCTTCTATTTTAAACCGTCCGTTTAGTGACCATATTTTTCGGCTTATCAAGCTTATCAGTCGATTTCTTCACCAAATACTTGACTTTTGATTTCGCGCGCTGAATTGTGTAATAATAATAATAAATAGAGAATTTACCCGAAATAGGACTAAAAAGGTTTGAAAATTCCAAAATAGGACTGGCGTGTTTTTATTCCCAAAATAGGACTAATTATTGCCATGTTTTGGCAATACCAGGCTTCAAACATGACAGTATTTTCCAAACTTGGCAGTAATTACTCCTATTTTGAGAATAAAAAACATGGCAGTCCTATTTTGGAATTTTCAAACTGTTTTAGTCCTATTTCGGGAACTTTTTAAGGTTCGAGTTACTTTTCTGACTGTATTGGCTGAATTGAAATTACGGTAGAGGATCATTTTAGCAATTTCTCATATTTTTTCTTTATTTTATTAATAAAAAATATTTTAAATATAATGTCTTCATAAATCAGCAGAATCAGTCAATCCAGCCACTCCAGCCAGAACTTCACAAATTTCAACCGAACCAGCCGATTCAGTGTTGCCAAACGGGCTCTTAGTTCATTCTAGATAAATTATACTCCGTATACCATCCAAGCACATTCTTTTTAGATAAACTACAGTACTACTCCAAGTCATCATTTTAGAAATTAGAAATAATAACAATCTGTGGTCTCCTTTAAAAATAACTTTGCAAATTATTGCAATCCGTGTACGTAAATGTAATTTACTGGGTGACAATAAAACTAGGGATAGGGCGCCTGGTACTACTCCAGTGATCTAAAACGGGTTTTTGTTAATCAATTAATCGTTAACCTAAATTATGGTTAATTGTTTACCCGGTTAACCGTCGTTATGGTATGGTTAATCATATTATAAATATACTAACCCATATCTCGGTTAACCATAAGTTGGTTAACCGAAATGCATTTAACCAACCACGCCCACTCCTAGTATGTACTAAGTAGTACTCCCTCCGTCCCGAATTATAAGGCACTTTACGGTTTACGATGTTTGATCGACGATAAAGCAAATTGATCTCTGTCAATACTCAAATTAGTTTTAGAAAATAAAATTTACATATTCAGAAACTACATTAAAACCGCTACAAAACCTGCAAAAAATAATTCAAATTTCATAAAATTTTGATGTATAAAGTGAGAGATTAAGAGTGATTTGTGTTGAGTAAGTGAATAGGAAAGATATCTTATAAAATGGGAATGAAGAAGTATTATTTAAGGTAGATTCTATGGTACCCTTAAGATACCATACCTTTGTCCACGTGGACCAATAGAAATGATGAAGTTAATTTAATTAAATCTAAATTAAAAGGAATAGAATGGTTTGGACCAATCAAATGCATGATAGGTACGGTACCCCGATTTTTAAAAGGGTACCGGAGTTGTCACCGTTATTTAATTATTATAAAAGGTATTTACCTTAATGACTTGTACAATAGCCGTGATAAGGTTTGAAGCTTCCTCCTCTGTGTAGGTGAGGTCCAATTCCTCCCTCTCGGCCATAGCGTCATGCAACAACTTTCCCTTCAATAGCTCCATCACAATGTGGACTTGATGGTCATCCTCAAAAGTGTCCTTGATGGTAACGACGTTTGGGCAGTTCTTCAAGTGGTACAAGATCGCCACCTCTCTCCTCACGCATTCAACATTCTCATCATTCTGCAGCATTTTGCGTTTGGAGATGGACTTGCAGGCCAGTTCCTCGCCGGAGTCCCGATCAATGCACACGCGCACCACCCCCCACCCTCCTCTCCCCAGCTCCCGTCTGTGGGGAATCCAGCTGTACTTTTCATGAATGTTTCGTCCCGTTGGGTTTTTCAACACAACAGGTTGCCGGTGATGATGATCGCTGCGCAAACCCTTCCGTATTGATGTCCCGCCACAGTCATCGGAATCCGTGGAAGTCCTACTACTTGTGTTTGATGACCGTGATTCATCTGTGCTGCTCTTAGCCTCACTTCCTTCTTCATGGGATAATGATGTCCCATTATTGGAACCAGCATTACTTTGGCTATTCGTAGAACCATAATAATAGTAATTATAAAGTCTAGCAAGCAAATTCCCCATTATATTGCAGCTGGCACCTACAAGCTAAGATCCATTTTTATCAATCCACTGCATTATGCGCGCCTAATTAACTATTACTACCTCCTTTCCACTAAGATTGGGGCGGAAGAAGTGGCATAAAATCAAATCAAATCAGACCAGACCACAAAATTTTGAACCCGATTTATAACATTCTAAACAGGGTTAAAGTGCATTTCAAAAATTAGAGTAGATGTTTAAAATTTTCGAAATCGAAATAAGAAGTTGTGTGTCCATAAAAATGTCATTTTAGGGTATATAGATTAGAGCCACCATCGATCTTCGCCAGCCCTCTATCGCATGCAACTCCCTGCCTCCCTGGTGGTCTTTGCCATCGTCGTTGTCATCATTGGTTTGGTGGTCTTTGCCATCGTCGTTGTCATCATTGGTTTGGTGGTCTTTGCCATCGTCGTTGTCATCATTGGTTCCGCCGAGAAGGTGATTTGTAACCCCTAGAAAGGCTTTAATGCTAAATCTCAAGCGGGTTTGTAGACCCTGACAGTAAATCCCAGCCCTTAACTTAAGGGGTAAAAAAAGTAAATTAGAGCCCGTTTGGTAGCACCAAAATCGGCTGTTTTGGCTGATTCTGCTGAAATTTATGATATTCTGGCTGGAGTGGCTGTTTTGGCTGATTCTGCTGATTTAAGAAAAAAAAATTTTAAAAATATATTTTATTAATAAATTAAAGAAAAAATTATATGTAAAAATAGCTAAAATGGTCCTCTACAGTAACTTCAGCCAATACAGCCAGAAAAGTAACTCCAACCTTACTTTTTCGGCTTATTACACAATTCAGCGCGCGAAAGTAAGAGTTACGTGTTTGGTGAAAAAGCTGGCTGATAAGCCTGATAAGCCGAAAACAGAGTTCTCCAAACGGGCTCTTAATGGACTTCACACTTTTTCTATTTAGGGCAATTTCTTATGATATTCTACCTTGAATTGCTTACTTGTATACTAAGCTAGCACACCTACCACCAATGAAAACAACATAATATTCATACTTTCTTTCCCCTAGCTCATTGAGATAGTACGAAATAATTAAATAAACCCAAACATATCCCAACCTTTTATAATAAGACTATCGTAAAGTAAATAATAATAATAATAATAGTAATAAAACAGATTCGGAGTATAATAATAGTGAATATAAAGCTAACTAACCAAGACTTACTTTAGAAGAGGTAAATTTTTATATATCTAATACTTCAAGATTATTTTACTCAAATTGATTGTGTAAAATTCAAGTCCACTTAAACATGTATTTATAACCATCTATATAAAGAATGACTTAGAACATACGTCAGGTACTCAGGTATAACTTCATATCATGGTGATGGTTAATTTACTAAATGACAAAGTTTTTAATGAGGTAATATCGAAGAAAGGAATTGCATAAATAAATAATACTTAGTATAATGTCAATACCATTATATTATTATTTGTTTAATTAAGTTTAATAGCTCATAACGAAATAATAAGACTTCACTTTTTGTCTTTAGCATAAGATTTAAGATTATACTCCGTATTAAAAGCAATGACCTTAAAAAAGGAGTACAAGATGAGCATGACACGCGTCTTTTCACGGAAGCGTATACTATACAACTGGTTGTACGGTGCCAACTATACAGGCGATGGCACTTTTGCAATTTTGATGAAAAACACGAATTTTCTTGAATGAACATTAACACAATTTTGTTGAGTATCACGTCTGTTCTTTTGAGTATTAGGAGCCTAAGAATAAGCATCAGTGTTCAATTCTCTGCTTCATATCTTCTAAATCGCTTTATCTTTATTATTTTTTCGTTTATAAAAACTTTTAACTTGTGTATGTAATCAATTCCAATTAATTTCAATATGTGAATCTAATGTAATCCGATACGTTTGAAATGTGAAACATTATAAAATGAGCATAAAGAGGTACCAAATAAGCATATATAACTTACAAAATAGGTATCAAAAAATTCAAAAGCTCATTTGTGTAAAGAAATTACTCCAAATAGAACTAAAACATAGAAAAAGTGCACATATAGGAGTAATTGTGTTTTATTCTCACAATAGGACTTATTTAATCCTATTAAATGTATAAAACTTCCTTAAACAGGAGTAAATGAATCATATTTTAGGGAGAAAACAATGGCAGTCTTATTTGTACTTTGCTTATGTTTTAGTCCTTTTCCAGAAATTTTCTCATTTGTGTATGTTTATTCATTACCATAACAGTGGACTTAGAAAATAATGAAGTCCATCAAACGGATAATTCAAGGTTACGTTGACTCATGGACGATTGAGGTACATCATATCGGCCAAAGTCTTCACACAACACTCCCCTCAAGATTGAGAAGGTTGAGGATAGGAAATCCTTCAGGTATGAAAAATTTTCCTCCAAAAGTCGTCCTCTCGGCTCCATCCAACGCTCAAGCAAACTACTTAAGCACGGGAGATCACAAGAAGACATGTTCTTTATGCTATGAATATTTTTCTAAGTATAAAAGAATGACACTGATAAAAGGATAAGACGATGCAAAACTTCAACACAAATTAAAGGAAAGGAGGGAGGAAAAAGAAAGAGATGCATAAAGGAGGAAACGCAAATTCCATTCAGAAAATTTCTAAGTACAAATGTAGGGCATATCAGCCACTACAAAAGTCGGGAACGGCGGCCTGTACACTAAGGCACAACGGCCATCAAAAGAAGGAAAATGAAAATATTAAGCCTGGTCGGTTTAAACTTGCAAGTGTACAAGTGCCGATATAGTAATAAATTCCAGTAAAATACCGGGTCGAATCCACAGGAAAACGTTGTTTAATTTAGTCCGAGAGTAGATGACTTTAAACAAATAAATGAGTAAAGTGCAGGGATTTTGAATTGTTTGTTGTTGTGAAAACAACAACTTGGTTCTTCTTTTTAATTTTCAGAGATATAACTTAAATTAATTTGATTAAAGTGATTGATAACAACAACTAAGGCTTCGGGAATCACATAAATACTTTAATAGGGTTGAATATTAGTTCTTTGCCAATAATTATGAATACGATGTCGCTAATATATTCTCCACTCCGGTTAAGGCAACGAGAGCGTGGTTTTCGTTACGTGTAAGGATGTTTTTACTTGGACTGTAATTTGCCCCAGACCAGACCAGACCAGACCAGTCCAGACCAGACCAGTTCAGACCAGACCAGACTTGGATAGTTATAAAAATACAAAGAAACCAGACCTTACCAGACCAGACCAGACCAGTTCAGACCAGACCAGACCAGATCAGACCAGACCAGACCAGACCAGCAAATTACAGTCCAAGTAAAAACATCCTAAGTCCCGTTACGGCTTACATTCATCTACCGGAAACCCCGTTGAATATCAAAACATCACACCCGTATCATATAATACCGGATATATTTCTATTCTCGGTAATATATATGTTTATCCTTTAATGTTCATAGTTTAGACTTCAACGTTAATTGCAAGCATAAACTAAATTTAACATACTTCTATGTTGTATACCATAGTCATAAACAATCAAAATGTAAAAAATGATAAATCACAATTTATTGGTTTAGAACTTTTATCAAACACCTAGTGGGCATAGAAGTTCATCCCTAGCCTTAGCCAAGAAATTAACCTCTAATGCTCATATTAATCACAATACCATATTGAAATGTAATGGAACGTGAAATAACAAAAGAAATAATACCTAAACACCAATGGTTTCGGAGGTTGAAGTTTCCTCCTCAAGAACTTGAAGAACAATAGCAAAAACAAAGTATGAAAACTAGGGATTAAAGTATGGAATGAGATGTCTTTGCTCGATGAATTGAGGGCTTTATATAGGCTAAAGAATGACATCTTTTAGTCTATTCAAGCCCAACAATCGGGTATGGAAGCAATATTTGATCAGATATGGAGGAAGATGAGTTTTTCCCATCAAAAATCTTCTGCACGTTGGACTGTTTTAGCAGAAAATCGGCCTAACCGGCGCCGGTTGTAGCAAGTCCGGCGCCGGTTCTGTGAAGAAATGCCCCGGTTGTTCCGGGCCGGTTGGAAACAGGCGTGGAATGTAAAAAAATCCAACGACTGGCGCCGGATACATGATGACCGGCGCCGGTTCATGCGCCAAATTTTGTACTTCGATTATCTTCCTCTTTTGATGCCCGAAACTGATCCAGAAGTGCCGGTTTTCGACCCCTTTTGACTTTTGATCCTATTTTTGTTGTTCCAAGCCGTATTTCATGTTTCTGCTCTCTCGGGAATATTTACCTGTTTTCGCTTCACATTTTTGTACAAATAAATATAATTACTTATGTAAAACATAAGTAATTATTGTGCTTATCAAATTCCCCCACACTTGAGCGTTGCTAGTCCTCGAGCAATGTTGTCACCTTTGCATGCCTTGGTTAGTTCAACAAAAATATATGTACAAAAAAATAGATTTATCTTTAAGAGAGGTAAAAAAAATGTATGTAAACTCCTTTTTCGTTCTCGGTCCAAATCCCGTTATTCTACTAGACACACAAAAAAATATCATTAGATTTACAAAAATTACTTATACTCTTGAGAATTGATAAGTGGATCGTGACTGGGGTTATTTGGGAGTGTAGAATGTTTTTTTTTGGTGTATTGACTTTTCAGTGTGGAGATGGAGCAGTTGCGATTTTCCAGAGAGATCGTGAGTTCCTCATTTTTTTTTGAAGGACACTCATTTGGAGTGGTTCTCAATAAGCATCTACTGAAAGTCATCTAAATGATCCTTTTTTTTAGATATGAGGGTGGTTTGTGTTCCAAAATGGTTTTTGAGATGTATTTTTGAACCATTTTTGGGAATGAAAGGGGATGATGTACCTAGTCACAAGAGTTCTTTTGGAAGTGGTTTTCAAGAGTAAAAGGTAGTGTAATAAATCTAAAAAAATGATATTTTTATGTGAATAATAAAAAAAAATTTCTCAACCAAATACCCATTAAAAGGAGAAATAACACAATTTTTACCTTCCTAAAAAAAATTGCACATAAAATTTGTTTAGCTACCCTTGAGATGCACCCCCCCCCCCCCCCCACTTAAAATACATTGTCCCAATGTATAAAGCACAGAAACATAAAACTTCAATCAACATCCACAAAACGTGTGTTTAGAGAAGAGTATGTCATGAAATAACAAGAATGGGGACTTAATTTTGTGGGTCGGGAGGGGGGTGTCCAAATTGACCGTAGTAATGTTGGGTGAATTTCCCAAACCTTTGGTCAATCCGGTCCAAATGCTCTTCGATCCGTGTTTGACGGGTGCGGAGGTCCTCTTGGTTAGCCTCGTACACGTCCATCCTCGTATGCATACAGTCCATGGAGTCAACAATATAGTCAATGCTGTGTGCCATAGTCCGTCGTGGCCGGGCTGCGGGTTGTGCGGCAGCCTCTCCCATCTCTTCGTCGCCATTCTCTTCCTTGCGAACCTATGCACTACTCACCTTCTTGAACTGGAGGGACACCATAGTGCTTGGCCTCAAAATTTGGGCTTCGGCGGTGTACTCCACCTCTTCATTTCGAAGGTCGACGCCAAAACTCCTGAAAATCATCGTGAGCAAAAGACGATACATAAAGTTTTTATCACCTCTTTTTGTTTTGACGACACCCCTCATTTCTGTCATGATGAGAAAAGCCAAAGGAATGCCATCGATTTTTCCAAGTCCGTTTATCATTTTGTGCATAAGATATAGGTCCAACCGCCGAAGCACATGCGTGTCACTAGCTCGTGGCAAGATGTTGAAGCTCAAAAGGTATGCAATTAGTCTCTCTCGAGGTTCAAGAACACGGGCCTTAAGATCTTCGTCGAATCCATAGTCGTTCATGACATCAATCTCCTTTTAAGCGGGGTCGGTGAGCACCACTACAGAGTTTATTTCAACCGGAAGACCGACGTTGGGGATACGAAGCAAGTTGCACAATCTTTGTTTGCTAATAGTGATTTTTGTCACTACTAGAAAAATGGTCTATAGTGACACTAAATAAGTGTCACAAAAAGTTTTTCTGACACTAGAAAAGTGTCAAAGAAGGTCGGGAATTATGACACTAAATTTAGTGTCACAGAGAAAGTGTCACTAATTTATGACACTTTTATATCATAAAGCTTAGTGACAATAAACCATCACATACTTTAATGATACTATGGTATCATAGAACTTTTTGACACCATGGCATCATAAAAGCTTATGATATATCAATATATACACACACAATTCTAGTAATAAGATTAAATTGTATCATCTCATAATCATAAAAACTTACTGATATTAATAAATCCATCCATAATAAATAAAATATTAAACATAAATATTATTATTAAATCAAATTGTCATAAAAAAATATTCTAAAATTACAACATCAATAACTTATCAAAGTTAGACAATTCTAAACATCCAACTAACATAACCAAATAAACTAAAAAAGTAACACTCCGGCCTCCATCTAAAAATAACCGCGCCATCTTTCTCCTTCTTTAGAAGCAAATTATTATAACCTGTATCCTGAAATCAATGAAACATAATCGAACACCAGAATATGTTAGTCAAACAAATTAAGTTGCATATAAAGTTCAAAGATATGATTAAAGAATTTGGTGTACAAAAAATTTAAGAAAAAACACAATTCTTAATGAGTTCTTTCATGTCAGTGTACGACAGTGAGAAATTCCCAAGTTCAAAATTTCTTCTAGACTAAGTAACAAGAATATTATGAGAGCTAGCCTCAAAATTTCTTTTAGACTACAAAGTAGGAAAACGCAAAAGATATGTTTAAGTAGTTCATTCAGAAAGTTTTTCCCTATTGACATGCTAGTTCATTAATGATATTTCTTATCTAGGACCTAAAAAGCTTTTAAGCCATAGATATGCCAAAAGCATTTATAATCAGCACATACACGTGAACAAATCTGGGCATTAAACTAAAGAAAATATATCTTAAATTGGACTGACAAAATTGACAAATGAAAGAAAACATTATCATCAAATCAGCCATTAAAATTTTGATTAGTCATGAAAGCAAAGTCATATTCAAAATTACAGGAAAAATAAAGAAATAAAAAAGCCAAGAATGATTTGAGTTCACAAACTGTAACAATTAACCTGTGAATCTTCACCAATTGGTAGAAAGGGTGAAAGGTGAGTTTATACGAAGAAGAAGAAGATGATGAAACTAATCAAAAGCTTGCCTTCATAGTTCATACCTGTGACAGATTTCTAAGAGATAGAAAATAGATGGAGTGACCTTCTTTTTTAAAGAAAGAATCGAAGAGTCATTTGTTTTACGTTGAAAGATGAAAAAAGTGCAGTAAAGAAGCTGACTTTTAATGATTCCTGAAGGAAATATCAGTGAATTCTAGACTATATATGACTTGTGATTCATAGAGAAACTTACTTTGTTTTTGAGATCTTCAAAGTTACTAGCGAGAAAATCTCAAACAAAGCACTTGCATCACTCTCGAATCCCAGCCTTTCTGATAGCTTGGTGTACCTTCTGCCTAAGGACTAAGGTGATTCTCTAACAATTGACATAATTGTAAAAGAGGAAATGATAGGCAGCACCTGCTCACTTAATTTGAATTATAAACTTTTATATAATCATGTCTAATATTCACATTTAGGCATTTTTTCAAACACCAGCCCTGTTTTTCATAATATTTGGGTAGTTACAAGTTGACTATTATAATGAAGTTGACCCAATTAGTACTAGTGATATACGGATATCAAATATGTAAACCTCAAATTAAACTATTGATTTTATTGCTCAATTACTGAAGTTAAAGAAAAGGAAAATAGCCATAAGTTCTTTTTAACCATTACTAACTGCCGTACTATACAAACAATGATGAGATAACATACAGTTTTGAGTAAATCACTTTCCACTTTCCAGTATGATGAATCTGTCTCAGAAGGGGCCCCACGAGAATCTAACAAGTGCGTAAGCATGAGGGATTCGACCGAAGCAAACTCTTTGCAAGCAAGAACTGTGATTAAAGACAATGAGAATGACATTAAAAAAAAAATTGACTATGAGAATGACATTAGGCAAGAGATGAGGTGGCTTAAGGCCAGGTATGCAATGCAGTTGAGGGGGCTAGAAGATCATCAACTCGGACGGACTTCCATCGAAATTAAGGTGGATGAGACTAATGAGAATGAGAAAATTTTAGCAACTTCTAGCCTGCTAAGCATAGCAAGGAAACCCAGACTCCTAATCGAAGAGCTATCCAGCGTCGCAAATAGATATCAAAGCCCATCTGCAAGATGGAATAGGAGCAAACAGAACAAACATATTCTAAAAGTGAATAAAAGTGAAAATGCAATATACCTCACTAGTGAGCAATTCTAACTCATATTCTTCTTCTTTAATACTAAGCTGCAATTCTTTTCCTCCTTCCCCCTCTACTCATTCCCTTTCTTTGTCAATAATCCTAGCCTTCTTCTTAAGAAGCAAATAAAAAACAAGAGAATGGAGATCAGGAGATCGAATAACAAAAGTCAAACCTCAAATAGATTCTTTTTCATATTTTGCATCAAGAGCACATAGAAGAGCCGGCTTTAATTAATCTGATAAGATTCATAAGAATCCCTTGACATCTGTGATATACCTTGCAGTTCCGATTGGAGGAAATTGCCAGCAGAATGAGATGCAACTTTAGATGAATTTTTTCATTCAAATTCTCATTTTGGTTCACTTACACAAAAAAAACATCACACTAATGAATGTAAATGTATTAGTCATTACTTTGAGAATCAAGAACTAATGAATGTAAATGTATAATTCCACTTTATTCACACACCAGAACTAGTGAAAATACTCATTAATTTGAGTATTGTGGATCAGGAACTAATGTATTACTTTGGATCCACAACACAAAACTCACTGTGAAAACTCAAATTAATGTATTATTTAAGTAGTGTGGATCCGAAACTATTACTCATCGGTAACTCAAAGTAAAAAAACAGCACAATGTACTCACCGTTGTACCCATCAGTTGCAATCCCCAGAACAGATCTGGAAGTTCTTGATCTGGAGAAATCCATCTCCTCAACCCATCTGAAGACTGCAAGAGGAAGGACGTCAGTTAAGGAGGTGATGACAGGGGTAAACCCATTTCGTCGATTACGAAGGACAAGGCACCGACAACTCGTCCCCCACTTTCGACGCGGCACAAATGCTCATTGCTCGCGGCTGGTCCTTTCGCCTGATTCGCAGCACCGCCGCTCGTCATTCGTCGCCAATGGCCGATTGGTTGTCACTCCTTTGCCTGACAAGTCACTGCTCGGGCCTCCACCTCGCTACCGACTCGGCCTGAAGGATCCGCCGGTTGAGACTTCCTTGATTTTCGCCATTAATGGCGGCTTGGAGCTCAGGAGAGGTGTATCTTGAAACTCAGGCGATCTCCCATCGAAGGATAACCTTCTTGGGTGGTCAGCGACGAGTGGCAATGGCATCAACCTTACAGCCGGTCAAGTGATGTTGGCGATGACATTCCAGCATCCAACCGGCAGAGTGAGCGAGAGGGTGTGGCGAAATGAATGAGAGAAGAGGGGAGTTTAGGAGGTAGATGTACTCGTATATCAATGAAATATTAGGTTTAGAAAATTTTAGAAGCTAAAATTAAATAATAATTTGACTCAAAGTGTCACTATTATGTGTTGATATATTAATATCACTTGTTTCTGATATAAAAGTGTCATTGAAGTATTAGTGACATCAAAGTGTCACTAAACAAGTGTCACTGTAAGCTGGTTTTCTAGTAGTGTGTGCCTTTAACAGTGCTCACAATATCCCTAAGCGGGTCCATTTTCCTCTCGATGTTGGCATAGAACTCCCGTACAAGCCTCAAGTAGAATGCCCCAGTCAGAGTGAGCATGACGGCCCATCCTAGTTTGTCAAAAGCGTCTGAGAGTCAATAAAGAGCTTCGATCTCCGGATGCACAGTCTTTTCAATCACAATTTTCCACTTCTTCCTTTGGTCGTACCAAGCCTCATTCTCCGAAGAGGTGAAACGTGGTACGGATGAAGAAGAAGAGGTGGCATCATTTCGTCGTTTAGGATCCATTGAACCCGCACTATTACTTCAACACATACACATAACACCATATTTTTCATCAATTCATGGTAAAATTTCAAAAATTTCTTCAATTTTCCCCAAATTTCATGTTCATTCAAGAATTCTTGCAACAATCATGTTTAGAAGATTATATGTCAACAACAAGTCATATCAATATATCTCTAAACATCAATTATAAAAAGGAATTCCTCAATGAACGAGAAATTCCAAATTAGGGTTCTTGAGAAAAAAATTCAAGAGTTTCCCCTAATCTCGAACTTTAATCTCACAAATTTGGACAAGAATCATGTTTATATATACCAAATGAGCTCAAGGAACAAACATTCAACACTTATAAACATCTATTTTGCCAAAATTTGTAAAAGAGAAAAAATATGAAGAATTAGGGAAATTTGGGTTTAGAGCCAAAATACCTTGAATTGATGCTTAAAGAGTGATGAAGAAGCTTTTAGAGGTGATGCTTGATGCAAAAACGAGACTTTCGGGGTCGATTTTAGCTTGGGGCGTCGGTTTTGGGTGGTTTGGGGCGGTGGCCGGCGTTCAGCTCTCAAGGTTGGGGGAGAAGTTTCGAACTGGCCTGTTTTTACACGACCTGGTTCGTTTTTAAAAATCGGTAGAACCGGCGCCGGTTACAGGGCATCCGGCGCCGGTTGTTCCATTTAGTTGTTCCAAATGTCATTAGGAAGATACCCAAGGATTCTTCTGTGGATAGTTCTCTTGACTCAACAAAACCATAGTGACACTTAGGCTCCTCACATAGACTGATAAACACTTCTTTGTGTAGCCTAAAGTCTTGATAGCATCGAACAAGGTGGCCTTCTAGAACTTCCGAATAAATATAGCACCCGAGCGAGCAGATGTACGACAAGGGAGCCACATTTGCCTATGCAAACTGTGTCCAAATATGCAATTATACAGCGTACTCCAGGAAATAGGCAATGCACAGATCAACAGCGTTGTCAAACAAGCTTAGGAAAATAGGCAAATAACATAATATCTAAGTCATGGCAATAGAGAAACAAAAAGACACTCCATGTTTTTTATGAGACTGTCAAGTAGTACTTTCTTTGTCTCCATAGTAGGTGGAAGTATTATACTCTGTCTCGCTTCTTTCTTCTAGAATAATTGGATGGCGGCGCAGTATGCTAATGTAATGGGTTCGTAACCTGGAATTCACTAATCATAGCAACACATTCTTCAAATGATGGTACATTACTTTTAGGTGGTGCAGAGATAACCGAGCTTTTTTATCCCATTATCTCAATTACTTTATCTAGTCTCGCTTCAAACATAGAAGCTATAGACGATTTGTCTTTTTTTTATCCAGTGGAGCTAGAACCTGAAAACCTCTTATGATAACTAGGTGGAGGAAAACTTAAAGAGATGGACTCTTCATTTTCTGGTTTGTCATCTTCCTCTTCAAGTGATTGAGTGTTCTCTTCATGACCACCGGTGTAATAATTTGCATCTCTCGCATTTTCACCTGTTGCTACTCTATCTCTAAACAGAGGTTCATAGTAAACTTGATACATTTCCAGATTCTTGCCATTGAGTTTTGCACATTAAGGATCCTCCTATTATAGATGGATTATAAAAACAGTATAAAATTAAACAGACTTTATTGCACTTCAAAAACATAAACTGCGCATTAAACTGCACTTTAAAACAGTATAAAAACATACTTTAAACTGCACTTCAAAAACTGCACATTCAGGATCCTCCAGTTTACAGAAACTAGTTTACAAAAACTTGTTTCTATAAAAACAGACTATAAAAACAGACAATAAAAAACAGTTTTAAAAAACTGGTTGTTTCGATTTCGATAAACTGCACTTTAAAAACAAACTTAAAAAACAGTGTTTAAAAACAGGTTGTTTCTATAAACTGCACTTTAAAAATAGGATTTGAAAATAGTTTTTAAAAACTGGTTGTTTCTATAAACTGCACTTTAAAAACAGAATTTGAAAACAGTTTTTAAAAACTGGTTGTTTCTATCAACTGCACTTAAAAAACAGACTGCATCTAATAACAAACACTTCTTTAAAACCAGTTTGTTTCTATAAACATAAAATTCAGTTCAAATGCAGATTATAACTTCAAAGTTTAAACCTACACCAATAAACAATCAATACTTGAAAAGTGTTATTTATTAATTAACACAAAGCTAATAAACACAAACTGTTTTTAAAATTGCCTGTTTTTTTATAACTTCACATTGCTCTTCAAATATGTAGGTTTGTACTACTACACTTATACACAGGACCGTCTTTAGACAATTTTATGCCCTAGTCAAAGAACAAATCAACATAGCAGCACAATTCTTGTTGTACACGAATTTACTGTTTACACGTTTTTAAGTGTATAGGTGAGGGCAATTTTTTGTCTGTGAAAACACTGTTCATAGACAAAACATGTTTTTACTGTGAACCGTGTTTTCACAGACAAAAAAAATGTTTGCATAGACGCATGTATAAATGTGTAAACAGTAAAATCGTGTACAAAGGGAATTTTTCTTAAAATGTGTAACACAATTTTACATGAAAAATACTACTCCATACTAATTTTTAATAAGATTACTCATATAAAATCAAAATTATTAAAACTATAGATAACCCATGAGAATATGAGATGTGGAAATCCAATTTAGAAAATAAATATCACAACTCTTTAAAAAACTAGTGACAATAATGAAACATAAAAATTCTAATTTTTTTTATTATTCATTTTTAACTAGATATATTTTTAACTTTATATAAGCAAAATTGGACTATAGATGAAAATATCAACTGTTATGCCAAGTGCCATAATCGGTCATTCACTCATTCTCCCCAAAGGCCTAAATGTATTACGGAATTGTACTCTTGTATATTCACATTTTTTATTGTCAAAAGTAATCCATCAAAAGTAAGTAGACGGCCAAATGGGATAGACTGATAGAGTTAGAGGTAAATGGGCATGACTTATGAGTTATTGATTGGGTCCCTGTACTTGTCAGAATGTTAGATTTTTTCTTTTTTTTTTTGTTTCTTAATATGAATGAATATAAATGAATGGATGGATAGATGGATGGATGGATGGATGCATGAATGAATGGCTGAATACGTATACATAGTAGATTTTTTTTTTGAAAATGGTGCCCTATATAAAATAGGTGCCCTAAAGCCTGGCCCCTATGGTCGGTTGTGCTTATACGTTTCAAAGTACACTTAAATATAGGGAGGGGATAAGGTGAGAAGTGCTCTTAGACTGAGAACTGCGAAGTTAAACTTATAGACTAAATATAGGAACTTTTAAACAATAAATCATAACTTATAGACCCCTCAAAAATAATTACAAAAATGCCACCGCAAAAAAATAATTACAGAAACCTGGAAAATTTTTTGACGCGGTCGCATTTTCGTAATTATTATGGAGAGCTTTATAAGTTATGATTTATTGGTTATAAGTTCCTATATTTAGTCTATAAATTTACTGCGTGGTAAGAGTAGATGCAAATCCAAGGGCTGAGATTAGTTCTCACTTCTTATTTTAAGGGGTACTTCTCACCTAATCTTTTCCCCTTAAATATATGTTGCATTTCAGTACAAAGGCACTTAAAAGTTAAAACATCAAATTGCAATTAAACAATTTAAAAAAACTGCATTTTTGTATAGCTGCATTAAAAAACTTCATGTAGGTGCAATTATTGAAAACTGCAGTTTACTTTAGCTGCACTTTAGAAAATAATAAATGAAAGACTTGCTCATTTAAATTAATAATTACCTGTATTACTGTTGCCCACCAATCCAGTGTAGCATCAATGCTCTTCGTAACCAGATCCCATCCAATGCCAGATTCTTTCCTCATTAGCATATCATAAGCTTTCCATTCTTTCTTCATCTTATCCCAATAATGATTCTTAAGTTGCATGGTCCTAATGAAATTTTTTGGAATCATTTTTCTGTTTCTCCTTATCATCAAAAGTACTAACTTTGTGAGATGTCATACCTAAATTTAATATACTATTAGCATTCTTGATTCAAAATTATACTCCAAACATGATTAAATCTTGTTAGCAATCTAAATTTATAACAAGTGATCATAAAAATTGATCATAAACAGAAACTGTTTTTGCTTTCATAAATAGGAAAACCCAAAGCAATGATACTCATGCCTGCCCCTGAGTGAGATGCTTTCATATATTCTTGCTTTGATTTTGTTGGCAAATATGATTATTAAATGAATACTTTAAAAATCAAAGCAATTAATGAAGTTCACAAAACAGTGACACAAAAAACCTTATGAGATTAATTAGTATAGTACTATTGCATGGAAATCTTCCAAGACACTATAAGATTCGTTGTAGTTAAAAGAAAACCATAATGAGACCTTTCTCCTCCCTATCTCTCTCCAACATATTTTCTTGTTTCTTTTTCCCCCAATCAATTCTTCTCCTTTTCAGAGTGTAAATACTTGCAAAATGTCTCTTTCAAGTTAGAATCTAAGCACCAATTTTGTTTTTCACACGTAGAAGATGCAGGCATACAAACTAAGTAGAAGCAATTTGTTGCGAGCGGGATTGGAACTCAATTCTAAAAGAGCTGTTAAAGCTAGAGTATCGAACACTTAATTATGAGATTCAATCAAAACTAATATTAATCTAAGAACCTGTAAATCTAATTCAGTTATAAACCAATCCAAACAAATGTGGTGAATTGCTTGTGAACAAATTCCAGGCAATAATTACACAAAATTAACTTTAAAATTTTGAACTAATTCAAGGAAAATAATTTCATAAGAAAGTCAAAGCAATTAATGGTGAAGTTCACAAAACTAAGACTGATAAACTATCACAAATATATGTCCATGACTTGAATGGTGAAAATCACAACCATATGACTCACCCAAAGAAAATAATTGCATAAAATGGAATACCAAAGACACAATAATGGAATAAAGGTGTTAAATCATATACATAAAAAGGAGAAAATAAAAATCAACAACTCCAGAATAGGAGAGAAGATCGAGAAGACTCGACTGGTTGTGGATCGAAGAAGATAAGAGCCACCGGATGGAAATCGGAGGAGAAGAAACTCTTGCGCAGAGCATGTAGGAATAGCTCTCGCAGCGCAGATGTGAAGAACATAAATGACCTAGTTCGATGTAGTGTGCATCATATATTGACTTGGGGTATTTCAGGAATAAAATTAGAAGGATCAGAAGTTGTTTCGGAGATGCTGCTACTGCCCAGCTTCTACAAAAGTGATTTTGCAGCCTATCTAAAAGCACTTTTAAAATCAGATCCAAACACCTATAAAACTGATTTTGCTTCAAAGTGCTCCTTGGGATAGCAGAATCAATTTATCAAAGTGGTATACATTACTAACATTCATACATACAATACATCGTTGTTGGTATACATTAACCAGGGGAGGATCTATATACGGGCTATGGCCTATGGTAGGCTGAAACTCAGAGCAACTTAGAATTTTTTCAATTTTTTTTAGTATAAAGTTTTTCATTTTTCACATTTACCCCACCCCGCTGATATTTAAGCCTAGTATAATTCCTATTCAGCCCAGGACATCTCAGATTTCTGGATCCGCCCCTGACATTAACAACATTTATACATACAATCTCACGTATACATTTACAACATTCATAGATACAAACATCTTTGTAGGTATACATTAACAACATTCATACATACACACGTCTTTAGTTATCTATACACACCGACATTAGGTATCAGTAAGGTCGTATTCGTAGCAACATTCATACAAGTCGTTGTTGGCGGCAAACTCAATGAGAATTTCTTCAGTTTTCTATACATACTGACAATAGTTGTCGGTAGGGATGTATTTGTAGCAACTTTCATATATGTAGTCTTCAGCACAAGCAAACAACGAAGACTACGTAACATGTCTGTGTGTGCATGTGCACAGACACTGAGTACGTTAAGATGTATGTGTGTGTAAAAAAAAAACACTCCCTCCATCCCAAAAAATTGTTCCCGGTTTCCTTTTTGGACCGTCCCAAAAAATTGTTCCACTTTCCCCTTTTGGAATGGTTTGTGTGGCTCACATTCATTTACCTTTTTCTTACACAACCACAACCATGCATTTCCACTTTATTTCCATTTTCTTAAACCCCGATCCAAGTCAATGCGGGAACAATTTTATGGGACGGAGGGAGTACCTCGATTATCTTCGTTCGTCTTCCCTGTTGTCAAAGCTGCCATCATCCCGACCCTCGATGATCGAAACTTCGTTCGCCGCAGCTACATCTTCGTTGCCACCTTCTATCACAGATCTACCACCCGTCCCACCAAAGTCTTCATTCCCAGCTTTTTTCGCATCTTCATGTTCGTTCGCAACTCCATTTTCTTCGTTCACAACTTTGTTCTGTCATTCCCGTTGTTCATTGTACTTCGCATCTCAGTATTGTTCATAGCTTCGTCTCTTCCGATCACTTTTTGGTCCACTAGAAAATATGCTAGAAAATCATCCATGATATTTGATGGAAAAAATTAAAAATATAAGAGCGGCAAGGAGAAGAGAAACGAACAGGCAGAGAAAGAATGGAGAGAGGGTTGTGCAAGAGGGGTAAAGACAAGAAACATGCATGGGAGAGAGGGTTGTGCAAGAGGGGTAAAGACGGCAGTAAAAAAATGGGTGTACCCCAGAGTCTACACGTAGGGTATATTTGACATAACTAGCTGAAAAGATACTTTTGTGAGATTTTTTGTAACTGTTAACTTTTAATGACTCAAAAAATTTTAAAAAGAAAAAGTGATAACTGTTGGGTAAAAAGACGACAACTAATACTAAAAGTCACGAGCTTTTCTCAGATGCTACACCCGGTAGCATCTCAAAAAAATCTTTTAATTTTTGAAAAAACTCTTAAAAAAATCATGCCAAACATACAACTAGAATCTTTTAACGTCTTTTTAAAAAATAGAAAAGTTAGAAGCTAGAACTTTTTGTGTGCCAAACATAGCCCAAGACTTTTTTTGTTTATTTAAAGCAAGAGAAATGACCGAACAATAATGTACAACAAGAAAATTTGTACTGACATTATTGCTTTACCATTGAAGGTCACAACTTTATATATGTACATTCATTAAACACACCATATGGTCACAACCGACCTTTCCACATGCATCCCACTGAAATCTCCACTATAGGATTCTTTTTTCTGAATTAAGTTTTACATTTTCAAAATAAAATAAAAAAAGGGAATGATAAGAAAAGAAATGAAAAAGGTGGCGTCTTCATCTAAAATCTCCACTTGTCACTGAGTTCAGCAGAAGAACATCACGAATTCTGGAAAGTTTAAGCAGAAAATTGTACGGACATGGTTTCTGAAGACCTAGCTTAGTATTAGTAACCGATGTTGTAAAAGGGCAAGTTCGTCAATTTCTTCCCCGCTACCTCTGGTGGTACGATCCAGACGCGTACATCTGGCCCTGGTTATACACCGCCGGACCGCCATACATACCGGCCGAACTCGAATTCCCGGCGGCGGATCCAGCGCCGCCGCTCCCGTCCTTCTCCCCGGGGCGATTGCCCACCGAGATCTTCTCCCCCTCCAGCTCTCTGTACTTGGCCAGGTAGATCTTGAGCGGCTCGACGTACTCCTCGAATCCGAGCGTGGTCATGGCCCAGAGGAGGTCGTCGCCGTTGATCGTCTTCCGCTTCTCCCTCTGGCACTTGTCGGAGGCCTCGCCGGTGATGAAGCTGATGAACTCCGACACGCACTCCTGGACAGTCTCCTTCGCGTCCTTCGAGATCTTCGCGTTCGCCGGCAGCGCCTTCTTCATGATCCGGCTCACGTTCGCTATGGGCAGGAACCTGTCCTGCTCCCTCGCCGAGTCTCGGGTCGTGCCGCCGCCGTTGTATCCGCCGGAATCGTTATCCGAATCCGCCATCCGAAATTAATTAATTAGCAAAAAAGGGGGAATAATTAGGCGGGAAAAGGCGGGGCTTAGTATCTTTTTCCTTTTCGGAGAGGCTCTAGGGTTTGACGAAAGAGTGGCCGGAATCCCGGGGAGGAGAAAGGGGGTTGAGCGAAGTGGCAGGGTCCGTCGGATCGGTGGTGTAATATGTGCATCCGAACTTACACGTGGTGGAAGGTGGGCCGTTTATTAGTTGATAAGGTGTGGAGGTGTGGCACCAGGAGAACCGCTCGATGGAGATGGGAAGGTTTGAGAAAGAATGGGGGCATGGGGTACAGAAACAGTGACTGCTTTTTGATTGAGAATCTGAAGCCGCCTCTCTCACTGACATTTTTTATCGCAGAACTCAACATTATAAGTTACCCCGCATAACCTATGGTGGGGTAAGGGGTCGGAAGTACATGGTCTTACCCCAGTACAGAACTATAGAAAGACTGTTTCCGGATGACTTATAATAAAAATCGCGTTCAAAATTGTATGGATTGACTGTTGCTTCATAATAAAGAAGCGCAGATAGTTTAGCGTGTCATTTTACTTTATTCCATCATATTTTCAAGTCAAAAAATAATGAATATTTGGCAATATGTACTATCTATTACGAATTACTGAGTAATTTACAATAAAATCAGAAATTAAAGCATAATTAAAAGTAAATCTCAGAGAGCAATATGTGTTTTTGTTAAAGCATAGGTAGCACAATTCCAAAATCGCTTACAAATCGATACTCCCTCCATCCCCGAAAGAAGTTCTCCATTTGACTTTCACACACTTTTATGCAAGTAAACTTACCAGGGGGTAAATTTTTCACACACTTTTATGCAAGTAAACTTACCAGGGGGTAAATTTTACTGTTTTGACACTTTTTCGACACTGTTTGGCATTGTTTGACACTGTTTTGTACTGTTTGACACTGTTTTGATGTAGATAACTTTCCATTTAAGGAAATGAGAACTTAAATTAGGGACATCCAAATAAGGAAAGTGAGAACTTTTTCGGGGACGGAGGGAGTATAAGAGAAGTCATCCCTTTTCTTGATCCCTTGTACGTACAATTGTTTGCGTGTCCGATTTCATCTCAACTTTGCTCCAACCGTCATTAGTAGCTCCCAAAATAGCCTCCCTAATTTTCATTGCTTCGCTTTCAGCTAGCGACCATCCCGCCCCGTTTGACCCTCCTCCAGCTTTGATAAAATCCCCTTGATCGTTTTTGGCTATATATCCAACCTCAGGTTCTAACATTCCTCGGCTCATTCACTATCACATCCACATTATTGCATCCGCCCTTGGTAGTTGCCACTTTGTATTAGCAATCATGCGGAAGGATCATTGTTGAGACCCTTGTTTTGTGTATCTCTCCAAGCGGACAGCATACTAGCTCCACATTTGATCATCATCGCCATTCTCTACCACTCATCCTTCCAAACTACATTGTTATGTCGCTTCGAGATACTCGAAAGTAGAATAATAAATTTACATCTATCCTCCTTGTCTAGCATCTCAAGTTGCGCCTTCACTCAGTCTTCAATTGTGCGTGCCTGCATGTCGGAGCCAACCCCTACATCCTGCCATATGTCCTTTGCTCGGTCGCATGGCTGCAAAGCATGTTCAATTGTCCCATCTAGGCTCGGGACTTGGAACCGTAAAACCGGGAAAACTGATCCGCTGATTACGTTGTTATTTGTTCATAGTAAATTACAAATATTATTGGTCAGTTTATTACTACGTACTTTTTACTTATGTTTCATTACTAGTAGAAGAATATTATTTTGAAGTTGAACTATTTGCTATTGGATGTGTACCTTGAAGCTATTAAATATTTTTGCTTTATAGTTGATGCTTATAATTTTAAACCTTTATGTTTTTGTTATGTTTAAATTAATGTTTTGCACTTGGATATTTTTGTGATTTTTGAACATTGAAATATCATGTATGTAATAATAGTCATAATTTCATCATTTGAAATTTGAATTTTTTTTATGTAACTGAAGGTAAAATGTGTTTATTTTAGGAGGATAATAATTTCTATTAGAAATCGAAAAAATGTAAGAATCGAACCGAATTTAATTAGAACCGAACCGAATTTAACAACTGCATTTTTAACGTCTATAATTTTTTTTTTTTTTTTTTTTTTGCAAACCGTTTGGACCGCCACCCCTCTCCTCCCAAGTTGTCAAGAAATGTCAAAGAACCATCCAAGACCTGTCATGATAGGTACTTCACTTTCGGTGGAACCTGAAGGTCCCATGAGTTTGCCATCCCTTCTAGTTCTTTGTCACTGACTCCCACTGACATTTTAAAGAATGGTTTTTCTTTTATTGAAGTGAAATGAAATGAAATTGTTTGGGACATCCATGGACAATAGTGCCGCTCTTTGGGATTCTCTTATCTACGAGATACTTTCACTAAGGAACGTGACTGCTTTTATTTTTGTTTGATGAAATCAAATTACGGAGTAGTAATTTATTCATATCAAATGATAGCAAAGAATTAAGTAATTGAGAGCCCGTTTGGAGAACTCTGTTTTCGGCTTATCAGGCTTATCAGCCAGCTTTTTCACCAAACACGTAACTTTTACTTTCGCGCGCTGAATTGTGTAATAAGCCGAAAAAGTAAGGTTGGAGTTACTTTTCTGGCTGTATTGGCTGAAGTTACTGTAGAGGACCATTTTAGCTATTTTTACATATAATTTTTTCTTTAATTTATTAATAAAATATATTTTTAAAATATTTTTTTCTTAAATCAGCAGAATCAGCCAAAACAGCCACTCCAGCCAGAATATCATAAATTTCAGCAGAATCAGCCAAAACAGCCGATTTTGGTGCTACCAAACGGGCTCTGAATAGCTTAAGGCTACAATGGGATGTGACATTGAACGGAAAAGATTTCATGAATCATTCCAGATTGCTACCCCCACCCCCAATAATGTTCTAGTCTAACATATTACTGTACTCGTTACTCCAAATAAAAAATAAAAAATTACAAATAAAAGAGTTGGCTACCCGTCACCAGAAAGAGATAATTGATTTGACTAACAAACAACAAAGGAAACCCTATCGAGCAAAAATTGTCTGAATCTTCGGTTTGACTAGCCAGTAAAAAGGAGATTCATTTGAATGCTTTCTTTTTCCCGGAGCAACAATGTTGAGAAAGCTTTTGCCAACCATGAAAACTGAAAACTCACCAGATCGATTACACTGATGAGAAACTCACAACCTCTAGACACATCGCTAGGAGAAAAACATACCACACCCTCTGTAACATAAAAATGTTCCCATTTCAAAAGTAGGTAGATTAAAAATAGTGAAAGATGATATAAATTATTGAGGGTATGATGAGAAAATAATGAAATAGTGTGATGGAATAAGGGATAAATCCAAAAAAAAGTATTTGTAATGATGTATTTTTTTCAAAAATATTGAAGCTAGATGAGGAATATTTAGAAATGAGAAGATTTTTCGTTACGGACAAAAAATGAAAGTGGGACGATTTTTTTGTTACGGTGGGAGTACATTTTATGCGGCACTGGGGTAATGATGATGAATGATGATGGTGGGAGTACATTTTAATTTGAAATAGATCTAGGGTATGTTTGGCACAACTAGCTAAAAAGATACTTTTACGAGCTTTTTCGTAACTGTTAGCTTTTAGTTACTGAAAAGATCTTTAAAAGAAAAAGTGATAGCTGTTTGGTAAAAAGCTGACTATTTGATTTAGTTCGGTTTGGTATACAAGCTGTTAGGACTAAGGGTATGTTTGGCACAACTAGCTGAAAAGATACTTTTGTGAGCTTTTTAGTAACTGTTAGCTTTTAGTGACTGAAAAGATCTTAAAAAGAAAAGGTGATAGCTGTTTGGTAAAAAGCTGACTGTTTGATTTAGTTCGGTTTGGTATACAAGCTGTTAGGACTAATTAATACTAAAAGTCACGAGCTTTTCTCAGATGCTACACCCGGTAGCATCTCAAAAAAGATCTTTTAATTTTTGAAAAGCTCTTAAAAAATGTCATGCCAAACATACAACTAGAGTCTTTTAAGGTCTTTTTAAAGAAAAGAGAAGCTAGAAGGCAGATGCTTTTGTGTGCCAAACATGGCCTAATTAATACTAAAAGTCACAAGCTTTTCTCAGATGCTACACCCCGTAGCATCTCAAAAAAGGTCTTTTAATTTTTGAAAAGCTTTTAAAAAATGTCATGCCAAACATACAACTAAAGTCTTTTAAGGTCTTTTTAAAGAATAGAGAAGCTAGAAGCTAGAGTCTTTTGTTTGCCAAACATAGCCCTAACGTAACTACGAAAAGCAGAGGTCCAGAGTCATATGGTTTCAAAAGAAAGTAATTACTGCTTAGATTTAAGCAGGAATAGATTTTAGAAATAGAAGGTAGACATACATAAGTGGCCAAGAAAGCGAGAAACAAACACTAAAGGTGAATTGCATATAACAATTAATTAAAGAATAAAAATGTCAACACACCTTAAATTAATCCACTAAAGGTGAATTGAAGAAAGAATCTTATGTAGTAATTATGAAGGAATAGGGGAAGTTGTACTGTTGAAAGGTCACTTTGTTGTATATAATATAATGCATATTGTTGCATGCAAAATCCTCTATCAAAAATTGCATATGAGAATATAGTTAGGAAGTAAATGTGTTAAATGGTAAGTATTGAATAGCCGTACCACAACGATGGCATCGAAGTGTCTAGAATGAATTAGCAAGTACAACCTAGTATGGTATAAAATTCAATAAAAAAACAAACATAGATTTAGATAGGAAAAAGATGTGAATACGATAAAAACAGAATATATTCACCTCACCCTATATGTCCACATATTTCTTCACTACTCAAGGTTTTAGTAATTTAGTTCTATGCCTGTTCATTTTCCTATCAATTTTTACATGATCTGGTTACTATAATAGATGAGGCACCACACCATTGTGGTCGTCCGGTTCGATGCTCCATACAAGATGTGCTCCGTAAAAGTTTGGTTCCATTCTATGCTATCCGCATAATCTCTTCCCTCTATGAGTATATATATCGTTCTTTTGCTTTGTAAAAGAAGATGAAATATGAGACCCAAGTTCGTCTAGTGTCGTTCTATTATGCGAGGTGAATAATAATTTGGTAACATTGGATGAAGATAAAAACTTAATCTCCGGCTATATGAGTGTTGTAGCGAAGCATCTTTCTGTTCAAAGTGTTTCTTCCACGATGCATGAAATCACTAGCTTATATTTGCAACACCCATCATTGGTGTATCCAATCACACATTAGTGAGAAGTGTGATCAACCTAAATAGATGCATTTGATCTCTTTTTGTTTCTAAGTCGGTTTCATATGCAACCCATAAATCAAGCTTTCTTCGAGTTGTATTCCAATTATGTTCACATTAAGGGTATGTTTGGGAGTTTGGGAGTTTGAAGGGTATGTCATTGGAAGGGAAGGGGAGGGAAAGAGTCGGAAACCCTTCTTCTCGTTTGGGAGTAACAAGTTTGAAAAGATAGGAGTTTTGGATGAATTATAATTTAAATCACTTCACATATATGACGAATTCAAATGATTGAATTTATATATATTTGAATTGAGCTAAAATTGTCATTTAATTAGTTATCTTTTAAAATCCCCTGATTTGGGAAACTTGAAAATTGACCATTTGAAGGGTTTTGGAGGGTTACAAAAACCCTCTAAAACCATCTCCTCCATATTTTTTAACTCTCAAACATCAAAGGGAGAGTCATAAACTCTTCTCAACCATCCCCTCCCGGCCTCCCCTCCAAAACCCAACTCCTAAACATACCTAAGGAAACTAGAGAATCGGATTATCTATCTAATTAATACTCCGTATATGTGAAAGCTCGAGTTAAGGGTGCTAGATAATACTCCGTATATGATAGTGGTAAAACTGTATTCCTTATCTAATAGAATCAAATTTTCTTGAATGCAATCTTTGTTGAGGTATGAATTTATTCATGGTTTGCTTAGAAGCTCCATATCAAACCATATATATTTCACGCTAAAAGGTATTGAGTCATGAAATTAAATAGGTACGTAGTATTATATTAAAAGCCCCTCTATTGCTTATTTCATAATGTAATTATATCCTAAATCTGTAGAGATATATAACTTTGCATTTCACATGTTTGATTAAAGGTTTTACTCAAATTTCTTAATTTATTAATGCAATATTTTGCTATTTTCTTATCTATGTAAGCATAATTTTACTATGGATTATTTACTTAGAGTTTGGCCTTGCAGAATGTTTGTGTAATACCTTATTGAGATTAGAGGTTATGGAATACTATGAATCATATTGATTAATGATTGAATGTATACTTATCTCTCGGTTACTTCTGCATTTTTTAGTCTGATATTTGATTCTTCGATGCTCTAAAGATTTGTGATTCCATTGAACTTTTCTGAGTTGTCTGATCACAAAATTGTCTTTCTGTTAGAAAATGGGAAACACAAATATGGGATAAAACACTATTATAATCATCATGTCATTGAATTGTACATATGTACAATGACTAGAGGTTCAAACGTAAGCATACATTGTTTTTGTGACTAGAGGCAGAATGATTAGAAAATGGATATATGTAGAGATTACTTTAATATAATAATATAAGTTAAGCTTTGTTTATTACAAGAAAATAAAATTTCACTAGAATTTGTTTTTGTGATTCCATCAAATATGTTCTTTTATATATCGATAATACGTAGTATGTCTCTTAACCGACAAAGACATAAAAAAACACATGACTTCCTCTTTTCAAAAGAAGAAGGGTATACTTCATAATAGTTCCAACACTAAGGGTGCGCGCACAAAATACTACAATAACAAAATATATAGGAGAATAGTAGTGGGCAAACATTAATGAAAAAAACCATGATAAGATAAAAGATGAGATCATCAAGCCCAATAAGTCAATTTAGATTTTTTCTCCCCACTTATTTCTTATTTTCTTATATGAGATTATTTCCTAAACAGGACTAAAAGTTGATAGAATTTCAAAAACAGGACATAATGTTTTAAATTTCCTAAATAGGACTAATTATTTATATTTGGACAAAAATATCCTTAATTCCTGTAAAGGACAGATGGATGGCTGTGAGATGAAAGTTCGCTGGGTGCGGTGCGACAATATCGCTAGCGATGACGGATGGCTTATGCCCAGGTAAATTCTTCTTCTTCATCTTTTACTTTTCTGCAGTCAACTTCTTCTCAATCTTCCGTGATTTCTTCCTCTACAAATCTTCTATTTCAATTCCTTCTTCTTTTCAATTTCCAAATTTTTATTAATTCTGATTTTTTTTAAAAGTATATTATTTTTCTAAAAATGCCATAGTTGATGTTTAATCAAACACTATTTGTAATAATGTCACTTTTATGACATTACATTTGCTAAGGTGTCAGTTTCAAAGAAAAAAATGACAATTCCAAAGAGTAGTAATGTCATCCTCTTGACAATTTTTAAACAAAAACATATCATTTTCAGATTAAAATATGGCATTTTCACATTAAAAATTATGACATTTTCATATTGACTAATGACATAATCACAAAACAAAATGACATTTTAGAATAAAAAATGTGAAATTTGAGAAGAAAAAGAAAAAGAAAGAAATAATATGCTGATAAATTCAATGCCACAAAAATTTCATAATCTGCCAAAATTTTCAAAATATTGGCATTTTCAAACACGTAACACTGTCATCTACCAAAAAATTGCCATAATGTGGCATTTTTTTACAAGTTCATAAAGATACGTCATCACAAGAATTCAGATCGAAATCATTTCAAACAACAGTTGCTGGAGCCTCGAATTTTCTTATCCAAAAGCTCTGAATTTAAATTTTCAAGTAAAAACAATAATATTTTCATTTTGAATCTAAAAAATTAACAAAGAAATAACAAGAAAATAATCTAAAATACAAAAGGAGAGGTGAAGTAGAAGGAACTCAACGAAGGAGAAGAAAAGAGGGAGGAGGAGAAAAAGAGGAAGAAAGGAAGGAGAAACACTTTATCTGGACACATGTCGACCGGAACAGATGCTGCGGACATGGCCCTCCTGAGTAGATTCAATGGCACCTTACAATAAAGCTTCCACTGCTATGCAATTCGATCCCTTCCTTTGTAGCAAGTGTCCAGTCTTTTCTAGAGAGCTCTGGGGCAATTGATGCAGAAGAGAAGAGCGGAAGAGGATTTGTCGATGCGGAAGAGAAGGAGCGGAAGAGGAGACGATGAATTTAGAGATTTAATATAAAAGGGTAGAATGGTAATAGGGAGTCCTATTTAGGAAATATAAAACGTTAAGTCATATTGTGGAGTTTTTAGCATGTTTAATCCTATTTAGGATAATAAACGGTTCTTATATCCGTTTTTACTATAGAGAGACTAGGAACTCTAAATATGCATAGAAATTGTAAAGTCAATGATATTTCAATATCTTTTGTACTTCCCAAGTTAAGTCAAACATATGAATATACTCACAAGTAATATTCTTGAGCACCGTCGAAACACGAAGAAATTCCACTTTTGATTCTATGAGTATCGCACCAATTTCATAATGATTCCACATCTTTGACCACTTTTGGTACATGACTATTGTGTTCTCACCCATATATGGTTCTTCCGTCAATGTTTCAGGATCCACTATACGACCAAGCTAAGGTCATATGGGGCCCTTTTCCGTGGAATTTTTTGATGAAAGTTTGTGACCATGTTTTTGATTACGTGTGGATTATCTTCAAAAATTTCATATTGAAATTCAATCAAGAAGTCACTTAAATAAATTATTGAATTTAATCTATATAAATAAAGCTCATATTGAATAACAAATAATTATCTTATGAGTTGAAACCCGAAGGTTGATGTAAAAATAAAAGTTTTGATTCACACTTCATATTGTAATGTCACGAGTATTCTATGATTGTCATTAGATCAAAAAAGGATTACCAAGTCATTAATATCACAATAAGCATTAAATATCATTAAAAAAATTCCAAAACCTATAACAACAACAATGACAACAACAACGACAATGACAATGATCATGATCATGACCATGATCTTGACAATGATAATGACAATGACAATGACAATGACAATGACAATAAAGTGATTCAAACATCTTTAGCTAATATGATTAGAATGTCTGACATGGTACATATGGTCTAAATATTTTTGATCTTATATGAGCTGGTCTGATTAGATTAAATAGTTACTTTACATATGAATTTTAGGAATGTAAAAGGTTTACGCATTTGATTGAATATTTTGTGTAAAACCGTAGAACAATTGTTTAAAACATGTTGTAATATATCGTGTAAAAGTTTTTAGTGAGGAAGAGAATGGTAAAACAGTTTACATACTTTTTATATATTTTTATATGCAAATCGACTGTTTCTCTAATTTTTATCACGTGTAAACTACCACACAAATCTTTAGGTGAGTTGAACATCATCCATGTACTGCCTAAAACATGCAAGTGTATGTTTTGGGTTGGAAAGTTCAATATATATCATACATCGGTAATTTGGAAGTACTAACTTAAATCACAACTCTTACAAAACTTAATCAATTAAATTCACTGCATTCGGTTTAAACCCATATTTTAACATTTTGTAAATAGGATTTTAATTAAATCAATAACATACAGAGTAACATTTACAACATTATTACAACCAAGTTTTATTAAAGATGCTCTAATTTACAACAGTATAAATATAGCATTCTCATAAAAAAAATCACAACATGTCTTAATCAAATCAATATACATACTCCTTACGCCGGAAGTTGTTTCATCAATTGTCTAGGGGTGGATCGGTGAAACCGAAAACCGAAAACCGAAAACCGAATTGAAAAAACGTAACCCAAACCACAACCAAACAACCGAACCACAAGAAAACCGAAACCGAACTTAAAAAACCAAACCGAACTGTAGTTGTTTGGTTTCGATTTTGGTTTTCACATCTCAAAATCGAACGGAAGTGAACAAACCAAACCTTTTAAAACATGCTATTTAATTTAATAATCATCAAGTATAATAATTTTTAGTTCTTAATTCTTAATTCTAGAAAATTAATGTTAAATTTGATACTAGATTTATAATGATTTAATTAAGTGAAATGCTTGTACATACACTTAAGTCTATTGTTATAATACTAATATGTTGATCTTTTAAATTTTAATTTACATTTTACTTGTTGTTGCATGATAATGATATTTTGTTGATATATTATTTGTTATGTGTGTTTGTTATCACATAATTTTTTATAGTGAACAAATATTTATTAATATAAACTATACTTTAAACAAGGGAAAAGATACAAATATACCCTTGTAGTATGGGTGTGAGAACAAATATACACCTGAAGTATATGTTGAAGTGCATATGAACCCCTGAACTTTTAAAAGGTGCAAAAATACCCCTCATATTTTTATAAAAGAGAAAATTTAACCTTATTTGACTTTAAATTGATACAATAAATTTCAAAAACACCATAAATAAATAAATTTAACAAAAAAATTATTTTAAATTCGAAAATAAAAAATAATTTTTTTAAAAAAATGTACTTGTGTCCAATTCTACCTTTTATTGTTTGTATATCATAATTTAATGTTGTGACTTGTGAGTATAAAATATTATTTCAAAACTTTATTATATATTCAGGATTCTTTCGAAAAAGTGTTAGCATATGTGTTGCAATTTATATAAAAAAAATTGCATTCTTCGCACTATAATATCACATATATTTGTATGATGATAAATAATCCAAGATTACAAAATAATGAATTAAATTTTAACAAGGTTAAACAAAATCAAAGCATGTTATTTTAAAAATTTTAATAATGTGTTCAAAATTTCACAACAAGACTAAAATTAAAATCAATGGATTTGAAGTGTTTCATTTACGACGAAAAAATAATAATTTTGCAATTTAAAATCAAAGAGTTAATATTTTAACATAATAATAACTCTTTATTTTTAAATTTCGAACTTATAATTTATTTTGGTGTTTTTTAAAATTTATTTTATCTATTTAAAGTCAATAAGGGTAAATTTGCTCCTTTATAAGAACATGAGGGGCTATTTTTGCACTTTTAAAAGTTCAGGGCTAAAAACGGAACCAAACTGAACCATTTGAGAGGAAAACAGAACCATTTGAACCTAACCAGATCCTAGAATGGACTGCCATGACTCACGGCACGTCAGTCAAACCTGTTTATCTTTCAAGCCTCCGTTTACAATGGAGCACATAATTGTGGGTGCTTCAACTCCGCATTTCATTCTTCTTCCTGCTCTTTCCAGCTTTCAACTTCTCCGTCTTCCCTTTTCACTTTAAATATCGCAAGTCTTCCCCAGAATCTAGAGCTGAAACAGTAGGCTTTGATTTTCTCAGTGAGGAATCCATTATTTGGGTCAGATTTTGTGAGTTTTCATTTTCTTCTGGAGTTCGATATTCCGGATTTGCACAGCCTTAGATTTCACTACTGGGTATGTTTCATCTTTTACTCACACTCAACGTATTTTAGTCCTCGACAGCTACTGGTTCGATCTGTTTACACTATTCAAAGAGTGCGAAGTTATAATTTGCTGGGAAATGTTTTGAATTTCCGTTTTGACATGGGAATGTTTAGAGTAATGTCTTCGTATAGAAAAGGTAGAATTAAAGATGCTGCTTTCCGTCGGTTGCTATCTCTGATTCTTATAACTGCATTAGGGTTACTATTATTGTTCTTATTGCTACTTAGAACCAAAACAATTGGCGCTATCATCACCAGCTATAGAAACGAGGGTTTCGATAATTTTGAAATTAAGGACTTTGAGACAGACCGCAAAAAGAAATCAAAGTTGAATCTTCCCAAACAAAACAAATTGTCGATCTCATTGGATTTGAGAAACCAGTTGCCCCCCAAGAACATTGATTTGTACCCTAAGTTAGCAAAGGATCATATAGTGATTGTTCTGTATGTTCATAATCGACCCAAGTATCTACAAGTCGTAGTTGACAGCCTTTCCCGAGTTTCAGGGATCAGTGAAACCCTACTGATTGTTAGTCATGATGGGTACTTTGATGAGATGAACAAGATTGTGGAAGGGATCAATTTCTGCCAAGTCAAACAAATATTCTCCCCATACTCCCCTCATATATTCAATGACAGTTTTCCTGCAACATCACCAAGAGATTGTAAGGATAAAGACGACCCAGCTGAGAAGAACTGTGAAGGGAATCCTGACCAGTACGGAAACCACAGGTCACCAAGGATTGTGTCTTTGAAGCATCATTGGTGGTGGATGATGAACACTGTTTGGGATGGACTAAAAGAAACCCACAATCACGTGGGCCATGTTCTCTTCATAGAGGAGGACCATTTCATTTTCCCAAACGCGTACCGGAATTTGCAACTCCTTGCAAAACTAAAAGCCATGAAGTGTCCAGAATGTTATGCAGTGAATCTAGCGCCATTGGACGTGAAGTCGAGGGGGGAGGGGTGGGAGATTTTAGTCGCTGAGCGGATGGGAAATGTGGGGTATGCTTTTAACCGAACCGTTTGGAAAAAAATACACGAAAAGGCGGGAAAGTTTTGTATGTTTGATGATTACAATTGGGACATAACAATGTGGACCGTGGTTTACCCTTCGTTTGGTCAACCAGTTTACACATTGCGTGGACCCAAAGCGAGTGCTGCTCATTTCGGGAGATGTGGGTTGCATCAAGGGGCAGATAATGGTGCTTGTATAGATGATGGTTACGTGACGTTTGATCTTCAAGAAGATGATAAGATTGTGAACATCAAATCGGATTGGGGAGTGCACTTGCACGCCCACCAAACCGGGTATCAGGCTGGATTTAAAGGTTGGGGAGGATGGGGAGATAGACGGGATCGCCAATTGTGTTTGGAGTTTGCTGTAATGTATGCTTGAGGTTTGTTTTTGTTTCTTTTATTTTCTACTCTCTTACTTACATATATGGGAAGTTTGGAACACGTGAGGATATAAACTTAAAGGAAGATGTCTCATTGTATTGGTTCTTTTACATGTTTTGTCAAGATACCATGAACAATCATAGTTGCTATAGTATTATTGCTAAACCTAGTTATCTTTAAATCTTTCGTTTTCTTTACATAGCAGTTTTCCAAATGTTTGTCACTTTGTTGATTTTTGTGTGCTTAGGTTTCACTTATAAATCACTGTCATTCAATTGTTTTATTTCATTCTTATTCCATGAGTTTATCAAACCATGTTTGGATGGATATATATATCACATATATTCAATTAAGTTACTCCGTAATAAATATGCTTGGATCATTTGAACATGCACGAAATTGCTATCTCGTGGACAAGATTGAGAATTGAAGTTCAAAGTTCCTCTGGGTGGATTTTGTCAGTGGCTTAAAATACAGAAACGAATGGGCCTGTAGCCTGCTAATAATTATGAGTTTCTAGGCAGTGAATCTTTGTTTTTATGTTGGACTGTTTAGAGCATCTCCAATAGTAGAATGCGCTCGGTGCACATGTGGCATAAGAGATAACCACATAAATATTAGTAAGTAAATTCTTTCTCTCCTTATTTGAATGATTTTATACTGTTTTGGTAAGTTTTTCTTCACAATGTCAAGTAGACCGTCTAGATATTGACATTGCAGTTGACATTGCACGGAAAAACATACCAAAATTGTATAAAATCATTCAAATAAGGAGATATATAATTTATTTACTAATATTTATGTGGTTGTTTCTCATGCCACATGTGCACCGTGCACATTCTACCATTGGAGATGCTCTTAGGAGGAAGCGGTCCAGCCCAGCTGGTCGCCGACTCACTCTCCCTTACGGGAGGTCTCGGGTTCGAAACTCAATGGAGTGGGTTTCAGCCTAGATCACTCCAGGTCCCCCCCAGCCCCCCTCCTCCAAATGCCCCCTGGAGTAAAAAAAATAAAAATAAAAAAACAAAAAAAAAAGAAAAAAAACGTTGGACTGTTTAGTCTCTTATGATATACGGAGTATGTTTAAAGTTAAATGCCAACGTTCTTGGCTGGGATGAGTTTTGAACTTTGAAAGTGTCACAATGATGCTATCGAACCACAAGGTGCTTGGCGTGAAACTAGAGATGGACCGGGCCGGGCTAGGCTCCAGGCCGAGATTGGGCGGGACTGTGACTAAAAATTCCAGGTCCGGTACCAACCCGGGTTTGTATCGGGATCGGGTCGGGCCTAAACAGTATCGGGACGGGACTGGGTCGGGACAGGCCTGGGCAATAAATTACAAATAATAGTGCCCGGGACTAGCCCGGCCGGGTCGGGCCTAAAAAAACGAGCCCGAAGCCTGCCTTTATAGCCACCAAGTAGGGACCGGGCCAGGCCAACCTGTTCCAGTCCATCCCTACGTGAAACTGTTCTAGTGTGACAATTGAGAAATCCGTAATTAAAACAATAAAACTTTTATCTGTTTATTTTAATATTGATCACTTGTAAAGTTCTTGCCAATATGGCAATACTCAATGTTGTAAATAGCACTAGACATTGGTGTGGTGTCAAAATAGGATTAGCGATGAAGACCTGTTCCGCTTCCTCCTTTCTCCCATGGCTGTACTGATACTTGTCTACCCGGGCCGGTTCCGGTAGTTTAGTGCCTATAATTTATTTTCCTTAAATAATCATGCAAATGTACAATAATAGAAAATACAATAAATCTATTTATTGAGGAATCGAAATAGTACACACAAAATCATTATGGAAAAACTACAAACATTTAAATAAGTTAATTAAAAGTAGAGATGATTTCATCCGGATCAAATAATAATTGCCCGATGGATATGATTTTAATTATGGATGGACATAAAAACCGAACCGAAGTGGTACCGAATCGACCCATAAATCTCTTACTAATGAATGTTAACTTTTACTACTGAATCTCAGCCACAGGTTCAGCCTAAAGCAAGGGAAGAAGGAGGTCCTATCAACTTTCCTAGCAAGATGGAGGGCCGAGTCGGTCAAGTTCAGGGCCTTGACGACAGGACTGGGGTGGCGATGCTGACGAATTCCATTCGATCAGGAGAACTTTACAAGGATTTTGTCAGGAATCCACCCACATTGTACGAGGGAGCCCGAGGTGGGCAGACCGTCAGGCTGAAGCAGAAGACGTTGAGCAGAGGAAGAGAGACGAAGAAGATGGAAAGAAAGAAGACGCGAAGGACAATGGAAGACGTGGTGACCCAGATGATGAAGACGTCAATAGGAAGTCTGGTGGTAAGGGTAGCCGATTTAAAGGTATGAAGAATAAGAACAAGGGAAGGACGGACGTCCTGAGCGGTCCGCTCTTGCCCACCAAGGCCACCAAACACTTGACACATCTGGCTCAGCCAGTCGGGACGGTCCTCGACCATGCAGAGGAGCAGGGCCTAGTTTCCTTTCCAGAGGAATGTGACGTGGTGACCGCCAAATGCAATACTGACCAATACTGCAGGCACTACAACAAAACAGACCTTTTGTAACACTGCCAAAATGTTACATTAGCTAGTTAAAATGTTACAAAAGGCTAATGTAACACTTTTACAGGTGTTACTTCAGGTCCCGTTGCATAAAGTCATATGTAACACTTTTTAACATTTATGTAACACTCAATAAAAATGTTACACAAATTACCCAAATGCAACACTTTTTTCACAACACTTTCAACTACACTTTATGCAACACTTTTTTATTAAAATGCAACACTTAAAATATGACTTTAGGCAACATCAATCTTATATTTATGTAACATATCTACGATACTATTATGCAACATTAATTTATAATGTAACATTTTATATCACAGCACGTCAGCACGTAACACTTTTATACAATTACACAAGCAACATTCATTGCAATTACACAAGCAACAAGCAACATTCATTGTAATACGTATGTTATGATACCTTTTATGTTTCTCATTAATGTGTAACAGCTATATCAATAATTTCTTAACAATTATTACATGTTTGAGTTATACCGTATATATTATGCAACCAACAAAAAACAGCATCTTCACACAAGTGAAGACAAATTCAATAGTGAAGAAATAATATTTTACATATCTTCAGCCAGAAGAAAACTTTAAAAATATCACCATTACCGTCTTTCAAGATTACCTCAATAGTAATAATCCAAATTTGCATGATATGAAAGTGAACTATATATTATGTAGAATACATCTTCGATTTCTTGTGACTGAACAAAAAATGAACTAGAAAACATTCAACAACTCTATTATACATTAGCAAGATTCCATGGATGCATCTCAAGCAATCTCCTAATGGCTTCAACCCTCATACCAAGAATTTCCCTGCGTGAGAGATAAAAACAAGCAAAAACAAAATAAACACAACAAGAATAAATAAAATCAATCACAAAAACCAAATAAAAACAATTATCAAATCTGATTTTAATTGTATATTTAGTACATACATGTAAAGTGATATATAACAGTACAAGCATACCCTAACTGCTCGCTTTGTCACAGTTCCATGCTTAATAACATGCACATAGTACAAAATAGATTGAGAAAAGGCAATTGTTCACAGAAACTCACCACAACTTTGAGATCAAATAAAGCTTCTATGCAACTATAAGATGCCTTAACTACATTGATCCAAGAGCTGCCATCAAATATCAAATTGGTTTCATCAATTCATATATTCTATCAATAATGAAAACACATCAGATACATGTAAATAGCAAATTAAAGTCATGCCTTACATTATCGTGAAGGTACTCATCTCTTTTATGACTTATGCATGTGGTCTCCTTGCCATCATTTACTTCTAGCTTTAATCATTTTCCCTGGAAATCCAAAAAAATAACAATATAACAATGATAGAAGTAAACCATAAACAAAGCTGATCTGCTGATCCAAAAAAATCAAAGACATGGTTAAAACTACATGCTTTAATCCAAATAAATTCAAAGGGATGATACCATCATTAACAAGAATTAATGGCTATACCTTCGATAATTGTAGCTGGTTTTGGAAACATCTGGTCCCAATTGCATGATCTCTTATGTCTCGAAAACTCAAGGAAAATTAAAGGAAAAAGAATTCTGAGTGATAAGAATACCTACCATATCACAGTATAATCATTTACATTCACATCCATAATATATTGATATAAAAGCAAACCCATTAGGCAAAATTGTACCAAATTGCCCACAGTAGGCGTACTTTGTTTGTTTGTATGGATTCTCATAATGGACCATGAGAAATCATCAATCTTCCAGCATCTGCTTTTTTCTCAAGAACTTTAACAAAATTAAAGAAAGAAAAATAATATTAAAGGACATGGTTTGAAATACCATGTCAAGCTATTGATTCTTCTTCTGCTGTTGCTCTTGATCCTGTGGAATCTGTGTACTCTCGGGTTCAATCTATTTTAAAGTCACTACCCAAGTCACCGTCCAACATAGCATCTGCTGCTATTCCATGTGAAGTTCCTTTGTTTAAAGACCGTGCAACTTCTGCAAAAGAAATCTTTGACAAGCTGATAGCATACCCTTTGGAGGACTTAGCTGATCCCCAGCGTGAACCTGTAATGTTGGAGTCACTCTCCATAATCGCTAACATTCATTCTTTGTTCAGCAATGAGCAGGCGGAAGAGATTTTGAGCTTGAATATTTCTTTTCCTCAGATGATGCAGGAATGGAAGGACTTGAGTAAAGTCAAGGGGGGCAGTGAGCATCTCTGGGCTACTTTTGAGAACACGAAGCGTTTGCTGGAGGATTTAGTGAGAACAGATGAAGGGATAAAGAGTACACTGGAGGGACTGGTTAGGAGAGAAAAGGAATTGAAAACTGAGCTGGAAAAAATGAAAAGCGATATGCGGAAACTGAAGGTGGAAAGAGGATAAGTGTCAAAATAATCTAAGAAAGTGTGTGCTCTTTCTGAGGAGCAGGCTTGCATTATTGAAGGGAGAGAGGCTGAGGTGGATGACGCTAACAAAAAGATGGAGGGTTTGAAGTCCAAATGGGATGCAATGAGACTTCGTCGCTTGAAAAGAAAAGAGCTACTGAGTAAGTTGTAGGCTCATTTAGACCTAATTATGTGTATAAGTGGGGTTTAAAGTTTTACTTTATCTGCACAAACTATAGAGAAAGCACATCTATATCTGTTAAGATGTCTCTTAGTGCATTGGGGGAGAGTGATACAAAATGGTGAGATCGGTACATGGTTTCAAAATTCAATTGGTCAATGTAGGTAGTGCTCATTAACCTTATGAAGATGATTAACCACATTGGAAGTGAATCTATAAAGAATGTTGTTCTTCAATCAATTTTCTAGGTATTTTATAAAAAAAACATGGTTTGAAATACTACTATGAATGGCCGGTATAAAATTCAATTAACTCCTTAAGTAGAAGTAGTGGTAGATTTCTTTTATTTTATATTTAATTGAATTATGAAAAACAAATATATATATATATATCAAGAAGTCAAGAACATTATTGTTTCTATATGTGATACCTTATAAAAAAATTCAAGGGGGTTCTCTTTGAATTTTTTAGAGGTTATGAGGAATCAAATAAAATAAAATATCACTGGGACATTTTAACAAACATATTATAGACATTCTAAAATTGATAACATTGACCTAAGCTATTTCATGTTCTATCTCTTATTAAAATAAATCGAGCAAACTCTACACATAACATATACGAAAATCAAACATTAAGCTCAAACATATTTCAATGAGAAATACGAAGTATAAAGCAACAAATTAATTGAAATATACCTTAATTTGGTTATATTCATGGGCTTTGAGTTCTAGCTCATATTTATAATGCATAGCTTAAAAGCAGTTTTTACCTAAATATGGATGGAGAGTAACAGAGGATGAGAGCGGTAGGCGGAGGATGAGCGACGTAGGCGGTGGACGAGCGCCGGTGGGCAGGGACGAGCGCCGGTGGGCAGGGACGAGCGCCGGTGGGCAGGGACGAGCGCCGGTGGGCGGGGATGAGCGGCGGTGGGCAGGGGACGAGCGGCGGTGGGCAGAGGACGAGCGGCGGTGGGAAGAAGACGAGCGGCGGTGGGCAGAAGACGAGCGGCGGTGGGCAGAGGACGAGCGGTTTCTTCCCTGGTTTAAGTTAGATCTGCTGTGTGCTTCATGCCCTTCATCTGCGATGGTGTTTTGTAGGTTTATTAGAATACAGAGTACTGCCTGTGGACTGCGGAGTAATGCTTTTCTACTGAGTATATAAATATGCTAAGATTTTTTTTTTGAATGAAAAATATGCTAAGATTATAAATAAATAAAAAATTACTTTGATTTGTTAGTCAGGCTGACTATCGATGTTAAAAAATGTAACATTGCTTGATAGTGTTACGTGATACTATATTTTTTAGCAACACTTTGAAAATAAGTGTTACTAATACTTAAAAACTTGCAACACTCTTTGTAAAGTGTTACATGTGTATTCTAATTTAGGTATTTTGTAACATTTAAAACTAAGTGTTGCATAAGTAAAATTTTATATGTTATATGTAACATAAATAAAATTGTTACAAACAAACTGTTACAAAAAGTCAATTTTGTTGTAGTGAGGTTTCACAGGACTTTGGGCATGAAACTGACGAATGCATCGTTTTACGTAGACAAATCGAGACATTTATCAAACAAGGATATTTGGGCCAATTGGTAGGGAAGTAGGAAAATGTACAAGAAAGAAGGAACCTGACGTGGAGGCGTCCCGATCAAGCCACCACGTCAAAGGAGAAATAACCCCTTGACCAACCATCAAAGAAGTGTGAGCTCGGAACTCTATCGGATGATGACAAGTGTGATCTAGGAGTGAGAGCCCGAAAGCATCATAGATGCTCCTACATCGTGGGCGGCCCCCAAGGAGGCGACACGTCGGGCGAAAGGAAATGATGGGCTTGATCCCTGTACATCAGGGACATTACTCGGGTACCTGCAGAAAAGAAGATGAGAAGAGATCCGATCTACTTCACTGATGCCGACATACCATCCATGCCACCACCGCATAAGGATGCCTTAATGATCAAAGTGGAAATCAACAATACAATCATTCATCGAGTTCTAGTAGACAATGGAAGCTCGGTGAACGTGATGTATTACGACACGTTCCAAGGCCTTGGCTTGAGTGGGGCAGATCTGAGTCCTGTAAAAACACCTTTATCTGGATTTACCGGGGACTCAATCGAGTCGGAAGGCAATGTGGTGTTGCCCGTGACGGTGGGTTCCGAACCATGTATAGCAAGGTTAAATATAGAATTCATTGTCGTACATTTAACCTGTCCGCACAAAATCATCATGGGAAGACCCGCATTGGAGGACTTGAGATGCATTATCTCCCAGGAGCATTTATGTATGAAGTTCCCAACCCTGAATGGGGTCGGGGTAGCTGGGGGAGATCAAAGAATGGAACGGAGCTGCTACGTGAAGGCGTGCAAACAGCTCGGACAAAGGGACCTCAGGGTCCATACTATCAAAAGTAAATCCACGAAGTACGAGGAAGGCTAGCTCCGCGCTAAGCCCATTTCCGAAGTCGAAGAAGTTTAGATCGACCCCGAGCACCCGGAGCTAAAGATCAAGATCGGCACAGGGCTCCCGGCCGGGATGAGAGAGAAGATCATCCAGGTGTTGGTCACATTCAGTGTGATCTTCGCATGGGGGCCTGAAGATATCCCGGGGTTGGACCAGAGCGTGGCCGTTCACAAGCTAGAGATCGACCCAACGGTGAAGTCGATCCAGCAAAAGAGAAGACGCCTCTCGGTGGAACGAAGGAAATTCGTGAAGAAGGAGGTAGCTATGCTCTTGACTATCAAACACACCAAGGAAGTATTATACCTAGAATGGTTGGTGAACATGGTCCTGGCACCGAAGCCCCCAACTTGGAGAATGTGTGTCGATTCCACAGACCTCAATAGAGCATGCCTGATGGACCCCTTTCCTCTACCTAACATCGATCAGCTAGTTGACGGGACAGCCGGGTGCAAACTCCTTAGCTTCATGGACGCATTCTGAGCGTATCATCAGATATTCATGCATGAAGATGATGCAAATAAGACATCGTTCATCACCCCAGAAGGTATCTTTTGCTATTTGGTTATGGCTTTCGATTTGAAGAACTCCGCGGCGACGTACACGAGAATGGTCGTCAAGGTGTTCCGAACGGTGCTAGGGAGGAACATGGAAGCATACGTAGACGATATGATCGTGTAAAGCGTATGAGAAATTGACCATGCCGACGACTTAACCAAAATTTTTGGGATCATGAAGGCAGTCTGGCTGCGTCTGAATCCAAAGAAGTGCACCTTTGTTATCCAAGGTGGAAATATTTTGGGGTGCATGGTCACCCGGAGAGAGATAGAGCCAATCCCCGGGAAGGTGAGAGCAATCCTTGACATGGAAGCCCCAAGGTTGGTGAAGGAAGTGCAAGTTCTCATTGGACGGCTCTTGGGCTTTTCATGTCGAAATCGGCAGAGAAGTCCTTACCCTTTTATTCAGGTTCTGAAGAAGCAAAATGGATTCACATGGACGGATGAGTGCAGCAAGCATTCTATGACTTGAGGAAGTATCTCCTCTCCGTACCACTACTAAGCAAGCCGAAGAAGGGGGAAACACTGACTGTATTTGGGATTATCGCAGGGCGCGATCAGCTCCGTGCTGGTCCACGAGGAAGGTGGAATTCAGAACCCCGTGTACTATATAAGTAAAACCTTACAAAACGCAGAGCTGCGGTACACCCCGCTCAAGAAGACCATTTATGTCGCCTACGGCATGACGAAGAAATTGACTCATTACTTTCAAGCACACCCGATCAGGATCCTATCTGATCAACCCCTGGGCGCAGTGTTGAGAACCCCAGAGAAGACGCGGGTCGTGAAGTGGTTGATACTTCTCAATAGGTATGAGGTGGATTTTCAGCCCCGATCATCCATTAAAGGGCAGGCGCTTGCGGATTTCATTGTGGAGTGCACGACAAGGAAAGTCACGGAGAAACATAGAGATGGTGAAGAACAGTAGTGGACCCTGGCGACCGATGGATCATCCAGAACGAGAGGTAGCTGGGGTGGGATTGTCTTGATCTCGTCTGAAGGGTTTCGAGCGTACTACGCTTACAGTTACCTGTTCAAAGTGTCAAATAATGAGGTAGAGTATAAACCCTGTTGTCGGGCTACGACTAGCTGCGACCATATGGGCAGAGTGGATAACGGTAAAGTGTGACTCTCAGCTAGTCGTATCCCAAGTGAAGGGCGATTTCGAAGCAAGAAGAAAGGATGGCGAAGTACGGGGATGCTATTCGGGAATTGCTCGGACTGTTCAAGCAAACAGAGCTGGTTTGCATCCTGCGGAGTCAAAACAGAGACGCTGACCTCCTATCCCGTCTGTCTCAAGGAATACCCGAGCACATCTATAAGATTGCGCGGGTCGAAGAGATGACGACCTTAAGCATAACGGCTTCACCCTCGGTAACTATCCTTCCTCTACAACAAGTAACGTGGAGTTGGGTGACAATGTGCTATATTACATAGTTGACGAAGCGAAGCTTGTCCGGCGACGGGCTCTGATAAGTCCGTATTTAGACACGCATTTGATGCGTGTTCGGGTCGGATTTTGATGATTTTCCTGGCTTTAAGGCGTTGCAAGTCTCAATTTTGGCTCAAGTTGTGTTTAGCAGGCGTTGTATCGAGTTTCATTGCATTTGAAGTTGATTTGAAGAAGTTAGAGTCCGGCAATCGGCACTTGAGAGGCATTCGGGAAGGATTTGAAGGCATTCGAGAAAGATTTGGAGGCCACCGGGAGATTCACGACGAAATTCTGGTGAAGAAAGAGCATTTGGATCGACCTCGTAGGCATTCGGGAGCATGCGGAACAAGAAACGAAGAAAAACGATGAAGAAAAGGTCAGGCACGACCGTGCCTAGGGCAGGCACGATCGTGCCTGCATTCAGAATTGACTCGGAGCTACTGGCAGCCAGACACGATCGTGTCCGGTGCAGGCACGATCGTGTCTGCATCTTTTAAACGCGATTGCTCCGCAGGCACGATCCCAGGCACGATCGTGCCTGGCATCGTGTCTGGCCCCGTTTTGTCCTAAATCAGCTCAACTTCTCCTGTTTTCTATAAATAAGGCCTCCATACTCACTTTTGAGGGTTACGAACTTTGGAGAGAGGCCTAGGGACGAGTTTTACCTGCGTTTTTACGTTGTTTAATCCAAGAACCTGGGATTCTTTGTAAGTTCAATTCTTTAATTAATGACAATTATTTCTATTCATCCCAATTCTTTTGATTCGTCAATTATGAGGCGTGAGTAGTTTAATTAGGGATTTGGGGTTGATGAAGGGGTTAATCATGATGTATGGCTAGATTCTTTTCAGTTTAATTGCATGAAGGCCGTTTAATTTGTGTATGAATAATTTAACTGATATCTCTTGTAACCTAGATGGCCACTAGAATTACAATTGCTTATAGAATAAATTAAGAGAGATCTAATTTGTTCTAGGACACATTCACACACACTTAATCGTTCGCTAAGAGATTAGTAGCGATTAAGGGGCCGTAAGCTCGCTCGTTTTGGCAATAATTTAGGATCTTGTCGCATGAGAGATCAGCCTGGACCCCTAAATTATTGTACTCTACGCCGCGAGAGCGGTAAGAACTTAGTAATGATTAGCTAGGCTCAATTAAATTAAATTCATGTGATTAGGCCTGCTCTGCCAGAAATCTGGTTAACCCCGGAATCAATTCCTGTTCCCTTTGTCATTAATTAAGGAAAACCAAATCTTTTTATTCGCTCATTAGCATTAGTTTTAATTTAATCAATCAACCAATCTCGCACAATTGCACTTTTATTTTATTTATTTCTTTTTAATCGCTGAAGTTTAGTTAATCTTTATTTCCCTTTTGTCCGTCCCTGTGGAGACGATACTCGTACTTACACCACTATATTACGATCTATTTTAAGTGCGAGAAAACTCACATCAGGCTCCGAGCTATGTCTCTCTGGACGGTAAGCTGTACAAGTGGTCTTACAGCGGAACATTGTTGAAGTGTCTATGACCACACGAGGCCGAGATAATTGTCGCGGAACTCCATGGTGGTGTGTGTTCGGCCCATCAAGGAGCATGCATCTTGGTTGGGAAGGTTGTCCTCCAAGGATACTTCTGGCCCACAATCATGAAGGATTGCGCCGATTACGCAAGGAAGTGCGATACCTGCCAAAAATTTCAGAGGAGCCCTGGAAGGCCGGCAACGATGTACACGCCTATTAGCACGACTCTACTGTTTACCCAGTGGGGTATAGACTTGGTTGGTCCCTTACCAAACGGGTCAGGAAATAGAAAGTTTGTCATAGTGGCCGTGGATTACTTCACAAAATGGGTAGAGGCGGAGCCGCTCGTCAGCATAACACATCTGTAGTGCAAGAAGTTTATATGGAAGAATATCTTCTGTTGCTTCAGAGTTCCCGTGCAAATTATCTCCGATAATGGAAGACAGTTCGATTGCAAACCATTGAAGCAGTTCTCCGCCGAGTGGGGCGTGGAGTCGAGCCGGGTGTCCGTTTGTTATCCCCAGACAAACGGGCAAGTGGAAAATACCAATCGCACGATCATAGATGGCCTCCAGAAGAACTTGAAAGCCCTTGGGACCGTGTGGGTTGAAGAGCTAAGTAACGTGTTATGGACATTCCGGACCACTCCCAGGAAGGCGACAAGCAAAACTCCTTTCGCTCTGTGCTATGACTTTGAGGCAAGGGCTCACTTCAAGGCAGTGATTCCAAGGCAAGGGCTCTGTGTTATGACATTCCAGACCACTCCAAATTCTAAGAGGATTTTTAAAATAAAAGATCAAATACTACAGTGGGAGCATCTAAGAAAAGTCTGTAACTTTTTTGCATTAATTAGTTTCAATAGATTGTATATCAATCAGAACTAGAACTAAATGAAACATTTAATTTTTTATCAAACAAGTACTATATTTTTCTCTTAAGATCTTTTTTTTTTGAAGGGAAACTAGTTAACTATTTTTAATAAAATCAAAGCCCAATGAAGTTTTAATACAAGAAGGGAAATTATAAATCCACACATAGCAATCAGACAAAGAAACAGTTATCTGGAGCTACTCGATTCGCAAATTGGTCACATGAGAGAAAGTAATGCTAGCAAAACTAGATGCAATTTCTCTAATATCATCAATAACCAAACCCATAGTCGAATCAATGCCTTCATGAGAATGCTTTTAATAATCTGAAGAGCATCAGACTCGACATCAATATAATCCCAGCCTTATTGTTTGTAATATCTTTTTAATAACTAAAAGTTAACCGTTACTAAAAACTAATGAAAATGTATTTTCTGACAGGTTCAATGCACCACAGCCCTTCGTGATTTGAAAAATGCGTCAAACCCCTTGTGTTTTAATTAATCATGCACAGAACTCCTTTTATGAATAAATTTAACGATTTGAAATCACTTTTCCTAATATTCTGATTGAATATGAAAGTAAATATGTCAAAATTTCTAAATCATATAAAAATGTTAATCATTTTCTTTTATTTGACAATTTAGTTTGTTCATACTAGTAGAAGAGATTTTGCGCATAATTTAGTTTGTTCATATGTGATGCATTAAACCCATTTTCTGACGGTTGTAAGGCTGTACTTCGTAGTTGATTAGTTGAAGACGAGTGCTACGTGTCATTAATAGTCTTGTCCCGTACTTCGTCGCACTCCGTCCGTGTACCAGAGTGAAATGGCGCCAACGATGGAGACGCGATAAGCAACTGCCTTTAAGCCCTCTCATCGACATGTTATTACACAGAAGATTGCATTACTGTAACTGTAAGCAAACCACCTCTTTCACTTCCAACCTTCCGTTAGCGGAGCTGCACTTTGCTCGTCTCATCCCCGCAAACACACAGCAGCTACCCAAAGAACAGGCGTCCAGGTTGCAAACCCGCTATAATAAATGCGATCTTACAGCAAGCAAATTTAGTGCTCCCAATTGGGTTGAAACGAGTAGGGCTTTACCCGAAACGCATGCTTCTTTTTCGCCCTTGTTTTCTGGGATGTACGGGTTTCTGGTTGAGAAATACCGCTTCTCGAGTCCTGAAAACGACGCAAAACATCTCCATTTGGAAGTTATCAAGAATGGGTATGCTCAAGAATTGTTTTTGGGGAATTACCTTATTCATTTGTATGTGAAAAATTGCGACATGGATGGTGCTCGTGACCTGTTCGACGAGATGCCTGACCGCAATCTGGTGAGCTGGTCTAGTTTGATCACAGGGTATGCTCAGAATGACATGCCCTATGAGGCGTGTGAGAGTCTTCAAAGTATGGTTCGCTCAGGATATGTTCCTAACCACTATACTTTTGGTAGTGCGTTAAGGGCTTGTCAGTCTTTAGGAGTTTCTGGTCTTAGGCTGGGGATGCAAATTCACGCTTTGTCTCTAAAGACACCATACTCATCTGATGTGGTTGTCTGTAATGTCTTGATTTCCATGTACAAGTTGTGTGGGGATCCAGGTAAGTATGCTTGGCATGTGTTTTGTAGCATTGAAGCCAAAAATACAGTGTCATGGAATTCTATTATTTCATTTTATTCTCAAAGAGGAGATTTTTTTGCTGCTTTCAATATTTTCTCCCATATGCAAAAAGATTTTAATTGTAAACCAAATGAAGGAACTTTTAGCAGCTTAATTACTGCTGTGCCTTCTCATGGTAACCATGGTTTGCTTTTGCTAGAACAGGTAATGGGAAGAATTGAAAAAAGTGGATTTTCAAAAGATTTGTATGTAAGTACTGCTTTGGTATGTAGTTTTGGAAGGTTGGGCTGTCTTGATGAGGCACTGAAGATTTTCAAACAGATGAGTGTAAGGAATGCAGTATCCATGAACGGCCTGATGGTTGGACTCATTCGCCTAAACCGAGGAGAAGACGCAGCTAGAGTTTTTGTTGAGATGAGAGACTCTGTGGATGTAAATTATTTCTCCTTAGTTGTTCTTTTGAGTGCTTTTCCCGAATTTTCTTTGTTTGTTGAAGGAAAGCGAAGAGGTAAAGAGTTACATGCATATGCTCTCAGAACCGGCTTGTGTGACTCAAAGATTGCCATTGGAAACGGCCTGATTAATATGTATGCCAAATGTGGTGCAGTCAAAGAGTCAATTTCTGCTTTTAACCTCATGCCTGACAAGGACTTAACATCTTGGAATTCTTTAATCTCTGCTCTTGACCGAAATGAACATTTTGTAGATGCAGTGTCGCATTTCAGAATGATGAGGAGTATCGGTATGATGCCTTCAAACTTTAATATGATAAGTGCTTTGAGTTCATGCGGGAGCCTGGATTGGACCAGAATGGGCAGTGCAATTCACTGTGAGACAATTAAATTGGGACTTCACTTGGATGTGTCTGTCTCTAATGCTCTCCTCGCATTGTATGCGGATGTTGGGCTTTTAAATGAATGCAAGAAGGTTTTCTCCTTTATGCCTGAACATGATGTTGTTTCTTGGAATTCCATTATCGGTGCATTCAATGATACTGAAGAATCTGTGTTCTATTCCATAGAATGTTTCATGGAAATGATGCATCATGGGTGGGGTCCTAACCAAGTAACTTTCATAAACATCCTTTCTGCAATATCATCCCTTTCTCTCATTGGTCTTGCTAGTCAAATCCATTCTCTGGCGCTAAAATACAATGCAATGGATGATGTGTCCATCGAAAATGCTTTTCTCACTTGTTATGGCAAGTGTGGTCAAATGGATGATTGTGAAAATATGTTTTCTAGAATGCCTGAATGGAGAAGAGATGATATGAGTTGGAACTCTATGATCTGTGGCTATATACACAATGAGCTCCTTTCGAAGGCCATGGATTTAATCTGGCTTATGTTGCATAACGGTCAGAGGTTAGACCGTTTCACCCTCTCTACCGTTCTAAGTGCGTGTGCCTCCGTGGCAACACTAGAGCGTGGCATGGAAGTTCACGCTTGTGGGACCCGAGCTTGTTTGGAGTTTGATGTTGTTGTTGGGAGCGCCCTAGTTGACATGTACGCCAAATGTGGCCGCATAGATTATGCTTCGAGATTTTTTGAATTAATGCCTGAAAGAAATGTGTATTCTTGGAATTCTATGATATCTAGTTATGCAAGACATGGACTTGGACACAAAGCGCTAGAGGTTTTTGAGAAAATGAAAGCAGAAGGTCAAATGCCCGATCATGTTACTTTTGTTGGTGTCTTGTCCGCTTGTAGCCACATAGGATTAGTTGAACAAGGAATTGACCATTTTGAGTCAATGACAAGTGTTTATCTTTTGACCCCACGGATTGAACATTTCTCTTGTGTGGTTGATCTCCTTGGGAGGGCTGGCGAGCTTGATAAGATGGAGGGATTTATTCAAAGAATGCCGATGAGGCCTAACACACTCATTTGGAGGACTGTTCTTGGGGCGTGCGGTCGAGCTAGCGGTCGTAAAAGAGATCTAGGTAGTCTAGAATAACAGATTACTACTTCGATTGATAGGACTTGCCCATTGCCTGTAGAGGGAAACAACTGACACTAACACTATGTTTGAGAATTTCCGTAGGGGGAATGTTATGTACAAAGGAAAACAAATTTTTACTTTGGGGTAAAATAAAAATGGAAATAAAAGCTATTATTTTTCTTAACTATTATTTGACTTGTTGATTATGTTGGGAAATAAAGTTATAGTTATATAAATTTATGATTTTAACTTGGGAAAGTTCCCTAAATAGAAGTAAACAGGTTTTGGAATTACATAATAGGACTGTTATGTTTTTCTTCTCCGAATAAGAGTAACATGAGAGTACCAGGCATTAACATGGCAATATTTACTGCCATTAGCATGACAATCATGGCAGTATTTTTCAATACCGGAAGTAACGGCTCCTATTTCTGGAAGAAAACATCGCAGTTCTGTTTTGGAATCCCGGAACGTTTTTACTTCTATTTAGGGCAATTTCCCCTTTAACTTCCATAAAAATGGAAAATGACTTTCCAGATTTTAAAAGTCTGTGAGTCAATTTTATGTTGAGTATTGCTTTTCCTCTTTTTATTGAATAATTTGGACTGAAGTTCTTTGGCATGATCTGAATTGATGTAGTTTGGTCTTGTGATGTGTTTTCATACTGTGTGAATATGTTAATCTTTATTGCTGGTTTGGTCTTTTAAAGTTTTGTTTGGCTTATTTAGTCTGATATTGTTTGGTCTGACTGAAAATAAGTTCAAGTGAATTGATTCTTCAAAATAAAGCTTTTCTTCTTTTGCATCCTTATTTTTACAATACCTGGGACAATATATTTCTCTCCTTATCATACCTCCGTGATTTTCATGGTTCTTCTCTTCCCAAAGACAGTGCAAGTGTAATGGGCTAGATCTGGGGTATCATTGCCGTTTGTTAACATATCATTTATGCTAATTGACAGGCAGGAAAGCAGCACAAATGCTTTTGGAATTGGAACCACAAAATGCAGTAAACTATGTGCTTCTTGCAAACATGCATGCCTCTGGCGGGAAGTGGGAAGACGTTGCAGATGCCCGGCGTGCCATGCAGGAAGCAGAAGCTAGGAAAGAAAAAGGGTGTAGTTGGGTCAGCATGAAAGACGGCATTCATATTTTTTTTGCCAGTGACAGATCGCATCCGGACACCGATGCAATTTATGAAAAGCTCAGGGACTTGCACAAAAAAATGAAGGCTGCAGGGTACGTGGCTCAGATAAAGTTTGCATTGTATGACCTTGATATGGAGAACAAGGAAGAACTGCTGAGCTACCATAGTGAGAGAATTGCCATTGCCTTTGTTCTCACTCGTAAAAAGTCACAACTGCCAATTAGGATAATGAAAAACCTCCGAGTTTGTGGAGACTGTCACTCTGCCTTCAAGTACATGTCACAGATTGTAGGCAGGGAAATAATACTTCGAGATTCAATCAGGTTTCATCATTTTGCTGATGGGATATGCTCTTGTAATGATTACTGGTGATTCATCCAGGGTTTCATCAAATTATTCTCTGCCGGCCTGAACTAGAAAGTGGCTCAACTATGCTCTGCTGGCCTTACAAGAAATGTCCTAAAGTTGACAGTTCTCACGGTTTGTGTAACTATGCATTCTTTCAGTTATTTAATGCTTATTTCTAGTATTATTATTGTCACTATTATTCTTATTCTTATTATACATAGTTCTCCTATTTTCAAATTTTACATTGTTTTTACTCCTATTTTGGAAATTTTCCCATAATATTATATTTATTGTTATACTTTGAAATGTACGAATTGCAATTGCATTTTCATATATCAACATGGTTGGTGTTGTTGACTGCAGGTGTTTTAACTGGGAACTGTTAGCAACTTGCTTCACTTATACTCATTGAAAACTAAAGAGTAGTCATGCATATGGTCTTTTGAGTACATGTGGATTGAGCAGGAATCTTTGAAACTGGCATGCGGATTTTGATATATATGTGTGTGTGACTATGTGTGCTTGATTGATGGATGAATTTACCACCATGATTAGAAGTGCTCTGGGGAAGTCTGCATGGGAAACTGTGTGGACCGGAATATGGAAGCATCCCTATCTGCTCTCTCAATAACAGCATTGTTATTCCTAAACTAGACTTGAAAGCCCTCTGTTCTGAAAAAACCGGCTATATCTCCCTGACTAGGCTCTTGTATGGCCTCCTATGCCTTTTTTATTTACCTGCCGCCATTCCCGCCTATGTTTCAACCGACCCTTTCCATTTCTTCCTCACGCACTTCATTACACCATAATCTGGTTAGTGCCGTTATAAACACTGCAGCTTGAGTCGCATGTGTCCATCCTCTTTCTATGACTATAGGCCCGTTTGGAATGGCAGGTTACTTGGCTTCTGGTAAATTCTTGTATATGTGTTTGTTTAGGATTATAAGAAAGTAGCGTTAACTAGTTTGGTTGAATATTATCTGATTCATGAAGAATCCTTGCAACACACAAGTTGTGACGTTAGCAGTGGATGAATCCATAAAGAATACCTCGAGTGTTAGTGATTGAAATCCATTGTTGGATTCATAGTTCAGATAATTGTATGATTGCTCAAGAAAAATAGACAAATCAATTGATAGGGTAAAGTGATTATGTGGTTTGTTGTATAGAAATTGTCCCAAATAAAAGTAAAACTAGGATAAAAAAAAATACGACTTATGTTTTTATTCCAAAAAAGGACCAAATTACTCCTATTTGGAATATATGTATTTTTTCATTCCACTCTTATCCCTCTTTTAAATATTAGTAAAAGGTAGTCAAAAGTCATAATTAAATAAAAAAAACAACGTAATTTTACTTACTTTAAACTACTCTAAGTTAAAATGATTACACAACCATTTCCATTCAGTCTCATCTGTGTCAACCATCTCTGGAAGAGGCAAAGTTAGTGCTTTTGCATGCGTTCCACTTCCACACGAAGTGGACTTAAATTAGCTATAGCTAATTTACGATTCTTATCATTATTCGCTCCTCCGGACAAATCTATGTCAAATAGTTTTTATATTACTATTTACGTGTATTAATCTGATAAAATTATATAAGAAGTAATTATGTTGAATGAAGATATTGTATATCATCCTTCTTTTCTTTTAGTTGCAAAATGGATAATTTTACACTACTCATGCTCAATTTTGATTATATTTTATTTATTAATGTATGAGAAATACGCTTTTAGAAAATATTGTAGTATTCGGCACATTAAAAATTTCATTATCTGATTTTTATTTTTTATTAATAGATAATTAAATATAATGATGGTCAAAGTTAGGCGTTGACAACCAGGAAAATGTGAATGTTGTTGATGGATAGTTTACCCGGGGGGTGTCTTATCCGAGGGATAGAGAGGAAAATACTAGAGAGAAGTCAGAACAAAAATAGAGAGAGAGTGTATTATTCTTATTGCTTTAGACTCGTAGAAGTCGTTTTTTTTTACAATGAGAACAAGGGCTGTTATTTATAGTAGCCATAAATGCTGGAGGTGTACACGTGTCAGCCATCCGACGGCTGAGGGTCAGCTCAATCGGGGTGGCAACGGCAGAGGAACGTGCTCCGCATTTAATGCGGTGGTTGGATGTGACGCCGCATTTAATGCGGAGGTTGCCTGTCCCAAGAGGAAGCTTCGTGGAGCTCCAGAACCAGCGGCCAGTTGCATGTGGCCGAGGGGTGTCGTGTAGCCGAGGGCATCAAGTGGGTGCCGAGGGCTCCTGGTAGCCGAGGGCTACCTTTTGAGCCGTTTTCTCCCAGAAGTCTCGTGAGCTTAATTCCGGGTGCCTAGAGTAATTTTGAGCCCTCGACCAAGGAGACCCGAGGGCAGCCCAGAGTGCGTTTTGGACTCTTCGCCCACTTGGACCGCCATATTTGGGCCCAGTGTGCTTCTTGGGCCCGTTGGGCCTTTGTAAGATATCAAGGAGTCTGTGGACCGGGGTTCGTGGGCCATATACTCCATCAGTTGTAACTATTAAAGAAGGGATAAAGTATATTTAAACAATAGTTTAATTTCCATCACTTATTTCCAATAAATGATATTAGAATTTAAAAAATCCACTTACAATAGTTTCACGTAGTCACATACCCATACGTCACCCAACCCTTCATCACGGGACATCATCTCCTTTGTGACCTTTCATTTTGCCGCTTCTCATGTATATATATTCCCTCATGTTGGAAGACTCACCACAAGAGGAAACATTTGAGGGGAAATACTATTCATGGAAGTATTTTACTTTTATACTACCCCGTTCTTAAATAAGTGCAACAGTCAATATTTCACATTTGTCGAGACACAACTTTGACCATTAATATATGTAACTCTCTATTAGTATAAAAATTAAAACAATCAGATTTTGAAAATTTCCAATGAGACAAATTTAGTAATATGTTTTTCAAAAATATATATTAATATATCAATAAATAAAATGTAGTCAAAGTAGAACATGCAAATAGTGTAAAATTTGTAATGTTACATTTATTTAAGAACTGAGGAAGTATAATAGATGAATGAAAATTTCCACCGTAAGATTAGTACAACTTCTAAGGGAGTGTTTGTGATTGGTGAAAGATGCGATTCTGTAAAAACGTTCAGTGATAAAAGATGTATTTATGAAAAAAGTGAGAGGAAGAGACGTGGGCATTTGCAAAGTGGACATGTGCAACAATTGGCAATTGCACAAGGCCCAAAAAGGTAAAGTACCACAGAGTTTATAAAAGTTGAATTCATTTTTCTTTTACAAGAAATTGTTAGTTTATAACAAGGATTTAAAAAAAAAAGTGTTGGTGTGTCTAAAATGAAGTAACATAGTTGCATCTACTCTTAGGCTATTCACAATCCGTTTCGTCAATAAATCAAATCCCTCATTTTTTGCTGGGTCGATTCAACTTTTTGCAGCAATCCAGCACTATTAATTAATATGTTCACCAGCCAAAGTTTTTACCTAATTAAAGCTTTTATTTTATTATTATACATTTTATTTGCCAATTTTTTACAGCTAATTATGAGCAAACATTATGATGTAAAAATAAATAAATTTGGGGTTTAATTTTATTGATGTTAATTTAAACCTAGCTTTGAAAAAAATTGAAAGATGTAAAGAAAAAATTAATCATGAGATCTTAACAAAAAATTTGAACCTAAAAAATCTCGAGTAAATGAAACATTATTTTGTTTTTAATTTTATACACACAATACCGGTGTTATATGAAATATCATAAAATTGTTAATTTTGATATATTTTTTGAGAAAATCAGAACATATATGAATAAAAAAAGTTATACTCCCTCTACCCCAATTTGATGGTCCTGTATTTCCTTTCTGGGCCGTCCCAAATTGATAATCCCATTTCCCTTTTTGGAAAGAAATATGTGGTCCACATCATTTCAGCTTTTTCTATTCAAATTTCAACCACAACTTTTACCTTTTTAACCACTTTCTTAATCTTTGAACCCAAAAGAAAAAAAAATGTTTGAAAATTAATGAGACACATTGAATAATTAATGTAGAATGTTTTTTTTTTTTTTGAAAATGCAGGTGTCGGTGCTTGCGCTCCCCTAATCCTGGAGACTATTGACTACCCTCCAAAACATTCTAGACAAGTAAATCCGGATATGATCACAGTAAATCCAGAAGGGTCCTCCCACCACGCGAACCCGAGCCTGAATTTCCATCCCCTCCCTTCTTAAGGGTTGAGCAACTCCGTGAAGGTAGGAAGAATCATTGGGAGCAAGACCCCCCTCCTCTCCCCTAATGTGTCTAGGGGGGATCGAACCCGAGACCTTAGCTAGACACGGTAACCTTGCTTCCAGTGGACTTGAAAGCTCGGTTTTGTTTTATTTTTATATCCTTTCGTTTTAGTTTCTGATTAGGAGAAAAATTAATCTATTTCATAGGGAAAGTATAGTAGAAGTAATTTTTTTGGGTAAATAGTAGAACTAAATGAGTAGAAGACTAAAAGTTTTTGCTTTTAATATATTTAATTTTCTAGGTCTGTGCATTAGAATTTCATTTCCTTGTTAAAATCATAATAATAGTTGTATCAAGCTAACCCATATTTTTAGCCTATTTAATCACTAAATCACTAATCAAGTCTTCTTGTTCTCTTCGTCATCGTCGTTTGTCGTCCAAGATCATTAAAAACATTTAAAAGCAAGTTTGTATATTTACACCACGCTGTTTGAGGGATATTGAACTTTCTTGTTTATAAGTCATTTTCAGAAAAATCTTCTCCTTAATAGCACTACAACACCTAAAACCAAGTTCCCGCTCACTGGAACTTTTCATCGCATCCGTTCGATTCAATAAGTTAAATCGACGACTTCTGCGCCTCCTATTCTCTCTGGACCCTTTCCTTCTTTTCTTCTTTCCTTTCCTTCGTTCTTCTTCCCTTAATAATTCTATCATTGACAGAATATTAGCAAACACTGCACCTTCCTCATTTGGTGTTATCGGACCAAAAATTGCTCCAAAAAAGGAGATACTTATCTCCCCAAATTTGCCTGAAGTCATCCGATAAAGGAGATGGTTATTCATCTAGCCGAAATCATGTACCTAGAGTCATCTGCCTCGAGAGATCATCTGAAAAGAAATCATCCGAAAAAGGTGACGTTGCTTCCTTCTAAGTTCTTCTGCCGAAAGATTCAAACGGAGTTTGAGGTAAACTATTCTTCCTAATCATATAATCCATCTTTTATTTTAAACTGATTTCCAATTTGTTAGTTTTTTATTATTTAAAAACGTTGTTACAACATCATAAGGAAGGTGTTTGCTTATATTCCTCAATCAATTATCTTTTTCTATAATTATATTTCACATCCTTGATATTACATATTGACATTAGGTAATATATAATTGGTGTTTCATACTTTTTCTTTGGTGAAATTATTAGGTAAAGGTAATATCAAGTTATTTTGCAAAACCCAGACAATTACTCCTCTGGTTAATCTGCAATTAACGCCCCCCAGTGAGTAAAGCAAATAAGCATTGCTATATCTTTAGGGTAAATGTCCTGACATCCTCTCTGCCAAGGTCTATTTTTCTTCTTTCTTCCATTATTCATATTTCTTTTATGTGTCAGTGACACCATTTTCAGTTTTAGTTTTCTGTAACTGGTTAATTGACTCTTCCTAATTCACTTTAACATAACTATTCTTTAGTGAGTAATCTAACCATGTTTGTTTCAGATTTAATGTATAGTTCCTTTTGTTGTGTCTACCATCTACAATATCATTTTGCTTCATTTAAATTAGACTTTAGAATAGACTACTTTGACTTGCTTATGTTTTTCATTTTCTTAGAAACACAAAGTTGTGACTAGCTTTATTTAGACAAACTAAATTGGCTTTATATATGTAATATTAAAGTTTATTTTTTCAGTGTGCCCTTAGCTTTTCACCAGGCAATTAACTGTTCATCCACATCAGTGTTTCATTTTTTGTTCTTCTTGCATAATCTTCTCATGCTTTTCATGCATCCATCTTTATTCTTTGGTTCTTAATTTCATTCATCATAACCTATGCTTTGTTATATCCATTCTTTCAATTTTCCGATTTGATACATTTGAAATATCTCAGACTAATATTTAGTGATATGAGGTACTCAAAACATTGTACTAACTTAGATTATAGAATTAATTGATTCAATCTTGACAATTTATTGATTTCAACTCAATCTAGGTGTAGGCATTCTAACTAGAGATATACACTTCTCGGGGATTGAGATTAGTAGGGAAACTTTGTGTTCTCTTTGCGGGTAAAGATATACTTCTTAAGCAAATCAGTCTTATTCCTTCTAATATCATGCCCAAAAGCCTAGAGTTATTTTCTAGAGGAAGCCAGGACATTCCAATTTTAAACTAAATGTGGCTGTGGTGCAGAGGGGATGCAGATTCTGGGAGTCCTATTACTACGAGATCGCAATGGCTCATTTGGTGGTGCCGCTACCTTTCCGTCAATGTAGCCATTGAACATTTGAATATCAATAAAGAACTATTTGCTATATAGGAAGGAATAAAGTGGTGCTACCAACACGGTTTTCAAAGGGTTGAAATTTATATTTTTGACATTGCTAATATAAACCATGCTTTACTCACAACTTCAGTCGAGAAATGAAGGAGATAATAGCTAAAGCACAATATATTGCATTCCAAGCAAATAGGATGATCATCTTTTTGGATCAAACATTCCCATGCACTCTCATATTAACATGCTATGAAGCTGCAAGTTAGCACACGAAGTCCTAGGGGGTATGATGTAAGAGGCGGCTAATACTTCATATGTTTTTTTAGTTTCCAAGTGTTTTTTCTCTCTCTAACATTAGAATATTGATGAGCAGCAGTTTATTGATAAAAGTGAGTCGCTTCTACGGCGCATCTCTAGAAAAGAAAATAGCTAGGCTACTTCCATGGTGTGTACCTGCTCTCTGGTAGAGGTAAATTTATACTCTTTTATTTGTATTTCTATTTCCTTATATTGTATGCGGGCAGCGGGAAATAATTATTGCCTGAAGTTTTGCATACACTCTGTATATTTTTAACCGATTGAAATGTTTTCACATTTAGAACTTTTTGATAGTATATTCATGAGCTGTATGCATATTCTAAGTACTTTTTAAATGCTTGGGATTTATAATTGGTTGTGGATGAAATATCACTATCTTTTGAATTTAAGTGACACTTTAAATGTCTTCTTTTGTAGGGACTTCATCATGCAAAAGTTAGAAAGTATAGATATGTACGTGAAAAGTATCACTTACCTTATCTTAGTTACTATTTGTTCATGCCTTATGTTCATGTTATTATAGTAAATACGTAGTATATAATATGCCTAATTCATTTTTGTATAGCTCTAAAAATTAAATTTTTGTACTCATTTTTCTCTTAATAATTCTATCATTGGCAGAAGAGTGAGTTTAATATGTAGCTTTCTTCTTCTTGGAACATTGATGTTTATCTATCTCTCTACCTCTATCTCGGGGGGGGGGATCTATTAATCTACTCCCTCCGTCCCGAAAACAACTTTCCGGTTGGACTTTCACACACTTTTAGAAAATAAATTTGACTTTACTGTAGAGTGCACTGTTTAGCACTGTTTAAACACCGTTTGACACTGTTTAAACACTGTTTGGCACTGTTTATCACTGTTTGGCACTGTTTATCACTTTTTTGATGTAGAGCCCGTTTGGTAGCACCAAAATCGGCTTTTTTGGCTGATTCTGCTGAAATTTATGATATTCTGGCTGGAGTGACTGTTTTGGCTGATTCTGCTGATTTAAGAAAAAAATATTTTAAAAATATATTTTATTAATAAATTAAAGAAAAAATTATATGTAAAAATAGCTAAAATGGTCCTCTACAGTAACTTCAGCCAATACAGCCAGAAAAGTAACTTCAACCTTACTTTTTCGGCTTATTACACAATTCAGCGCGCGAAAGTAAAAGTTACGTGTTTGGTGAAAAAGCTGGCTGATAAGCCTGATAAGCCGAAAACAGAGTTCTCCAAACGGGCTCGTAGATAATTTGCCAAATAAGGAAAGTATTGAAGTGTGAAGTTAATTTTGGGACATCCATTTAACGAAAGTGGGAAGTTGTTTTTGGGACGGAGGGAGTATTAAAAAGATGATATTTTCCATCAATGTATCTATTCAAGTTTGTACTCATATTGCCCCAACAATAGAAAAAAGTTAAAATAATTAAATGTGTCATTCACATGTTTTTACATATCCAAATTTTGCACGTCTGATTGACAACCGTAAGTGATTTGGACATTTATTTTGTTACAGATACTGGAGTTGTATGAATTTGGCAATCAACAGATACCTATATCAACTATATACCAAAGGTTTATGTGCTACTGGTGAAGGTGTTTATGTAAAGCAGTGTAAATCGAAAGCTTGCCCAACACTCAGAGGCACAAAAGTTAATTAATTAAGTTCTTATTTCTTATAAGGAATTTATTGACTTATTTACTTACATGTCATTAGAAGAATACTTCACATGGAGTTCCTGTGATTTACCCCTTTGATATTTTTTTTCAGATTAGAAATATAAAAAAGGTTCCTAATCAGTCCTACTTACCATGCTTAAGTTCAATATTTGTTTTGCCGACCATAGTTTGGTTTCCCCCTCTTTGATCAATTCATTTTGTCAGCGATTCAAACCTACATACATATATGTGCTCAAATTTCATTTTACTTTGTCCATCTTTTTGGTTTTATATGTATTCGAGCAACATCATTTGCTCATTACATTACTTGTGAATGAATAGTGTACTGCTATAAGGGACGAGTGGATGACCATTTGTGGTTTAAAACTTGGTTTCCCTATTTTCAAGCATGGAAATGCACAATTTTAACATGCTTGCTTAACTAAAAAGGTTGCACAATTTTATTGCCAATTAAGTTTGTTTGCTATGTTACCTTTATTAAAAATATATCATGAAAAGATTAAAATAGATTTTTCCTTACCAATTAGACGTCCCTATATGTAAAATAGATCATGCATTCCTTAAATTTGAGTTAGGTTTAAAAAGTCTTTATATTTTTCTCCAAGAAAAAGAATGTCTAAATTCCAACCAGTTTTGTGAACAAATACGATTTGTCCACTCTTACTCCAACTTATTGATTTCTTTAAATCTATCATATTAGTGACTTAAATGTGGAGTAAATAACAAATACTCCAGGTATCACATTAGTTCAATACCTCAATGCTGTTTGCCTGTTTTTCTATTTATCTACCCTTTCATGGGTTGACTTAAATCATGTATATGTAGAAATTTCTATATTATTAAAAAAAAAAAATCCCAACTCCTTGATTGTCATGGACTATTTGAGAAGCCATCAACTTGGATAATATTGTTCCAAAATTCTACATTCTAGGATAATTGAAGGAGACCCGTTGAATCGTTGATCATTATTTCCCAAATATTTTAGCACTTTAATCGAGTACAACTGTACAAGTTTATAATGTGTAAATGTGATACTACGTATATGTATGTGTAGGGTCCGACTTTAACAAAAGTGGCGTATCCTGCATTATTTCATTCAGGAAGTGCATGTTTTAGTATAAAGATTTTATTACTCACTCCGTCCCATTTTACCTGTGTTACTTTCTTTTTTAGGTTGTGCCAAAATAAGTGTCACATTTCTCATTTTGGAAGGAAATATGTGGTCCACAATATTTTACATTATTATACTCAAATCTCAATTACAACTTTTATCTTTTTAACCACTTTATTAATAATTGTGTTAAAGTCAAATGAGATACATAAAATGGGATGAATGCAATACAATTTAATGCAAATTCGGCATATTTGGACTCATATAATTTGGGTTCCTTTGGTGACTTGTGTGTCAAACATTAACTTAGAAGTTCTGATGTCCAATTTAAATTGGGATATTCTGATGTGTCAAATCTTAATGAAAAGCCGGGTGTTGTTGGTGATTAAACTTTGAGCTCATATTATTAAGGTGCAACTGATATAATCTTTTGTTAAAAATTATTACTTTGAAAATTTGTTTGACGCTTTTAGACTTTGGGCACAAGTTAATCCTTCAATGGAGTCAAATTTCATTGTGGTTAGCCATTTATTGACTATTGATAATAGTGGGGAATGTTAGTTGGAAATTTTTCATATCTTCTCACACTGCTATATATGTTATTACCTCCGTAACATTGGGATGTTCCCATTTGAAAAGTAGGTAGATTAAGAATAGTGAAAGAAGATATGTATTATTAGGGGTATGATGGGAAGATAGTGAAATAATGTGATGGAATGAAGGATAAATCCAAAAAAAAAATAGGTGTAATAGTGTATTATTTTTAAAATTATTGAGGGTATGATGGAAAGATTTAGAAATGGGAAGATATTAGTGTTACATCCAAAAAAGGAAAGTGGGAAGATATTTACGTTACGGAGGTAGTATTACGCAGATGGTTATTGTTCACGACTATCTTAATACGAACATGACAATTCACATGAAGAACTGATCATAGATCATACTCCCTCCGTCCCAATTTGTTTTGCAAAGTCAATATATATTTTTTGGTCAATCAAAATTAAAAGTTAATGCTCCTTATTGATAATTAATTTGATTTTAATAATTCAAATTTACATATTCCGAAACTACATTAAGCAAATAAAATGAAACTGTTTGACAAAAAAAAGTCAAATTTGCAAATCAATTCGGGACGGAGGTATTATATGTAATTGCTAATAACGTTAACACTTAATATGAAGCTTTATTTAGTACATACATAAGCATAGTTAGGGGCAGCCTATATTCCTGTCCACCCCAAATTTTAATTTTAATTCAATTATTAGGAAAAAATTGTTTACAAAAAGTCCTTTTTTTGTACCACCCCACCCCAATATACCCCCAATGGCCCAATATACTGCCCCCCGCCTACGTCATTGAGTACATATTAATAATATGATAACAATATAAGATCTTTTTACATTTATACTGGATTAATGGCATAATATTCTCTTTGTTAATAAATTATAGCTTTTAATTTATGTGAGATTAAAATGTTATTAAGTAATAACATTGCAAGCTAATTAAATCATAAGATATACTGACAATCTTTTATACCGGAAGATATATCATAACTCTTCAAATAGTAAATCTCTATTTACCGCTTTAGTAATGACTTATAATTATCATATAAAACTTAATATATTTAATTTCGTGATTTGTTTATTTACAATTTCATTAATCAAACATCCTCAATTTGAATAGTTCTAATTTTATGTAATATATATGACTCATGTGATGACTTCCTTCCATTTTGCTCTTTTCAATTATGGCATTATTATACATGTATATAATGCAATCCCGTGCAACGCACGGGTGTAGTGACTAGTTAAGGGAAAAGAAGTGAATCAACCTTGAACTAGATTAAAAAGTGCAAATCACCCCATATATAGAAGGTTCTGTCAGGCTGTCGCCATTTGGGGCGGTTCCCGATGAAAAGTTTTGATAAATTTTTTTGAGCATCTTCTTCATTAAGTCTATTTTACACATACCAAATTTCAGATAAATATTCAATCGGTAAGGTAGTCAAATGAATTTTTGAAAATAAGTGTGCAGTTAAACAACATAGTATATTTCAGAAAATTGTTTGACTGCCTTCTCGGTTGAATTTTATTTGAAATTTGGTAAGGGTAAACTAGACTTAATGAAGAAGATGCTCAAAAACTATAATAAAAAAATTCCACCGGAAACCGCCTCAAATGACGACGGTCGGACACCTCCTATATAAGGGGTGTGACGAGCACTTTGTCACGGTGCGTCAAAATAATATTCGATACTAGCACTTATACGTAGTATAGGTGAAGTAGAGTTCGTATCCACATGGAAATGAATAATTCTCTTTTTAGTAAAACTAGTAAATAAGGGGGGGTTTTGGGATTGAGTGATTTAATTTAATTAAATACGAAGATGAACGACTTATATGAGTTTTAATTCAAAGATAAAAAGGACTTGACATTGCTACTTTCCACTTGTTGATATATTTTAGTCGATCATTGTTATATCTATAACTTATGCCCTCTCGAATACTCAATCGAGGAGTATATCCAATTCATCGAGGATAGTTATTAACAACGACCGTTCATTAATAACCCTTACTATTAATCAAGTATAGAACACCGCCATATACCGATTTGATAGTAGCATTTAATCTCTTAACGCCTTGATAAAATCAATTGAGATTGATAACCTCAACACAACGGTTTCAGTTTAACCAACAAAATTAATCCCTCTTAAGTTTATTAACCACGACCATGCATTAATAAACCAAAATTACTTACTTGTGAAACCATCAACGATTAACCATCGGTTCGTTGATCGTTTCTAGTAATAATTAATATATGAAACAAAACTAGTTGATCCTTTAAATAATGTTCAAAATATTAATATGAAATATGAATAGGAATTAATTAATATTCAAGGAAGAATATTGAAGATGATAATTCCTACTATAACTAATGTCAAGATGTTAACTAATTGTCATCTTAGCAACACTCCCCAACATTAATATATAGAGGAAGAAAGTAAATACTACTATAACTCAATGTTCTAAAAGGCGCTAGGCGCTAGTCGGGCGCAAGCCCAACGGCTAGCGCCTAGGCGGCTAGGCGGGCGCCTAGTCGGGGACTAGTCGGAGACAAAAAATTACATTTTTATCTATATTTTTGCATAAATATGATAGGTAATATTGCATTTTTGTGTGTATAATATATATATATATATATACACATACATTAACAAAAATGAATGATAGAATTATCACATTCAATCACACGTAGTATATGATAACTAATCACTTAACTTCATTATGTTATAAATATAAATAATAATAGAATTTAGGTACATATACAAACATATAGAGTTTTTTTTATCTTAATTTACAACTTCATTTCTTTATATCCGTGGCTAAAAATAAGGTACTTATATCACTTAAAAAAATAAAATTAAAAAGTAAAGTAATGTTCGGCGAATCTAGACGGCCTAGGCGGCTGATTAGGCGCTCTGGGCGGATAGCTAGACGTCATAGGCGGCCGACTAATTCACCTAGACGGTAAACCAATTAGTCAGAGCGCCTAGACGAAAATCGGGGAGCCCGGCCACCGCCTAGAGCCTAGGCGAGGACTAGTCGGATGCCTAGAATGATTTTTAGAACAGAGCTATAACTAATGTCGAGATGTTAACTAATTGTCATCTTAGCAACACTCCCCAACATTAATATATAGATAGATTAAGGAAAGAATTAATATTCAAGGGAAGAAGTTAAGAAAATAACTCACAACTTTAATAATCAACAAGCTTCAAGAGCAACACCAAGAAATGGAAGTTTAGCTCCTCATTTAGAGACTAAACATGCTAGAAAAATATAAAGAAATGTTATTCTAATCTGAGCTTAAGAGAGTATATGAATTAGGAGTGATATTATTGTGAGGGAAAAGGGGTGTATTTATAGGTGTTTGGAGGTGGTAGGGTGGTGTACCCGACCGAGTATATAGGGTACCCGATCGGGTATTTTAGGCAGTTTCCCGGAAAATGACTTTTCGGGACATACCCGGTCGGGTAAGTTGGCATACCCGGTCGGGTATGTTGGCATACCCGGTCGGGTATGTTGGCATACCCGGTCGGGTATGAGCCAAAAAGTCAAAATCCTGCACGTTCTTTTGTCTCTCCAGATTCTGATTTTGACATCCGAATCAACTCAATACCCGATTGGGTATTGCCTATACCCGACCGGGTATATGAAATATTTTTTCAATCTTCTTTTTATCTTGTCCCCTTGCACTTTCCTTGATCTTTTGGGGTCCAAACTTGATCCTTTGGATGATCTTGATCTGTTTTAAGCTCAGAATAATCCTAATCTAAACAAATTACGTCTATCTAAGAAAATTAACTAATTACACCAAAAGTGTGTAATTTTCCAAACAACAACAAATAAAACTAGTTAAAATAGAAATACATAATAAAAATACAACTCTATCAACTCCCCCATGCTTAGTTTCTTTACTCGTCCTCGAGTAAAGTCAATGTTTCATCAACACTTTAAACAATCATGAACAAGAAAAAGACAACCAAGTAATGTTTAAAATGTGTTTTACAAAGTGAAATGATTCCACTTATGCACTACACACTTCATGATATTGGGTTTACTTGTCTTCTATGCTTTCCATGTTCCTCTTCATCATTGTATCACCACATCCCTGTAAAAATAATTTCTCTCATTTCTCTCATTTTGCCTAGGATCTTTTTTTTTAAAAAATTATCCTAGCCTCTCATTTTTTTTCTTTCTCCCCTACTCACTCATTTGTTTTTGCTTTTATTGCTTATATTGCCCATTTGGGTTTTCAACCCAACTAGCTTTTTTTATGTTGTTTTTCTTTTTTTTAAACAAGAATAAAGAGTATAGTTTGTATTCATGATTTCTGAATATTTGTGCTACGTACTCCGTACAATTTATATTATATACGGAGTATTTATTTACTAGTGTTTAAATAAATTCAAGTTATGTAAATAGTATGGAGTATATGATTTTGTTGTTGTACTCCGTATAATTTGTTTGGCTAAACATATTAAAATTCTTAATACATATTGGAGTCTTCAAACACTTCTAGTGAAAAAAAATAAAAGGGAAAACCCGAAAACAACTTCATTTTGAATTTATTTCCCGGATAGTTAGTTCACTATTAGTTGTAAAATATTAAGTTTTATAACAATTTGAATTTAGATAACCATATGTGTTTATTTTTTCTTTTAATTAACTTACTACTTACACTAGTTTTGAGATTTCATATACCAGTTCTGCTTTGTGTGCCCGAATGGATAAGTGCACACCAATTTTACACATCACACAACAATTCTGCACATTATTTTTATAAATTCTGATTTTTTTTACGAATTGCCAGTATACACAAATAATTAGGAGGCGTATATAAAAAAAGTGTAAACCGGAGTGTACAAATTTAAAAAATTCTTAATATATTTCTCGTCTCTTCATCACCTGCTCAAATAAAGTTCTGGTTCCGCCACTGTATATAGAGTAGAAAATTTTGAAAATCCAAGGGGGGCGATCGCCCCCCGCGCCCCCCCTTAAATTCATCCCTGATTAGAACCATAGTAAATAATTAAATAGGCAAATATTGCACAAATTAATTCCAAGCTAGGCACTATAAAGTACTATTAAAAACGTTATGGTGGAAAAATTAAAGGTAGATTCTATGGTACCCAAAAGGTACCATACTTTTGTCTACTTGGACCAATCAGAATGTTACAGTTGAATTATTTAAATCTAAATTAAAAATGATATAATGATTTGGACAAATTATGTGAGTGGTAGGTACGGTACCCCTTTTTTAAAATAGGTACCGGAGTTGTCACCAAAATTAAATGGTGTTTATCGTATACTACCATACGAAGTACTTCTTCCGTTCCGAAAAGATTCGCGATATTGACTTTTTTTTTATCAATGATGACAAAGTTTGGACAATGGTTTTAATTATTATATTTGCATAGAGTTTATAAATTTTATACTTTTAAGAAAATATTTTATATAAGGAACGTTTGGATATAAATTTCATACTCTAAATAATTTCGTATTAAAAATTATCATGTGTCAAAGTTGATTGTCGTTGTCTAAGAAAAGTCAATTTAACGAACCTTTTCAGGATGGAGGGAGTATATCCTTATTTGTTGGTGTTAATGCTTTTTAATTCTGCTCATTTAAATTATTTGCAATGTTCAATTGATTATAAATAAAACTCTTAATACAAAACAATAGTCATTGGCTCATTTACGTGTAACACAACGCAATGTACTCCCTTCGTCCCATAAAATTCTTCTCACTTTTCTTTTTGGGCCGTCCCAAAAAATTCTTCCCACTTACCATTTTTGGACAATTTGTGTGGTTCACATTCATTTCACCTTTTTCTTACACAACCACAATCATACATTTCCACTTTATTCCACTTTCTTAATTTCTGTGTGAAGGAGTACAAAAAAGTGTCCGCTTTGCTTGGTCTACTCACACAAATTAAACATTAAAGGGTGGCTATGTATTATTACACAAAACCGGTCTTTAGCGAACGTTCCACAGACTGATAATTGGATATTTTCTACTTAATCGAGAATATCGACCATTTTCGGAAGACCAGCTAAAGCCTAATTAAGGCCGGCTTCTCCTTTTATTATATATGGTCTTTCTTCCTCTAATTTTGTTCTTTTGACGCTATTATAAGTATCTTTTTTAATTAGCATAGGAGAGACTTATCTGCTTCCTAATCCCTCCCTTTTTCTTTTGAAGATCTTATATTGCTGGCATTCTTCCCCCCCTGATTAAGGGGAGAAAATGAATACTCCGTATAAGATACACCTAGCTAGCTATATGTTATGTGCCAGTCTTTACATACGCAGTATATCTTTATTATTTGATTGGCGGTAATACATTGATTAGATTCTCTAACAGTGGTTTAATTACTTTTATCTTCTATCGTTCACATTGCTTCGACTAATTATAGTGCTCTGGGTGTATGGAATTACCGAGTAATATGATGGCATTATATATGGACTTATGGTCATATGGACAATCATATGGACAATCATTATATAGTGCTCCGAAATAAGAATAAAATGGTTTGAAAATTTTAAAATAGAACTGTCGTATTTATATTCTCAAAATAGTATTAGACTTCAGGCATGACAATATTTTTCACACAAACTGACAAACATAAATGAAATTAATAATACTTCGTATGAAACTAAATAGCAGTACTGTGCCAAAGGTTAAGGCAAAAGAACGATTATTTTTTCTAGATTTTCCCGGATCAAATGGCTTTTTAGTTGTACCGATACCATTATTCCAAATGGGATTTGTGTTGAATTTTTTTAGTCGACCGGGTTCCTCTATTTCAAATGATTTAGACTTTTCTTTTAGTTGGTTTAAGAACACAATATGTATAATTTGAAATTAATTAGGGGTTTGTCCTCAAATAATACTAATTAAAAGCATTTGGACAAAAAAAGAGACTTTTCTTTTAAGTTCCAAAAATAAGACTAAAAAATACTTAAGGGACTATTACACCCTTACTAAACCCAAACCCACTGGCCTGCTACAGTAACCCGTCACAGTGACCAAAAATAATTAGTGACCAAACATCCAAAATTCCTCAGTGACCAAAAATCATTAGTGACCAAACATCCGAAATTCACCAGTGACAAAAAATTATTAGTGACTAAACATCCAAAATTCACCAGTGACAAAAAAAATTTAGTGAACAAACATCCAAAATTCACCAGTGACCAAAAATCATTAGTTACCAAAATTTTACCCGACCCATCAATTACAATGACCCAACCTGCCAGTTATAATTCCTCAATTTTATCAGTTACAGTTATCTGACATTGACCAATTACAATTGCCCGGTCCAACCATTTACCGTAACTCGGTCCAATAATGACCAGTGGGCAGTGGCGGCCACCACCTCCGGCGACCACAACCATCTATCGCTGGCGACCACCACATCTGGCCTACTCCGGCGACAACCACCACCATGTACTACCTCTGACCATCACCTCCGGCCACCACCAATGCACTCAAACAAAGCTTCCAATTACTTACCCCCACCCCCAGTAACATCCCTCCTTTCTAGCACGCCTCCCCAACCCAACCCAACCCCAGCCTGCCTCCCTAGTCACAGCACCAGCACCAGTCCCAAGCCCAGACCCCTGCTCCACCCTTGCCCCAGATCCGTCTCTACCCAGCCAGCCCATCAGTGTCCTGCACAATGCACCACTAACAACCACATGGAGCCCTACCCGCCACGCCAAATTTGAAAAATGAAAATTGGAGAAGATGAAGAAGGTATAGCCGAATTGAAGAAGCCGGTTCAAAATCGGAGAAGAGGGTGAAGGTGTAGGCGAAGAAGACAATTTGAAATCTAATTTGAGGTTGCTCGTCGCTGGCTGTCGCACGGGACCCTCACTCGCCATAGCTCGCCTGCTGTTGGCCGTCGCACGTTGCAGATCCGCCGCTGTCCGTCGCAAGTCCGCCGTTGGAGATGGTTGAATTGCAACGTTGGAGATCGATCTCCTCTGGAGGTACTCGCTGAGTTGCTGAAGAGTTCAATCAGTGCGTCAAGCTTTGCTCCATCGATGGAAGAAGAAAGGCGCTCCAGACAGATCTACGGGAAGAAAGCAGCACTTGAATAGGGTATTTTAGGCAATTGCACGTTATTTCAGTCACTTTTCTGTCCCGGACGAAAAATGGTATATTTTTGTCTAATTGGTTCCTGGGAGTCTTAGTTTGGTCATTCTTTCAATTAATTAATTAAATCGAATTAAATTTTAACTTTTAAAAAATGTAATAATTTTTTTTAAACAAAGCGGATACTATAAAATATTTTTTTACTATAATTTATTAATAAATATGTACACATACATTAATAAATTTAATATAACTATGTGCACTCGTCTCTATGATGCCCCCAGCGAGCCACATTGAAGTGGTTTAATTTCATGTCCCACATGCACGATTACACTGTTTCGGTTTCCGTATCGGTCTTTGTAAAACAGTTTTTGTCACTTTTAATCCTCCGATTATTATATTATTAGCATTTTAGATACTTGATTTTGAATTTTTTAGCTTTTATGTTATTCATACTTTATTAATTCAGTATCAGCCACATACATTGGTTTGCATGCAACTCTCTCTTGTTCAATTATTTGGACTTGTCTGAGCAGGGACGGATCCAGAATTTCGAGTCAAAGGGGGCGAAATTTTTTCATTAGTGTAGGGAGTGAAAAAAATTCGCTAGTAAGCGGAACCGGAAAACAATCGCTAGTGTAGCGGGTCGAATTTTTTCTCTAGTGTAGGGCTCTGTGCCTCTGTGGCTAATTTTTATTTAAAAAGTTCCATTAGTACATACTACATACACGATGACAATTAAATCTATTATATTCTAATTCTAATTTTAGACAATGAAAAGATAACTTTGATTTAATAACTATAAGTGCTCCAGAAAAAAATATTGATACATTAAAGCTTAAGAAATTACAAATTAAAGGAAAATTATTTGAAAATAAGAAAGGATATGATATACGTAGTATAACATTTTATGATAATATTTGAAGGTAAAGTGGTTAAAGTTAAAGGTACACATCAACCAATGCTTTTTAAGTAACTTATGTCTTGTTTAACCACATAAATCTTAACGGGATAAAGATTTGGTTTTTGAATTGAGATTTTTGTCTACCAAGAAGGGTATTTGTGGGTCATGATGTTCTTAATATTACAATAGTATGTATGTGATTATTATACTTAGAATAATATGATACATATTAATGTTAATTCATATATATGGTGCATATTATATTTGTATTAAATTATTATTAATGCTAAAATAAGTTAAAGTACTATATATTCAACAAATTGTTTTTAGAAAGTAAGAGGTAAATGAAATGTGTAATTTAATGTCAACAAACATTTATACTATTTAACTACTGTATCTGATATTCAATATCTTTTGATATCTTACAAAATCGATTACTAATTATCTAATAAAGATAATTAAACATTACAAAACTAAGAATTTTTTTTTACCCTAAGTCTTAAACAACAAGTTCTATTGTTTATTTGTTTAAGTTATGTAAATTATTTTATATTCTACTTCTTTTAAATCTCCAATTAAGTATTGCATTATGTGAGTCTATATATTAATTTTGAAAACTAAAAGTTAAGGGGGGTGAAAACATATATATCTAATTAAAGTATGAAAATTTTATGAAAAATATTATATACTATCCTTCGTTCTTTAATTCTTGCAACAATTTGACTTTCACGTTTGCCAACGCACAATTTTGACTGTAATTATATTTAATTATGTATTATTAAACATTTATAGGAATTCAATAACATTTTATACGTAATAATTTGATTATGTATATTAGTATAAAATCGTGATCAAAGTAAGGTATGTGAATAGTGCAAAAATCACAATGTTGCAAGAATTAAAGAAGGGAAGAAGTATATAGTAGAAAAATTTGGAAATACAAGGGGCGGTCCTTGTGTCTAAGCTGGTTCCTACCCGACGGACCCCTATTTATATGGGTCGGGTTTTACTCATTCAGAAATCACAAAGCATATTAAATTTCCATATTACTATTATTATAGTGAGAAAGATCGATATATATGATGAGTGGGGTAATAATTCCGATTCTCTCATCAATCCTCGTACTTGCTTTATGCGGCTGCGGGTTGCTTCCGATCACCCAGGCCGCCAATTTCACAATCACGAACAATTGCCCGGAGACGGTGTGGGCAGCGTGGTATAGTAGTGCTTCCGGCAGTGGTGGCCGGGAGCTAAACAGCGGTAACAAGGTGTGGTTGCTCGACGTGGCGGCAGGGACCGCCGGTGGGCGCATATGGGGGCGGACCGGCTGCAATTTCGACGGATCAGGGAGTGGGCCGTGTGCGACTGGCGGTTGCGCTGACAAGTTGATTTGCACTACGACGGGGGCAGCCAATGCGACACTCGCCGAATTTTCTCTCAACCAAGCCGCCGACGGTGGTGCTGTCGTGGACTATTACGATATCTCCGTGGTCGACGGGTTTAATGTTGCCATGGGTTTGGGTCCCACGAATCCTAAATGTGGTTCCCCCAAATGCGGCTCTGGTGATTGTGCTAATGCTTCCCACCCCAACAATCCTAAAGTCTATAATTACCCTTCACAAGGAACCAACTACGCCATTACCTTTTGCCCGTCCTAATTAACAAAATCGATCAAGACACCGTGGCCTGGAGATCGATTAAATAGGCCGGTGCATAACTACGTATCATACTTGATCTACGTACGTACTGTTTGAGATCGATCAGAGCTACCTAGCAACGTCATTAATTCCATCTTTTTCTTCTTCAATTCTGGCCGGTTTGCTTTTTATTTGTTATGTGGCTCTAGCTATATATCGATCTTCTTGTTTCTGTTTTCTTGAGGATACATATATAGATGTACGTGTGGTTTTGGTACACGTACTTACGTACGTCTTCAATTCTAGCTATATGATGTGGTCGGCTGGAATGTACGTCTATGGCATGCATGCATGCATGGACTGCCGCCGCCGTTTAAGTGTGTGTATGTGCACTTTTTTTCTTGTACACAAAAATTATATATGCAATGGACGAGCTGAGGCAGGTTTGTCCCTACGGGATGCATGCATGTATGTATGTACGTTGAACTACAAGTATTATACGGAGTATATGAATTGTTCTTTTTCATTATTCAATTCTCTAGTCCACACAAGACTTCTCTCATCCACTAAGTGGCCGCAATTTCAACTCTGAGTCTGAGACTATATTGTTGGCATGGGTGCTACAGCCTCCGGCTAATCTAGGCTAAATGGCTAATGGATGAATTAAGAATTTATTGTTTGAATTACAAATTACTCTTTCGAGCTGAGTTTTGAAATGCTCAATGTGAATTAACTCGTTGCTAAAAAAAGTTGGAAAATATCCGAATCATATCAAATTACATTGAAGGACATACATACCACTATTTTCGTCCTTTTAATTTAGTCATCTTTAATCTTTGACTTTTCTACTCAAAGAGGGTAAATTTTGATCCATTATTTTAACTAATATAATTATGTGATACTTAATAAATTTATATTCTTATGATAGTATTTTTAACAAAGATCATTTTCATATCATTTTTATATTATCAATATCGTGTATAATATATGTCCGGTTAAAGTTTAACATCATTGACTTGAAAAGTCAAGTTCAGCTAAATAAAAAGGGACGTAGGGAGTATAATTTATTAATAGAAACAAATATTTATTATCTACTCCATATAAATGTATGAAGACATCTGTATATTATACAATTAGGAGTCACATTAGAATACTGATATTGTCATGTGTCACTCTATTACTCACTCAAGACCACCCTACATGTCACCACATATAATACTCCCTCCGTCCCCTTTTAAATGTCTCATTTTACCATATTGGGATGTCCCTATTTAATTGTCTCATACCTTATTTGGTAAAGTTTGTGTGGCTCAAAATCATTCTTACTTTATTCTTACTTTATCAATTAATATCAACCACACAAACCCACTTTTCTTAATACTCGTGCCACCCTCTTTGAGGACATTTAAAAGAGGACGGAGGTAGTATTATTTATTCATATTTAAAATATAATAACATTATATACATAGAGAGAGAGAGAGAGAGTCTCGTTCCTGTCCAGCTGGCATGACGGGAACTGCCGTCCGGTCGAGGGCATTTCGGGCACTTCCCGATCGAATTTTTTGATGAAATTTTTTGAGCATGTTCTTCATCAAGTCTAGTTTATCAATACCAAATTTCAGCAAAAAATTCAATCCGGAAGGCAGTCGAATAATTCAATCCGAATTGTGCCCAACTTGGGGTAATGGGCCGTTCCGCTATCGGACCTATTAACCCAACATCATTACATTTTTCATGTGTGTGAGACATGCTTATACACAATTTCTGAAATTAAATTTGATAGTATATGGAGTTGCATCTTTTTATGAGCGAGTTACATCTTCTTCAATCTGTATGAATTACATCTTCCTATGCGCGAGTTACATTTGGACTTGCCTCAATAAGTTACATTTTGCATAAACCTAAATTATACTCTCCATCAACGCGAGTTACATCACATAATAAACTACATCTTTTGAAACAAAAACATTCATTTTTTTGCCATCAAAAATGATTTTTTTTTTCAAAAAATGTTTTTTGGCAAAAGAAAAAAACTGAACAAATAATTTATTTTTCTTTGAAACATTTTTATGGCCTTAATACTAAAAAACACATATTAACTATCTACGTAAATTAATTTGAGCAATTAGACTCCTTATTTTCATTGTTTACATTTGATAGTATATGGAGTTACATCTTTTTATGAGCGAGTTACATCTTCTTCGATCTGTATGAATTACATCTTCATATGCGCGAGTTACATTTGGACTTGCCTCAATAAGTTACATTTTGCATAAACCTAAATTATACTCTCCATCAACGCGAGCTACATCACATAATAAACTACATCTATTGAAACAAAAACATTCATTTTTTTGCCAACAAAAATGATTTTTTTTTTCAAAAAATGTTTTTTTGGCAAAAGAAAAAAACTGGACAAATAATTTATTTTTCTTTGAAACATTTTTATGGCCTTAATACTAAAAAAACACATATTAACTATCTACGTAAATTAATTTGAGCAATTAGACTCCTTATTTTCATTGTTTACATTTGATAGTATATGAAGTTACATTTTTTTACCCATGAGTTACATCTTCCTATACGCGAGTTACATTTAGACTTGTCTTGACAAGTTACATTTTGCATACACCTAAGTTAGATTTTTCATTAATGCGAGTTACATTTTGCATGCTTGCATCACAACGTACATAAAACCCCGCTATTGAAACATAAGAATCAATTTTTTTTTTTTGCAAAAATAAAGGCTAAAAATGATTTATTTGGCAAAACACGTGATTTAAAAAAAAACATTTTTATGGCCTTAATATTAAAAAATAGAACATATTCACTATTTAAGGAAGCCCCTGCTATTGAAACAAAAAATCACTTTTTTGCTAAAAAAATGTTTTAGTTGTTCAAAAAAATGATTTTTTCCCAAATAGAATGTTTCTTTAGGCCAGAAACACGATTTTAAGAAAAAAAATTATTTATGGAATTAATATTAAAAAAACATATTCACTACCATGGGCGGATCTAGTATTGATCCAAAGTGTTCACTTGAACACTCAAAACTCTTAAAAATGTAAGAATATACACCAATAATTTTAATATAATTATTTAATATTCACTAAAGTTTTAATTGTAAAAGCTTTTGAACACCCAAAATGAGAATGCTAAGTCCGCTACTGTTCACTACTTACGTAAATTAATTTAGAAAATAGACTCATTGTTCTCATTGAAATCAATATTTTATTTCTTATAAGCCGTATTAGATAAGTTAATTTCTACTTGCCTGCATTTACATTTGTTATCTGTTATCAACGTACGTTACATGTTTTTACACGGAATTACATCAAAAAACCCAAAAAATAAAGTTAACGTGCCATAGACGCATTTTTACCCACTCATCGTGGACTTCTCGCTCGTATACGAGTTGGGTCTTTAAGTCTTTAACGTGCCATAGACGGATAATTGGATTTTTTTTGCAAGACGGATAATTGGATTTTATTCACTAAGTCGAGAATATATAACGACCATTTTCGGAAGACCGGTCGGCTACTTATTTATTACGGTCTTTCTCCCTTTTTTTCCTAGTTGTTTGACATTATATGTTTTACTATTCCGTAAAATAAGTACTCCGTATATTTTTTAGCATAGAAGATTCTTCGTAATCCCTCCCTTTTTCTTTTGAAGATCTTATACTGCACTCTACCTTCCCCTAACTAAGGGGAGAAAATGAATATAGGATACACCTAGCTATATGCTATGTGCTAGTCTTTAATTATATATTAGGTACACATTGATTATTAGATGCACTAATTAATTACACTGGTTTACTTTTATCATTCATCGTCCACATTGCTTCGATCAGGGGGGGAGTTAAATATAAGAGCATACGTGAACGGTGTATATGTGACATGAGAGATAGCCAATCAAAAAATAATAAATAGAATATCTCTCTCCTTATTTGAAGGATCTTGTATCATTTTGGTATGTTTTTCTTCACAATGTCAAGCACAATGTCTAGATGTAGACATTGTGTTTGACATTGCAGAGGAAAACTTACCAAAAACAATAAAAACGTGGAAAGAATGAGAGAGAAATGTCATAAATTCAATTTTTTGTGTCTATCTCTCTCATGCCACATGTGCACCGTGCATATTGTAGCATTGAAGATGCTCTAAGGAGGCTAGAATATAATGTGTATTAAAATGTAAAATACTTTCCATATAAATAACATAGTAACGTAATAGCTCGTTTAACAGCACTAAAATTGATTGCATTAGATGAATATGGTGTAATTGATGAAATTTTGAATGAAGCGGCTGAATTGGCCTTGCTGAATTATGAAAGGTTATATTTAAAATATACTACTGTTGGGATATTAGGGTCCGACCCAGTAATCTGGCCCAAAATAGCCCCAAGGCCCAGAGAAATGTCAAAGCCCAACGAATACCAGTGACACAAGGAACGCCCGAACGGCCTTTCCCAACTGATCATGTTTCGTTTGGCTATTCTTGAACGGGCTAGATTTCATACTTAGCAATAGGGAACTCCTTCCACGTATGATCAGACCAAAGGGGAACCCTCACATGTGGTTGGGAGTGCATTTAGTGCTGGAGTATGGGTGCTTAAGTGGAAGCATGGGTGCTCAAGTGGCAAATAAGTCATCCACTCAGGATTTGCCACGTCGTCCATTTCACCTACTCATCTCTAGTATAAATAGCATCATTTATTCCATGATAAATGGTTAGCATTTTGATACTCACTGAATAATACCTCACTCTAGCTCTTGTATTAGCAACACTGGTCCGTAACTCCCGTTCGGTCATTTTCTTGTAATCTGCATTATCACTATAAGACAGTTGGGCTATTGAATCATGTTTGATGTGGACTATATTTCCCGTTTTCTTTTTCTTCGTAATCACATTAAAGAATATTCAAAAGGTTCTGTTGGACCTTGGGATCTACACAAATTAACCTCAACAACTACGTAGTTTATTAATAAAATAATGGAAAACTTATACTTGTTTGAAAAATAGGTAAAATGATCATCTACATAAGTACATAACTCCAGCCAATTCAATTGGATCTGAAAAGTAACTACAACCTTACTCAGTTTGATTGTTACACTTTTCTGCACTTGAAATTAAAAGTTAAGTATTTCAAAAAAAGTTAAAAGATAGGGCCGATAAAATGAAAATATATATATATAGTACGTAGTAGCTATCAAACATACTCAAAATGATATGATATGAAAATACATAATTCTCTCTCCGTCCCAAAAAGGTTCTTCGAATGTATTATTTGCACAAAAAATAAAATTAAATTGCATGAAAATCAATGTATGGAGCAAATAATGCATAAAATTTTGCTTGTTTCGCGACTAGTTTTACACCAAGTGATTAGAGGAACAACATTTACAACAAAATCCCTAAATAATACTACTACGTATGTATTTAGTAAATACGAGTACTGTGTAATATGTAATTTTTTTTACTTTTTTTTTTAAACGAACTTTTTGTACTATTAGGCAACTTAATTCTCTCTCCGTCCCAAAAAGGTTCTTCGAATGTATTAACTTTTTACATAATTCTCTCTCCGTCCCAAAATATATAGTACGTAGTAGCTATCAATGATATGATATGAAAATACATATATTTTTGTCTATGCGCAGACATGTTTATAGACAACTCTTGTTGAAAAATGTCAGTATGTATTTGTACATTTTTATCTATGTGAAAGGTAAGTAAATAGAATTTAATCCAGGGCATACACCAATCACTACTCATATAAAAATTGCATATGTTGGATTTCCTATTGATGAGTGAGACAATAGGACTTAAAACTTTGTAGGTCATAGACTCATAGGTGTGCCCTAGAACAACCATTTTTTCGGTTTTAAACACCTTTTTCACTCTGCGCATATAACACATTATTTCATTCGTTGTTCAAAACATGACTAAGTTCGACTGATACGAGAAATAATAAAATAAAAATTGTGTACTTGTGATTTATGCAAAAGAGAGAGAAATAACTTGAACTTCAAATAATTCATAGGTTAAAAAGGAAAGTAAAGAAAGTTCTGAGATATCCAAAAAAAGAAAAGATAACAAAGTTATAAAGGATAAAAAGTTTTAAATGTTATCTCTTGTAAGTGTAGATAATGGTTAATACGAAGAGAGTGCCCAAATAGTACTTCCTCCGCCCTTTTTATTTAGTCAAACACTATTTTATTGTTCAACTTTGACTGATTATATATTTACACACGGTAAAATTGATTATATGAAAATGTTCTTTATTAAAAATAGTATCGTATAAATTTATTAACTTTCAAATAAATATATTAGTTAAAATAATGGTTCAAAGAATCAAAGTTATTATGTTTATATTCAATATATATATGTGTGTGTAAATTATTATCATTACCATTCACAACGAGTTGGTCAACATATCATTATTGGAATATAATAATGTAGTGTCTTTTTTCATATTTCAAAAACAAAACGCAATTCGGACTAAAAGAATGAATCATTATTCATTAATGAAGTAAGGTACTAAGGTCTAACATTTTTATTCACAAACGAGACTTTATTTGAAACCTATCTCAAATTCATCTGGGGCGCCGCACCAACGTACCGGGCAAAACACTAGTTTGAATTAGCAAATATAATAAATAAATAAATAAATAACGTATGTAACCTAGATTGACCGGTACTGATAATTTGGTTGCTCACTTTGCTACATTAAAAAAGTTGGTAGGGTAAGCAATATGGATTGAACGCGCTTGTCCGCGCCAAGGGTTAATGGGTCAATTATCTCATATTTTTTGTCATAAAAAGAAACAAGACATCCATTTCAGGACAATCCATAAAGAAAAGTACAACAACAAAAATGGGACAGATGAAGTATTATATTTAATAGGTATAGTCATATAGATATATATGTAGTATATATGTATATATATATATATATACATATACATATACATATACATATACATATATTAAGTTAGTATTACAAAAAAGCTATTAAAGAGTATTATATTATAAAAGTATATAGAAAGAATTTGAATTTACATCCCATTTTTTTTGGTGATATTTGACTTTACACTATATTTTCAAAATTATTAATATATGTATCATAATTGTCTATAAAATCATTAGAATTTGTACTTTACTCGGATATGTGACAATTATTGGACTAATGGGTGCACATAAAAATGATTTTGGAAATTTGGTGTAAAATTTAACGTGCAAAGTCAAATGGTGTATTATATATATATCTATCTCCCAAGTAACCCGGCCAATTAACCCCTATTTATATGCATTGGGTTTTTCATCTTCCCATATACATTCGATCTTAAAGCTAGCTAGCTAGCATAAACACATCACTTGGGTGAGTTGGGTCGTATAAAAAAAATGGGGGGCGTGAGCGCAAATATCCGAATGGTTCCCCTTGTGGTTTCGCTCCTTTGTTTATGCGGCTCCCCTTTGTTCACTCAGGCGACCACCTTCACTATCACAAACAACTGCTCTTACCCGGTGTGGGCAGCGTGGTTTAAGGTTTCCGGCGGCGGTGGGATGGAGCTGAAAACAACCGGCACGGTGTCGCTGAACGCGGCGGCGGGGACGACCAGCGGTGGGCGCATATGGCCCCGGACCAACTGCCAGTTCGACGGTTCAGGGAAGGGGCATTGTGAGACCGGCGACTGTGGGAATGTGTTGGCTTGCCAGAGCTCAGGGGCAGCCATGCCAGTGCGACGCTGGCGAGTTTTTCTCAGAACGAAAAGGAGGGTGTGGACTACTACGATCTCTCGGTGGTGGACGCCTTCAATGTGGGCATGGATATCATTCCTACAATTGCCAAAGCATGTTATCCCCTCCGCTGCGGCGCCCTGGACCATAATAACTGCCCTCATGCTTCCCACCCCAAAAATCGTTATAAGATACATACTTGCCCAATTGGAACCAACTACACCATTGTCTTTTGCCCGGCCTTGATCAACCCGCCCAACCACAATTAGTACTTAATATGGTCCGCCGCCGCCGCCGCCCGCCTTGATGAGATCGAGCTTCCTACGTACTTCTGCTTAGCTTCTTTTGTTGTGGTTTTCTTTATGCATATGCTTTTAATTAATTTTGTTGCTCCATCTGTTGCATCTCATCCTTTCCATCGGTTTTTTTCCGATCTATGCTATATATATACATACACGACTCCGTTTGTTTTAATTTAGGGTCTGTTTGCAACAGTTTCTGCTTTTAAAAAAGTGCTTTTTTTAATGAAATGTGGAGAAGTGATTAAATTAAAGTTGATAGTATTTGAGAAAAAAGTGATTTTGAAAAGTAAAAGTGGGTAGTAAATTTAAAACATGCTTAAAATTATATAAATTGTTGTGTGCCAATCTTCAATTGAAATTATATTCAATTGTCTAAATTTAATTACATTGCTTCTTTATGTGTAGTAAACTTAAAACATGCCATGTAATTTTTTATTAGTTTTATAAAATTAAGTAATAGTTCGTCACAACAAACAGTAAGTTAATCACAACAAATGTTAATTGAATAATGTTATTCATTTTGCATGTAAATGTTGGAAGTCTTGGATGAAAATGTTGTCCGATTATCCGATATATAGGGGGTGTTTGGCAATTGACCTTTAGCTGTTGGCTGTTGGCTAATTATGTTGGCTGGTTGATAACAGCGGATTCTGTTGGCTATTTTGATTAGCTGATAGTATTAGCAGTTCGTAAAATCATGTTTGGTTAAACGACTGTTTACAATCAACTGATAACTTGTTAAATGACTGTTAAGGACATCAATTAATTTTTAGTTAATGTAATTAATACTTCATATATAATTGCCTAAATTGTTTTATGGTTCAAAAATGTAAAATTTACTTTACATCGATTATTGTTATTATTAATATATTATTATTATTATTATTTTAACATTTTCTTCAATGGCCTTGCCGTGCCACAAGACGAAGCAAAATTCATGAAAAAGCTAAAAGAAAAATACTCCGTATGTTTCATGGACGCTTGCTCTCTTAATTGTTGTTTTTTTTCTTTGACCGGCAAGTTAATTAGGATAAAATTTGCTTTTGCAGCTTTCCGTTTCTCATTGGAATTCGGGTGTGGGACGGAGCAGCTACGAAAAAGGAGACGTGGGCAGTGGGTAATAAAGGGAAATAAGGAAAGATGAGAAACGGCCACCCTTAAAACGCTAGGATTTGTGGCTTTTAACCAAACACCTTGTTAGGTGATTAATCTGGTCAAAAGGTCAAATGTTAGTCAAATCAGCCAAAAAATGGGTGATATAGGCTGCTAACCAAACACCCCATAAGAGCTAGAGCAAACATCGGCACATTATTGGCATCACCAATAGCCGGAGTACCTTTAGATCTACCTTCTCCTATAAGAGCAAAGATGATTGGCATTTTCAAGCCATAACAAATTTAAAATTAAATTTAGAGAAAAATAGTTGGACAGAAGATTTCAATTAACCCATGATTATACAGAGTGATTCGTAAAGCCTTTGGGTACCACTTAAAACAATTTTTTGAAAGTCCAATATCAAAAAACGATAGTATTGTTTAAAACGTAAGAGTAATTAAAGATGCAATAATAGATGAGAATACCTTTTAGGTGTGTGAAGGAATGTGTATTATTCCATGTCTCGAATCATTACAAAGTATCCCTATATATACACGACTGCTGGTGCTAGTAATGGAAACTACATAAATACTAGGGATGTCAAAAAAAACCGACCCGCAATGACCCGCCCTGGCCCGAGACATTTGGGGCGGGTCCGGCCCGCCCCGTCTTGCAAATGGGGCGGGTCCGCCCCGCCCATACAATAGGGCGGGTCCGGATCTTAGTATTGACCCGTGCTGCCCCGACCCGCCCCGGTCAATATAAAAGTATACATACTTTTTCTTAAATTATACTACAAATATACTTCAACATTCATATGTGTGTACAATAAATATTAAATTCTTTGATCTTATAATATATATATATATATATATATATATATATATATATATTAGAATGAGATGAACGACGGATTATCAATGTATGCGTTATATATAGCATTTTAATACATATATTCAATTATTAATATAATTAAATAGATTAACTATTCAAGTCTGAGTAATTTTGCCTCAGTTTTTGAAATTTTTAGCGTATCATGAATTTGATTTAATATATTACTCCGTAATTTTTAATTATTATTCAGAGATAAACTTTATGTAGATTCAATTGGTAACAACTTCCCACAAATAGAAATACATATTAGCTAATTAGGTTACGGCGGGGCGGACCCACCCCGCCCTGCATGGGGCGGATCACGGGTCAACAAGTTTGGACCCGTGCAAGTCACGGGGCGGGGCGGACCCGCCCCGCCAAGTCATGGGGCGGGTCCGGGTCTTGCAGTACCCGCCCCGCCCCAACCCATTGCCATGCCTAATAAATACAAGAGATATTATGGGGATATTTACACGAGGGATTATAGGGATATAAACTAAACATGGTAACAATATATATGCTATTATTCCCCCGTAGTTGAAGCGGGAGGAGGGCGAATGCTAAGACTATCTCGAAAACGAAGGAAAGTGGAGCGTGGTAAACCCTTAGTGAAAATGTCAGCATATTGTCAGTCAGCAGGGATGTGTACGACTCGAATATCTCCAATACGGACACGTTCACGCACAAAGTGAATGTCGATCTCAATATGTTTGGTGCGTTGATGTTGGATGGGATTACCAGAGAGGTAAACAACACTGACATTATCACAATAGACTACGGTGGCTCGGCGCAGGGGAAGATGAAGTTCAAGAAGTAAGTTGCGTAACCAACATGATTCAGCAACAACATTGGCAACTCCACGATATTTAGCCTCGGCACTAGACCGGGAAACAATAGGTTGTCGTTTAGAAGACCAAGAGATTAGATTGTCCCCAAGAAACACACAAAAACCAGATGTAGAGCGACGAGAGTCAGGGCATCCAGCCCAATCAGCATCAGAATAGGCAGTAAGACCAGTGATAGGTGATGCAGATATGAATAAGCCATGATCAAGTGTACCCTGTAGATAGCGTAGAATACGCTTTAGAGCTTGAAAATGAGGTTCACGAGGATCATGCATAAAAAGGCAGACTTGTTGAACTGCATAAGAGATGTCCGGGCGAGTGAATGTAAGATATTGTAGTGCACCTGCTAAGCTTCGATATAAAGCTGGATCAGCAACATGGGACCCTGTAAGAGCACTGAGCTTAGAGGATGTATCAACAGGTGTGGCCACGGGGTTACATTTGGTCATGGTAGCACGAGCCAGAATTTCTTGAGCATACAGTGATTGAGACAAAAATAAGCCTGAGGAGGATTTAGTCGCAGTGAGTCCCAGGAAGTGGTGTAGTTCTCCTAGATTAGTCATGGAGAATTCTTGGTGCATGAGGGCAATAAAGCGATGGAGTAACGCATCTGAAGAAGCCGTGAGAAGAATATCATCCACATATAACAATAGATATGCCATGTCAGACCCAGAGTGATAGACAAACAAAGAAGTGTCACACATACTGCCTTGGAACCCACAACTAGTAATGAATGTAGCAAAACGCTGAAACCATGCCCTTGGAGCTTGTTTGAGACCATAAAGAGATTTGTGCAGGCGGCATACATAATTTGGTTTTGTGGAATCAACAAAACCAGGGGGTTGATGCATATAAACTGTCTCACATAGGTCACCATGGAGAAAGGCATTCTTGACATCCAGTTGATGAATAGGCCAAGAACGTGATGTAGCAATGGTAAGAACAGTGCGAATGGTGGCAGGTTTGACTACAGGGCTGAATGTGTCAAAGTAATCAATACCAACCTGCTGAGATTTACCGTTAGCAACCAAACGGGCCTTGTACCGCTGAAGAGACCCATCAGAGTGAAATTTGTGCCGGAAGAGCCATATGGAACGGATAACATGAGCACTAGGGGGCCGCAAAACAAGATCCCAAGTCTGAGTTTTTAATAAGGCATTGTACTCATCTTGCATGGCAGCATTCCAGTTAGGGTCTTTAAGGGCATAAAGGTGAGAATGAGGGAGAGGTGAAATGGTTTGGACATTGAGATCAAAGACAGGTTTGGGTTTAAAGATCCCATGAGAAGCACGAGTGACCATAGGATGGGTGGGTCGGGTAGGAGGTTGTGGAGGGGGAGGGTCGCTTGGAGGCGTTGGTGGTGTGGGAGGATTGGGTGGACTGTGTGGGGAGGTAGATGAGGGTGATGTTGGGGTGTTGTGAGATGGGGGTGTGGTAGGATAGGCGAGGCTATCTAAGGGAAGTGTGGTGGAGGATAAAAAATTGTAAGAGGTGGGGGTTGGTGGTGATGGATCTGTAAAAGGAAACACAGATTCATCAAAGGTAACATGGCGAGAGATAATGATTTTTCCAGTAGCTAACTCCAGACATCGATATCCACGATGATTGGGGGGAAGCCAAGAAAGACACAACGAGTTGACCGGGGAGCCATTTTGTGGGGTGTAGTAGCGGTGAGGTTAGGATAACATAGACAACCAAAGGTACGAAGGTGATTATATGTGGGTTGACGATGGTACAAAGCTAGATAAGGCGAGCGGAAGGATAGAATTTTGGTGGGTAGGATGTTATGTAGGTAAACATCCATGTAAAGAGCGTCAACCCAAAAGGTGGAGGGAACGGAAGCATGAATCATAAGAGTACGTGTCATGTCATTGATACGACGTATCATACGTTCTGCTTTTCCGTTTTGAGAGGATGTTTGAGGACACGAGAAACGAAACACAAGGCCACGTTCTTTGGCAAAATTGTGAAATAAGGAGTTATCAAATTCACGCCCCAAATCACATTGAAAGGATTTGATTTCTTTTTCAAACTGGGTGCGAACAAAGGAGCTAAACTCTAAAAATTTGCCAAACACTTGGGACTTGACTTTAAGAGGATGTACCCATAAATAGTTAGTAAAATCATCTAACAAGATAAGATAATATCTAAAACCCGTGTTAGAAATTATAGGGCAAGTCCATAAGTCACTGTGAACAATATCAAACGGAGCAATGGTATTGGAGCAAGACGGAAAGAAAGGTAAACGAACATGCTTACTAATTTGACACGAATGACATAATTTGGAGGGATGCTCCTTATTACAAGTAATTAAAGACTGACTACGTAATGAATCTATGACAGCCATGCCGGGATGTCTGAGACGACGATTCCATAACTTAGATGACACAACGGCAAGAGAGAGAGGTTGAGAGACGGGCGCAAATGGTGGATCACTGACGGTAAGAGGGTAGAGATCCCCGGAACTATTGCATCTCATAACTAGAGTCCCCGAAGTCAAGTCCTTCATAGAAAAGCCAGAGGGATCAAATTCAACAGAAACATTATTGTCAGTGGTGAATTTGTGAACAGATACAAGGTTTTTAATAATGGCAGGAGCAACAAGGGCATTTTTTAGGTATAGGTTTCGGTTGGGAAGAGCTAAAGTTTTGTTGCCACTAGCAATAACTGGAATGCAATTACCATTTCCAACCAAAACAGAATGTACAGTGCTCTTATTAAAAAACATTAGATAAGGTACCTGGATCCGCAGTAAGATGAGTGGTGGCGCCTGTATCCATATAGAAAGAGTCATCATGTGGTTGATTTAGCGTCATTGAGCTATACGCCTCGGCAATATCCTGCGGCTGCAAAGTCTCCGTGGTGAGAAAAATATTATTATTATTATTATTATTATTATTATTGTTATTATTATTATTATTATTATTATTATTATTATTATTATTATTATTATTATTATTATTATTATTATTATTATTATTATTATTATTATTATTATTATTATTATTATTATTATTATTATTATTATTATTATTATTATTATTATTATTACTATTAGTATTATTATTATTATTATTATTATTATTATTATTATTATTATTATTATGGGCTGGCAGATTAGATCCCGATGGAGGTGGGCCTAAGGGTCGGTGGAAAGGAGCTGCCCAATAGGAAGGGGCTGGAGCTGTGGGATATGGGCAAGGAGGTATAGCCTAATATGCAGGCCCAACAGGCCAAGGCTGATAATTAGAAATTAAAGGGGCAGTACATCCAGATGCTTGCCCCGGATGCTTTGCCGTTGAAGAGTTGCCGCTGAAGGTTCCAGATGCTCTTCCGCTGAAGGACCCTTGCGATCTGGAGCTTCGCTAATTGCTGCTGCGATCCTGCTGCAAATTAGGGCCCCGACGACCGGGATTTCTGGGATTGCGATGCTGTCGAGAGGGCGCAGAGGCGGGCGGACTAGAGGCGTCCAGAAATCGAGTGCCCTGAGAATCGGTAACCGCCAGAGCAGTTGGAGAAGACTATTGCGACCGACGTTGTTCCTCAGTGCGCAGCTGTGTGCGCGCGGTCAAAACTCAGCATGGTCTAAGAGATCAAGGAAGCCACGGTGTCGTATTCGGAGGGCAGACCATTGACGAGTTGTATGACCAGCCGCTTGTCATCCATCAGATATTCAAGATCTTTGAGGCGTTCAGACAGAGTTTGAAGCCGGTCACAGTAGTCATCAACACCATTACAGTCCATGAACTTGAGATTGACAAATTGCCGCTCCAGAATCGCAGCTCGGGTCCCTTTGTTGTCCTGAAACAGTGTGCTAAGGCGTTCCCACAAAGCTTGAGCCGTGCTGCTAGATTTCAGAACCGTGAGCATTAAGTCTTTTGTCATGGTGGAAAACATCCATTGATGGACTAAAGCATCGAGTTGTTTCTGAAGAGCTGCATCGATGCTGGCAGGAGCGGGAGTTCCTTTGATTAGAAACATCAAATTATGAGCCTCAAGATGTAGTTGAAACAGAAAAACCCAAGAAGAATACTCATCGTCTTTAAGATTGAGAGTAATTGGAATGAGGGATTTGATGGTGTTGAGGGTGAGGGCAAGATGTCTGGGTTGTTTAGGAGTGGTGTCACCAGCCATGGCAGACAGCCCAGGAAAAGGAACGGGTGAATTACTGAGAAAAGTCTGATACCATGAAGGAATATGTATTATTCCATGTCTCGAATCATTACAAAGTATCCCTATATATACAAGAGTGCTGGTGCTAGTAATGGAAACTACATAAATACAAGAGATATTATGGGGATATTTACACGAGGGATTATAGGGATATAAACTAAACATGGTAACAATATATATGCTATTAGTGTGGGCACGCCAAATCTTCTTTGTTTGTTATCCTGAGAACATAAAAGTTTGACCATCTATCATATCAAGACAGTTGAGTAACAATAGTTGGTTAATCGTATCCAACTCGATCACCATGAGTTCCACAAACTTTATAATTTACTTGACATTACATGCTTCACAAGTGAAAAACATTTAAAATCAGATCCGATTTAAAGGCATTTGAAATTTATAAAAGCACAAGCAGACATTATCAATAATAATATTGAATACATGATCACCAGTCAACACATGGCATGCTGGCGTGTGAAGAGGGTCACTGCCACTGTGCCACCTAACTGCATTTGCAGGGAGATAGTATTATAGAATTAAAACAACCATTTTACCGTGCTTCTAATATTTTAAAAGGGAAAAGGAACATATATACCCCTAGACTATTAGTGAGGGAACATATATATCCTTATTCTTTTATTTGGAACAAAAAGCTGATAAAACTGAATTTGGGGTACAAATCCACCCTCCCTAACGATTTAAAACTTTTCCGTCAGATCTAAAATTACTCCACTTAAATTCCATCCTTTCCTTCATCTCTATCGCACTCCTATGGTCAGCGACATCTAGGCTTTTTCATCAAATTTAAGGAGCAACTTGATTCAAGCTTCTATCTTCTTCTCTGTATTTTATATGTCTGCATCGTTCTCGATTCCGTCCAGTAGCTCTCTAAAGCCAATGACTTTCGAGCTTAACCAAGAAGGACAGCGCAAACAATGTTTTTGTGGACATAAAGCTCCCAGATTCAAATCAGAAACTCAGAGTAACCCTGGACGTCACTTCTACAGTTGTCCAAACTATAGAGTAAGATTTCTTTTCTTTCGCTTGAATCTTTCCTTCCTGGGATATTTATGGTTTTTTGTTTCTATATGTAATTTATTTTTCATGTTTTCTGAATCGAAAAATGAATACAAAATTTCCAGGTCAATGGATGCGGATATTTTGAATGGCATGATGAAGCATTACCGGTTTGGGCTAAATATTTGATAAATGAGTTGAAGTTAGAAAGAAAAGTACTACAAATGGAGAATAAGAGACCAAAATTTTTAGGAGGCAAAATGAAAGATGAATTGGTAGAACAAGAAAGACAACACCTATGGAGTGAATTGCAAAGTTTGAAGAATCATGGTACGCAACAGGGTGGAGCTTCATTGGCAGATAAAGAAAAAATGAAGGAGAAAAAGATAGCTTACTTGTTTGCTATGATTAGTTGGCTGGATTTGACAATTAATGTTCTTACGATTGAGATGTTGAATGATGTTCTTGCCTCCGTTGTTATAGTCTCTGTTAGTATTATTATGAAGTTGTAATTGTATCATGAAGTTGAAGTTGTAGTAATCTATATTGCGTATGTCTATGTTGTTGTTATCTTTATGTTGTTAACTCTACTTACTAGTAGAAAAATAGCTTACAGTGACACTTTTATAGTGACACTTTCTGATAAAATGACATTACTGCCATAAAAGTGTCACCCTTTTCTAACAAAAATGCATAAGTATCATGTAGTGACACTTTCATTTTTTACGGAGTATACTTAAAGGCCTGCGTCACTTACGGTAGTATTACTTACGGGCCGGCCTGCTAGAGTTTATTATACGGAGTAATACACTTCGCGTTTTTTCCCTCTCCCGTTTTAGACTTAACACACATCCGCTCAGCTTTCCTTCTTCTTCTATGAACCTTAACTCCTCGATCGATCGGTTTTTGAATCAAATGCCCAGCCCATAGATCTTGTCTGCACCTTTCTTCTTTCGCTCACCATTATCGAACTCGTTGAACATAGTAGCGAAGCAGGTCGTCTCCTCCATCGGGAAACAGATTGTCGCAGCCTTCGCTCCCCTGTTGTCTTTGTTGCCTCCTTCGATTCGTTGACCGTCATCTCTGTCGCCGTCGCCATCGTCTTAGAAAACCCAAGCATTTCAGACCGCCGCAGTGCCTGTTTAAACTCCTCCTCTCGCACCGACGAACCACTCAAAGGAAATCCATCCGCTGCAACCATCGCTCTGGAGTGCTCACGAAGCTAGAATCCAGGCGCTGATTTCCCATTTTGCCTGAATATCGCCCAGTTCAGCTTCACCTCAGGTCTTGCCGGCTTAATCCACCTGAAAATTTGAGGCTTTCCAGATTGAAATCTTGAGGTATCAACCCTAACTCCTTTTACCTTTCATTTCCCTTGAGATTTTCATTCGCCAATAATCATGATAATATATCCATAATATTGGAATTTACAATGAAAAATTCATGATAATACATCCACACAAATTTTAATTACATTTCATAATATTTCAATTTCAATTCTATATTTAAGCAAAAAACTCTTCAATCAATCCGATCAAATTAATTCAATTATTATAATTTTCTTAATTCAATTATTAAGGAAATTGTTGATAATTTAGTGATCATACGATATGGACCTACTCGATATACTGCTTCGATATATGCAACTCGAGCAAACTTGAAGCCAGTGATGTTTGAGGGCTATCAAGTAGGTGGGGGTTCCAGGGGTCAGTTAATGACTACTACCGAAGTAAAAACCTTTCTAGGATTTCGAGATAGGAATTTGATGATCACTTTTTACACTTGAACTTTTCACTAAATGTATCATAATTTATTCTGCCTTTGTGAACGCATGCAACTTTTAATCACTTATGTATATCGTTTTCCAGGATGTGGCGGCAAGCTGAACATTGGGGAGCTGAACTGTATGAGGAAGATGTGGAATTCATTGATGTAAAGAGTGATCCTTTTATTAAATTTTCTGGATATGTATAAAAATGCATCTAGTTTAAGGTTAAGTTTTGGTTCTGATTTTTTATTACACCATGTTATCACACCATGTTTTTGCAACGTGAACCTCTTGCTTATGTAAATTTCTGCCCCATGTTTTTGCAGCGTGAACCATGCATGTCATTTGGTGTGGACACTTCACTGACCTTGTCATTCTTTTCTTACTTGTTGTTATCATTGGTGTACGGAAGCCTCTTCATTTTTAGGTTCCAGAAACTCATGGTATGATAGATTAATGTTTAGACATAGTTCAATTTGAGTTAATCTTAATTAATATCTACATATGTTGAGGTAATAAAATGGTTAATTAATTTCATTTAGGTTCCCTGGTATTGGAATCTTCTCTTAGGCTTTGCTGGTGTCCAAGGAAACTATCTTGGTAAGACCATATATAGCTGCTAGTTTGCTTAAAAAGTTACTAACTTTAGTATAATAGTATGGAATCATCCATTAATGAAATCTTTAGCATTTTGAGAGCCCCACTTTCCCTTTCTCTGCCATGGCCTGCACCCCATAATATTAGTACGCTAAATTTTTTGAAGTGTATTTGGATATTAATTGAGTTTTAAGCTTAACTTGTAGTTAACAAGGCTTACCAATGCTCGTCAATTACAAGTGTGACAATGCTAGACTGTTAGACAATCCCTTAGGTGATATTGCTGACATGGATCTTCTTCGGAACCCGATACTCCATATGGCAGTTCTCGATTCTGCTGTCTGTGTTTTCGGGCTAGGCCTAGTCCTCAAATTTGTGCATGTTATAGATAATAGATGTCTAGTACTTTCAAGATAGTGGCCCAGTGTGCTCTTGGTCTCTTCTTACATTTTTAACTTTATAGTAATGAGTGGGCATAATCAAATCTTCAAACCTGTAATGTGCTTTCAAGATAGTTAGGAACTAGCAGTAATGTGCTTAGGAAATGTTTAATGCTGCGATTTGAAACTATAATAATGGTTTGATACTTTTTTTTAATTAAGTAATTAATTAAAACTACCTTCATTTTATTATTTGGGCTGCGCCCCAATTTATCTCCCTCAAGTTTCAGTTGTATTTTATCCGACTTTTTAAATAAAGAATGATAAATGTTGCCCGACATTATCCTAAACTACTCCCTCATTGATGAGTGAACCCTAGCTCTCGATGACCGCGGCGGCGCAAGGGGGGCTCGCAGTTCGTTGATCGGCGGCAATACCAAGGAGAATACCGATCGTTTGTTCGGGTGGGCTTTCTCTCTTGGTTAGTTGGTTGTTTTGCTCTTCTCTCCAGACGTTTTTTTTTTCTAGTTGTTAGTCCGGCCGATTTGGCCGAGGTTGGTGTTTTGGTTTGTATATTTCGACTGCTTCGTGTGTTTCGATTACAGGGGACTGCTTTTGTGTGTCGTTTGTGTTGTTTTTTTGCATCTTTTGGTTATTTGGCTTTAGTTTTGCTTGCTTAAAATGGATATGATTTTAAAGAATGTCAAGATGTTATCTATTGTTGAGGAAGAAAATAGGGGGCTTGTGATTGCGGCTGACCCGATTGAGAATGTGATTGGCGCAACAGAAGGATATAAGTTAGCGGTAGTGGCCATAGTGGTTTCTGACAAACCTGTTCGTGCTGTTTCTTTTTGTTAGACTATGGCTATGGTATGGAGACCTATTAAAGGGGTCTCGATTGATGAAATTGAGGATTCCAAATTTCTTTTACAATTTTATCATGAGGGACCGTGGTCTTTTGAGCAGAACCTGGTAGTCATAAGACGACTGGAGCGCACTGATAAACCGCTAGAGGTTTCAATTCCCTTTATCATGGAGACTTTTGGATCCAGGTACATGATTTACCACTAAGTTACATGACCCCTAGGGCAGCTCGAGGCATGGCCAATAGTGTAGGCTCTTTTGTGCAATTGGATGAGAGCTCTTCTGGAGGATAAAAGAGACTAGTTATGCGCATAAGGGTCACTTTGAATGTTACTATGGCTTTAGTCCGACGCCTACAGGTTAGACAGCAGGGAGATGACTGGATTTGGGCAAATTTTAAATATGAAAGACTCCTGGAATACTCACATTCATACTCTTTATTCTTGTTACAAAAAATTAATAAAAGCTTGTTAAGTTGAAAACCTGAAAGGGCAACTTAAGCAAAAATAAGAGTGAGTTGTGAGGACTAAAACAGAAAAATGTGGGAAGCTGGGATGAAAACCCGAAGGGGAACCTAGGCAAAATGAGAGAAACGAGAGAAAGAATATCTTTGCAGGATCCTAAGGGTAACAATGAAAAAAGAAAATTTGATAGGAGATTTGGAGTTGAGACCCCTTCTTACTCTTTTAGTTTTGGGGATACTTTGTGTTATTTTCTATAAACACTCGTGGATGTTGGTGTTGATACTCTTGTCATTTAAAGGACTTCTCAGACAGGATTTGGTTTACTCGAGACGAGTAAAGGTTCAAGTGTGGTGGTATTTGATATGCACTAATTAGTAGTGCATAAATGTATATTTTTATGTTTGATTTTTGTGTATAGTTTATCATTTTTATTAGTTTGTAAACATTTGTTTTATTTGGTTTGTAATTGTTTTTAGCTTCCATTTATAGGTTGTAAAGTAGTGGTAGAGTTTTTGGCAAGGAAAAGGAGGAAAAACAAGAGGAATGCTTCCCAGGGACACTTACCCGGTCGGGTAGGAATACTCACCCGGTCGGGTATGATTTAACAAGCGAAAGTGCCTGGAAAATCACTGGACCCGGTTGGGTCCCCTACTTGACCCGGTCGGGTCAGATGTGACCCGGAACAAAACGACGTGCTGAAACACAAGAATGTGGAAGATTATTTGATTTTGACATGCACCCGATCGGGTGGGCAGTTGACGCGACCGGGTATCCGGCCATAGGTGTTGAAAACACCTATAAATAGCCCCATTTTCCTTCACTTTTAAGCACACCTTCTTCCATACTCTTAAGCTCAGTTTAGAATAGTATTTCTTTTATATTTTTATACCATGTTTAGTCTCCAAATGAGGAGCTAAACTTCCATTTCTTGGTGTTGCTCTTGAAGCTTGTTGATTATTAAAGTTGTGAGTTATTTTCTTAACTTCTTCCCTTGAATATTAATTCTTCCCTTAATCTATCTATATATTAATGTTGGAGAGTGTTGCTAAATGACAATTAGTTAACATCTCGACATTAGTTATAGCAGTATTCAGTTACTTCCTATATATTAATGTCGGGGAGTGTTGCTAAGATGACAATTAGTTAACATCTCAACATTAGTTGTAGTAGTATTTATTTCCTTCCTCTATATATTATGTTGGGGAGTGTTGCTAAGATGACAATTAGTTAACATCTTGACATTAGTTATAGTAGGATTTATAATCTTTAATATTCTTCCTTGAATATTAATTAATTCATATTCATAGTTCATATTAGTATTTTGAACATTACTTAAAGGATCAACTAGTTTTGTTTCATATATTAATTATTACTAGAATCGATCGACGAATACGCTTGTTAATCGTTGATGGTTTCACAAGTAAGTAACCAGTGGCGGATCCAGGAAACGGAGCTATTGGGGGCAGAACAAAAATGGCGTGCATGAAAAACACAACCAAATATACCCGAATAGTAAAAATTTGTAATAACATACACCCAAATTTCATAACTAAATAAAATATATTACAATATACAAAAACCCTAAAAAGTGTAATTAATTCTTTGATAACTGATGTACTTTTTGTCTTTATATATCTTAAACCTTCTCCTAGAGTGGTAGGTGTGTAAAAATTATGAGCCCGCGCCGTTTGGTAACACTTAAATTAACTGAATCGGCTGATTATGTTAAAATTTATGAAGTTCTGGTTGAAGTGGCTGAATTAGCCGATTCTACGAATTTGTAAAAAAAATTAAAATATACGAGTATTTTAATTTATAATGACGAAAAAAATTACATAAATAATAATTAAAATGGTTGTCTACAATGACTTCAATCAATGTAGCCAGAAAAGTAAGTTAAACCTTACTTATTTTGATTATTACATCATTCAACACACGAAATCATAATTATGTGATTGGTAAAAAAGTTGGCTGATAAGACGAAAAATAGATTCACCAAACGGGCTCTGTATTTTACTATTTTATATGGCTTTCTTAATTTGTCTCATTATATATCTTAAAACCTTCTCCAAAGGGTGATAGCTATGTAAAAATTATACAACGTATGTATTATTTTGAGAATTTACCCAAAATAGGACTAAAAAGGTTTGTAAATTCCAAAATAGGACTGACATGTTTTTATAGCTATTTTGGAATTTTCAAACTATTTTAGTCCTATTTCGGGAACTTTCCCTATTATTTTATATGAATTTCGTGATCATTAAATCGTAATACTTAAATTTTAAATGTTAACAATTTAACACAAATACACCATAACACTTAAACACATACTAATAATACAATAATCAAAACTCGATATTTCAATAGTCAAATTACTCAAATACGGTTATACGGAGTAGTTAATACGAGTACTCAATAATACAGACCCTTTACTTCCTTGTTTACCAAACCTCAAGCATAAGTAGTACGAAACATTATTTTAAGGGGCATTGGGCTTATGTATACGGAGCATATCATTTTGCTTTGGGCTGAGTGGAGTTGGGTGGGGGCATTTGCACTTTTTTATTGGGGGCAATTCTATGTAATAAACTTTTTCCTACTCTAATATAGGGGATTATTGGGAGTTTATTGGGGGCAGCTGCCCCCCATAGTGTAGTTGTGCATCCGCCCCTGTAAGTAACTTCGGTTTATTATTGCACGGTCGTGGTTAATAAACTTAAGAGGGATTAATTTTGTTGGTTAAACCGAAACCGTTGTGTTGAGGTTATCAATCTCAATTGATTTCATCAAGGAGTTAAGAGATTAAATGCTACTATCAAGTCGGTATATGGCGGTGTTCTATACTTGACTAATAGTAAGGGTTATTAATGAACGGTCGTTGTTAATAACTACCCTCGATGAATTGGATATACTCCTCGATTAAGTTATATTGGATATAACTTTGTCACAGTGCGTCAAATATAACTTATCCCCTCTCGAATAATCAATCGAGGAGTATATACAATTCATCGAGAGTAGTTATTAACAACGACCGTTCATTAATAACCTTTAATATTAGTCAAGTGTAGAACACCGCCATATACCGACTTGATAGTAGCATTTAATCTCTTAACTCCTTGATGAAATCAATTGAGATTGATAACCTCAACACAACGGTTTCGGTTTAACCAACCAAATTAATCCCTCTTAAGTTTATTAACCACGACCGTGCATTAATAAACCGAAGTTACTTACTTGTGAAACCATCAACGATTAACAAGCGTATTCGTCGATCGATTCTAGTAATAATTAATATATGAAACAAAATTAGTTGATCCTTTAAGTAATGTTCAAAATATTAATATGAAATATGAATAGGAATTAATTAATATTCAAGGAAGAATATTAAAGATTATAAATCCTACTATACTAATGTCAAGATGTTAACTAATTGTCATCTTAGCAAACCTCCCCAACATTAATATATAGAGGAAGGAAATAAATACTACTATAACTAATGTCGAGATGTTAACTAATTGTCATCTTAGCAACACTCCCCAACATTAATATATAGGAAGTAAATGAATACTACTATAACTAATGTCGAGATGTTAACTAATTGTCATTTAGCAACACTCCCCAACATTAATATATAGATAGATTAAGGGAAGAATTAATATTCAAGGGAAGAAGTTAAGAAAATAACTCACAACTTTAATAATCAACAAGCTTCAAGAGCAACACCAAGAAATGGAAGTTTAGCTCCTCATTTGAAGACTAAACATGCTATAAAAATATAAAAGAAATACTATTCTAAACTGAGCTTAAGAGTATGGAAGAAGGAGTGCTTAAAAGTGAAGGAAAATGGGGCTATTTATAGGTGTTTTCAACACCTATGGCCGGATACCCGGCCGGGTCAACTGCCCACCCGACCGGGTGCATGTCAAAATCAAATAATCTTCCACGTTCTTGTGTTTCAGCACGTCGTTTTGTCCCGAGTCACATCTGACCCGACCAGGTCAAGTAGGGGACCCGACTGGGTCCAGTGATTTTCCAGGCACTTTCGCTTGTTAAATCGTACCCGACCGAGTGAGTATTCCTACCCGACTGGGTAAGTGTCCCTGGGCAGCATTCCTCTTGGTTTTCCTCATTTTCCTTGCCAAAAACTCTACCACTACTTTACACCTTATAAATGGAAGCTAAAAACAATTACAAACCAAATAAAACAAATGTTTACAAACTAATAAAAATGGTAAACAATACAAAAAAATCAAACATAAAAATATATACATTTATGCACTACTAATTAGTGCATATCAACTCCTGAATTTCTGTTTTCTGTGTGGGGTCTTAGGCCATGCTGACCGTTTTTGCCCATCCAATCCACATAGCGGGTTGGGGATAGGAGAGAAACTGTATGGGCCGTGGTTGAGAGCTGATCTGAGGCGTGGAGGAATGCACCCGGGGAACAGATGGCTCATTCCTAGCAACAACAAACAGGGCGATAGTAAAGGAAAAATGTTGAGGATGACAAAGAGATATGGGGTCAAGACACTTATTTGGATGAGGGCCTTCTGTCGAAGGGCAAGGAGACTGCTACATTTGGAGATACACCTAGAAAGTGTCGGGTAACTGCGACTGACACTGAGGTGGGGACGCAGGCAAATATGGACGTTGATGACGCGTCTTCAAAAAACTTGGAGATGGCGGTGCTAGCTGGACAGCACCCCAGTAGCGGTTTATGGCATGGTTTCGGAGGCTGTTCCTTTAGCGGAGGCTGGTCAAACCGCTACTTCCTTGCCAGTGGCTGGTCAAACTGGTTTATGTTATTTCCCTTTTTTTATTCAGTTCAGAACATGAATTTGTTTTTTATTTCCTCTTTTAGTAGCAGGTGCAGCATTGCTGCGTATGGTGTCTACCATGTTGCGGGGTTAGCGAGATGGTCCGCTTGTATGTGTTTATCCAGCTCAGAGTCTCACCCCAGTGTAGCCTTCGTTATGGCAACTTTGTATCTGGTTCTCAGTTTTATTAAATATTAAGTTATCTGTTTTCAAAAAAAAAATGTTGTCCGACATTTACACCTATCAGGGTGAATTTTCGGGTTAAAAAAAAGTCCGTATTTAGACACGCATTTGATGCGTGTTGAGATTGGGTTTTGATGGTTTTCCTAATTATTTTATGTCACAAGTCTCATTTTTAGCTCAAGTCATAGTTATCGGGTGTTGGTTCGAGTTTTGTATTGTTTTGGAGTCAAAATCAGGGAATTTGAGCTCAGCACCGGCGTTTGAGAAGCAATCGGGATGAGTCAAGATGCATTCGAGAGATAATTCAAAGCATTGGAGGTCACTGGGAGGTTCACAATGAAGATTTGATGATAAGAACTCTAGGATTGGCTACGGGATCAAAAGAATACGAATAGATCTTGAAAACAGCGATCAGGACCTTTTGTCAATCGTTTAAGCGTATCATTTTTAAGAAGCATTCAAAGGACACGATTCAAGTTCCATATCAAATCCAACTTCAAGGGCTACAAATCATATGAAGAGACTATTGCGAGAATCGGAGAGGAGCAATGTGAAAACAGACAAGGAAGTCAGATGATCGTTGTTGCGATTTCAGAATGCGACCTTCCACCATTGTATTCATATCTTTTGATTGGATGATTCAAATCCAAAGTGCATATTGCCCACTAAGGTTTAAATGAAGAAGCACATTAGACACTAAGGTTATTTTAGGAGCAAATAAGTCAATATTTAAGTTTTTTGGGGCATAACACCCACTCACATATATAATTAACTCCGTTTACTTTCACCGGCTTCTTTAATAGGGAGTACTTCAATGTTTATTGATTCGGAGTATGAGATTAACTTTACTCCAATAAAAAAATATTTAGATTTCTAATTCTTTTCCATTTTGTTTTTTCTCCAGGTTTTTCTTCCATGTATTCATAATTATTTTATATTGATTTTAATACCTGATGTATGTCAACATGTATTTTTCGACTATATGCATATTAGTATAATTGTACTTATGTATACATATATACGTTTTATATAAACATAGAGAAATGTTTTAATATAAAGTACTCTTCATATGAAACTGAGAAATAATTTTAGCCATTAAAATGAGAAAATAAGTGAATCGGATCAATTTTTAAGTGTGAAATATGGTGACAAAAAGTGTAAATATTAGCAACTTTTTTTACAAATAAAATGCTAAATGTTCATCACTATATAGGAAAAGTGTGGACATTTGACTAACACAAAAGTGAATCGCTTTTTGAAATACGCTAACAAATGTGATCGGTACAAAGAATATTTTGGAAAATGTTTTTTACACGAATGTTTTTAAATTTGGGGTGGATTAGGACCTAGATTGGCCCTCTCTAGCCCCGCCTTTGTCGGTCGCTAACACATATTGGGACCCAAAAATATTGTAGCTGCTAATGATATTGTGGCCATATTCTCTTCGCTAAAATAAAATTATATTTAATTTGAGTGTACTAGCTTATGTATGACAAACTATAAAATAATATATTTGACTAGCTATCAATAAAATCTAGTCAAATAATAAACAATATTTTATTATTTTACATTGTAATACATTTAACAATATTGGTCCTAATATAAATATGTAGTGAAAGGAAAAAATAATTTAAAGTATGGTATTCTGTGTTTTTAGAGTAAGTGTATTATGTGTGTTGTTTCTTTAACACAATAGAATTAAATAATAGTGCAAATTTGGATGGAGCTAAGCCGTGGGCAAGGAGCAAGCCAAAAATGAAATTTAAGCTTTTGTATCTCATACTACAATCCGTATGAAATTAAAGTATAGCAAGGTGCAAATTTTGGATTAAAGTTAATCTCATAATCCCTATCAATAAACATAAAGTATTCCGTATTAAAAAAGCCGGTGAAACTATGGTGAAAGCAAACGGGGTTAGTTACATCCGTGAGTGGGTGGGTGTTATGCACTCAAAAGCTTAAATATTGACTTATTTGCTCCTAAAATAACCTTAGTGTCTAATGCGCTCTTTTATCCAAACGTTGGTGGGTAATATGCCCCTTCTCCCAATCCAGTTTTGCAAGATTTTGTGGATAGAGGACTTGATTATCTACAACTTTCATGAAGAAAGCTTTGTCAAATTCGGACTAGAAAAGGCCAAGCATGGTCGTGCCTTGGAGATAGGTACGCTGTGCCTGTAGAAGAACTCGGTGCCCAGTCACTGGAGGACATGCACGATCGTTCTTGATAGGGAGGCACGATCGTGCCTGCCAGGGAGGCATCACCGTGCCTCAAAGCGAGATACGTGAATGCTCCGGAGGCACGGAGAGAGGCACGATCGTGCCTGGCACCGTGCCTGCCTCCGGAAATCCCAGTTTCGTCCGAGTTCAGTTGTTTTCTATAAATAAGGCCTCCATACTCCTATTTTGGGGTTACGAACTTCATAAAGAGACCTAGGGACGAGTTTATACGCTGTTTTCCGCTATTTTGTTCAAGACCCTGGGATTATTTGTAAGTTCCATCTTTTTTATTAATGACAATTATTTCTATTCATCCCAATTTTGTTGATTTATCAATTATGAGTTGTGAGTAGTTTAATTAGGGATTTGGGATTAATGAAGGGGTTAATCATGATGTATGGCTAGATTCTTGATGGATTAATTGCATGAATGCTGTTTAATTTGTGTATGAATGATTTAATTGATATCTCTTGTAACCTAGAATGGCCACTAGGATTATAATTGCATGTTGAATAAATTAAGAGAGATCTAGTTTATTTTAAGACACTTTCACACACTTAATCGTTCGCTAAGAGATTAGTGACGATTAAGGGGCCGTACACTCGCTCATTTTGGCAATAATTTTAGATGCTTGTCGCATGAGAGATCAGTCTGGTTCCCTAAATTATTGTACTCTACGCCGCGAGAGCGGTTAGAACTTAGTATTGATTAGCGTTGCTCAATTAAATAATTTTCATGTGATTAAGCCTGATTTGCCATAAATCTGAGTACCCCGGAATCAATCTTTGTTCCCTTCGTCATTAATTAGAGAGAACCCATTTATTTTTATTCGTTTTAATCGCTTTTTATTTTCCAAACCAATCAATCTTGCCCAATTACTTTTTATTTTATTTTCTTTTTAATCACTGAATTTAGTTAATTCTTATTTTCCTTTTGTCCGTCCCTGTGGAGACGATACTCGTACTTTCACCACTTTACCACTATCATTTTTAGTGTGAGAAAACTTACATCAGTGTTTGGCGCCGTTGCCGGGGACGGTGTCGGATTTAAGGGTACGGTTAATTAATTCTAGCGAGTTTTTTTTAGTTAGTTTTTTTTTTGTTTTTTTGTTTTTCGTAAGATTTTTTCTGTGCTAACCTTTCAAGTATTTTTCTAAGAGGCATGAGATGAACCCATTCAGCTCAATTCCTGGATGAACGTCATTCCCTCAAACCTTCACGGAATATTCACCATATACGCCCTACCCTCCTTACATTCCCCATCACTATTACACTCATCATCAATATAACTCTCCCATAGAACAAAATTTCCAGTCTTCTTATTCTTACCCTCCTCCAAATACGCAACATTCCTAATCTCATTCCCCTCATCATTATGCTTATTCACAATATCCTAGGGAAAAACCAGGCTCCATTCTTGAATATCTTGTTCAAAGTAAAAGTCCTGAGAATTGTCTGATTACTTTCTTAAGAATAGCGTTTGTTTCTTCCGTGGAGGAGGTCACCATTTATGTCTTTGTCCCATTCCTCCACATGACCATCCTTACCAGGCAACTGCATACCCCACTTCGTCCTCCCCACAATTTACAAACACAAATGTTTCGGCCACCCCTACATACTTCCCGAGTAAGAAATGCATGGTGAAGTATTAGATTCGGGTTCTGTGATTTGATTGGTAATGTACTTGAGCCGAACTCTAAGAAATGCATGGTGAAGTATTAGATTAGGGTTCTATGATTTGTATGGTGATGTATTTGAGCCAAGCTCTAAGAATACAAGATGGTGTACCAGGATTGAACTTTATGATTGTCGTGAATAGTAGTCACGGAGAATAGGGATGGTTGTTTCAAAATGAACATGGTCCCACGGGCCGACTACTTGACTTTATATAAAGTAAGTATACTTTCGAACGGGGTAACATATATAGGGTTACAACCTAGATTATACTATCACCCTATTTGAGGGTCTTGTATTTGAAATACTTGTTGTATATCAATTAGATGCCATCTACACCAGTACTTTATAGTTTCGGAAAAGTATTGATCCCTTCGGGGGCATCCCACCACCATTTCAGGTTGAATCTAGGGCTTGCTTCTTGTACCCATTGCTCGGGTGATCACTTGGAGAGAAGACTTGGTTTGTACTTCCTCCATTTCGTTTTTCTAAACTATAATAAACATGCTGATGGACATCATTTTTCTTTGGAGCTTGCATGCTCATGCTTGCCCCGTGTGGCATTTTGTTTTTAATTATACTTTTTGCTGCGTATTGAATTGCTTATTATATTTGTTTATGGATGACTTATGTATGAAAGATATTCATGATGCCTTGTATAATTTGGATAAGCTTGACTATGATTGACTTATCTAGATTGTACGACGGTTGTTAGCGTGTCCGGTGAGGTCCGAGACGTGACACGAATACTTGAGCACATTGGGGATTTGAAATTAGCTTTTGAATTTTTCGATGCACATTTTGTAAATTATGTATACTCATTAAGTATTGGCGTTATGCTCATTTTAAAATGTCATATCAATGCCGATGAAACTCACGCGACTAGATTGAAGCTTGCTCACATAATCTCAATGCTCAATAGTAGAAAACATGATACTAAATGAATATGTTTTGATGCTCAAATGAGTTTTTGAAAGTTTTATATTGAATTGCAGAGTTCCAATTTTTAATACATGCACATAGTCTCGATACTCAATAGTCAAGAGCACGATACTCACTGAACATGTTTGACTGAAGTTTTGACGTTTTGTATACTTTATTTGAGAATTTTAATACTCAATACACATAATCTTGATGCTCAATAGTATAAAATAATATCCTAAGTGAAAATGTTTTTATGCTCAAATGAGGTTTTTAAATTATATATACTCAATTACAGAGTTCGAGTGCTCAATAGAGAGAATTTGATGCTCAATGAAAATGTCTTGATGCAAATCTTGCAAAGCTTATAATTTTCACATCAATGCATATTTCAAAGTTACTACATTAGATTCACATATTAAAATTCATAGGAGTTGATTATAGATATAATTCAATACTCCCTCCGTTCCTAATAACTTTGTCAAGTTTGACCGGCACGTGGATTAATAAAGTAAAAAATGTGTGATTGGGCTTGTGTAGAGGAGAGAGAATTAATTGGAACCACAAAAATCTTACTTTAAAGGAAAAAATGACAAAAAAGGAAAGTTGGCAAAGTTATAAGGGACGAAGGGAGTATTTTTTTTATACAAGAAGAAATAAGAAAAGGAAAGTGAATGGAAGATATGAAGCAGAGATCACGATGCTTAATATTAGACTTCTAATAATCCACAAAATATGTCAGATGCTCATTAAAAGTTCATTAATGCTCATTTAGCAGAAACCGTGAATTTCACTTAAATTACCAAAATGTCACCGACCGTACGGTGCTCACTGTACAACCGATTGTACGGTATACGGACTCCTGTTTAGCCTGCTCCTCGAATTCCCATCACTGATGCAAATTATATCGTATAGTCAGATGTACCATGCTCACGGTACATCCGTGCTTTTTTGTTGTAGCTACGCTTTGCTCATCACCATTACATAAATGGACGACTTGCTGCTCGCACTCAGGTTCGCCGTTCGCCGTTCGCCGCCCGCACCCATGCTAGCCGCTCGCACCTAGACGGCTGCTTTCTGCTCGCACCCTAGATAGACGGCTCGCCGCTTGATGTACGACTCGTTGTTCGCACCCAGATGGCCAGGGGCTTGTCTTGCACCAGACTCCTGCTCACTGCTCGTGCTCTCCTCCTACCTGATGAAACTCAAGCGACCACCGATGGTCCACTTGGAGTTCTTCACGACCAGATTGAATCCTGTTCACATAGTCTCTGTACTCAAAAGTAGAGAACATGATGCTCAATGAAGATGCTTTAATGCTCAACGCATAGTTCTGATGTTCCATGAATATGTTTGATCACATAGTCTCAATGTTCAATAGTAGAGAACACAATAGACAATACTCCCTCCGTCCCCTTTTAAATGGGACGGGAGATGGTGGCACGGGTTTTAAGAAAAGTGAGTTTGTGGGGTTGATATTAATTGATAAAGTAAGAATAAAGTAAGAATGATTTTGAGCCACAAAAAGTTTACCAAATAATGTATGAGACAATTAAATAGGAACATCCTAATATGGTAAAACGGGACATTTAAAAGGGGACGGGGGAGTAAAATGTTTCCACATGTATAAATGTGTTTCTACACACTTTTTTTTTACACATGTGTGCGATAGACCACAATGTTTCCACCCTAGCATTTATAAAGGGAACTCCATTTATAAATGTGAAAACCATAAAGTCGTGGTTGATGAGGAAATATCTTCACCTCACGTGTATTATCTATTTATCTCTTCCTACACTTGCTTCATGATTGTCAGCAACTCATAAGCATGACTCTTCTTTCAAGACTGCATTTTGCAAGTTGTATGCGGATCTAACAAGCTTCTGCCTTCTGCATATTATACGGAGTATCAATTAATTTGTTCAATATAGACTACTCCATATTTTTTTGTTTTCACATCGGTTTATGCGGTTAGAGCTTCTTTTCAATGATTGCCATGGCTAAGCACCTGCAATTTTGCCCTTACTCTCCCCCTTCTCCTGCATTCTCACACCACCGCGGAACGTTTTCTCATTCAATTAACCTCACCATTTCGCCGCCTGTATTTCGTTACCCTAACAGGGTCTCTGGAATTTATGATGAAATTCATCCAAAAAATCATTTTGAGCTAATGTCTTCCAATGGTTGCTCCCTCAATGCCGTGTCTTGGCAGGACGGTAAGCTTGGTGCCCTTGCACTATATACTGTACTTGTTTTATGTTATTCTTCATTCCAGAGTAATTAAATTGTGGGTCTACTTTTATATTGCTTTGTATGATCTAAACTTTATGGGAATTCCAATGAGCTATGCTTTACCAACTTAAATATTCATTTGTCAACCTTGACTTGCATGAGAACAGCATTGAGCTAGTACTGCAAATCTGCAATGGGACAGTTGATTGCGATTGGATACTTATTGTTTGTCAATCTTAATGAAATTACATAGGGTCAGTTTATATTTGGAAGGTTTTGGGAGGTAAGGCTTTGGAGGGCTTCTTAGTGTATATCTTGAATTCTTCATAAATACTCCCTCCTTATCATATTATTTGTCCCATTTTTTTTTTTCAAGTAGTTTAAGATAATTACGGTAGCAGTATTTGGCATTACTGCAGCAGCTTTTACGGTACATTTCTTTCTAAAAAGGGAAATGAGACAATTAATTTGATACATCCCAAAAAGGAATCTCGGAAAGTTATTTTGATGCGGAGGTAGTAGAATGTTGAAGAGAGTAAAAATGTTAGAGTGAATTGTTCTAGGATTATAACCTATGATTGTTTTCCTTCAGCTATTATAAAATCTCAATTACATATCAAGAGAGAGACTTTAGTCCTCCAAAACCCTCCCATAAGATAACTCCATCCAAACAGCACTTTAAGTGACTATTGGACTATGGGGGTCCCTGATGTTAGTGTGTGTTTGGGAAAGGCCCGGCTGGAATGTTGCCAGAAGAGATTCCATTATTGGATTTGACAAAAGCACAGTCAATGCTTAGCATAACTGTTGTGGGAGCTTCTGGGGACCTTGCCAAGAAGAAAATATTTCCAGCTTTGTTTGCACTCTTCTATGAAGATTATCTACCTGAGGTCAAATCCCTAGTTTTATGGAGTTTTACTAGTCCACATATAAAGTATTGTGGAGGCTCTGACGACTCATTATACACCTTTTACCCTTGGCAGAATTTCGTTGTCTTTGGTTATGCTCGGACTAAAATGAACGATGAGGAACTACGAGACATGATCAGTACAACTTTAAATTGCAGAGTTGATAAGGGGTCTGCTGTCTTTCACATTGTTATTGACATTGAACGTGCCACCCATTTACAATTTAAGGAATTTTCTTAATTTGGTCTGTGTGATGTGAGTGTGCAGGGAGAATTGTGATGTCAAGATGGAACTGTTTCTGAAAAGATGCTTTTATCTCTCCGGTCAATACAGTTCTGAGGAACATTTTGCAGAGCTGGACAGAAAACTAAAACAAAAGGAGGTGTAGTGCTAAAACCTTACTAGCTCTTACTTTTCCCTTAATCAAATGCCAAAAAAAGTTTGGGTTAAGAAGCTTGGGTTAAAGTGCTCTAATTCATCTAAATGGTTTGGGTAAAGAAGCAAATCATCTATATTGTGAATTTATCTAAGAAACCGCAAAAAGAGCATACATTAGAGACTTCTTTTCAACCACAAAACAAAAGGATGATGAATAAAAACAATCTTTATGCATCTTCAGTGTCATCTAATGATCATTCAAAAATCATCAGTTCCTTCTGTTACAGAAAAACCATTATAAGTAGAAAGGAGAAATGTTCTTCTCTTGGAGATACTTTCTGTCAAAACTTCGTCAGTTTCTTACATTCTTACTCAACAGTAGTTCTGTGGTAAAAGGAGTTCTAACTTCTATCCCATTAGATACTTTCCTATGGCTGAAACTTGAGCTGTTAGTGACATGATTCAGAATAAGAAACTGCTTTGCATTATCTTTTCTATGAACAAGGGCATGTAAAATAAAGTACTAAAATGCAGAATAAGAAACCTTCACACCTTTCTTGTGAAACTACATCAAATATTCTTGGAATTTAATTTTCCATATGTTGATCTAAGAGTAATCAAGAAAGCAACCTCTCTACTCCTAAGGATAGAGGTAAGGTCTGCATACATCTCACCCTTTCCAGACCCCACTTTCGAGTGGGACATACTGGCTATGTTTGGATTGGTTATATAAGAGTTAGTTAACACACATCTTTAAATGTAAAGGAAGATAATTCCTCTGTTTCAATATGGTTGCTTTTCTATGATTTGTTCATTATACAGATTTTCCTGACTATGCAATTTTCTTTATAGGGTGATAGAGTCTCTAATAGATTGTTTTATTTGTCAATACCTCCCAATATTTTCGTGGATGTGGTGAAATATGCAAGTGGCAAAGCATCTTCAACAAGTGGTTGGACAAGGGTCATAGTTGAAAAACCGTTTGGACGTGATTCAGAGTCATCAAGACAGCTAACTGGATGTCTAATGAAGTATTTAGCTGAGGAACAAATATTCAGGTAAGTCTTTTATATGCTCTTTTATAATTTATGTTTTATGTGCAATTTAGTAAAGTTATCTTCTTCTTTTTTGGTTGACTAAGAATTGACCATTACCTGGGAAAGGAGCTAGTGGAGAACCTATCAGTTCTTCGTTTCTCAAATCTTGTTTTCGAGCCTCTCTGGTCCAGAGATTACATTCGCAGTGTGCAGTTTATATTCTCTGAGGATTTTGGTACTGAGGGAAGAGGAGGGTGAGGCACAATCTTCTAATGATCGTAGTTCAAAACTTCAGTTGAATAGTATTGCTTTTGAATTTCCAACCCATTAATTTAGCCTCTCTTTTTTAACAGATACTTTGACAATTATGGGATCATCAGAGACATTATGCAAAACCATTTGCTTCAAATATTAGCATTGTTTGCAATGGAACCACCCATCAGCTTGGATGCTGAAGATGTCCGAAATGAAAAGGTTTCTAATACTTTTACAATACATATCTTGTCCTCGTACATATATTATCTCTCTTCTTATCCATCCCTTATGCAATGGATATAGAGTTCATGAAGTTTACAATCATAGATGGCTTGAATTTCGGAGAAACAAACTATTCTCATAATTTCTCTAAGAATATAGAGAAAAAGAAAGCAGATAGTTGGATGGAAAGAAAAAATATAAGCTCATGAGTCATGTCAATAAATTTATCATAGATACTTTTTCAAATTTTTTTTTTTAATTTTCTATGATATTTTCTAAGAATTATAAATATATGGAAAATAAATAATGGTATTTCATTGCCCCTTGCATATCCTAGTTAAAGCCAAACTAATTTCTCTTTGCATTTTCACATGTTCCAAACATACCCTAGGTGAAAGTCTTAAGATCGATGAGGCCATTGCAGCTTGAAGATGTGGTTATAGGGCAGTATAAAGGGTATAGCAAGGGTATAAAGTCCTATCCAGGATATACAGATGACCGAACTGTGCCCAAAGACAGTATTACCCCAACCTTTGCTGCTTTAGCTTTATTCATTAATAATGCCCGCTGGGACGGGGTTCCTTTCCTTATGAAAGCTGGAAAAGCACTGCACACTAAGCGGTATGTAGAAATTAACTTTACATTTTTTAAAAATCTGGGAAAGTATTCACATGCATTCTTTCTTGTTCTTGTGAAAATGCAGAGCAGAGATCAGGGTTCAATTCAGACACGTTCCTGGAAATTTGTTCAAGAAAAACTTTGGAACTGATTTGGACAAAGCAACAAATGAGTTGGTGCTTCGCTTACAACCAGATGAAGCCATTTACTTGAAAATCAACAACAAGATTCCCGGTCTAGGGATGAGACTTGACCGGAGTGACCTTAATCTTTTATACAAAGCAAAGTAACAATTTTTTTCAATTTTCTTTACCACTTTATTTGGGGAAAAACTATTTGCAACATCGTAATAACCAAATATTCAATATTTATTGAAAAATCGCCTTGCCATTGCATTATTAAGCACATCTTCATGAGTTATCATGTAGCTTTTTCTTGTACAATATGACTTTGGGAGTAAAGAATTAGGTAAGAAATAAATGTGGGAGAAAATCAAACTTTTTGTTGTTTGCATGGAGAAAAAAAGGTGGAGAAAATTCCATGTGAGACCCGCCTTAAAATCTGTCTAAAAACAGAGAGAAAAGTTGGGAAGCGAAGAAAATCTGGAACCATTACCATTTTAATCTGAGACTGAGTGTTTTTCTCTACATAACAATATCTACCAAAAGTATGGGACGAATAAGTCCACAACAAATATCAACTATTTTTCTTCTTTTAATGTTTCTTTTTTAATTGTTTCAATCTACACACTGTAATCCTAGTCATTTTCCCCTCTCATACTTATTTTTTTGACTACTGAATTCTTTACCATTTATCTATTTGCCTAACCAAAGCAATATCATGATAGACTTCATTACTGAACTGTCATGTTTTTTAAAGGTATCGAAGTGAAATACCAGATGCATACGAGAGGCTGCTGTTGGACGCGATAGAGGGAGAGCGCAGGCTGTTCATAAGAAGTGATGAGCTGGATGCTGCTTGGGCATTGTTTACACCTTTGTTGAAAGAAATGGAAGAGAAGAAGATTGGACCTGAGATGTACCCATATGGCAGCAGGGGTCCTGTTGGGGCCTACTATCTTGCTGCAAAGCATAATGTTCGTTGGGGAGATCTGTCTGGTGATGAAGAAGATTGACTATATTTGTACATAGTATATTATAATCTTCAATAATCTTCTTTACATCATCCTCAATGTCCCCATGATAATAATTGATTGTGTATAAGTTGTGTTTCTGGGTGGGATAGAATCAACAAACTGTTCTTGCTTCAGAATTTGTCATTGGCCTTTCTTTATGAATATTACTAAATTAAATTCAAAAGATAAAAATATGACTTATTTTAAAATTTTCCTAGAATGTGACTCCAGAAAACACTACTAGTCATATTTTTGTTTGGAGTAATTCGGTTTGTAATATACATGTCATTTTTTCTTTGCCCTTTCTATACGATGTTATAACATAGAAGATTATCCGTTTTTCTGTTGGAAAAAAATTAGTGATTACCTGTATTATAGGGCTGGACTGAACCGGGCCGGTTCGGGCCTCGGGCCTGGGCCCGGCCGGGCCTCGGTTCAGAATATTGAGGCCCGAGCCCGAACCGGGGGTGGCCGGTTCCGGGCCGGTTCCGGGCCGGTTCCGGGCCAGACCGGGCCGGTTCCGGGCCGGGCCACCCGCCCTATTTTTTTTTTCTTTTTTTTGGCTTCTTTATTTAATCCCCTACCCCTCTTTCTCAACCCCAAACCACCTCAAATGGACCAAAATACCTAATCTAACCCAAAACATAAAAAATTTTCAAAAAAAAAATAAAAAAAAAATTATTTCCGGCCCGGACCGGGCCCGAACCGGCCGGGCCGGTTCACCATATGGGAGGCCCGGGCCCGGAACCGGGAACCACCGGGCCGGTTCGACCCGAACCGCCAGTGGACCGGGCCACCGGGCCGGGCCGGTTGCTACAGTGGCCGGGCCGGGCCGGTTCCGGGCCGGGCCGCCCGGCCCGAGTCCAGGCCTACTGTATTAGTTGAAAATGAGCATTTGTTGTTAAATTTAAGGAAATGAATGATAGAAGTAAGAGATATTATTGAGAGCATAAAACTTCATGTAGAGAAGAATGCTTCGTAAGTACTTGTTTCCATGCATGCATGTTACATATATAGTGCAATGAGTAAATGTAATAATACAAAGAAAATAAGATATGGGCCATGAGAACTATGCACCCACGTACAAATGCTTAACAGTAAGGGAACATCACACACTATGGATATAAATTATGGGACCAATACTCTCAATACTCCCCCTCAAGGTGGCGTGTGAAGATTACGAATACTCAACTTGCTTCTAAGAAACTGGAAACGATCAGTGCCAAGAGCTTTAGTAAAAATATCAGCAATTTGGTGTGTTGTGGAGATGCAACATGGTTGGATTTCTCTGCTTGCCACACGTTCACGAACAAAATAACAGTCCATTTCAACATGCTTGGTGCGTTCATGAAAAACAGGGTTGAGTGCAATATGTCGTGTTGCTTGATTGTCACAAAAAAGAGATGTGGGGCCAGACTGAGGAACTGTGAGATCTTGAAGTAACCATCGTAACCATAAAATTTCACTAACTGTGACAGCCATGGCACGGTATTCTGCTTCTGCGGAAGAACGAGAAACAACGGATTGTTTCTTCGTTCTCCAAGAGACTGGTGAGTTGCCAAGAGTGATAAATTATCCATTGCTAGAGCGGCGTGTGTAAGAGCATCCTGCCCAGTCCGCATCACAATAGCCCTTTAAAGAGAGACCGGTGTCTGCCGATAAGAAAATATCCTGCCCCGGGGTCTGTTTCAAATAGCGTAGAACACGCACAGCGGCGTCAAAATGAGACTGGCGCGGCTTGCTGAGGAATTGGCTAAGTTGACTGACAGAAAACACGATGTCAGGACGAGTAACTGTGAGGTACAATAAACGCCCCACCAATCGACGGTATGTGGAAGCGTCAACTGGTGGGCTATCATCATGAGGTCGAAGTTTCAAATTTTGTTCCATGGGGAACGAACTAGGACGACTTCCAAGGAGGCCGCTCTCTTCTAGTATGTCAAGCGTATATTTGCGTTGACTTAGTACAAAACCCTCGGGAGAACGAGCGACCTCGATTCCGAGAAAATATTTTAGTGTACCCAAATCTTTGATGCTAATAAACTGGTCATTCAAGTATCCTTTAATTTTGTTGATATGAGACACATCATTTCCGGCTAGGATGACATCATCTACGTAGATTAGGGCAAAAGTGAGGGTCCGTCCTTGTTGAAATATGAACAAGGAGTGGTCCGCCCGTGATTGGTGAAATCCGATTTTGAGAAGTGATTGAGTAAACTTGTGATACAAATTACGAGATGCTTGACGTAAACCATAGAGAGATTTTTGCAACTTGCAAACACGGGTGTCACCAATTTTGGTAAATCCTTGGGGAATGCGCATATAAACATCCTTGGAGAGATCTCCGTGTAGAAATGCGTTGTTGACGTCTAATTGATGCACCTCCCAATTGCGTTTAGCCGCAACGGCTAACAAACATCTTACTGTGACAAGTTTAGCAACTGGAGCAAAGGTCTCGTGAAAATCGATTCCTTCGACTTGTGTGAATCCTTTTGCAACCAATCTAGCTTTGTATCGTTCCACATCGCCATTAGGTTTATATTTGATTTTATAGACCCATTTAGAATCTACTGCTTTCTTTCCTGGCGGCTATTGGACCAACTTCCCCGTGCCGTTTTCTTCTAAGGCACTGATCTCCCTTCGCATGGCCTCCTGCCACATGGGATCTAATATGGCCTGCGAAAAATGTTTGGGCTCATCACGAGAAGTGATGGCCGTAAGAAAAGCTTTGTGCTTAGTAGAAAACCTTTCATAACTAATAAAGTTAGAAATTGGATGTACGGTCGGGTCGGCCTGATTGTTGACTGCGTGTGAATGATCCAGAGAGGGCAGTAGGTTAACATCAAATTCGTCTAGGTGCTTGGGTATCTTCCGAATTCTGTTACATTTTCTTATCTCACCCGCGTCTAGAATGGGTGTAGCTGGACTAGTCAGATCAGTTGAATCAAGTTTGGATTGTTGACTTGAATTTTGTCCCCTTTCTGATCCATTTAAAATATCACTCATATTTTCTGGTGAATGGAGCAGTGTATGTGGCCACACATCTGTCCCGCGTGAGTCTAAGTCTGTCCGTGAGAGAGAGTCCAAATATTGCTCAGCAGGTAAGAGTTGACGGACGATTGGCCTCACACCTGCATCTGGACCGTCCTTGCTCCTGCTACAGTCTGTCCGTGAGATGTGTTGTTGCCTGGTGGGTGAGAGGTGACGCATGGTTGGTACTGTACCCGAGCTGCCCTCGCCCATGCTGCTGCGCTTGCAAGCTGGAGTGCAGCTGTCCTGTGGCCGATCGGCAGGTTGGTGACCGAAGGTGACATCCAGGCCCTCGGTAGGCTCTATGCTTGCTGAAGATGAATTCCAAGACTTTTGTGTGGTTCTGGTATGGTGCTCATCAGATGATGGCATTTTGGTGGGAGCCACGACTTGTTGGTACATCCGGTCAATAATCATCCCAAAATCAAGTCCTTCCTGATCAACCTTCTTGAATGGAAATTCACCCTCAATAAACGTGACATCTCGAGAAGTGTATATGTTCTGTTTTTGCAAATCAAATACTCTGTAAGCTTTCTGACCATGAGGGTATCCAAGGAATATGCAAGGGCTCCCCCTTTCACTAAATTTATCTTTGCGTTTATTGTTTTGGGCATACACCAAACACCCAAAAACGCGTAAATGATCATAGTTAGGTTCCTTCCCAAACAACATTTCATAAGGGCTTTTGTTTAAGATAAAGGGTGATGGTAGCCGATTAATGATGTAAACGGCGGTGAAGATGCACTCACTCCAAAAATCAATAGGCAATCCCGACTGAAAACGAAGGGCCCGGGCAACTTCTAAGATATGTCTGTGTTTTCGTTCCACAACCCCATTTTGTTGTGGAGTATCCGTGCATGATGTTTCCAAAATAATTCCGCATTGCTCATAATATTTAAATAAAATATTGGTCTGAAATTCTACTCCATTATCAAACCGTATGTGCTTAACTCGCTGTCTAAATTGATTCTCTACCATATTGCAAAATTGAATCAAATTTTGACAAACCTCAGATTTATTTTTCATAAGGTATACCCAAACACCTCTAGTGTAGTCATCGACAATAGTAAAAAAATATCGTGCTCCTGAAGTAGAATCACATCTATATCCTCCCCATATATCACAATTTATTAATTCAAAGCAACGAGAGGTCTTACTAGTACTTTCAGGAAAAGGCAGCCGTGTTTGTTTAGCTCTCAGACATGGATCACAAAAAGTACTGTTCCGTCGAAAATCTTTGAGAGATGTGATGTATTGTAGTTTTCCATCTGAAGCATGTCCTAAACGTTGGTGCCATAAATCTGAACGCGTTCCAACGGACATTGCCACCATTTCACCTCTTGATGACTCTAAATAATAGAGACCATTGTGGAGCTTTCCCACACCAATGAACTTTCCAGTAGGCGTGTCCCGCAAAATGCATAAGCTGGAGGAAAAAATGAATGTACAAGTAAGATCGCTAGTGAGGCGACTGACTGAGAGCAGGTTGCATTGAAATTGTGGAACATATAACACACGTTGCAGACAGATTCCATTAGGTAGGCATAGACTGCCAATCGCAGAAACTGGAACGAGTTCGCCATTTGGAATCTTGATCGACGGTTCAAAAGGTTGAACCGAAATTTTGAACAAATTCTTATTATCACAGGTGATATGTTCACTTGCCCCGGAATCAATTATCCAAGTGCAAGTGTGTGATAATATTTCTTTCATGCTGGCGTGATTACTCTCCACTCAAGGAGAACAGAAGATAAAGATTTGGGATTTCTATGATTTGCTAAGATTTTGGCTTCCAGATTTCGGCTCTGATACCATTTTAAATTTAAGGAAATGAATGATATAAGTAAGAGATATTATTGAGAGCATAAAACTTCATGTAGAGAAGAATGCTTCGTAAGTACTTCTTTCCATGCATGCATCATCATGCATGTTACATATATAGTGCAATGAGTAAATGTAATAATACAAAGAAAATAAGATATGGGCCATGAGAACTATGCACCCACGTACAAATGCTTAACAGTAAGGGAACATCACACACTATGGAAATATATTATGGGACCCATACTCTCAATATTTGTGAACGACTTAACCAGTTAATGTATTTGTGGTGTACGTCATCACCTGGGCACTTCAGAAGTTCGGATGCATTTGTAGTATCTTTTCATTACTTGTTGATCCAAGTACCAAGTGTATATCTTAGTTTTGCATATAATGTAGTTTCCAAATTGTTTAGTGCTATAAAAAACTAATTGTAATGATAAATCGTTCAAAATTATATCATGATTTACTAATGTTCTTTAAATCCATGCGGAAAAAGAACGTGATTACTTTTTTTCGAATGGTATGGATAAGTATGATAAACCACTATCATTTCAACACGAGATGGTATGGACGGCTACTAGCCTACTAACAAATGACCTGAAAACATGTGCCGGTTTCAAACTATCAGTTTATAAATGACGTATAATCAACTATAATGACCTCACCGAAAAGTTATATGCACATTTTTTAATGTCTAAAATCTAAATCCCAATCTTCATTCTTTTAGCAAACATTTTTTGTTTCCGTGGTGCTGTATCATGAACAAAATCATCATCATCATCATTACTCCAGTGCCGCTAAGGATCCCACCTACGATGGGGTAAGGGAGGTCGGATGTACACAGTCTTACCCCTGTAGTAAATCACAAAGAGACTGTTTCTGAATGACCCATAGTGAAAATCGCGTCGAAAATTGCATAGACTAACTATTACTCCGTACTTCATAACAAAGAAGTGCATACAGTGTAGTGAACCATTTTGCTTTATTCCATCATATTCCCAAGCCAAAAAAAAATAGTGAGTCTGGCTCCATTGAAAATGATGGAAATGTATCGAACAAAATAAACACATAAAAAAATACGAGGTGACAAAGGATATATCTCATGTGTAGGGAACAAAAACAGAATAAGCAACATCATTATTAATTATCGATTAAGTCATTTTGCTAGTTAAGTGATACACAGTGAGATTGTGAGAATAGCATCGACCCAATACTGAGATGTGTATAGATGTAATATCAAAGTGCGTATCAACCAAATGGTGATTCTTACATTCACTAACATCGTTTTGTGGAGGTGTGTGAATGAAGAGGACTGGTGGAGAATTTCTCGAGTAGCCATTAATTGAGTAAATGTGTTTGAAAAGAATTCTTGAGCATTATCATTGCATAAAATTTTGATAGATCGAATGAGGAAACTATGTCTAAATTCCGGCACAAAAGAATTGGAATTTGTGAAAAAATTCAAATTGGTATTGACTTTGCGTGGGTGATAGAGTATTTAATTCTAGAGAGAAAGTGATCAATTAATATTTCTCAACCCCCTATAACTACCCCCTTGGGGGCTATTTATAGGAGTAAATGTGGATTTGGGCTCCTAGCCTTGGGCTTAGGAGGCCCATTACAATAATCATGTCTTCTTTGGGCGAAATAAGACCACTAATGAACCGAGTACAATACTTAGTAAAAAGATAGGAAAATACATTCTGCCCGGATGTTTCCTGGCCGATGCGGTGCACTTCTGGCCGACGCGGTCCCTGGTTGATGCGGTCCATGGCCGATGCGGGACCCGTTTGGCCTCCAGACAGTGTTCTGGATAATTTCGACTATGACCGTTACGGGACCCACTAGGCCGAAGGGCGCCACATGGATGTCCATCTGGTATCTTTGACCTTCTGAGTATGTGGGCCATGGGGTCTAAGCCCATATACTCTATCAGTGGGTTTGACTGACGGGGTTGTTTTTCAACAAGACATGACTCAATCTATGGAGGGAAGATGATATAAATCTGGAACCATTCTTTGGAGCTATGAGAGGTTTGGATGACCTAAGGGATTATGTAGAGTAATCGCTTACTCCGCTGACACACAAGCAACTGAATCAGGAAGATGAAGATAATAGAGGCCAAGAGATTCATGCTCAATGCCAATCACTTTCCCTGACAATGATCTTACAGAACTACAAAATCAAATGAAAAGATTTTAGAACATTTGATAGAGTGAGTAATCTTGCTAATATATACTACGTGCAAGATTAAATGGACTGTTTTCAACATGCAAGATATTTTTTAAGGGTCAAGATGATTTTGGAAGATCTGACCTACTTTCATAGCTAGTTGATGCCCTTTAGCGAGGGTAGTATGCGGTGAATGTAAAGTTTAGATAAATTTGATAAAAGATGAGAATTACCAAAAACATGATTTGAAGCACCTAAATCAAGAACCCACTGCCTAAAAGTGTTTGAAGCACATGCTCTACGCACACCTTGAAAAATATTTGATGTCTTGAATTTTCGGAGACAGTGATTTATTGGCTAATTTAGTAAAGAAACTAGGCATGTTCATCAAGGACGGAATCTAGGTTTGGAACTTCAGGCAAACTGGTCCAGTAACGACACGTGTGTGACGGAATATTACAAAAATGTCTACATAGGGACAGAGGGTGACCGACTCACCATCTGATGGCCTTTCTTCTAAATTAGCCAATATATCATTGTACAATCGGAGACAGTGATATATTGGCTAATTTAGTAAAGAAACTAGGCATGTTCATCAAGGACGGAATCTAGAGTTTGGAACTTCAGGCAAACTGATCCGGTAACGACACGTGTGTGAGGAAATACTACAAAAATGTCTACATAGTGACTGAGGGTGACTGACTCACCGTCTGATGGCCTTCTAGTATGGGTGGAGACCAAAATGGAGTAGCATGAAAGTATGAAACAGTATATATGAAGAGAAGCGATGCAGTTTTTTGTACCTCGAGCGCAAGTTTCCAAGTTGTAAATTGAGCACGAAGGTAAGTTGATATATCTCAAAGGCACTCTAATGTCGCGACCACTTTCACACCGCAATTTCTTCCGAGAATCTATGTCGGGACAAGTATGACACTAGTATGCCAATTTGACTCTGCCATGTGAAATATACTCCTTCCGTCCCAATTTGTTTTGCAAAGTCAACAATTTTTAGTCAACCAATAATAAAAGTCAACCCTCTGTATGGATAATTAATTCAATTTTTAATAATAAACTTAACGTATTCAAAAACTACATTAAAATCTCTTTGTAAACTTCAAATTAGAATATAATTAAAAATTGACATCCATCCTAATTAAGTGAACAAAACGAGACTTTTTGGGATGGAGGTAGTAACTCTTTTGGTTATTCATGCATTAAAGAATTACAACAATTGTATTTATAACTACAAGTCTACAACTAGGACAAACTACAAAAAGTGGACTAGACCCAATGCAACTAGGGTTAGGGTTTCAACACTATCCTTACATGTCATGTTGTCTACTTGTCTCAGAATACGTTACTGTTCTGCTAATAAAACACACACTATAAATCTCAGATAACTAAACAACACTTGATATCAAGCATTCCATTCTTTGAATGTAAAATTTATTTTGTAATTGCTCTATAATAAGTAGCTCCACCGAATCCACCCCCACTCAACCATGTCCTCATTTTTGGGTTCATTGCAAGCGAAATAAAGATCCCCCTGATAGGGTTCCGTTAAATCAAAATGATCCCATCATACTTGAGCCAATCCTTTCTTGATGAGCATATCATAAACCCTGTCCACTTTGCTTGGATCAACATTAAAGAGACGATGTGCATCACCCTTCTTTGTGATATTTCCACTCAAGACTCCTGTGGAAAGGGTTTCCATGATGTTTAGATAATGTGTAGGCAAAAGTCTGATCTCCCCACATAGTTGTTTCTCCTGCATGTAGTCAGAACAGAATTAGAACCTCCACAATAAATATTATCGCTCCCTTTTTTCCTTGTAGTTTTTCTTCTAGGCCAGGTGCATTCTCTTAGTGTCTGTTTGGATGAAAGTTTTTTTGGAGGGTGGGCTATGGGTGTGGGGAGGTTAATGCATATCTTGATATATAGATTGTTTCTAACAACAAATAAAAGCTGGAATGAAATGTTATACAATCAAATATTGTGTTAAATCTTTCATTTTGAAAGGGGAAAATCGCACTTTTGGCCCCTCAATTAGTCACCATATTGAAATTTCACACCCGTGTTTCTGAGATTGCAAATGTCACCCCTGAATTGACATATGTGTTTTACATGTCATCTCCAGTGAATTTATTAGTAGTCTAGAATTGGAGATGTATTATAAATGGCGGGGATGACATTAACAACACATTTGTCACTTCGGGGGTGACATTTACAATCTCAGAAACACGGGTCTCACATTTCAATGTGGTGACTAATTGAGGGACCAAAAGTGCGATTTTCCCTTTTAAAAAATTAAAAAATATATGTATATAAGAAAATGGACTAAACCCTCCAAAACTTTCCCCTCCTGAAACCCTCCATCCAAAGAGACCCGTAGGTTTTTTTGGATGTAAGGTTTTGGAGGAAGAGCTCTGGAGCCCAATTGTATAATATATCTTCATATGTTCATCTTTGAGAAGTTATATTGAAAGAATAACAGCATGGGTGATCATATAATGTTTCAAGCACCCATTATTCATTCAGATATAGACTAAAGCCCTCTAAAGCATTTTCCTCTAAAACCTTCCAAGCCCTCCATCCAAACAGACCCCTATAGAGTGGGAATTCGTAGAAGTGTTAAAACATTCTTCCATGATGTACCATATCTAAAGAAAAATTTGGCAGTGGAAACTAAAAAAGGTCCATACATGATCAGAGAGTAGATCAGCTCCAATAAATCCACTGACATCCCACATATCTGCAGCATTTCCAACATGATGCTGCTCTTTTGGGGTAGAGGAAAATTCCTTTGCACTTGAATCTAATACAACAGGCCCTCTAACACCTCTGGGGCTGCTTACATGTTCCTCCTTGATATTATTAGCTCTTTGAACATGTTTTCCATTTGGGGCAGTCAGTAAATTCTCCTTCACTCTACGGGTATTTTCCTCCACTTCCCTTTTTCTCTTCTGCTCAACATACCTTTCAGCCTCCGCAGAAGTTCGGCAGCCAGCAGCTCGTGCTGCCTGCGAAGTGATATATAGTTTTGAGTCTATTTTCAGCAAATTTATTGACAGGGGAACACAGCATTAGGTCATACATGAAAACTTTTGTAAGATAGTTAAACCATTTGCTATGGATAAAAACGAGGCTTTCCAAAGAGAACTGGTTTATGATTCTAACTATTTGCCAAGGATAAGACCAGTACAATGTACAAATTGTTTTCCTTAATAAGCAGGACTTTTCAAATCTTAGAAATAAAATTTGGTAATATAGAGCGGGATGAGAGAATGGCTTTGGAAAGAGCTATGTGGAGAACGCGTATTCGTGTGGACGATTGATCTCTTTTCTCTCTTTCCTCTCTCTTTTTCTTTTATATTTCATCTTCTTTATCTTTCTATGTTCTTATGTTACTTTTATCTTTTATCTTTCTTATGCTCTTTTATCTTTATATTTTTTATCTTCTTGTTCTGATGTTATTTTTATCTTATATTTATTTCTATCTTATCCATTTTATCTTACTTTATCTTTTATTCTTCTAACCTTTCTTCCATTTTTGGCTCTGATATCATGGATTGATTCATGTTAGCCGACTCCAAAATCTTTTGGGAATAAGGCTTGGATGTTGTTGTTGTTGTAGAGGGCGGGAAATTGAGTTATAAACACGTACAAATTACATACAGCACACTACCTGAAGATCTTGTATTCTTCTCAAAATACGATGCTCTTCAATAACACTGCTTAGTAACACCCCATGTTCTTCTTTTGTATGAAATCTCATAAACACCCTGTACCTACGACATATTTCTTTCTCCTCTGGGGTTAGGTCCTTTTCAAAAGGATCAGGATAAAGTAAATTTCTTTCCAATATAAAGTCCTTCCTGCGTTTCCTTTCATCAAGCCTACCCATGAAAGAGAAATCAGTACAATTAATGAAGTTAGAATGTTGTGTTTAAACAGAAGCAAAAACCAATAAATTATGCTAGCTAAACATTAGGATCCAAAAATATGTTTTGAGAGAGATTTCACTTCATTTGGAGCTGAGATTCCATACCAACTCACCTATACATGAGCCGTTAATTCAAATCATATTATGAGTCCCAGTTTCTCTGCTGTCGGGGGAGGAAACTTAAGATAATAGACTTTTCCAAGTTCAATGTGATACATAAGTAAGTTATACGAAGTAGTTATTATCACATACATCAAATCTAATGTAGAAACCAGTCAAACCACATCGCCCATATAGCAAGTGAATATGTACATCAGATGTTTGGAATAAGGAAACAGCTTCAAATAATAATAAAAAACTGAAAATTTTTATAGTGTTCCATATACAGCCAGACAGCAACATACATGCTAGGAAAGAGAGCCAAAATTAAAAAAATGTACCCAGCATGAATTATCTATAACATTCAGAGTATGTGTGCCTGTGCTCATGAAAATCCAGAGTCCTTGATAAATACCATACGGAGGTTGCAACAAGATAGTTGGACAGAAGTGATGTTTACTTTGACATACACAAGAATGAGGGAGATAGTTGAAGGTGGCTTACCTCTTCAAGTATATATGCAGCACCCGAAGTTTTAGTTTACGTTCAGCATCTGTATCTGTATCCTTAAACTCCATATCGGCCAGTAACTGCTCAGCATCATTATCATATTCAATTTCAAACTCCTGTCTTTTGAAATTATAACCACTCAGTTCTGTCACAGATGGCCCTTCGTCTACTGAAGTCCTGGGCTTCTTTTCTCCACGACTCCTATCTGCATGGGTATCTGGTAGTACAACTAATGATTTAACACATACTGGAAATTTCCTCCACAATCTACATAATATGAGAAACAAATCTTTTTCCATCATTTGCAATGGAGCCAATGTTAGATATACATTCTACAATAGACTATTGCACTTAATTGTAATAAACTGAGTCTGTTAGAGTCGGTTAAGATTAGTGGTATGACCTAACCGATTCTATATATACCTTGTAATGCTGCTCTGATACCATAATAGAAACAGTACAGAGAGGAAATAGAGAGAAGAAGCAGATTATTATTACTTGACTAATCTGAGCAGCATTACAAGGTATATATAGAATCGGTTAGGTAATACCACTAACAGACTCTTAACTGACTCTAAAAACTCAGTTTATTACAATTAAGTGCAATAGTCTATTCTAGAATGTATATCTAACAGCCAAAGATTCACTATTTTTTGTCTTGAGAATATGACGGAATAAGCAAAATGACTCACTAAACTGTGCACCATATACAGAAACAGTATACATTAGATTTCAAATGTAAAGTCCTCAAAGCAGTTCATACCTTCTACTTTAATGTCATCATAGCTATCATTATTATGGGCCACACTGGATACCCTCTTACCAGCTCCAGTCGGTGCATCACAAGGGACCATATCTGCTAGGGAAACGATAATGTCAGCACAGGACAACATGCACAAAACACCTTGGATTGGGTTGGCCTATTTCACTTCAGTGAGCATTGAACTATAACGAGCATGTTTAGTATTAAGTCAAAACTAAATAATACTTTGTTGTTTTGATAAACTTTTTATTGGTATATTTTTTGATAGACTAGTTATTAGTGTCTTAGCTACAATGGGCTCAATCAAACCTTGTTGGTTTACTAATTTGTTTAAAAGAGTTACGACATGGGGGGTGCATGACCTGTTTTAAATAGCTATTTTTCTCTATGATAAATGGGGTTGAGAAAATCATTTTCCATAGCAGTAAAACCATCTGGTGTTTAGAGCATATCAGCATAGATAACTGTATGGCTGTCCGTTTTAGGTGATCTAAGATGTTTTGCCATGATATTTTATGCAGCTACACTTTGCAGAAGTAACTGAAGTGAAGCTCCATTGTTAAGGTAGTCAAAAATAGATCTCAGTGAACCAAAAAATATGTTCTATTTTGTGTTGGTGTTCATCAGCTACTGCATTATCAATCTATATATCTTTTGATGAGTTGGGTACTTAGGTTGTAGATGCAAGAGCTTGGATATTCACAATAGCAGCTCCATATTTGGAAGGTTCAATATTAGGTAGGTGACTTACTTACGTCAACAAGTTGTATAAAACTGGTTCTCAGATGTACGCAATTAGCAAGGTGGAAGGGGATGCTTCCATGTGCCCAGTGGATGTAGACTATTGTGTTGATAACCAGACCGCATAAATCTAGGGTGATTTTTAGTTTTTTTTTTCACTTTTTATGTTTTAACGTTGCTGCAGTAGTTTTGTGCTCAGTGATGTTCTGCACTTATTACAACTGGCTACTCAACACCCACGTACAACTAGTAGCATATCCAGGATATCTTGTTAGGGGGGCGAACATACACTCAATTGTAGCACATATTTCACAAATAGTCGACCACATTGTGAATAATATTTTCTAAAGTTATTTATAAATAATGAACTATTCATCCGGCAAAAAGATTATGATTTCATACTTTACTTTTCCTTTAATCCAAAAATTAGCTCCATGTTTCCTTTAAATAAAATAGTTCATTGTTGATATAATTTCAATTTCTTAGAAATAAATTTTAAGCACACGATCTGTAATATGATGAAAATTATGTAAATAAATAAATGAATTAAATAAAAAATGGATCTAGTATGCAACTAGAATTAATATATATTGAAAATGCACAAGGATATTTAAAAAATCAGTTGAATTAAAACTTAACTTATTTCAAGTTAGTTTAGATCTATCAAAATGGAAAAAGTTAAACAAAACTATCTAAAGTCATTTTAAAAATATAACAAAAATATATTACCACTCCTTCCATTGTTTTTGTCTTGTACAATTGCCGTTTATCTTTAATATATAACCTTTTAACACAAATTGATATATACATTATATATACTATTATATATAAGGGTTGGGTGGGGGTTGAGAGGGAGCAGCTTCCTCCCTTGCCCCCCACCTTAGAATCCACCCCTGTGTACAATAGCCCATGATGCTTTAATTCATTGCATCGTAAAGCTCCAATGTTTTAAGTTTTTAACAGTTAGCATTAGAAATGTGTACTGTCTATATTTATTGAAAGGGCGCCTTAGCACACCTGCTTAGGTGTTGTTGAATGACCGAGAGGTCACAGGTTCAAGTTTTGGGGACGGCCACTTGTCAAAAATTGACAGTGGAAGGCTTTCCCCCCATACACCCTTGTGGTGGGACCCTTCCCCATCCCTTACCTTGCGGGTAAGCCAATGTGCACCATGCTGCCCTTTTTTTACTGTCTATATGTATTAGTTATTACAAGGAAAGGCCTTAGTCACATAATAATAATAGTGGAAATAATCACTCTCTAAATAGTCGTTCTTCGAAATATACATAAAGAAACTTTGAATGCAATCATGCATAATCAACTACTACCTCTGTCCTATTATGTTTGGGACATGAGAATGTCGCACAAATATTAAGGAGAGTTAAACTATGTGGTTATATTCAATTTGTAAAGTGAATGATTTCGAACCACAAAAGTTTTACCAAATATGGTAGGTGAAGGACATAGTAGGACAGACAAAAAGGGAAATATGGGACAAACCAAAAAAGTTGGTGGGACTGAGGGAGTATGACTGCCATATGTCAAAGTAGATAGATGATAGATCCTCGCACCATAAAGGATATGTTACAGTATAGTGCCACACTGCCAGTTACTACTGGGCTTGCTGCAACAGGACTTGTGTTCCTATTGTTCCTTTTTATTAGCATAGGAGACATACAATGGTTTCAAAAGTTATAAAATTGTCGTACCAGAAGCTAAGAAAGATGAGGCACGTCCTATTGAACTTTCTTTCCTTTGATCTTCCATCCTAACCACAAGTCCAAAAGTACCGTCATTAATATAACCATTTTCCTTAAAAGTAGACGCAGTAAAGAACCACACATACTTGACTCTGCCTGAGAATGGAGTTTCTTCTTTGACGGTAACATCTCCAAGAGCAGTATAACCTACATAGATTCAGACCAAAATGACTCAATCTTAAGCCAAAAAAGATGCATAAGTTCTCAATACAAGATCAATATGAAACTCTTACTTTGAATAAGATGTAAAGTAGTTATTCACACTAGTCAATAAAAGATAAATTTTGGAAGCAAAGACTAAACTAAACTCAAAAGCACCTAAAATAAAAGCAAGCAACCTTTTTTAAATTCATCCTGCTCCTTGGCCATGGCTAAAAGTTCTTCTCTATTTTTTCCCCTAACGTGAGACATGTCCTGGGTAAATAAAGCAAAGCGCAAGCAGAACTGTCACTTGAGATTGAAGCATTTAGAGTAGTATTTTGTTGCATGCCAAAAGCACAACATACCGGAAGAGGGAAACATGGGGAGTTCATATATATTGCATTATAGTGGTTAAAACATTGCTGTTTACTTTTTGTCCCAACATGTTCTGCAACATCATTCCAACTTCCTAATCCATGCATTTCGATACCCTACACAAGAAAGGGTAATTAGGGTCTTAAGGGATGGACTAGTTATGGTCCAGGTAAAATGAAAAACGGATTCTTCATTCTCCAGAGATAATTTCATATAAAATTCAGAAGAGAAAAACGCTAACGGAGTTGTTAACAAATAGCAGACACATCTTCTAGGAAATAGAGTTGAGAAATTCTCTATCATTTTAGAGACTACCTCTAGAAGTAGTATCTCCTCATCAGCACTCCAGTCAGGACAGATGAGTGGAAATGACAAGTTATCCTGTTAAAGGGGATCACCTACTACATAAACAAATAGAACTTGTAGAAAACACGGTAATGAAAAGAAGAAAAGGATAGTGTGTCCATGAGAAAATATGGGAATAACACGATCATATGGATGGAAAAAATTGTAGATGATGCAAGATATGAGCATTACTAAGGTCACTAACCATGACCCTGTAAGGATGATTGCTTTTGTGAGGATGTATTTCTGCTCCAACAGAAAAGCATTCGATGCAAAGGTCAAAATCAGAGCATAATGCACATTTAATGCGGATCTTCCCTGAGATGTCTTTGTTGCAGTAATTACAGTGGTATAAAGCCTTTTTTCCATCATTCAACCCTTGACCTTTTAGATGGAATAAATAAATGAATGAGCTGCTTGTAAATGAAAAAAGAAATTTATTAAAAGCTGTTGAGCAAGACTTGACCGCTAATACAATATCTATAGGAGTATAAGTCACATAGTATTTCTATATAGCATGATTGTATTATTGTAGTTAAAACAACTTCCTTCCTGTTTTTCTTTAGCAATGGCCAAAGTAGATGACAAGAAGGTGTCACATCAAAAAATATTTTATAAGTTTATATAACAAACACAAGCATTGCATTTTTACAATTCCTTCTTATTGCAACTGTAATCCCAAATGAAGTCCATTTGGTAATTTGTGGTTATATGAGAGGGCGATCACACCTGCTGTTCCCGTCTCCAAACTCTCTACACTTTGGGCAGTCCGTTTCCTCTTTGAGCGACTGAAAATTACACAGGAAGAAGTATGGATACATATATGTGTGTGTGTGATATTAGACTAAAATCATTACAACTTCACTATGAATAAAATATGAAGGAAAAGAAAATGCAAAGCAAATATATCTGCACGGTAATATTCTTCTCCTAAACTACACCTAACACATTTCCTTGTCTTCATTTTCTCATTAATAGGGGAAACGATGCTATGCTTTTATGATCAGGCCAGTATACCTGCTGAAGGGGCAGATCCAAAGGGGGGGCAAGGGGGGCATTTGCCCGCACTCAACCCCTATATATATATATATATATATATATATATATATATATATATATATATATATATATATATATTAAATATGCACTTAATAATTTGTGTTACTTATTAAATATATGTGTATCAATACTAATGGTGTCCAAAGTAACAACATATGCAATTAGAGGAGTGGGTTTTCGGTCATGCCGCGGTTCACATGTGTCTCACGGAACGAGGGTTCGAATCCCACCCAATACTTTTTTTTAGTGTTTTTATGGCTTTTAGCACATTTGAAATGGCTTTAGATAGTTTTTTTTTACATGTTTGAAAGATCTAAATTCACTTCAAATAAGTAAATTTTAATTTAACATATCATTTGTGACTATTTATAACTACATCTTTGCACATAACATTATACCGAAGTATTTTTTAACATACTTGTGCATTTGCAATATAAATTAATTCTAAATGCATACTAGATCCATCATTTATTTAATTCATTTATTTATTGAGATAGTTTTAAACATATTTCAAATTATGTTATTAAAATTTGTTTCTAAGAAAGAGAAATTATGGATGTTTTTACTTGGACTGTTTTTAGTCCCAGACAAGACTTAAACAGACCAGACGAGTTCAGACCAGACCAAACTTAAACAGACCAAACCAGACCAGAACAACAAGTTTCAGTCCAAGTAAAAACATCCTATATCAGCAATGAAATATTCAATTTAAAAATGTGGAGTTAATTTTAATAGCAGAAAAAAATTATAAAGTGTAATATCATAATGTTTTTGCCGAAAGACTAGTTTGCTATTTATTTATAGTTGACTTTAGAATATTTGATTCATAATGTGATCGAATTATTGTAAAATCTGTGTGATAAGTGTAAGTTCAACCCCTGACCAAAAATCCTAGATATGCCACTGCCCCGCTGCGAGTCCTAGCTGTAAGCAGTATTCACTTATGGGAACGAAGCTATTTCTCAACATTCTCATTCAAAAAGGGACTTCTATGCAAATGTCCTCACGTTTGCATCTAAGATTTGAGGTAATGGAGGCAGAAAGCATTATAGCAGGTTGGTCGTTGATTTCTACTGCAACATTACTTTCGTATGTTTACTATTATATTTGCATGTTGCCCAGCATTTTCCCTCTTAAGTCTTATTCGGCCATCATACATAGTTAAGATATAGTGATATACTCATATTTCAACAACCACAGCTTTATTTTATTCCTTTATACTCTGTATTTTCTTAGCTAATCATCTGAATTTGCATGTTAGGACTACAATCAAATTTCACTAAGAATTATTACCACATAACAAATGGAACAATCTTTAAAAGTATTGGATTTTTAGATTCGGAAAAGCGGACCTCTGACTGGAGTCATCGTCGGCGGGGTGAGACACAGCTCGCGAACGACCCATCGGAGCTCAATTATAGCCCCCGCTGGGAGAAAAGCAGTCCTGATGTTGGAAATTGGGAGTTTTTGTTGGCCGGAGAAGATGAGAATCCCTGGTAGCCCGGGCTACTTTTCGGGTCCGATGACCCGGCTCTTTAAAAGTTTAACGAAGTATCTTCATTCGTAGACTCATGAAATGTTGCGATTTGGGTCAGCTTATTCTAAAAGGCATATACGATATACTATGGATAGTATTTTTTTGAGATATTACCCAAAATGATATTTAAAAAGTTTGGAAATTCCAAAATAGGACTTCCATGTTTTTATTCCCAAAATAGGACTAATTACTGTCATGTTTTGGCAGTACCAGACTTCAAACATGGCAGTATTTTCCAAATTTGGCAGTAATTAGTCCTATTTTGGGAATAAAAACATGGAAGTCCTATTTTGGAATTTCCAAACTTTTTTAGTCCCATTTCGGGAACTTTCCCTTCTTTTTTTTTTACAAAAATGATATTTTTTATCCATTTTTATACCCACTTTTGTGCCCATTTATGTTTGTGAAGTTTTTTTTTTCTGTGAACCCCGGCTCACAGACAATATTTTGCACAAACAAGATATTGTCTATGAACCGGGTTCACAGACAAAATAAACCTCCACAAACATAGTGAGTATAAGGTGGGTATAAGAGTGGGTACATCGAGCATTGTTGTTTTTTTATTACTTTCTCATAGTCGGTATATGATATTACATCCGTCTCATTAATATTGGGACAAAAGCATGACATAGTTATTAAAAAATGAGTATTGTGATTTATACTGAGTTCATAAAGTAAGAATAAAGTAAAAATGATTAAGAATCATGCAAACTTTATCAAAATTTATATGAGACAATCTTAGTGTGATTTCCTAAAAAGAAAAAATGGGACAATTTTAACGGGACGGAGGGAGTACATATTAGAATCTATTCTATTAAATGTCAAAGTTGGGTTGCTAGTATCTCTACTACTAAGCTTAGGTCGGTGGGCAATATGCTATTCGAAGAAGGACTGATTCCAAAAAACTTTAAAATACATGGATTCAAGCCCCAAATTATCAAATGGAATAAGCCAAATTCAGGTTGGAAGTTGAATGTTGATGCAAGTTTCTCACCTGACAAAGCTGCCGGAGGTGCGATCTTACGGGACAGGAAGGGCGACTTCATTATGGCTCTTAGCTTCCCAATCATCGCTCAGTCTTCTCTTGATGCTGAGCTCCGAGCTATATTCTTTGTGGTTCGGTGGATGGTGGAGGTCGGCTTCAGTGGATTCAAGATCGAGACAGATGCGTTGCTAGCTTTGAGATGTTTGGAAAGGAACGAGGAAAGAAGATGGATGGTTGAGCTTCAGGAAACCTTACAGATCCGAATTAGGCAACAGATTACGTTTGGGCATATCAATCGTGAAGCCAATTGGGTCACACACCACTTGGCCCAAGTCCGGACTGATACTCTTATTAGTTATAATAGGCCCGATATGCTTCCTATTTTTGCTAAAAGAGCTTTTTGGATGGATTTTGTTTGTATTCCTTCATTTAGAATGTAATTTCAATTTTGCTCCTTCAGGTTTGGTTTGGTCCCCCTGAAATTTGTATGTTTGGTAATTTTAATAAAATCTGGCAAATGTCCCCCGGCATTTGCCCCACTGATTTTGGTGGTTGACCTTCCAGGGTAAAAAAAATGTCAAAGTGTCAAACTAGATTGGGATTTTACCTCTATAACCTCCTCTTGGAGAGCGTCAGAGTGATGTCATTGAATCACAAGTTATTTGACTTGCAGTATATATTACTTTTTTACTATTTCCGGTAGATATAATAAGTTAAGATGTTTGGTAAAATTAAGTTCTTTTTAGAGTACGTAAGTGGTCAATAAAGATATATTCACTCTGTAATTGGTATTTTTATTTTTATTTTTTGGGAAAAGTATGAAAAAGTACATGTGGTGGGCTCGTTTTCATATAGGATCATGTGTTTCAATTCTTAACAAAGTAGGTCACGTTTTTATTACCGTTATCAAAGAAGGAGGCTGGCGTCTAATGCCGTTACAAATCAACGGAAGAAGACGATGAATAGTTAATAATGTAACTAAGACTTAATTAGGATTCCATATTTATTTAGTTTCCTAATGTACTCTGAACTCTTATTATTATATATATGACATCTAGGCTACCATATTGGTATGCCTTTCCATTATTCTCACAATCTCACATGGTATCAAGAGCTCTAGGGTTTTAGACAGATCATATTTTTTACGATGACCTCTTCTGAAGCTTCAGCCGCCGCCGTGTCTGCTCCGTCTTCCACAGCCGCCATCGTGACCAACACATCGGACTTCGCAGCACCAGTTTTGAGCGCAGCTCATGAATCGGGAACATCATCAGTGCCGCTAGAGTCCGAACTCGTCCCGCCCGAGTCCTCGTTCTCGCCGCTGTAGTCCACATGGGTCCCACCAATTTTTACCTGGACGCCGACACCACCCATGATTCAACCGCAACCCTTGTTTCCCAGAGAACCAAATGGCGAATCTAGCAGCGCAGCAGCCCTCCGCGCGTGCTTCGGTGGACCTACTCTTACTGGCAGTCCAGGTCTGGCCGTCTGGCTTTTCCTAATCAACCCTAGACCATCGGCCGGAGGCAAACTGAGTTATCCATACCAGTTTCCTTTGCTTCATTGGTTCAAGGCATGACTTTTGGTAATTCTATTGCTCAAATTGTTACCACTAAGTTATTAGCCATTGAAGATTATTTGCCGTGGCGTACACAATTTGAGTCTTTTTTGGTTGCGAATGGTCTCTTGGGGTTTCTTGACGGTTTTCTTCTGGCTCCACCTTTGTACACCTATGATTTATATCAGGCTCAGACTGTTAATCCTGAATATTATCATTGGTTGAAACTCGATTAGACTATTCATGCTTGGCTTTTTGCTACACTCCCCGAGAAGTGTTGATGGAAGTTCATACTATTAAGAATTCCACCTCAATTTGGCAAAAATTGGAGTCTCGTTTCATGGCGACTAGTCTTGCTCAATCAATGGAGTTGAAACATATGTTATCTCACACTCGGAAGAAACCAAATCAATCCATGGAGGAGTATGTTCGTGGCATACGAACAATTGCCGATAATTTAAACTCCATTAATGTTCCGGTTTCTGATGCGAATTTATTACAACACACTCTTATGGCTTGGGACCGGGGTACGAATCATTGGTGGGGCCTCTTACCCTTTTTCCCGAGGGTTTGACGTTTGATAAATTATGCACCAAGCTTGTTCATCAAGAGGTACGCTTACAATATCAATAATCCTTGGAGTCTTCTTTTGGTGCGCCTGCCTTCTCGGTCAATACTGCGGCAAGGGGTGCTGCAGCCGTTTCCAATGCCGCTGAGCAGCAGTCGGCTCATTGGGGAGGACGTGGTGGTCGTCGTGGAGGACATGGACGTGGCCGCGGTTGCGGACGCTAGCAGCAGCAGCTGCTGCCGTACGGACAACAACCTAGGGCACGGACAACAACCTCAGTCCTACGTCCCTCGTCCGACTCACCCGCAGCAGCCTCCATCTGGCCGAGGACAGTTCAATAACACTTCTTTGGGTTCACCGGGTACAGTTTTTTGTAATACAGTTGGGTCATCGTTTTATACTCGTGCACTATCTACTTTTTGTACTAACGATGTTTCTGCAGGCTTCCCATCTTTTGAGAATAGTTTTGGTTCCGTTCCACCACCCGTTGTCTACCAAATCTGTCACTCTCTAGGTCATTCCGTAGTGTCATGTCCTTCTCGTTTTGCGCAAACTTCTACTCCTGCTTTAGCCGTTCCTACTGGTGTATCCTCTCCAGTTGTGTGGTATCCTGACTCCGGTGCTTCCGCTCACATGACTGCTAATGAAGGTATTTTAGTTAATAAATCTACTTATTCTGGACCACTTTCTATTACGGTTGCAAATGGCTCTACTTTACCTGTTATGATTGTTGGTGATCTGCATCTGTCTACTCCGCCTCGATCTCTTCATTTAAAATCGGTTTTTTATGTTCCTCATCTCAAATACTCCCTCCGTCCCAAAAACAACTTCCCACTTTCCTTAAATGGATGTCCCAAAATTAACTTCACACTTCAATACTTTCCTTATTTGGCAAATTATCTACATTAAAAAAGTGATAAACAGTGTCAAACAGTGTTTAAACAGTGCCAAACAGTGTTTAAACAGTGCCAAACAGTGTTTAAACAGTGCAAAACAGTGTGCTCTACAGTAAAGTCAAATTTATTTCCTAAAAGTATGTGAAAGTCCAACCGGGAAGTTGTTTTCGGGACGGAGGGAGTATAATTTATTATCCATTCAAAAGCTATGTGTCGATAAGAATTGTTTTGTGATATTTGATAAAAACTCTGTTTGGGTTAAGGACCAAATTTCGTGGAAGGTGCTTCTTCAAGCTTCCAGTAATGGTGGTGTCTGCCCCATCTCTATTTCTCCATGTTCGCCTGTTGCTTTAGCCTCTCATGTTGCTCCTGGACCTGTCTGGCATCGACATTTGGGACACTGTGGCAATCGTATCTTAGATAGACTTAGGAAAAATGGAACTATTCTTAGTACTTCAAGTTTTTCTCATGATTGTATTTCTTGTCGCTTAGGAAAATCACAACGATTACCTTTTCTAGAAGTTTGGCATAAATCTACTGCTCCTTTGTTTTTAATTCATTATGATGTTTGGCAATCCCCTCTTCTTTCTGCAAGTGGCTTTAAATATTATGTTTTATTTAATGATGATTTCTCTTGGTTTACATGGCTTTATCCTTTGCGTCGTAAAGTGAAGTTGTGAGTCATTTTAGACATTTTAAATTAATGGTGGAAAATTAAAATTTTCAATTTAGACATTATAATTTTAAAATTAAAATTTTTCAAAGGGATGTAGGGGTTGAGTTTGATAATCATAGTATGCGCGAAATGTTTCTTAGCAATGGCATTTTGTTTCGGAAATCTTGTCCAGATACTCCTGAACAAAATGGTGTTGCTGAACGTAAACATAAACATTTACTTGAACTAACTCGCACTATGCTTCTTGAGGCAAAAATGCCAACCAGTTTTTGGGTAAATGATGTGTTTACTGTTACATATATTATTAATCATCTTCCCACTCATATTTTAAATGGTGCTTCACCGTTTGAAAAACTATTTCACCACTCTCCCGACTTCTCTTTTATGTGTGATTTTGGTTGTGCTTGTTTTCCGAATTTTATTGCCACCTCTGCCAACAAACTGTCTCCCTGATCTATTTTGTGTGTCTTTTTGGGATATGCCCCTAAATACAAAGGCTATCGTTGTCTAGATCCTATTAGTGGCAATATTTACATTAATCGGAATGTTCGATTTTATGAAAATATTTTTCCTTATTCCGACTTGATTTCTTCTTTCCGACTTGCTGCTTTGCCACAATTGTCCTCGACTGGTTCTATTCAGTTTCATGAGAGCACCTTATCTGCCCCATTTACACCATCATCAGTCTCCACACCGACCCCTGCCGGCCAAACCTCCCCCCTAACCTCTCGACCGCAGCTCCAGCAAGCTGCGTACCAGCAGCATACACCACCCGACTTGCCCACTGCCCACTATCTCCAGCCTTATTCTCCCAGCCTTCACCAGCCCGGTTCCTCCAGCTGACCTACCTCACCCGATTCCTACTAGACCTATACAAAAACGGGTTCGGGCCGGGCTCGGGCCGGGCTTTTTATAAATTTTCTGCCCATCATGTGTGGGCGGGCCCGGCCCGGCCCGCAAAAACGGGCCTTACCTCATGTCCATACCCGCCCATTAGAGCAGGCCGGGTAGTCCACCGGGCCGCCCGGCCCGGGAAAACTTTAATTTTTAAAAAATTATATAATTTTTTAAATACTTTATAAATAGTATTACAACATTTAAAAAATTGCTAATACGCTTATAATGTTTTTAAGCCTGTCACCACGTACTCAAAAAAATATAATGAGAAACTATATCTTAAATTTAAAATTGAAGCACAAAGTATTATCTTTAAGTACTAAAATATACTACATACTACGTATATTATATTGGTTGGACTAGTTGTTAAAAACTAAAAACTTAAATTTAAACATAATTAACTATAAATATGTATAAAGATACTTGCACAAAAAATATAATGAGAAAATATAGCTAAAATTTAAAAATTCAAGCACAAAGTATCATCTTTAAGTACAAAAGTAGATATTATCTTGGCTGGGCTAGTTGTTAAGAACTAAAAACTTAAGAAAATGAGTTGGTCCAGTGGTGTTGATCATATGTTGACTATGTTAAATTTAAATATAATTAATTATAAATATGTATAAAGATAAATTAATAAATATAAATATACATGTGTACATGTAAATAAATAAATAAATTAGTATATATATTAAAAAATGTATATATACTAAATGTAGCGGGCCGGGCTTATCGGCCCGAACGGGCCTACACCCTAACCCATGCCCGCCCATATGTTATTGCGGGCCGGGCCGGGCCGGGCCGGGCCCGGTGGGTAAATATATATGCCCAAGCCCGCCTATTTGTGCGGGCGGGCGGCCCGGCCCGGTTTTGTACAGGTCTAATTCCTACAGCCCATCTGCCCTCATGCCGACCAGCTCACCACCCAGTACCTGACACTCCGATCATTCCCCTTCCTCGTCTGAGCCTGCACCTTCCCTGGTCCACGGTCATCCGATGCAAACTAGAGCTAAATCTGGGATTTTTAAACCCAAAACTATTTTTAATCTCAAAACAAATATTTCGACATGTGATCCTTCTTGTTTTTCTATGGCTAATAAGGATGTTAAATGGAGAGAGGCTATGGCGGAAGAGTTTAATGCACTCATTGATAATCATACCTGGGATTTAGTTCCATTTAATCCTCATAAAAATGTGGTCGGGTCTAAATGGATTTATAAAACTAAATATAATTCAGATAAGTTAGTTGAGCGGTATAAGGCGCGTCTAGTGGCTCAAGGATTTACTCAACAAGCTGTTGTGGATTTTTCTGAAACATTTAGTCCTGTAGTTAAGTCCACTACTGTTCGTATTGTTTTATCTCTTGTTGTTTCGTTTAATTGGGCTATTCGTCAATTAGATGTTAAAAATGCTTTTTTTACATGGTAATCTGACTGAAGAGGTATATATGTGTCAGCTTCCTGGTTTTGTTCATCCACAATTTCCTAATCATGGTTGCGGTCTTCGCAAGGCTATTTATGGTCTCAAACGGGCTCCTAGAGCCCGGTTTTACAGATTTAGTAGTTTTTTGCCGACACATGGGTTTGTTTGCAGTAAGTCTGATAATTCTCTGTTCATATATCGACATGGTTCCTCATTTATTTATCTTCTCTTGTATGTCGATGATATTATTGTTACTGGTAATTCCCCATCCTTTATTTCCACATTTACTTCATGTTTTGCTATGAAGGATTTGGGGGACTTACACTTTTTCCTAGGTGTCCAAGCTGTTCGAGTACCATCTGGTTTATTTTTATCTCAGCAAAAATATGTGTCTGACCTTCTCTCCAGATTTCATCTTCACACCCTCAAGCCTGTTCGTACTCCCCTGGTCACACGAACTAAACTTACTCTCACCGATGGGGATCTACTTGCTGATCCGTCTGAGTATAGAAGTATGGTAGATGCTTTACAGTATTTGACTATGACTCGACCTGATATTACATTTGATGTTCACTTGGTTTCCCAATTTATGCATGCACCTCGTCTTTTGGCTGTTAAGCGAATTTTCAAGTTCAGGGGTCTATTGGGCATGGATTACTGCTTCAGCCGAGCACTACATCTCCCATCATACAGGCTTACTCGGATGCTGATTGGGCTGGATGTCCTGATAGTAGTCGGTCCACCTCTGGTTTTGCAATTTTTCTTGGTCCTAATTTAGTCTCTTGGAAGTCCAAGAAGCATCCTACTGTTTCTCGTTCCTCGACAGAAGCTAAGTATCGTGCTATTGCATACAGTGTTCAGGATACTTTGCACATACGCTCCATTCTATTCGAGTTGGGCTTCCCCATCCGTGATCCAGTTAAGCTCATGTGTGATAATATTTCCGCTTCTTATTTGTCTGCAAATCCTATTCAGCACGCTCGCAGTAAGCATATCAGCATTGATTATCATTTTTAAAACAAATATTTCACTGTTTTTACGGTGGATATCAGCAGGCTCGCAGTAAGCATATCAGCACCGATAAGCACTACTATTTTTACGGTGGATTACTGTTTTTATGTGCATTCCTTGCATTATCGGTTTTTAGTGTACGATTCGAATAATCCGGATGTACATAAAAACACAATAATTGAGTCAAGGAATGCATCATTCTTTGAAGACGTATTTCCATGCAAGTCCAACGATAGACCTAGCACGTCAAAACGAACATTTGACGTAGCTATGGAAAATACTAGCGAGGGATCCGGTGAAGAAGCCGAACCCCGACGTAGCAAACGTGCTAGAGTTGAAAAATCCTTCGGACCGGATTTTCTCACATACTTGATAGAATTCGATTCGAATATTCTAACTTGTATGGTAGAAAATGAACCGGATTTTCTAACATGTTTGGTAGAAAATGAGCCACGGACTTATACGGAAGCCGTAACGTCTACCGAAGGACCAATGTGGAAAGAAGCCATCAAAAGTGAGGTGGATTCTATCCTGAAAAATCACACATGGGAATTGGTTGATCTCCCTCCGGGATGTAAACCTTTGGGATCCAAGTGGATTTTTAAACGTAAAATGAAACCGGACGGTTCCATTGATAAGTATAAGGCCAGACTTGTAATAAAGGGATACAAGCAACGTGAAGGCCATGATTACTTTGACACGTATTCTCCTGTGACGAGAATAAATTCCATTAGGATGATACTAGCAATTGCCGCTTTGCGGAATTTGGAAGTTCATCAAATGGACGTAAAAACCGCTTTTCTAAACGACGATATAGACGAAGAAATCTATATGGAACAACCTGAGGGTTTTCGTGTTCCAGGCCAAGAAAAGAAGGTATGTAAATTAATTAAATCATTGTACGGATTGAAACAAGCCCCTAAACAGTGGCACGAAAAGTTTGATCATGCAATGTTAATTAATGGGTTTAATATAAACGAAAGTGACAAATGCGTCTATGTGAAAAGCACGGTAGACGGCTATGTCATTTTATGTTTATACGTGGATGATATACTCATCGTGGGTAGCAATACTCTAATGATTAATTCTACCAAAAGCATGTTAAATTCGAAATTTGACATGAAGGATATGGGGTTGGCCGATTTAATCCTTGGGATTAAAATAATTAGAGGACCTGACGGTCTGACGCTAAGCCAATCTCATCATTACGTTGATAAAATCCTTACTAAATTTAATAAGGATGATTATCAAGAGGCAAGAACGCCATTAGATAAAAACGTACACCTGACCAAAAATCGTGGAGAGTGTATTTCTCAAGTAGAATACGCTAGGATTATTGGCAGTTTAATGTATCTAATGAGTTGTACCAGGCCTGATATTGCCTTTGTGTTTAGTAAGCTTAGTAGATATACTAGCAACCCCGGTGACGAACACTGGAAGGCAATAGTAAGGGTTTTGAGGTATTTACGGAAAACCCAAAACCTTGGACTGCACTATGGAAGATATCCAGCTGTACTTGAAGGGTATAGCGACGCTAGTTGGATATCTGACATTAAGGACTCAAAGTCCACAAGTGGATACGTTTTCACTTTGGGAGGTGCAGCCGTGTCGTGGAAATCCTCGAAGCAAACGTTAATAGCTAGATCCACGATGGAATCTGAGCTAATAGCCTTGGATAAGTGCACTGAAGAGGCTGAATGGCTACGCCATTTTCTCGAGGATATTCCAAGTTGGGAGAAGCCTGTCCCTCCAATATGCATACATTGCGATTGTCAAGCGGCAATTGGAAGGGCACAGAGCAATCTCTATAATGGTAAGTCTAGACACGTCCGTCGTAGACATAATACCATTAAACAACTTCTCACAACGGGTGTTATCACTGTTGACTACGTGAAGTCAAAGGATAACATAGCGGATCCGCTAACCAAGGCATTGGATAGAGAATTGTTGGAGAAGTTGACACGAGGAATGGGATTAAAGCCCGTGAATTGAAAAGTTCTATAGTGGATACCCAACCTAGTTGGTCCTAGGTTCAAATGGGATAACTAAATTATAGAGCGAAGGATGGTCACTGTGGGGGTCCCGGACTCCTACCCACTCCTCGTTGAAACAGTGACTCCCGCACGAGGTTAGCAAAAACGTTTGCTTTAATGATTCTAAAATGTTGATCTACTCGATAACATTGGAAGAGTATGTGGGATACTCGTGAAAGAATCACCTATGTGAGAGAGAAGAGGGCCGCTTCAAAGGAGAACTGTAAAGGCTCAGTTCTTTAGAAACTCTTGCAGAACCAGGACGGTGACCCATGGCCAAAACGGGCACACCCATGAGAACGGAACAAAGTTGGAAGGTTCTTGTGTAAAGATAAGTCAATGTTTACACGACGGCAGTATAGTTCAAAGACATTGAGTCTACTAGACAGCCAGTAAATAAACGAGTCTTTACAGCGGAAGGTTCAAAGGATTAAACCTACCTCTCCGTATACAAGGATCATCCGGTGAACACAACGTGTCCTCCTATCTTCGTGTCTTTTTAAGTCTCGAAAATCAATTTTCATTCATGTGGGGGATTGTTGGAAAAATGTGTGAAAAAATTGCATTAAATGGCTATTTTGGGGCAATTTTTTGAGTGGGGTCCACTTCCGATTTGGGTCGGGTCAAAGTGGTTTCGGATTGTCCTTGTTAAGGGCTACAATTCGATATATGGTACGCTCAAAACGGATAACGGGTGAATGAGAAATCACTTTTCGAAGTTTACCCGTTAGAATGGAAAAACTGGGAAAAAGGATGGGTTTCTAGTGTGTTAATTTCCCACACTGGAAAACCCAAGGGATTTGCAACCCTTTATAAAGGGACTCTCCCCTTAAGGAGTTAAGATTCCTAAGGGTAAAGGCTCTCTCCACGCGCGCAGGGGGGGGGGGGGTGCAAATCAAATCCCGAATTCGGAGAAGAAAAACCGCGACTTGCGTGCGCGGGCGACCTGCGGACACGAATGTCGTCCAAAAATCCATCTCTCAAGAGATACGGGTAATTTTTGTTTTCTTCCCGAAACGTATAATTTTTCCCAAGTTGACAGAATTGCTCCGGGCAGAAGGCCACGATCAGAGGTGCTCCAGTTCTGATGACCTTCGGGGGGCAGAGTTGCTCCGGTTCTGATGACCGCGCATCAGAACTGCTCCAGTTCTGATGGCCTTCGGGCAGAGATGCTCCGGTTCTGATGACCGCGCATCAGAACTGCTCCAGTTCTGATGGCCTTCGGGCAGAACTACGTAGGGGTCTTCTGATGGCTTCTGAACCATTACAGCAATAAATGCCCAACGTTTATATCTTTTAATGCAGTGTTAAATGGACAGTTCATGGACAATTCAATGCCCAACGGACTGGTCATTGATGTCCAACGTTCAGGTCCATTAATTCACCATTTACACACAACAAATCCTCCTATATAAGGGCTGGCAGGTGGTTTGCAACAACACAGGTTCTTACACGTTCTTACACGAATCCATACACGTTTTAGCTCTAAAAAACACACTGCTAGCATTCCGAAAATTTCCTGAGTGTTCAGAATTGTTCTCGTTCGCTGGAACTTTTGTTTGTGTGCTCAAACATTAGTTCGTAGTCATCGTATCCTGGGAAACGATTGTTGCAACGCTCCTAGCACCGTGGGAGGCAACAAATACGTTTTAAGGACATCGTGCGTAGCACGAGCTTTGACTAATTCTGCTTCATCTCCTTTCTTGTTTTTCTCTAGTCATTTTATTTAATTAATTAATTTTAATTAATTTTCTTTATTTTCCGAAACACACCCTACACTTTGAACTCTTATTATTATATATATGACATCTAGGCTCCATATTGGTATGCCTTTGCATTATTCTCACAATAGTAAGTCTGATTTAAAAAAGTGCTCGAAAAATTCAAATAAAAATAATGGGAGGGCACCTCATCGAGGCGACCTCCAGGGCATCTTTCTTTTTGTGTATGGTTACCCTTTTCGCTTGAAAGTTCATCAGAAAAGTAATATTAGTGAATGCCTTTTTAGAAACAATCTAAACAGATCTGAAAAATTCAAAGAGGAAGATGGTTTGGAGGGCTCCTTGACGAGACGCATCTCCTAGTATTTTTTAATTGTTTGGACATTTTTAAAAATCGAAGTTAATGTTCATCGTCTTCCTTTGGCGATTTCTAATGGTCTTAGCACCAAGCCCCTCCTATGATTATGAAATTGAAACACATGATCTATTTGCTTAAGAAATGAAACATTGGACCCTATTTGAGAATGGGTTCAATCACAAATACATTTTTCTTGCACTTTTCTCATTTTTATTTCTAGATGAATTGTGAGAGAGTATTTAAATATAATATTTGCTATTGATATTATGTAATTACTACAATTATTATTTGTAAAATATGTATAGTAATATTATCATAATAGTATGTTGAAAATAAAAATTGATTAGGTGCATTGATTTTAGAAATTTAAAGGTCGATACAAATGGTGTAAAGGTCGCACCCTTTGGTGGCTGTCCAAAATCGGGGACCGGCGGTGCCGGTTGCTGCGGGCTGTACTGTTGCTGGCTGTATCGGTGCCTACCCCGGCCACGACGCCCTCTGTCACAGACTCCTTTGCCACGTGGAGCATGTGTCGACTACTGCTGGCCGACGGCGGCAGCAGCTCCAAAAGCTTGGTGACGGTCAATAGAGTCCTACTGGAAAAGAAAAAGGACATGTTGTTCTTGCTCCAGAATACGTGGATGTAAGACGTGGAAGAGAAAATTGTCAGAAAGCAAAGTAATTGTGGTGACTCAAGCCTAGCATAATAGACCGAAGTAAATATTTGTCTGACACAAGTGAATTAATAGCAGCAAGGGATTCCGCCAAATTCTTGTTATATCTCAAACAATGTTCTATAGATAGATTTTCCTTATCTTGCATACGATAGTATTAGACAACACATGTTTGAGTTTCATACGTCTGGCTAAATTAACATACATAAATCTAGTTTGGAGTCCATCCCAAATCCTAAAAGATTGTTATACATCATGTGCATTAATCAAAACATCTCTAGAAAGAGTGATTGGTCCACTCGCAACAACTGATAATACTCGGTATTAGCATTTTGACAATTATTAAAATCAACGATGTACGTGGAGACCGGGTACCTGAATGGAACCATCAACAATGCCAAAAAGACCATGAGATACCAAGAATGATTCATATTGTGTCCGTCAGGTGAGGTAGTCTCCTACATTATTGAGTTTGATAGTGACAATCTGTGTGACATTGGTTATATGAGAAATGAATTGAGCAAAAGATGCCATCTGAGATCCAAACACCAACGATTCATGTGGCCAAGTGATGTCTGGAGACCCATAGAAGGTAGATCCGAGGAATGGAGAGTCGTGCACTGGTAAATGAGGATGTATTGCTAGAGATGACGGAACGCCAGTCGGCCGCGACACCTGGGGGTTGGGAGGATGGGAGGTGAACGGAGCACTGGCCACAAGGGTAGAAGAGAAGGGCTTTGTCACGCTCGCTCGTGGACGTCGAGGTGGCCATAGGAGCCATCGAAACAGAGGCTGCAATGGAAGATTGCATGGCGGCGGCAATAGCCTAGGGTTAGGCGTGAGGAGAGACGTAAAAGAAAACTTATTTTGTGCTCTTAACAACAACAACAACAACCAAGCTTTAATCTCAAAAGATTTTGGGATCGGCTAACACGAATCGATCCATGATATCGATGCTAAAAAGAGAAAACAGAAAAACGAAGGAAAAAAAAAAGTAAGACAAATATCTCTAAACATGTATATTATTAATCAGTATGATAACATATTTTATCACTATATCACACTAATTTATACTTGCATTTTAATCAACTACTAGTGAGCATATAGTTACATCATCATCTGCTCATTATTGCTTTGATATGAATTTGTAAAATGCATTTTCATTTTTGATAGAAAATATTTTTTTGTTTGATCCGAGATCTTATGTAACAATAACCAGAACAATATATTTCTTATCGTTAATGCATTGTTGTTTTTATTTATGATTACAGTTTCCATTTTTATGATAAATTCACCTTCTCATTAAATAAGTAGATCGTTCACATACAAGCTGGTTTACAACTCGATTAGGAATAAAATCATGACTAAAACTGAGATGTGACTGTAAAACATTTTCTCTTACAAGTGCATGAATTAGAAAAATTAGGATTCACGTCTAAGAGATATCTAATATGGTCGATCCACATATCAAATAAGACAATCCTTTCTTATGACCCACTGCTTGAACAATTGTTAATGCATGTGCATGTCTTGATGTGTAATTGATCCCATTATCCCAACCTACTTGAAGTGCCCAAATAATCGATTCATTTATATATATGACTATAGCCTCTGATTCTTCAAGTGACCACTCGCTAACTTAGAATCACTGATCGTACCTAGAATTCGCTCTTGAGGATATATCCATCCCTAGCAATAAAGTCCCAAGCTCTTTACCGCCTTCTAGGTTGACCGCGGCATCCACATTTAATTACTTTCACCTGAGCACTACACGGACGCTGCCATCTCTCATTCTGCATTATTGCATGTTGCCTTACTTAGTTCTAGATTATTGCCATATATGTACTTTTTACATGGCGTCAAAATCCAGCAACATTTTTACTATATTTTATCAATCTAGCTAGAACCTGAAAAATTGTAGTAAGTGTTCCTCTATTATTAAAGGAGCCTTAGCCATCATTAAAAGGGGGGCCTTAACCCTCATATACGCGCTCTTCTGTCAACCTCTAATATCCGATTTTAGAGCTTGTTTTGTAGCACCAATTTTCAGTATAGTTAATTATTTTAGAAAACACATAACTTTTGATTTATCATACACGCTAGATGAATAGTGTAATAATCAAATAATAAGGTTGTACTTACTTTTCTGGCTAAATTCACTTAAGTTAATATAGAGAATAATCTTAACTATTTTTAGGGTACTTTTTTCTTTAATTATCTTATTCAGAAAATATATTTATTTATACATTTTCATAATGCAGCAGATTCAACCAATTCAGACGTTTCAGCCAAAATTTCATCAATTTCAATAGATTATGCCTATTAAATCGATTTCATTATTACCAAATGGGTTGCGCTCTTATTGACCTTGCTTTAGATTTTCACTTTTGGTATGGAAGTTCCAACTTTATGTCCTCTTATTTTTAGTTAGTGTTGTTTGGTAACCCCTATTTTCAGTTTTTTTTTAGCTTATTAGCCTTATCAACCTATTATTTTACAAAAGACTTACTTTTGATTTTGTGTGCTACATATCTTCATTTTAGCTACACCTAAATCATTACTATAATTATAAATTATATTTTAAATACAATTTTTACATAATTCAGCAGATTCAACCAATTCAGCCAGAATTTCAAACCCTTCTATATATAACACTGGAATTGGACGAATCGACTGATTTCGTTGAAATTGATTAAGTTCTAACTGAAGCGTTTGAATTGGTTGAATCTACGGAGTATTAAATTGTGAAAAAAAATCAAACTATATTTATTAATAAGATAAAGAAAAAGTATATGGAAAATAGTTATAATCGTCCTTACTATATATACTAACTTCTGTCAATACGGTCAGAAAAGTAATTTCATCTTTAATTTACTTATTATGATTATTACACCATTGAGCGGCTGAAATCTAAACTTGCATGTTTAATTTGGAGATCAAAAGTCAGTTAATAAAACGAAAACAAAGATTATCAATGAAGCTCTTCATCAATTTTAACATTTTCAGCCGATTTATTCAATTACAATACTATCAAATGGGCTCATTATTCATTAACAGAGTAAAAGTTTGGTAACAAGCTAATTTTAGTTTTGGAACAAAACTAAATAAAAAAGTGTGTAAAAAATGACCGACTCCTCTAGAATAAGCTAAGGTTAAATATAATAAAACTGGAAGTAAACTAATCTAACTAGTTTCTACTAAATTAATTTCATGTATAACATTTTAAACTAGCTTTAATAGTGACGTACGCGGCCGAGTCCGTATATCCTACAACCGGCTGTACGGTGAACACCGTACAGCCAGGTAAATTTGAAATTCCCGTCAACTTCGACCCTTTTAATTCATTGGTCTTCCGATTAAATTTCTTCTTTTCCGCTTTTGTGCTGCGTTGACGATCCTTCCTGCTTCTTTTTTCATTTGTTTGTCAGTTGTCTTTTTCACTCTTTCTCTTATTCATCCGTTCACTCTTTTTCATTTTTTTCATTAACAACTTTTGCTTTGTTGCTTCTTTCTTTCTCTTGCAATTACTTTTCATTGCTTTCCTGCTTCTTTTTTTCTTCTTTTTTTGCTTTAACAACTTTTACTTTTTCCAATAACCTTCTAACTTAATTTTTTTAATTTGTGCATTATAAAATATTTTAGTTATTAATTTTTATTTTTCTTTTTTAAATCTTAAGATGAATATTTATTAATTTCTCAATTATTGTGATCTAATTACTATTATGAGTTTTGTTATATACTAAAATGAGTATAATATAAAATAAATCTGCATGAGTAAATATAGAAAGGAATAATATAACGATTAAAAGAAAGGAACATACACAAATGAATATTTGAACACATTAGAGAATTCAAATGAGCTGTTGAATTTTTCGATGCTCATTTTGTAAGTTACGTATGCTCATCTGGTATTGATAATTTGGTATGAGCATCAGACTTATTATGTTGAGTATTATGAGGTTAATATTGAGCATCGTGATCGTTGCTTTATATTTTCTAATTAACTTTGTTTTTCTTATTTTTTTATTATAAAAAAATCTAACTTATATCTACTACATGTACATATTATAGAAATGAATAATATATATTACGATTAAAAGAAAGGACCATACACAAATGAAAATTTGAAAACATTAGAGAATTCAAATGAGTTGTTGAATTTTTGGATGCTTATTTTGTAAGTTATGTATGCTCATCTGGTATTGGTAATTTGATATGAGCATCAGACTTATTATGTTGAGTATTATGAGGTTAATATTGAACATCGTGATCGTTGCTTTATATTTTCCAATTCACTTTGTTTTTCTTTTTTTTTTTAATAAAAAATCTAACTTATATCTATAATCAACTCTTAGGATTTTAATCTAATGTAATATAATACTTTTGAAACGAGCATTGATGTGACACTTTAAAATGAGCATAACATCATTACCAAATGAGCATATGCAGCTTACAAAATGGGCATTGATATGAAAATAATAAGCTTTATTATTTGAGCATTAAATTATTTTCATGTATCATCAAACCTCCTGTATTGAGTATTAGAAGCATGCAATTGAGTATCACGATCTTCACTCTCGTGTCTATAATAGACTCTCATTCGAATCTAATGTAATATGGTAATTTTGAAATATGCATTGATATGACATTTTAAAATGAGCATCAAATCAAGACTAGATGAGCACACAAATTTACAAAATGAGTATAGAAAAATTCAAAAGCACATTAAAGTATCTAATGTTGAGTATTAGAAGTCTAATGTTGAGTATTAGAAGTCTAATATTCAGAATCGTGATCTCTGTTTCATAACTTCTAATTCATAACTTCACTTTATTTTTATTATTATTTCTTTTATTAAAACTTAATAGTACTTTATAAAAATACATTGATAACATTTAGAAAATGAGCATAAGATCAATACTAAATGAGCATACGTAACTTACAAATGTTCATTGATATGAAAATCATAAGATTTGTTAGTTTGACATAACCACATTTTCATTGAGCATCAAATCTTCTCTATTGAGATGAAATTACAATTTCTGTTAAATGAGCATTTATGAACTTTTAATGTGCATTGGACCTATTATGAGCATTAAAACACTTTTAATGAGCATCAGACTTATTTATTTGAGTATTAAGAACTTAACAATGTGAATCCAATGTCATATGCAACTTTTAAAATTTGCATGAATATAACATTTTAAAAATGAGCATAGTATGAGTACAAATTCATCAAATGAGAATACATAACTTATGAAATGAGCATCGAAATATTTAAAATGAGCATTACACCTATATGCATGGATATGACATTTTAAAATGTCTGGTGTAATACTCATTTTAAAGTGAGCATTACGCCAATTTAAAATGAGCATAGATAACTTACGAAATGAGCATCGAAAAAAATTAAAAATCTCATTTAAAATCTCTAGTATGCTCAAATATCAATTTATGTATGCTCATATCAGTATAACATAAAGAATAGGTGTATATGTTTTTATTGCATCGCATTTGATATGAATTTTTGAAAGAATTGCATGAAAAAGACAAAAAGTTATTGTAGCAAAATTACATAAAAACAAAAAAGTAGGAGTTCAAAATTATAAAAAGTATGTATAAAAAGATAAAAGAAAAAATGAAGTATAGAAAAGGAAAAGAAAATTTAAAGTTGGAAAAATTAAAGTTCAAAATTAGAGACAAAAAAAACCGAAGCAGAAAAAGAAAATTGAAACATAGGAGAATTAAAGTTCCAAACTAAAAGAAGAAAAAGGAAAACCATAACTATAAAAAAGAAAGGAAAAACGAGAAGCAAAACTAAAAGAACGGAAAAACAAAACTAAAAAAACGGAAGAGCAGTAAAGTAACGGAAGAGGAAGAAAGGAGAAAACTATAAAGTTAAAATATAAGGAAAAGCAATAAAAAAAATCGGAAAGGCAAGAACGGAGGAGGAGAAACAAAGGAAGCAAAAGCCATGATCCTTAACTAATGACCTCCGATTTGCATATAATTACAAAAATACCTGGTTGTACCAAGTGACACGGTACAGCCGGGTGTATAATATATTTTGCCTACGCGGCCTGCTACACCTAAATAAAAGCAAACAGAACTATGTGCAGGGGTGGAGACAGGGGTGGCTGGCGGTGGCCGTGGCCCCTGCAAGAAAAAATTTGTAATGTATATACAATGTATAAATATTTATAAGTAGTAAAAAATATAATGAAAATTTAAGTATTGGCTCCGGCTATATAAATTCCTTAAGCCCCGGCCCCTATAACTTGACATTCATGGCTCCGCCACTGACTATGTGTTAATTAACTTTTTCATACAATTCGTCGTATTACTTTTTTTCTCCAATTTTTGAAAAATAGCAGTTCTGCAATATATTTAATTTAAAACGAAATACGTAGTACATAATTTTATGTAACGTATTATCAGTTTATAACACCTAACAAGTACATTAAAAAAATACCTAACATTCTAACAAGTATTAACCGGTCGAGCATTGTTTGGTAAGATACACAAATTTTAGAAAATGCTACGTAGATATTAGTGGTGAACTGGCGATGATGGAGTCCTCAATTAATTAAAATGTGCATGTAGTTCTAATGTACTCCGTATTAATTATAACTAATCGACAACTCAAGTAATACAAACGAGACAACCATGAGATTGAGGCTAAATATAGAGCCGTCAAAATGGGTCGAAACCCGCGGGTTGGCCCGTTTAAACCCATTTATTGGTGGGTTGGGGTTGAAAATTTCTGACCCATTTAGTTCGCGGGTTTCGCGGGTTAACCCACGCGGGTTGCGGGTTTAAGTGGTTGACCCACCGGGTTGCGGGTTGGCCCGCGGGCCAAAATATAAAATATACTCCCTCCGTCCCCTTTTAAATGTCCCGGAAGAGGGTGGTACGAGTTTTAAGAAAAGTGGGTTTGTGTGGTTGATATTAATTAATAAAGTAAGAATAAAGTAAGAATGATTTTGAGCCACACAAACTTTACTAAATAAGATATGAAACAATTAAATATGGACATCCCAATATGGTAAAACAGGACATTTAAAAGGGGACGGAGGGAGTAGTTTTGAATTTTATTATCTTAAATATTGTTCTTTTACTACCAATATTATTATAATTACAACTAAAAAAAATTACAACCATGGCAAAACAATATTTGTTTCTATAATAAATATTCACGTAAAATTTTGAAACATATATTTTATGTGAAGTTCAATACAATGTTTAACAATTAGTAGTCATTAATTACAAATAGTTAATTAAAAAGTTTATGTAGATCTTTATTTTTATACAATGAGGATTTTTGTCGCATACCCTTTTATAGTTTCCAATTCTCATATAACTAATATTTAATATTTTTTAATTAAACTTAACTAGTAGATTTTTTAGTATTTTCATTTCTTATATTTCCTTTGTTACTACTTACTAATATTAATATATACTTCCGGGTAATTAATTTTAAAGAATTTTTTCTTATTTTTTTTACATTGGCCCGCGGGCCAACCCGTTTAACCCACGGGTTAGGTGGGTTGGGTTAGGGTTGTAGAAATCCTGGCCCGTCAGTAAACGGGTTGGCCCGACCCAACCCACATAAAGCATAACCCGTTACGGGTCGGGTTGGCCCGTTTGACAGCTCTAGCTAAATAGAACTATTTACACGATCTTATAACGTTTAATTTGTATTTTGTGCTTGACTGGCAGTGCTGTTATATTAACCATGTAGAAATACAGCGATGCGATACAGGTAATAATTAACCATGAGGCAAGAATATTAATCTATGATATATCGCCAAATAGTTAATTTTTATTTGGCAGTTACATTTTTTTTTGGAAAATTATTTGGTACATACATGATACATAAGTAAAAGACTCCGATAACTATTATGTGGGCGAAGTACAAAAGCTAAATATATATATCCCACTCGTTCATCTCTCACCCGATTTAATATCAAGATTTCTTACTAGAAAAAAAAATCAGTTATTAAGTAGGCACTCATATTTGCAAAAACAAAGTAGTCACTCATTGCAATAAAAAGTAGTCATGTGTGTGTCGTGAATAATAAGTGAATTATAAGCTAAGCTATTTTTAAAATTGGGAAAAATGGAAAATGGTCAAGTAGGCCCTCGAACTTACATAAAAAGGTCGAATAAGACCTTATATAGGAGGCTCTGTCCGGCGGTCGACATTTGGGGCAGTTCCCGGTGGAATTTTTTGATGAACTTTTTTTAGCATCTTATTCATTAAGTCTAGTTTACTCATACCAAATTTCAGCTAACAATTCAATAAGGAAGACATTCAAATGAATTCTTGAAGATAACGACGCTTTTAACTGCGAAGTTATCTTCAAGAATTCATTTGAATGCTTTTCCAATTGAAGTTTTAGCTGAAATTTGGTATGAGTAAAGTAGACTTAAAGAATAAGATGCTCAAAAAATTTCATCAAAAAATTTCACCGGGAACCGCCCCAAATGGCGACGGCCGGACAAAGCCTTTTCCCTTTTAATGTAAGTTCGAGGGCATATCTGACCCTTTTCCCTTTAAAATTTGAGAATATAATTAATATTACGCATTAATTAAGTTTAAATAGTACTGCTTTTTCAGAAACCATAACTTTTACCCGTTATAAGTTACGAGAATCATAATATATTAAATTAAATGAATTTTGAATCTCTATACTCTCAAACTTTAGCGGTGTATGTCTACTAGTCCGTATATATAATCCCATTGACTTCTCCCCTTCCCGAGTGGTGGTGAGACTTGAGAGTATTACTCGAAATGATAGTCGTTGTCATTCATTTATTTATCATGCATGAAATGTACGCGCTATCTTGATCGAGTGCAGGTGCACGTACACATTTGTGTTTATGTTGATGGGCTTGGTAACTTGGCCCACGTCTGAAACTGGACCTAAATTTGTTGGGCTTTCTGATGCAGTCAAGTCATGCAGTTAGAGAGTTGATATTTTTCCCGGTTGGTAGGGATGTTGCTGCTACGGCGGAAGGATAGGATAAAACCTCAGCTCCGAAAAGATATGGTCAAAACAATCTGGGATCGATGAATTTCGTTTCTGAATTTATTATATATTAATATTATTAATTATGAAGTAATAAATAAAGTATATGTTTTCTGTCTTATAGGAATTTGGGGTGATCCTAAGTGGAGTATTATTTCATCACATACATAGGCCATGAGACAATCGGTCGAATGGGTACGACTTGTCGTTGGCTCTCACCCCCCACTGATCATCACTTTGTTATCTTTGTAATTGTGTGATTGGACTTCATCCTCAATTTTCTTTCTTTTGTTTTTCTTGTTTGAATTACTTTTTGTGTATCATTTTGTTTGTCTCATTAATCATATATATTTGATCCTATATTAGTTTGATTTTAATGTTTAATCAAATCATTCTTAGCTAGATATATACTCCGTATTTGCTCTTGTTTGTGTCTTAAATAGCTTCCATTAGTAATAAAAAAGTGTGCACAAAACGTTTGGAAAACGTGAAAAGAGGAGCATGAATGCATGATAGCTTTTCATACAAAAATATCCGATATGAGAGCCAAAAAGTGAAGAAGGATAAGAAGAACAAAAAATAGTACAAGTAAGTTAGATACAATGGATAAGATAAATATAAATATAAAATAATAATAACATAAGAAAAAATAAAAAAAATAACATAAGAACATAAGAAAGATAAAAAGATAAAATAACAAAAGAAGGATAAAAGATAAAAATAACAAAAGAACATAGAAAGATAAAAAAAGATAAACAATAAAAAAAAAAAAGAACAGAGAAAAGAGATCAATCGCCCACACGAATGTGTGATATCCATTTTGCTATCTCCAAAGTCATACTCTCATCCAATCCAAAAAGACTCATATTAGTTTTGATTCCTCTAATCCAAGTCTGTGTGGGTCTTCAATTCCTCTCCCTCTCATACCCGCCTCTTCTCCCCACCTCTCAAGTCGTCTAACAGGTGCATTATCAAACCACAACAATCGAGACTAATCTCACACGACATACGCATCTCTGTCACACTTATCTTTTCAGTGTGACGTTGTTTCACTGTCCAAAACTCTACGTCATACATTAATGCATGCCTAATTGATGTTCTATAAAAAAATCTCCAGTCTAGTCGGCACACCTTGATCGCATAGAAATCCTAATGCACTCTTCCATTTCATCCACACTGCTCTAATTTTATGAGTGTTGAAGTTTATTCCTTTAACCTTTGGGTCCAACACGTAAGCCCAAAGATTTCGAGTGGAGTGGTGTATGTATGTGTGTATGAATAACTAGCCCAACAACAAGTGAGATGGATTAAAGACAGTGAGTAGCAAGTAAGAGATTAAGTATTATTAATCAGTTAATAACTCCCCAATGCAATACGCTTGCTAAAGGCTCGTCGGTCGTACGTCTTACAAGGCAGTAGAAGAGCTACGAGTAGAGAAATATAAGCTAGAATCCTAAGGCAGATAAGTTGTCAACCCTTTACAATGAAATAAATGTTGTTATTTATACCACTAATGGGCAGTTGGTTATGCTAACGTGGAGGGCTGTGTGTGGCCGGTGTCTCAACCACCAAATCTCCAGCATTAAATGTGCTTCCCGCAAGGATTTGGGTTTCCCGCCTAATTAATGGAGACGGACGTCCAGCTGGGCCGGGGGCCTGCTCCTGGTGATACTGCAAAGGATCGTGGGCCGTTCGTATCCTGGCCCTTGGGAGAATTTGTCATATAGATTGGATTGGGCATCACGTGGCTGCGGGCCCTTGGTGGGGACGTTCATCGCCACTGCGTTTTCGTGGGGTTTTGATTCCCCATTATCCGCTCGGATGTTCGTCGGGGTGGGCTTCCATTCATAGGGCTGGACGTTCGTCCGAATAAGGGGTGAATGGGCCGACCTTCCATTTGGGCCATTAACCCAACAATGAGATACATCTCCATACAATTCACCATTCTTTTGAATGATGGAGCCCAAGTAACATAACGGAACATACCACACACCGATATCCTTGTCATCAAGAGTAATCCCATTGTTACTACCACTTCTACATCCACCAAACTTGCACTCCATATACTCAGTCTTGTTTCGGCTCAGTCTGAAACCCTTGGACTCCAATGTTTTTCGTCATACTTCAAATTTGCTTTAACACCCGATTGTGTCTCATCAATCAATACAATATCATCGGCACACATCATGCACCACAATATATCTTCTTGAATTAACTTCGTAAATTCATCCATGACTATACCAAATAAAAAAGGACTCAGAGCCGCTGCTCGGTGCACTACGATAGTAATAGGGAACTTTAAGGTCTTCCCTACACTAGTATGAACACTTGTAGTACAAGCCTCATACATATACATAATGTTACTGATATACTTACATGATATGTCTTTTCTCGTTAAGACCCACCAAAGGACTTCTCGATGTACCCTATCACATGCCTTTACCAAGTCAATGAAAACAAATGGAGATCCATGTTAGTGACCCCGTAGTTCTTCACAATTTATCTAAGAAGTTGAATGACCTTAGTTGTTGAGTGTCAAAACATAGAACCAAGCTGGTTCTCTAAAACTTTCACACTTTTTCAAAGTCTTTGTTGAATCACTCGCTCCAAAGTTTCATGATGTGACTCATAAGTTTAATCCCTCGATAGTTGGCGCATTCTTGTACATCACCCTCATTTTTAAATAGGGGAATGATAGTACTCTTCTGTCAACTCATTGACATTTTGTTGTTTGTTCAAATCATATTGAAGAAACGTGTTAGCCACTCGATGTCTTTCTCTCTCAAACTTCTTCAAGCCTCGATCGGTATGCCATCTAGGCCCACTGTTTTCTTCCATCCCATCTTTAAATTCAGAGCCTCTTTAACTTTTGTCGATTAGATCCTGCTTATAGAGCCTCTTTAACTTCTGTGAGAATATCAATACCTTGCACTTTATTCACTTTATTCCCGTTGAACAATATATCAAAATTCGATAAAAGTATGTGAGGTTAAAAAGGAAAATAAACAATGAAGTAAGAATTTTTATTTTAATTTGAAACATCTCTGACGAGAGGAACAACTTGATTTGGGAATGAAAGGAGTTTATACGAATACGAAGTATAAACCTAGTTAGCCCATAGCTGGACGTACGTGGGACAACATGTGTAGCCGTCGTACGTCCTAACTCGTGAGTATTGAACCAAACAATTTTACATATGCAAATCTGTGTAATTAACTACAGCACATGTAGCTTAAATTAGCTTTCACATCTGAGTAATACTTCGTATATTTCTCAGCCCAATTAATCTCTGCTCCGCCCCAATGGAACTACGCAAATAACAAGAATAACAAACAACATTTTTCTCCTTTGTCCTCGCCTTATTATTATTTTATATGCAAACAAATAAACATAGAGTCGTTCATCCTAGGCCCTACTTCAATTCTTTCTCCCATCCTACCCTTCTCTTCTCTTGGCTTTTTCCCCTTGTCCACTTCTCTTCTCCCATTGATACCTCTCTTCAATTCCTTCATTACCATCTAATGTAGTTTACAACGTCACGACTTCTACATATATATGAATTGAATTGCATATACATTACTGATCAAGTCGGTCTTGGCTGATCTTTGATTCATTCGGGCCTAATCAATTAATTTGATGAACAAAATGTTAATGTCTGTAAACTTGTTGAGTTGTTGAACTATTTATCCAGTTGTCCCATTCGGGATTGATTTAAAATAATAAATCACTATATAATTTTTTTGGCAACTCCTTTTATGAAGTTGACATTTTAAAATTTAACCTCAAGTTTAAAAAAAAAACGTAACTAAACTCTGGAGATCATTAATCAAAATATCTTATGTGATGTCCAATGTGCGCATCACGCTCTCCCGTTGACCCGTTCTCATATCAGTTCTTTTCTGGTCACTCCTCAACCCAAAACATACAATCAATTTATCAAAATCAGTTCTTATGCAGTTATGCACTCACATGTGCATGTACACGTACGTACGTAAAAATTCATCATATGTTTAATTACATAATTCCATTTACGTATATGCTTTATTGTTTTCTTTGAACTAAAAGAATAATGACCACAACATAAGTATAGTATATATTCTCTGCATGCAATTATTATCACCCAATTTCGTCACATACCCGTTCAATAGTTTATATAAAAATTGCAAAATATTGTCATATAAGAAAAAGAGTCGTGCATTTGATAAAAGAAACGAAGTATACTAGTATTAGTCAATTAAAAATAGTTTATTAGTAATTAATTACTTATTTTTCTTTATATATTATGATTATCAAATGAGTAGTACGTTCGTAGCCACGCATGTCATATAAATTTAATATACGGAGTACAAACATATATAGGAAAACTTTGCACTCCGTATGTTTTAATCATATAGAGTCCGGGGTAACTATCTCTAATTCTCTACGAATTGATCTGAGGCTCCCATGGCTATTTTCGACTTGTCCATTTCGTTGCTATTGCATTTCTCGGGAATTTGATTTTGCACTCCAACACATAGCATTTTGTAGTAATTTTTTTTGAATGGGATGCAAAATCAAATGATTTTAGGTGTAATGAGATGCAAAGTAAAAAAAATTGGAAATGAGATGCAAAGTCAAAATTTTTTAAAATCGAGTGCAAAGTCTAACATCACCCCAATGGTTTTACGTACGTACGTATGTGACAATTTTTCAAGTAAAATTAGGCTTATTTTATTTCCAAAATAGTACTCATTTAGAGGAAAAAACAATTTTTTTCTTCTATTATGGCTAAATAAATTAAATATAGAATACTCCGTATTAGAAATAAAATGGAAAATTATTCTAAATAGGAGTAAAAATGTCTGCGTATTCCAAAATAAAATTTCAATTCCATGTTTTTATTCCCTAAATATGAGTTATTGATATCATGTTTTGACAGTACAAGACTTTAAAAATGACAATATTTTCAAACTTTGCAGTAGTTGCCCCACTTTGAGAATAATAACATGACAATCTTATTTTTAAAATTTTCAGACATTTTTACTCCTACTGGAATTTTCTCCCTATGGAGTGGTTTGATTTTTGGTGAGGACTCCGCTACCCATTTAAAAAATGTGGTACCGTACTTACCATTCACTTGATTGGTCCACATAGGTATATCAATTTTAATTTAGACTTAAATAATTCAACTGCAACATTCTGATTGGTCCATGTGAACAAAGGTACGGTATCTTTTGGGACATAGAATCTAACTTGATTTTTACTCCTTAGAAATGTGGGTCTCACCTAGCTCGTTTGGTTAATTAACTTCCTCGATCATGAAGGGACCTTTATATATAGCTACATACATTGCAATATCTTTCGATCTAAGTATACCTATTATTAGCAATATAATACGGAGTAATATCTTCTCCCCGTTTAATTAGTTCAGATCAAAACCTTCAACTCACACATATAAATTCTAAGGGCAGAAATTAGAGATCGAGAAATTAATATCCCATCCCATATATAATAGGTGTGGAAGGAATCAGTAATAGCTAGCTAAGCTAGTGTTGATGGCAGAAGATTATGGCAGGGAGAAGAGAATGAATTGGAAGAAGGTTTGTATGATAAATGAGAATATGGACGTGCTAATAGAGATTCTGAAAAGGGTGGACGGCCGCTCCATGGGCGTCGCCGCCTGCGTCTGCAGGCTGTGGTGCGCCATCTCCCGCAACGACTCGCTATGGGAACACATGTGCGGCTTCCGCCGCCCCTCCCCGCAGCCAGACGGCGTCCGGGCGGTGGTCACGGCGCTCGGCGGCTACCGCCGGCTGTACATGATGTGCGTCAGGCCGGTGTTGACCCGACTCAGCAAGCGCCCGGCGGCCTGGACCCGCCGCCGCAACGAGGTAGGGGACCTCTCCCTGTCCTTGTTCTGCGTCGACTACTACGAGAGGGTGCTCATGCTCGGTGACACCGCCGCCTCCTCCTCCTTGTCTCTCACCTTCCTCTGCAAAGAGGTCAACGTTTGACTCCATCAATCTAATTCCAAAACGCACTCCATCATTGGATGTCATTCTCTGTTTTGTAGCAATAAGTAAACAAGTTTAAGATATAGTCATATCATTAAATGAACAAGGGTTATTTTAACTTTGCGCCATATGTTTAGGTGATATTGGACTTTGCATGTATCTATTTTAAAGAACTTTTATTTTGCACCTCATCGTATAATAATATTTTGTAAAAAAACATTATGAATGGATGCAAAGTCAAAAGATTTTTAAGAAAAAATGGGTGTATAGTCAAAGTTTTTCGAAAATCCAATGCTAAATCCAATACAGAGTATCACTCAAAAAGTGGGGTGCAAAGTAGGGGTGGGCATAACAGTTTGGTTTAACCGAACCGTATCAAACCGAACTAAACTAAAACCGGACCGTATGTAATTTGATGTGAGTTTGGTTCTATTTTTTCCAAACCGTATTAAACCGAACCGAAACCGATAAAAACCGAACAAAATCGAACCAAAGAAATTCAAAAAAACCCTCATATATTATTAAAAATTAACAAATTCAAACTGAACCAAACCAAAAAATAGTAAAGTTTTTGTTTGGTAATAATTATTCCGACCCCTTCCAAATCAAATCGAGCTGAAACCGATAAAAACCGAACCGAAAACCTCTTTGCCTAGCCCTAGTGCAAAGTCAAAATCATGGACAAGTAGGGTCTCAGAAATGATACTGTAAAATTATTGCATTAGGAAAAAGTGAGGTGTAAAGTCAAAACCATGCCTGATAATTAGCGAGGAGATTGAATATAAATTCAGATTGTCTTTTCTATGATCAATGGGGTCTGGCCGGGATCATGAGTGTGGGTGCGGTGTAGCGAGCTAGGTTGCAAGGGCGGGCGGCGGTGATCGGCCGGGTGGGGGCAGTGCATGCCGAATGAGAAGCTAGAGGACATAAGCAAAATGTCAAAGTAGCTCTGTCTATAAAGTTAATTAGCCCACCAACTTTACACTGATCTCAGATCATCGGTCTTACCTGTGCTCTTTTCTCTGACGACTAAGTTGAAAATGAAGTTTCAATTCGTCGGCCTATTCTCCCGGCCATCTTCCTTCCTCTTGTTGATCTCATTCAACTTTTCAACCTGCCCCACCATTAGTCCATAATAATAGTGATAATACACAATAATAAATAAATAAATAAATAAGAATAATAATACGGAGTATATACTGTTTTCCTACCATATTATTGGAAATTAGTTTTTTTTTGGAAAAAAATAAAAAACGAAAAGTCTAGTATACTCTCCAATTTCACATTATTAAATAATTATTTAACAAAACGTTTAAAATAAAAAAAATATTAAATAAAATATAATAAAAAATATATACTAGGAAAAATAGAAATTAATAATCTAACATTTTAGGTGTCTTTTTACAAGAGTCTCACTTTATCGTTATTCATTGAATAATCCAACCTTTGCACCACATCTTCATTCGCTGGTCTCTGACCGGTTGATTACCTGTTATTCCAAGTTTTTTCATTTTTTTTGCAAATCATTCAACCATAAATCTCACCTTTCACAAATCTTCTCCAAGCGATCCCATGCATCATTTTTATTTTTTCTTACTAAAACTTTTCCCTTTTTATTTTTATCGTCTTGACTCTTCTATTCCTCTTTTTGGTCTTCTTATTTTTATTACTTTTCAATTTTTCTTTTTATTTTTTTCAATGTTTAGTATTCAATTTTTCCTTCTTTTTCTTCTTCCCATTTATTATTTCATTTTCATTTTTATATATTTTTTTGGATTAGTTTCCTTATAAAAGATATTTTTTCACCTTACTAACTTTTTACTTTATTTTCTTTTTACTTACACTTATTTATTTTATTTTAACTTTCTTTTCATTGAAATATTGTTTTACCCTTTTTTATCTTTTAAAAAAAATTGTTTGAACTTTCATTTTATTTTGTTACTACATTTTTATAAATTGAAATAACTTTTGTTATTTTTCCTTTTTATTATTATGTAAAATATTATTATCCGATTAAGTTATGGTAAGGGTAGAAATGTAGAATTAGAAGATAGACAGTACTTTAGTCATATTTTGGAAAGAAAAATAACATGTTCCTATTTGTGCATTTAGGGATCAGTTTAGTCCTATTTTGGGGCTATATTGTCAAATACGAAGTATATATATATATTAGCGGTAGAATAAAGGTAAGAAAAGGAAAAAGAAAATAAATAAGTGTAAGTGAAAAGAAAATAAAGTAAAAAGTTAGTACGGTGAGAAAAGGATCTTTTATAAAGAAACTAATCCGAAAAAAATATAAAAATGAAAATGAAATAATAAAAGAGAAGAAAAAAAGAAGGAAAAATGGAATACATAAACATTGAAAATAATGAGAAGTAATAAAAATAAGAATACGAAGACCAAAATAGGGAATAAAAGAGTCAAGACCATAAAAATAAAAAAGGAAATGTTTTAGGAAGAAAAAAGAAAAATGATATGTGGGATCACTTGGAGAAGATTTGTGAAAGGTGGGATTTAAGGTTGAATAATTTGCAAACAAAATGAAAAAACATGGAATACCAAGTCATCAACCGGTCAGGGATCAACAAATGAAGATGGAGTTTAAAGGTTGGATTATTCATGAATAACGATAAAGTGGGACTATTGTAAGAAGACCGCCAAAAGGTTGGATTATTAATTTCCATTTTTCCAAAATACTAATGACCTTTTTTTAAAAGAAAAACTAATGACGTACTGAGGATGTTTTCTTTTGGACTAAAATTCGCTGGTCTGGTTTGGTCTGTTCTGATCTGGTTTGAACTGATCTGGTCTGATCTGAAAAATGTTTGGTCTCTGTGTTTCTATAACTATGAAAGTTTGGTCTGGTTTAGTCTGCAGGTCTGGGACTGAAAATAGTCCAAAAGAAAACATCCTTAGTACGTACGCAATAGAAATAATAAGGAATACCGTAATGAATATTGTTTCTATTTTATAACTTTATTTTAAAAACTAGTAAAAATAACTTGTTTAAAATGTTATTACTAAAAATATAAATATATATACATACATATGCGCCGGCATATGTGTGTACATATTCATGATTAAAAAAAATAATCCTAATTATATAAAAAATCGTAAATTTAATTTTAAAAAATATTTCTAATACTTATTTAAAAAGTTAAGTTGAATACTTGAATATATATATATATATATATATATATATATATATATATATATATAATACTTTTGTATTTATATCCTTAATGGTCATTTTACACCTCAAGAACTTATGGTGAATAGCTAAGTTACCAAACAATTACTTTTAACATGCTAATGGCAAAATCGGTTATATCATTCCACACACATTCGATTATCAGCTAACGGCCTTGTACATTTTTTGTCGTGCCATAATTTTTTGTTTTAAAAAATTATTATGTGCATAGGATTTACTTCCACAATATTTTGGACACATGGCAGATTATGAAAAGTAAACGATAATGATGTTTAACATTGAGAAAGTAGGATTGTTGGGGATGGGAATAAACTAACAGCGGAATTAGGACAAATAAAACGAGACACACGGGTATACAAATGCACATAATAAAATCGAAACAAACAAACAAATAAAAGGTAAGCTTTTTATTTTTAACGTTAGCTAGCTTCAATTACGTGTATGCTTATATTTGTATGACCATCTTTTTGCGTGACCATATCAACTTTTTTCATTTAAAATCTTCGATTGGGTAAACAGCTAGCATATGTTCATGAGTACTCAACCTGCAATGAGTGATGAGTCCATACCATTACTAATCTATAGTTAACAAGTGAACCAAGTATTTTATTGTAATGTTATTTGACATATTAATATAATAGTGACTAGAATAAAAATAAAATATGTCCATATTACCCTCAATTAAATTAAAAGGGCACATTATTCATTCATCATCTTATGAGTAGAGTATTTGAGGTATTAGAATGTACTACGTGTATGTCATAGATATAATCACTATTTCAAGATACGTCATTTGATCACATTGAGATTCTATGGTATAAGATAAATATATGCACCATTACGGAGTATATTATTACACTTTTATACTTAACTGTTTTGATGATATATATTATCTATATACGTGTGCACCCATTCCGATAGATGTGACATGTATATCCCGTATCACTTTACCTTCTTGCCCTTTCACCTCGTAGCCTTCGGGTCGCTCAATATAGACTTCTTCTAGGAACCCATTTAAGAACGCGGACTTGACATCCATTTGATGTATCTTCCACTTGTTATGAGCCGCGAGTGCGATTATCAATCTTATTGTTTCCAATCTAGCAACGGGCGCAAATACTTCTTCATAATCAATGTCATGTCTTTGGGCGTAGCCTTTGGCCAATAGTCTTGCTTTGTACTTCTCAACTTCTCCTTTTGCATTTTTCTTGATCTTATAAACCCACTTCACTCCAATTGATTTATGCTTTGGTGGAAGTGTAGCTAGCTTCCACGTTTTATTCTTCACAATTGACTTGATCTCATCATCCATTGCATCTCTCCGCTTATTGTTTCTTGTGGCTTCTTCAAAACTTAGTGGCTCGCAATCACCAAATAGACAAAAGAGTGTAAGTTCATTATTTGAGTTCAGGTTTTGTGTTACCTCGTAAAGCTCTTCAATGCTTCTCATGCGTGGTATTTCTCTTTCATCCGAACTTGGTGGGGAAGCTTGAGATTGAGTGGGAGATGGTGGAGGAGTTATATTTTCATGATTCTCTTCAACTTCTTCATATTCCATGGATGGTAAGAGGCTATAATCTTCTTTGTCGCCAATGCTCCAATTCCACGAGCCTTCTTCATCAAACTCCACATCACGACTTATTATAAGCTTCTTCAAATCCGGATTGAAGAGTTTGTACCCTTTTGAGTGTTTGTCATATCCAATGAATATAAACTTCCCGCTCTTGTCATCGAGTTTTGATCTAGTCTGATCAGGAACATGAGCATATGCAATGCATCCAAATACTCTCAAGTGCGAGACTCCGGGTTTACCTCCATGCCACGCTTCTTGTGGAGTTATTCCATCTAGACTCTTCGTGGGGCAGCGATTTTGAAGATAGACGGCACAATCCACTGCTTCAGCCCAAAATTCTTTAGGCATATTCTTCGTCTTTAGCATCCTTCGGGCCATGTTGAGAATAGTCCTATTCTTTCTTTCGGCAACACCATTTTGTTGTGGTGTACGCGGGACAGTCATGGGACGACGGATGCCATTATCTTCACAAAATTGATTAAACTCTTTTGATGTAAACTCTCCACCTCGATCTGATCTCATGGCTTTAATAACGTACCCACTTTATTTCTCAATAAGAGCCTTAAATTTCTTGAATGCTTCAAAGGCCTCTGCTTTTTGTTTCAGAAAATATACCCATGTTTTTCTTGAGTAATCATCGATGAAAGTGAGAAAGTACTTACTTTTACCATGAGAACATGGAGTAATAGGACCACATAAGTCGGTATGGATTAGCTCCAATGGCTCCTTAGCTCTTGAGGCAACTTTTTTAGGGAATGGTTTCCTTGATTGCTTACCAAGTAGCCATCCTTCACATAGTTGACCGGGATGATTGATGAAGGGCAAACCCTTCACGAGACCTTTGGACGATAGCATTTTCAAGCCACCAAAGTTTAAGTGCCCATATCTTAAGTGCCAAATCCATGACTCGTCTTTCAAGCAACTTTTCAAGCATATGGCTTGATCTCTTTGAATATCAAGCAAGAACATTCGGTTTCTAGTCATCGGCACTTTAGCAACTAGTCTCCCATTATTGTCTCATAGAGAAAGACTACGATTTTTTAAGTGAATATCATAGTCCTTTTCTAAGAGTTGTCCCATACTTACAATATTTGTTTTTAAGTTGGGCACATAGTTAACATCGGAAATGAATTGGTGACTTCCATCATTTAGGCGGATTAGAACGTTACATTTACCATTCACCACGACTTTTGATTCATCTCCAAAGGTAACATGACCTTGAGTTTGTTCCACCTTAACGAACAAGCTCTTATCTCCCGTCATGTGGTTGCTAGCTCCGGTGTCTAAATACCATGTGCTCTTCTTTGTTTATTCTTCATGATTTTCCATCAACAAGGTAAGTTCTACCTCATTATTCATCTCCATTAGATGGGCCTCTTCTTTCACATGATGAGGGTGCTTGCATTCATATGCATAGTGGCCATACTTATTGCAATTATGACACTTCAGTTGATACTTGTCGTACCTTTGTGGTTTGTTTCCTCTCTCACGGCCTCTAGATGCTTGTGTATATTGAATTCTTTCTTCATTGTTGAATTTTGTATAACCACAACCTCGACCACCTCTTCCACGTGCACCACGTTCTCGATCATAACCACAACCTCGTTGGCCTCTTTCTTCACCTCTATTGTCCCCTCTTTCTTTAAAAGAGAGTTTGGAGTAAAGGGAATGCTCCAATGATTCATCAGATTTATTTCTCACAACTCTTTCTTCATGGACTTGTAGTGAGCCCATAAGTTGATCAATGGTCATGGTCTCTAAATCTTTGGACTCTTCTATGGCCACCACAATATAATCATAATCTTTGGTGAGAGAGAGAAGGATTTTCTCAATCACCGTTATGTCCTTTAGTTCCTCCCCATTTCTCTTCATCTCATTTACAATTCCCAACACTCTAGAGAAATAATCGTATATTGATTCCGAATATTTCATTTTAAGTTGTTCGAACTCACCTCTAAGATTTTGAAGACGAATTCTCTTCACCTTGTCGACTCCCTTGAAAGAATTATGAAGTATTTCCCATGCTTCTTTAGAAGTGGTGGCATTTGCAACCTTCTAGAACATGGCCTCATCTAAGCATTGATATATGAGAGTGAGAGCTTGTTGATCCTTCCTCCTACTCCTTTGGAGACTATCCCTTTGAGATTGATTTAAAGTAACATCATCTTGAGATTCCTCATAACCCTTCTCAACAATCTCCCATGCATCTCTAGGTCCTAGCAAGGCTTTCATGCGAATGCACCAACTAGAGTATTTATCTTTGGTGAGACAAGGGAATTGGAATGGAAGTAAGCCATTGGCATTCATTTTTCTTGAAAGGGTTGACGGCTCTGATACCACTTTGTTGGAATAAAGGAGTTTATGAGTATTGTATTTAGGTAATTGTGTGTGGAAGAGAGAATTTTAGAGAGAGATGATTTTGGAAGAACTTGAAACTTTTATTGATTTGGAGCTTTTGGCTTGTATTACAAATGAGTGAGGAGTTCTCTATTTATAGGTCTCATAGGATCCTTCTAGGCACTCCTATTTCCTTAAGATTCTACAATATTCCATAGAATTCTAGCTTAGGAACATTCTAGAATTATTTAATAAGTACATTAACTAAAGACTACTCTAGATCTTTCTTTACTAACTCTAACTTATGGGCTAACTAATTTATTATTTCTCATACAAGTATAGCCCAATAAGTTAACTTCTAATGGACCTAATTATTGGGCTAAGTCAAGTTTAATCTCTAACATCCCCTCTTAAACTTGACTTAGCAACGCCAAGTAGATTCCGCATCTTTGCAAAGACATCATGCTTGAGTGGCTTTGTGAGAATATCAGCGACTTGGTCTTGAGTCTTCACATACTCTACTTGAACGGCGACCAGCCAGCCCTTCTTCGCGCTCGCTAGCTCATCCTAGTTGCACGGTCTCCATCGATTGATGTTGTTCCGAAGTCGCCGCTGCTAGGGTTTCCGATCGAGAGTACTGCTTTTTGAAATCGTTCCTGCGTGAGCGAATTGTAATGGCTGAAAAGAGAAAAGTTAAAAACGAAAAGAGAAAGTAGTTGGAACATGATCTACTGATATGCACTAATTAGTAGTGCATAATTGTATGTTTTTATGTTTGATTTGCGTGGATTGTTTACCGTTTTATTTAGTTTGTAAACATTTGTGTGATTTTAGTTGTAATTGTATTTTAATCTTCATTTGTAAGTTGTAAAGTAGAGTTAGGAATTAGGGTGTTGAAAAGGAGGACTTTGAAGTGAAGAAAAATAAGATTTGGCTTCCGAGAAGCAAAAACCCGACCGGGTACAATACTTCACCCGGTCGGGCATGACAAAGAATCAGAAACTGCTGAGAAAGTCACTAGACCCGGTCGGGTCAGTTATTTGACCCGGTCGGGTCAGACTTGACCCGGGACACCAGAACGTGCTGAAGATCGCCAGAACGTGGAGGATATCTGATTTTGACTGGACCCGGTCGGGTAGGGACCTAACCCGGTCGGGTACCCGGCCAAAGGTGTTGAAAATACCTATAAATAGCCCCATTTTCCTTCACTTTTAATAATCCCTTCTTCCATACTCTTAAGCTCAGTTTAGAATAGTATTTCTTTTATATTTTTATAGCATGTTTAGTCTCCAAATGAGGAGCTAAACTTCCTTTTCTTGGTGTTGCTCTTGAAGCTTGTTGATTATTAAAGTTGTGAGTTATTTTCTTAACTTCTTCCCTTGAATATTAATTATTCTCTTAATCTATCTATATATTAATGTTGGGGAGTGTTGCTAAGATGACAATTGGTTAACATCTCGACATTAGTTATAGTAGTATTTATTTTCTTCCTCTATATATTAATGTTGGGGAGTGTTGCTAAAATGACAATTAGATAACATCTTGACATTAGTTATAGTAGGATTATTCATATTTAATCTTCTTCCTTGAATATTAATTCTTCCCTTAATCTATCTCTATATTAATGTTGGGGAGTGTTGTTAAGATGACAATTAGTTAACATCTCGACATTAATTACTACTAGAAACGATCAACGAACCGATGGTTAATCGTTGATAGCTTCACAAGTAAGTAACTTCGGTTTATTAATGCACGGTCGTGGTTAATAAACTTAAGAGGGATTAATTTTGTTGGTTAAACCGAAACCGTTGTGTTGAGGTTATCAATCTCAATTGATTTCATCAAGGAGTTAAGAGATTAAATGCTACTATTAAGTCGGTATATGGCGGTGTTCTATACTTGACTAATAGTAAGGGTTATTAATGAACGGTCGTTGTTAATAACTACCCTCGATGAATTGGATATACTCCTCGATTGAGTATTCGAGAGGGAATAAGTTATAGATATAACTATGATCGACTAAAATATATCAACAAGTGGAAAGTAGCAATGCCAAGTCCTTTTTATCTTTGAATTAAATCTCATTTAAGTCCTTCATCTTAGTATTTAATTAATTAAATTCCAACAATACCAAAACCCCCCTTTTATTTACTAGTTCATAAAAAGAAAATTATTCCTTTCCCTGTGGATACGAACTCTACTACGCTATACTACGTATAAGTGTTAGTATTGAATTTATTTTGACGCACCGTGACAAAGTGCCCGTCAGATTTGGCGCCGTTGCCGGGGAAAGGCAATTATTTTTCTTTTTATTTTTTCTCATAAAAATCAAAAACAAAAATAAAAAATAAAAAAAAATATATTAAAAAAAAAACTTACTCTTCTATTTTCTGAGCTTACATGAGTTATGAGTATATGGATGCCAACATATCATCCTTAGAGAGGCAAATTTCTTTCTTGACTTCTCTAATAAAGGAATTTATCTTAAACTCGGAAGCTCAAGATGCCAAGACATGCAACATTTGCATGTCTCACAGGCATTTTACGGATTTCTGTCCAAAGCTCCAAGATGAATACCTTGAACAAACTGATGATGTTGGTTACGAAAGAGATGTACCTCACATGAGGTATGATCCGTTCTCCAACTCTAACATGTCTACGGAGGATATGGTCCAGGCTATTGCTACCAACATGACCACTATGCAAAACAACATGGTGCAATTCCAAAATGAGACCAAGTCTAGAATTTTGAACTTGGAAACTCAAATGAGTCAAATAGCCGGAGCCGTGAGTAGGCTTGAAGCAAGGGATTCGGAAAAACTTCCTTCTCAAATAGAATGTGATCCTGAACAGCAAACTTTTGCAATCACATTGACAAATGAAAAGGAAATGCAAAAGGAGATCCAGAATCCAAAAGAAGTAGAAGAGGAAAGAGACATGGAGCTCCAGCCGGTCAAGGAAGAGGATGAACCGAGTTTCAAGGTCAAATATCTATCCTTATCATTCTTTGAGGTACCCCCATCAATTCTAAAAACTTTGAGGGAAACTCATAAAATTGAAAAGGAGAGTGACATTTTTGAAATCCTCGGAGAAATTGAGGGATCGAAACATTTTCCATTGGCCATGTTAAACGATAAATTCTCTCCCTCACTCTCACCACACGAATCAATGAAAATCTGGGTATTTGATCCTGGAAAGATTTATAAAGTGAAGAGTCGAGAAATTGAGCATTCCTATGGAAGTCCTAGGAGTGAACGTGTGAAGAAGATAAACTATCACGATCCAAGTTTGAATGACTGAACACAATGATAGCGTCGTGCCACGACGTTAAATGAGGCGCTTCTTGGGAGGCAACCCATGCAAGGTATGTTTTCTCATCATTTCATTTCAGTTGAGTGTGTGTAAAAAAAATCAAAAAAAAAATGGCCTGGGGATTGAACCCGGCCGAGTATAAAACTTCACCCGGTCGGGCCCCTTCATAAAACACAGCACCCGGCCAAATCACCCGGGCGAGGCAGTTGTGGAACAGAGGAAAAATGAACATACCCGACCGGGTAACTTCAATACACCCGGCCGGGCATGTTCATTAAAAACATTCTGGATAAGCGGGAGTTAGGCCCGACCGGGTCAACTTACCCCACCCGGCCGGGTCGTCACAAATTCTTTCACAGACTGAGCTGGTCATCATCTTCCTCACTTCCTCTTCTGCAAACACGAACCAAACTCCGCCAAAACACCATTTTCAAACTCCATACATTTGAATCTTCTCCATTTCTACACCAAATCCATCAAAAAAAAAAAACCATCCTCTTCATCTCCTCTTCACCCACTACACCCACCAAAACACCCACAAACCACTAAAAATCCAAATCACCTTACTCCACAAACAACAAAAGCCGAAATTTCCTCACCCAAAAAGAAAGAAATGACACCAAAAAGGGCAAGGAGATTCATTCTCTTGGACATCTCGGACACAAGCACTAGGGACAGTGCTTTGATTAGCTTGGGGGGAGAATTTCATGGAAAACTCACATTCATACTCTATATTCTTGTATTTTTTTCCAAAAAAAAAAACAAAAAAAAAGAAAAAAAAAGCTTGTTAAGTTGAAAACCTGAAAAGGCAACTTAAGCAAAAATAAGGCAAAAATAAGAGTGAGTTGTGAGGATTAAAACAGAAAAATGTGGGAAGCTGGGATGAAAACCCGAAAGGGCACCTAGGCAAAATGAGAGAATGAGAGAAAGTATTTTCTTTTATTTTTGCAGGATCCTAAGGGTAACAATAAAAAAAATGAGGTTGATAAAAAATATGCAGTTGAAGACCCCTCTTTACTCTTATATTTTTGGGGATATATTTTTTGTGTTGTTTTAAAAACACACGTGGATGTTGGTGTTGATACTCTTGTCATTTAAAGGACTTCTTGGGCTGAATTTTGTTTACTCGAGACGAGTAAAGGTTCAAGTGTGGGGGTGTTTGATATGCACTAATTAGTAGTGCATAATTGTATGTTTTTATGTTTGATTTGCGTGGATTGTTTACCGTTTTATTTAGTTTGTAAACATTTGTGTGATTTTAGTTGTAATTGTATTTTAATCTTCATTTGTAAGTTGTAAAGTAGAGTTAGAAATTAGGGTGTTGAAAAGGAGGACTTTGAAGTGAAGAAAAATAAGATTTGGCTGCCCAGAAGCAAAAACCCGACCGGGTACAATACTTCACCCGGTCGGGCATGACAAAGAATCAGAAACTGCTGAGAAAGTCACTAGACCCGGTCGGGTCAGTTATTTGACCCGGTCGGGTCAGACTTGACCCGGGACCTAACCCGATCGGGTACCCGGCCAAAGGTGTTGAAAATACCTATAAATAGCCCCATTTTCCTTCACTTTTAATAATCCCTTCTTCCATACTCTTAAGCTCAGTTTAGAATAGTATTTCTTTTATATTTTTATAGCATGTTTAGTCTCCAAATGAGGAGCTAAACTTCCTTTTCTTGGTGTTGCTCTTGAAGCTTGTTGATTATTAAAGTTGTGAGTTATTTTCTTAACTTCTTCCCTTGAATATTAATTATTCTCTTAATCTATCTATATATTAATGTTGGGGAGTGTTGCTAAGATGACAATTGGTTAACATCTCGACATTAGTTATAGTAGTATTTATTTTCTTCCTCTATATATTAATGTTGGGGAGTGTTGCTAAAATGACAATTAGATAACATCTTGACATTAGTTATAGTAGGATTATTCATATTTAATCTTCTTCCTTGAATATTAATTCTTCCCTTAATCTATCTCTATATTAATGTTGGGGAGTGTTGTTAAGATGACAATTAGTTAACATCTCGACATTAATTACTACTAGAAACGATCAACGAACCGATGGTTAATCGTTGATAGCTTCACAAGTAAGTAACTTCGGTTTAGTAATGCACGATCGTGGTTAATAAACTTAAGAGGGATTAATTTTGTTGGTTAAACCGAAACCGTTGTGTTGAGGTTATCAATCTCAATTGATTTCATCAAGGAGTTAAGAGATTAAATGCTACTATTAAGTCGGTATATGGCGGTGTTCTATACTTGACTAATAGTAAGGGTTATTAATGAACGGTCATTGTTAATAACTACCCTCGATGAATTGGATATACTCCTCGATTGAGTATTCGAGAGGGAATAAGTTATAGATATAACTATGATCGACTAAAATATATCAACAAGTGGAAAGTAGCAATGCCAAGTCCTTTTTATCTTTGAATTAAATCTCATTTAAGTCCTTCATCTTAGTATTTAATTAATTAAATTCCAACAATACCAAAACCCCCCTTTTATTTACTAGTTCATAAAAAGAAAATTATTCCTTTCCCTGTGGATACGAACTCTACTACACTATACTACGTATAAGTGTTAGTATTGAATTTATTTTGACGCACCGTGACAAAGTGCCCGTCATCTACTTCCTCCGGTTCTAAAATAGGTTTTGATTTCATAGGTTGATTTTAAGAAAATAAATTCGATTTTATAATGTATTGTTTAGCATTGTTTGACATTGTTTTGGTATAAATGATTTCACAAATAAAGAAATGTGTGAAAGTGAAACTTAATTTGAAAAGGTGAAACTTAATTTGAAAAAAAAAAACTTTCATTGAGAAGTCATATCTCACAATAACTATGTACTCCATATCAAATATATACCCGAGAAAAAATGTATTTCCTAAATTTCTCTTTGAGAGAATACTAAGGCTCTGTTTGCAATCACTTGTGTTTAAATAAAAGCACTTTTTGGGAAAAAGTGATTAGTAGTAAAAGTTGGTAGTGTTTAGTAAAATAAGTGCTTTATGAGTAATAGAAAAAGTAAAAAGTAGATTCTACAAGAAAATCGAGAAAGTAAAAGTTGGTAGTGTTTGGTAAAATAAGTGTTCTTTTCTTAAAAAAAGCCACAATCACTTATTTAAGTTATTTTAAGGCTTTGTTTGCAAGTGCTTATGTTTAAATAAAAGCAATTTTTGGGAAAAAGTGATTAGTAGTAAAAGTTGATAGTGTTTGGTAAAATAAGTGCTTTTTGTGTAATAGAAAAAGTAAAAAGTAGATTCTACACGAAAACCAAGAAAGTAAAAGTTGATAGTGTTTGGTAAAATAAGTGATTTTTTCTTAACAAAAAGCCACAATTACTTTTGTTGAGGTTTATTCTTTCAACCCTCGGGTTCAACACGTAAGCCCAAGAGTTTCAAGTGGAGTGTGTATGAATAATCTGGCCCAACTAACAAGTTAAATGGATTGAGAAACAGTAGGTAGCAAGTAAGGGATTAGGTATTATTAATCAGTAAATAACTCCCTAATACAATACTTTTCGTTAAGGCTCGTCGGTCGTTCGTCTTACAAGGCAGTAGAAGAGCTGCGAGTAAGAATACTATAAGCTAGAGTGCTAGGAATAGTAAGTTGTCAACCCTTTACAATGAAATAAATGCTGCTATTTATACTACTAATGGGCAGCTAGCTATGCTGACGTGGAGGACTGTGAGTGGATGTTGTTCCAACCACCAAATCTCCAGCATTAAATGTTCCCGCCAGGATCTGGGTTTCACGCCTAATAGAAAAAGTAAAAAGTAGATTCTACACGAAAACCGAGAAAGTAAAAGTTGATAATGTTTGGTAAAATAAGTGATTTTTTCTTAACAAAAAGCCACAATTACTTTTGTTGAGGTTTATTCCTTCAACCCTCGGATTCAACACGTAAGCCCAAGAGTTTCGAGTGAAGTGTGTATGAATAATCTGGCCAAACTAACAAGTTAAATGGATTGAGAAACAGTAGGTAGCAAGTAAGGGATTAGGTATTATTAATCAGTAAATAACTCCCTAATACAATACTCTTCGTTAAGGCTCGTCGGCCGTTCGTCTTACAAGGCAGTAGAAGAGCTGCGAGTAAGAATACTATAAGCTAGAGTGCTAGGAATAGTAAGTTGTCAACTCTTTACAATGAAATAAATGATGCTATTTATTAGGCATGGACCCGGTTCGGGCCGCCCGGCCCGGGACCGGCCCGACCCGCCACTGTGCGAGCCCGGAACCGGCCCGGTTCTCGGGTCCGGGTCCAGGTCGGGCCTAGGCCTGGTGGGGTGGGCGGGTCCGGGCTCGGGCCTTGTATTTGGCGAACCGGCCCGGCCGGGTCGGGCCCGGGCCCGGGCCGAATTGATTTTTTTTTAATGTTTTTTTCTTTTTTTGGGGTTAGCCAAGTTGGGCTTGATGGTTAGGAGGGGTTGGGGGTTTGGGGGGGTGTGGGGGTGAGTGGGGGGGTTAGGAAAGCAAAAAAAAAAAAAAAAAAAAAAAAAAAAAAAAAAAAAAATTATAACCGAACCGGAGGCCCGGCCCGGCCCGGACCCGGACCGGACCCGGTGGCTACCCGGGCCTTCCTTCCCAAAAAAAAGCCCGGCCGGGCCCGGCCCGGAACCGGAACCGGCCCGGCCCGGAACCGGAACCGGCCCGGGTCCATGACTGCTATTTATACTACCAATGGGCAGCTAGCTATGCTGACGTGGAGGACTGTGAGTGGATGTTGTTCCAACCACCAAATCTCCAGCATTAAATGCGCTTCCCGTCAGGATCTGGGTTTCCCGCCTAATTAGTGGGGACGTTCGTCTTGCTGGGGGAGGTGGACTGCTCCTGTGTCCTGAAATGTAACTCATGTTTAATGAAAAAAAGGAGTCTAATTGTCCAATTATTTTACATAAATAGTGCATATGTTTTGTTTTTAATATTAGGTCCATTAAAAATGTTTTTAATAAGAAAATCATTTTTGATTGAATAACATAGGTTTATTTTGTTGTGTAACACGCATTGTTTTGTGGTGTAACTCGCAATATGCCAAATGTAAATCAAGTGTAATCAAGATGTAACTTATTGAGAAAAATTGAAATGTGAATCGTGTGTTACAAGATGTAACTTTAGCCAAAACAAAATGTAATTCCAGTGTATGTGACATGTAACTCTATAATATCAGCAAAGAAAACAAATAACAGACTAATTGATAAAGTGTAAATTGTAAGATAAAAAGCTTAGCTTGAGGTTAATTTCATTCTCATCTCTTTAATGTATTTATATTATATATATTTTTGTGTTTGATCTGGTTGTGGTCTTGTGGAAACATAAAATAAATGTATTTGTTGTCAAACACACTATGTGAGAGTTTTGCAGACTTGGAGGAATGGGGCCTGGCGATTGAGAGTCTTTTGCGGATTTGTGATAGGAGCGTGCGAACCGTGATGGAGGAAAAAACGAGGTTTGCAGACTTGGAGTGACGAAGAAGAACAGAGATCGAGCGTGTGAGCTTGTTTTTATTAATTGAAACGGTGCCTTATTGGACCGGTATACCATGCGCATGGTATACAGGTCGTACGGTATAATTTGCAGTCATCAACACATATTCCTTTCTCCTCTCGCGATTCCTGTCCAACTAATTTGATTGACATGGCTTTAATAAATTAAAAATGTGTCGTTAACTTTTTTTCTATAAGGGGAAATTATATCAACCAGAAAATTAATACTTTGTCTGAGACCTGATCGGGAGTCGGGACTAACAGATCCTAAGGAACTTCGACGCTACTAGTATTTCACAAGGAATGAAGGAATGCATAACTTTCGAATTTAAAAAAATAGTCGATTTACAATGAACTATATTGACGTATCATTGCAATACTGCTACAATTTCCTAACGATCACGTTAATGAGTCGGGGGGGGTCACAAAACCAAGACATGGAACAGCAAAATAAATGTTTCTATATTTAGACAAATACTGTAAACATATTATTACTTGACATCCTAAAACCAGAGTCATAGCTATGCTTTAGTTATACAGACATTCAACTCTATCATTTACTTACAACACGAAAAAAGTCCTAGCAATACCTTTCACTGGCACTACAGGCATGTACAGAAGAGATACTTCAAAACCAAAACTATTATGTGGAAAGTGGAAAGCGGAAAGCATTTACAGAGGCATAAATTAATGCCGAGCTGCCTCATGCATTACCTGTGCAGATGGAACCCCCATCACAAACCAATAGAATCGACAACAGGCAAGAGGGTGTATATACAGCTGCAGAATCTATCTTCTTTTGGGTACCTTAAGTGGCTATTAACAACAGATTGAGTAGTTGATTGAACCATTTATGTATTACGTCATTCAAACCCCCATAGCACATTGCCAGCATCAACTATCACCAGCAAGAACCCTGAAAATCAGATATTGGTATTATTTCTTCACCTAGGGCCCCATTTGGAACCCGGAACCTAGAAAATACACAATACAATTTGCAAGAAAAAAGATGTTCAAACTCGGTGATGTTTCTTTTTTCTCTCACCGATTTTAGTTGTTTATTTCTACCACCTCCATCCCACAAACATTTGCCACATTTGATTTCTTTGTCAAAGATATTACATTTGTTAATAATATTAATAATACTCATAAAAGTACAAAGTTATAATATTCGCTAAAATATGCTTGACTAAAATTTAAAAATATTGGTCAGAATTGGACGTGTTTAACTAAAAAGCTTAAATTTGAAAAAACTCTGTGGGACAGAGGAAGTAGCTAAGAAGTTTAAATTTATGTTTTGAACAAATAGCCCCCCCCCCCCAAGTACTTTTTGGCATCCGAAACACACCCTAATAGATTATGTTGAAATGTTTTGTAAAAACTGAGATGAAAGGATAGTGTTACTAACCACATGGAAGTAAATAAATTGTACTCTGACTGATATGCTTTGAAGCTTTTCGCCAAAAGTCAGAGTTAATTAGCTCATTTGAGGCAATCAGAGGGAACTATATGCCTGCCTCTACAGGGGGGAGCCATAAATCAATCCAATTCAAACAACCTTAACATTGCTGAAAATAGCTGTGCTTCATCGATTGGTTTTGATACGTAATCATCCATCCCAGAATTGACACACTCTTCATTTGTTGCTCTAGTAGCATCTGCTGTCATTGCTAATACGGGCATATGCCAACGACCCACTTTGTCAGGTATGCCGACCATTCTCTCTTCAGAGTTTATTCTTTCATTATATTCATTCTCTAGAATGCGGATTTGTCGAGAAGCCTCAAACCTGTAACATGTATTATGTATATTCATATATTTTACTGCTCACTGCTACTTATATTACAAGAAGACCACTGAATGCAAGGATGCAAAACAGAGAACAACAAAAGTAAATAAAGGTTTGGACCCTGAACAATAGAAAATAAGTTTTGCAAATGCACGTGTAATATATATTTAAAGAAAAATGATACTTTTGGGATGAAGGGAGTAACTTCTACGTAGTAATTATCTAATAACAATTACGGAGTAGTTGTTATTCTTATTACAAGAATGATTAATTTTCATTTCTGTCATCGGTAAGGTGAAATAAAAAGCAATTCAATGTAATCAAATGCATGTGTGATAAAACTTGCACCAAGAATATACCTGATTTTCATTACATTATTCTTCTGTATGATTTAAGTAAGAGATGGAGAAGAGAAAGTGGGGTAAGGTAGGGATGGAGAAGGGAGAAATAGAAGAGAAGGATGCAGATTTTGTCTGTTGTTTGGTTTGAGCCAAGCAAAGAAAAATGAGCATAAATTGGGAGGACAGTCATTCCTTCCCATAAGAGAGGATATTTAAAGTAGATGAGACCCAGTGTTTTCATTTCCCTCTCCCAATATCATTTCATCAAACAACCAAAACTCTCCATTTCTCTCCTACTTCTTTCCCTTATATTTCTCTCTCCTACGAGTCCTATACTCCTATTTCAACATATCCAAAAAAAGGCTACACGTTACTACCATTCACCAAACAACGCCATTCACAGTATCCATTTTCTGATTCATTGAATCACACCTGTAGAGGGACTACCATTCACCAAACAACAGTACAACACCTATTATAGTCTCCAAAAAAAGGCTATGTGTCACTATCATTCACCAAACAGCAATTACAGGGGCTAATCCCCTTTAATATAGCAAGGCCTCAAGGGCATAATTGGAAAGACAACTTAATCAATTATCCTACCTAAAAACCTGTGAAGTCAAACCAGCAACTTTAATACGGGATGAAGGGAGTCATCATCATCATCATTACCCCAGTGCCGCAAAGGCTCCCACCTTCGGTGGGGTAAGGGGGGTCAGATGTACGCACTACGCAGTCTTACATAGTGATTTGGGCCCACACTAAACAATAATTCTAGATTGGCCCCTGGTCAGATCTATGTTTGAATGCAACTATCTCATCATCATCCAATTAGACTAATCTCAACATTAGAATGAAGAGTTAAGAGGTGAAATAGAATACCCGTCCATGTGTGGCATTTGGAGGTCCATAAAGCAAGCGTCAAATTTGTGAGGGGGCTTAAGAAGTGCCAAAGCAGATTTCCCACCATCCACACATGTGACAATTGCACCATACCTCTTCAAAGCGCCTTCTGCGACTCTTCTATTTACAGCATTATCGTCCACCACCAAAATTTGTTTGCCTTTAAGCAGATCTCCAAGAGTTGACGGTTTCCTCCTAGTAACTTGACTCTTATGTGTAAAGTCAGCAGCTTCTTGAAAGCATGAAAGTAACATACTCAGACAAATGGGCTTTATTAATACATTATCCACCAGCCTATCTGATTTAAGTTTGTTGCCTTCTGTGGAGCTCATTTCTGTTGCCAACAGAAACAATTTTGGGGTGGATCCAAAGAGAGCTTTCAAGCCTTTTGGCCTGAGTATTTTTATAGCGTTACGAAGTGCAAAAGAAGACTCCTTATTCCAGTTGTCTTTATCAATGAAAATTATGTCAAAATGCTCTGACTCACTGCAAAAAAAAAAAAAGTACAAGCCATTGTCAAATAAGAAAATGCGTTCCTTCGATGACTCACTACATAGTACATGGTAATTAACCAAGAATACAAATATCAACAATTGCTAGCTCCTATTATTTAAAACATTATTTAGATGCTCTCTATCTCTCTGCAGATTACTCAATCCGTCCATAAGAAAGAGTTTTGTTTGATTTATACTGTCAAATGTTTCATTTTGGAAACATATAACTCTTAAAAGTCATGGAATCCTAGCTACATTTTAATTTTATTTACTTAACTAAATTCATCATATTGGACTTGTTTGTAACTATTCTTTGGTAAATCATGCGAAAATTTCATTTAGTTTATGTAATATGACCTTTTTCGACAAAAGTACTTCAGAAACATGAGTTTTTTTGGACCGAGGGTATATTTAATTGGAATCTTAACAAGTATTTGCAGCTTTTGCCTGATAAATTGTAGAAGAAATACCTATTGTACTATAACTACTAACTAAACATGGATCTCAGTTCTTAAAAGCAGAATTATGAAAGAATAATATTACCTTTTCCTTGAAAAAGAAGATAGATATGAGCATGCATCATCTACTGTACAAGTTGTCTTCACATTCAATCCCAACCTCTGGAGGTGGTATCTAGTGACTTCTGCTCGAATTCTCTTACCGTCTATAACAATTGCTCTTAGCCCGTCGAAGTCTGAAAATCCAGAATCATACTGTTTCCCCTTGGCTTCTACTGAGCCTTTTGAAAAGGCTGCTGTGAAAGAAAAGGTACTTCCAGTGCCAGGTTCACTAAAGAATCCGATTTCCCCGCCCATAAGGTCAACCAAATGCTTGCTAATGCTCAACCCTATTCCTGTTCCTCCATACGTTCGAGATGTTGAACTATCTGCCTGCATGAAAGGCGTGAAAATACGGCCTTGTGCTTCCGCAGAAATCCCAACACCAGTATCTTCAACCGTCACCAACAGCTTGACTTTCCCAATTTCTTCCTCACTGCTAATCTTCTTGAAATTTTGCCAGCTTCTCCATCTGTCGACCACATGAAAACCGCTCAGTGTGTTGAAAGATGAGCTTGTCTCATTATGTCGAACTAGTGGTGGTAAGGTTTGTTTCAGGACTTCGTCCTTCACATCAAGTGGGTCTCTCACTTCATCTGCTAAATGTATTGTCACAAACACATGCCCCTCTGTGTTTTTTGTAAACTGCAATGTGAGCAGGAATTGTTAAATAATTTAAATCTGGACATGCCTTCAAGGAATTTAGATATATAGTAGGAGATGTATTGCCACATCACTTAATGTTATTTGATGTTGACCAAAACAGATGAAGATGTTTAAAGTTTTTAGTATATTGAGAGGTTCCCAAGTTTTGGTAAACTAGGTACCCAAAAACAGAAACAGAAACATTACTTTGAGCATTTGAAAATAAAGACAACAAAACTTTGATTATGAAGAATTCTATTATTTACCAAAATTAGGACTAAGGTTGTGATGGTTATTTATTCATTTGGGAGTGGGGGGAAGCCCTCTTTTCATAATAAATACTCCCTCTATTCCGCTTTACTTGTCCCACACTTCTCATTTTGCTTTTTGGGCGGTTCCATATCATTTACCCATTAAATAAAACTCCACCCACCCAAAATTAAATATCCACTACAGAAAAAGTATCTTCTCTCACCTCTATAATCAGTTTATTAAACTTGTGAAAACCCAACTGAGACGAGTAAATTGGAACGGAGTATTAAGTACTTTTCACTCACTTTGAACACGCTGATGCAAAACAAATAGAATTCTTTCTCAATCTTAAATATTCAATATCCTTTTCTACTTAAAAAGATCTTCGGCTTAAACACTCTACTTCAGAACCTACACCAAACACATCCTTGTAATTGACCAAAGTGTTATTACCAATTTGACAACAAAATTAGATCATAGATTGTATGTGCACACACCAGATGCTTGAGTGAGCAATCAAAAGTCTTAATTGTTCCACACTTCCAGATTCTATCATATTTGCTTAACATGTAAAAAGTATATAACGGAGTATTCCATATGTTATACTACAAACATATTTAATACTCAGTAATCTCGACCAAATGCCACAAATATCACAAGAAAAGCTAATAAATAAGCACATATTTCAGAAGCCAATAAATTCATATTGGGCTAAAGTGTGAGATAACTGGCAAACCTTGATCGAGTTTCCAACAAGATTCACAATTATCTGTCTAAACCTTCCGGGATCTCCTACAACCATTTCTGGGACCTGATCAGACACATAAGCAGCCAACTGTTCTCCAGGAAAACAACATTGAACCCCAGTAAGAATCATTGCATGGGAAATAGCTGTAATAACACACACAAGCAAATAAGTAACAGGGGGTCCACTTCATACCTCAATCCCTTTTTCATGAGATCTTCCAGATGAAAGTGATAACACATTATCAAGCACTGCTCTTATATTAAAAGGTACAGATTCCAACTCTAGCCGTCCCGATTCAATTTTAGCCTGATCCAATACCCCATTGATCAACGATATCAAATCCTTCCCACTAGCATGAGCAGTCTGCGCATAGTCCCGTTGTGTGTCATCAAGATTAGTATCCATGAGCATCTGAAGCATCCCTACCAAATTAAACATTATTTTATGTCAACTTTCATCTCAAAAAGTCACTAACAGGAGTCTTGGACCCCAGTCCCATTACTCTACTTTCCCCTTCCCCTTTACACTCATGTCATTCCCACATTGCCCATGTAGGTAAATAAGAGGTTAAAATACCTAAAACTCCATTCATCGGAGTCCTGATTTCGTGAGAGACTGTAGCTAGAAACTGCATAAAACATATGGCTGTTAAAAATATATATTTTAGTTTTATATTCAAGGCCAGGATGGAAATACGAGGGGAATGAAAAATAACATTAAAAGTAATAATATACTACATAATTAATAAAGGTTGTGTAGAGTAGAAAAAATATGGGAGGGACATATCAGAGATGGAAATACATCATGAGAGTAAATCCATAATACAACATTTAGAGGATTACTCATCAATGAGGCATGCAAAGTACCTGGGATTTAGCAATATCTGCAGCCTCAGCACGATGTTTGAGCTTCATCATCTTCTGATAGTCGTGCTCAAATTTAGCAATCCGATTTATTGCAGCATGGAATATCTGAGCAACAAGGAAAGTGATTACAAGAACACCCAAAGAAGCTGCTGTCGCTATCAAAGGCGGTGGAGGTTTATGCTTGAACCTGTGGTGAGCAAGGTAGGCAATCAATCAATGAACAAAATTCACTGTTCATACATTTTTCCTCATATATTTAATTTTTCTAAATGACAATAACCTGCAATGCATCTCATGCTTCCTAGCAGGGTCTCCGAAGTCAAGGTTGCTAACATGGACGGAATCCATTTTACTATCATCTGGGCCATACATTTTCACTGGAGCAAATGCGTTCGTTGTATCATAAACATTCACAACAATAGTATGTTTGCTAGCAAGTTGGTGGAGAAGCTTCTCAATTAATGAGGGAACATCATAAGATGCACCTATATACCTTTATCATAGATAACAGCATGAAATACGTTACAAAAGAAGAAACAAAACAAACAAAAAAAGGTTGAATCTAAGCTGTATACAAGAAATCCAAGATTCAGGCTGATGATATACCCAACAGTAGCATTAACGCGTTGATCTGGTGTAGCATAGGGATCGAGATGAGTGTTATATACGGCAAATGTAAGCACTACACCCACATTATTGGACTTCAACAACTTAAAAGGACATGTTAGGACTCCCTTCCCAGATGCTCTAGCACGCAATATGTTTTCACGGTCTTCCTGCGAAACATCAACGGCAATAAGTAAAAGCTAACAGGAGACCTGATAGCCCTTGAACTCTCTTTAGTCTTTACAGTAAACACACCTTTCCAGACATCATATCAATTGACACGATATGGGAGACAGTTTGTTGAGAAAATATGACCGGTGCATATTCATCTCGATGAGGAGCACTATCCAAGTTCCCAGGCATATATTCCTGGGCCAAAGTTTGATCCTCGGCTTCCATTTTCTTGATTGACCATCCATGCCGCTTCTCAAAATTTTCTCTGTCTGAGTGGAGAACCCTTAGAGCATAGGCCACACCACTTGTGAGTGGCCTCTCAAAAGATGTTCTCTCAGTGTATTCCTCAAAAGTTCTCTGCAATTGTAGGCGGGAATGTCAGGGTAGAGATTTACGGCTACTTTCTGTATCCGAGGTGAGATATAGTGAAGAAACAAGAAATGCGACTTTTTTGAGGGTGGGATCATTATCAGACACCTTTTGACTACTCTAGCCCCTTAAAGTAGAGGAAAGCAAGGAGTACAAATGGAAAGAAACGAAATATAGGAGGTAAAAAATCTCAACAAACTATTTTTCAGACTTTGTTTTGAATCATTTTATTTATTTATTTATAATATTTATATCCCAGGAAATCTAAAAATATGTAATACCTCCGTTCTCTTTTAATTGCAACAGTTCGACTTTAATGTTTGCCAACGCACAACTTTGGTTGTAATTATATTTAATTATGTATTAGTAAATATTTTGGAAATTTATATTGGAAATTATGTATTAGTAATTATAAAAAGTTACTAGTAATATTTTGGAAATTTATATTAATAGATTTTTTTTGTTTACCACACAAGGTGGGGGGGTGCCGGGGAACACCTCCCAAATTTATTAAAATAAATTTAGAGAGTACAAGGGAAATAAAGCAAAACAGGAAATTTAAATTACATAAGCAATTAAAAATTTTTGAGGGAATTCCAAGTAAAGCAGACATAGATCTTTTAAATTTGTTGTCGAACTTGATTTCTCTCTGCAGATAGGGCTGGTAAATTTTTGCATAAAAAAAGCTAATTTAAACCGCTTGAGAGCTGCGGTTAATTTCTGTGGGGAGTCAAACCTCTCGTTAACCGGATAAAGGAAATTTAATACGGAGTAATATTTTATACTCCCTCCATCCCAAATTGATTTGCAAAGTCAACATTTTTTGGTCAACTAATGTTAAAGTGAAATCCTCCCTATTGACAATTAATTCAATTTTTAATAATTAAAATTTACATATTCAGAAACTACGTTAAAATCTCTACAAAGTTGCCAAATCCAATTTAAATATAATTAGAAATTGATATCGTAACTAAGTGAATAAAATGAAACTGTTTAACAAAATAAAAAAGTTGACTTTGCAAATCAATTAGGGGCGGAGTTAGTACACAATAATTTGATTATATATCATCATCATCATTCATCATCATCATTACCCCAATGCCGGAAAGGCTCCCACTTACGGTGGGGTAAGGGGGAGTCGGAAAGGCTCCCACAAAGAGACTGTTTCCGGATGATTAATTTGATTATATATATTAGTTGAAAATCATGGTCAAAGTAAGGCGTGTCACGTGTGAATAGTGTAAAAATCACAATGTTGCAAGTCTTGCAACTATTAAAGAACGGAGGAAGTATTAAAGAATAAAAACATAATCACATTTCATTATCCTTTGCATTTTCCAATGTAAAGAAAAATATTTATAAATACATGAAAAGTTTTCTTAGCATTTCTTTTCCTTTCCTTAACATTTTCTGGGATAAATATCCTGAGAATTGAATGAGATAAAAAGAAGCTATGTGTAAGCTGTTAGTCAAAAGAGAAAAAAGAGGCAGGAGAGTGGAATAATGAAGTAGCAACATCACCTGATCTATAGCTGAAGGTTGCTTTCCATGGTGAAATGTCGAGACGAGAATAGCCAATGCATGAACATGGTTCATACTGACGTTAAACTGATCCTGCAGCATCCGTGCTCGTTCATCACACATGCTTGCCAGCGTGTTTTCCCTCTCCAGTGTGAAGCCCTTGTTCAAGTGCCAGAATAACCAGGAGGATCCTACCACACCAGATAATACAAATATCACAAGAAGCTTTTCCCTCCACCTTCGAGCAACTCTAGAAGCAGCATGAGCTTGCTGCTGTTGCAAGTGTTGTAGTAGCTGCGGTTGTTGAGCCAATTCTTGCTGCAAAACTACTTTCTGCTGTTCGTTTCCACCACCAGATTCTCCATGTGACCATTTTAGTGTGCAGATGACAGCAATGACAAGAAGGACCCACCAGCAAGCCTTTGTGAAACGGAAGGCTATATCCTTACCCTTGTCTCCAAATGTTCTCACTTGCAGTGTTTCCTAATGTGTGCAAATGTAGAGGATAAATAAACTTTCGAAATCTTATTAGATCTTTAAGTCTTGTTTGGTTAGGAGATTTTTTAATTTTACTAATTTATCTGTACTTGTTGGCTCTACACTAGAAATAACAATACAATTAGTTATAATTATACAGTTTTTTATCTCCACTTTATCTCCATCTAAATGAAGAATAAATCAAAAACAAAATCGCCCTTCCTTCTGAAATCCCCAAACTAAACATGCCCATAAGATTATATGGGGTGTGTGTACAGCATATGATTTGTCTTCTTCTTTTCCTTTAAATACTTATAGATTAAAAATTCACTTTGCTTGGTAGCACAATAATTAGTTGTTCAGAAAAATAATTTGTGTAAAATGTTCTCCTGGAAAATAAGATGTTCTATTATAGTATAATGTTTAACAACAAAAAAGAAAGAATAAAATTGATCAAAGAAAGAGATTTCCTCTTTTGAAAGAAGACGTCTTCTGGTGCCAAAGGAATGGGGCCTTCATAGAAATTCTATTAGATCAATGCAAAAGAATCTAACATTGAGGCATGGTGCACAAATGTGCCAAAAAGCAACTACTCATGTCACAACATCTAGCAAACCAGAACGAAACGTCACTCTCTCCTTCGATGATTATATTTTACAAATAAAAATGGTTAAAATGTTTTCAGGAAAAAGAAATTGGAATAATTAGTTCATGGCATATAAATTACAATAAAGACAAGTGGAAAAGGGCAAAAACTTTTGTCCTGGCAAGAAAAGAAGCCCAAAAATCCACTAAAAGATGTTCATAGTTTTCCTTTTGATGACATATAACGGTCAATGTCAGCATTGTGAACCTAAAAGAACTTGATACCTTTTCACAAAGCTGATGGGGTGTTGAAATTGAAGATGAATAATGTGAAATAAATGATACAGATATCTGTTGTAGAACAGCGTTAATAAGCCTAATGGTAGTCTCATCTGGAACAGGACATTGTTCATAGGCCTCTAGTTTCTCTGCCAGTTCACAGTGCTTCTCATAATATTGTTTTTCTGATGTTACGACTTTAAGAACACAAGTGATAGCAGTTATAAGACTCAATTCATGTCTGAGGCTTCCATTACGTTTTAACAATGAAATCTGCAGAATAGAAATTACCAAGAATAAGTATATTAGACTAATATTTGATCATCGGGACTAAGAGAAGCAAAACAGAGTATAAACAAACTCAAAAGCATTTTAAGCTAGCAATCTAGGAACTCAGACCAGTAGTTAACTTTCTTCAGTAGTTAATAATATTTGCACTTTATTACTCCCTAGACCTTATTACAAGGCACAACCACTGAACCCCAAATTACACAAACCAAGAACAGTAGTAAACTTTCTTCAATTGTTAAAAACTACACCATCCGTCCCTAAAAGGTTTGCCAATAAACCATTGATGTGGTCAACGTAATTGCTTTTTGTTTCTGATTTTGTAACCATATTCGAATTCAGTTTTTGCGATACATTAGAACATTTAATCTAGTTTCTAAAAGCTGTAATTTTAATTATTAATACTAATTTAAATAATATTAGGGGAAAGTTAACTTTATCATTAGTCAAACCACTTAATAGCCCTGCCAAACCAATGTGGGCAGAGGCAGTATTATGACATTCCAGTTTTACCTCTTTTAATATGTTCCATAAATGAATACTTCTAGAGACTAATAATGAACACAGTTTTAATAAATGATTCTGAAGTTTTCTGAATATTATTTCCATGAATTCATTTTACAAGAAGTACAGAAGCTATTTATACATATAGGAATCCTGAGAGAGTCTATTCAGTACACTAGGTGACTGTCTAAATACTAAACATACATGATTGAGAACTGAAAAGACAGCAGCTATTAAATACAACCTGAAGCACTAAAGACACATAATTACAGTAATAATAAGGAAAATAAATCCTAGATTAATGATGTCTCTTCGTTTTATAAATCCTAGTAACCGCATCTTATTCACAGTAAAAGTTACTACCTGTCCTCAAGCATCTATATGATCTCATTAATATGTCTATCATGTTCACACCGCCATAATACTCAACTACTACTTTTGTGGATGGAAGCAACACCGTGGCAGCCAATATATTAAGAATCATCGGTTTAGGGTATGTTTGGTCATTGGATCCTAGAAAGTGTTAGGGGAAGGTGGGAAAGCAATGGGAAACAATTTTCTATCATTTGGTTTTACCTTGGAAAATTTGAAGTAAAAAATGAGTTCTTTAAATTTGTTTTGTAAATGTTTAGATTTTTTAATCTTCTGTCATTATATAATGGGAAAATTCCCGAAATAGGACTAAAAACGTTTGAAAATTCCAAAATAGGACTGTCATGTTTTTATTTCCAAAATAGGAGTAATTACTGCCAAGTTTGGAAAATACTGCCATCTTTAAAACATGGCAGTAATTAGTCCTATTTTGGGAATAAAAACATGGTAGTCCTATTTTGGGAATAAAAACATGGCAGTCCTATTTTGGAATTTTCAAACGTTTTTAGTCCTATTTGGGACAATTTCCCTTATATAATAGAAATATATAAAACCAAACCATCACCCTTATGTCTCTCCAAGATATTAATGAACGTCCCAGATATTGTTATCACTAATTAACAACCCCTCATTATATAAAGAATAAAAAGAATAAATGAATGGATGCCATACATAAAAATCATTAGCAGTGAACTGTGAAAGCAAAGTTGTTCAAGTGATAAGAGCTCTTTGACGTTGATATTCTAGATTCACCATTTTCACCAACTATACATCCCGCAACTAATACAGCTTGACGAATGACCTACTACCCAAAATATTAGGAAAGAAACTTACATGTTTTTTTTGTCTTTTCCTTCGGAAAGAATGTCTAATTTTCCAATTTCACTCAATTCTAGCTCAAAATAATGTTTCAAATAGGTGAAATAATGTTTGAATATGGTATGACTCACTCTGCTATAAATGATAAAAGAAAAAGGGAACATTTTACTTTATACCATTAGAGTGTGTTTGGCATGATGCTTAATAGAGGTTTAGTGCTTGTTTTAACTGAAAAATACTTATATTTAACAAAATTAATTAGATTAGCATCTTCATAATAACAATTGACTGCAACGTAGAAAGAAAAACAGCTCACCAGATCTGTGTCAATGAAATAGTAGACGAGGGCATGAAGTTCTTCCCGGCTGACATTGAAACGTTGAAGCAAAAAGTTGACTTTATTACCATCCATTTCTGGGGAACTTGCATTCCTCCTCAAATTTCTATAAGAGGAACTGCTAATAAAAAACCAAATGAATCCAAATGAAACAAGAAAGAGCCACAGGAACAAAAAAATCCTTCTCCAGCTTAGACCACCGTGCTGGGATTCTCTTGTTCTCTTCAGTCTGACTTTAGAAGAGAAGCTCCCATTGATTCCATGGATGGTAGAATTCATAGACATCTTCACGAAAATTGGCGTGACAGCTTGAGACCAAACCCATTCACATATCAACTGCAACTTGAAGGGTAAATAGGGAAAGCCTGATTTGGTCAATTCACACACTGGAACGGCGAAATCCAATCAAAGCTTTACCCTTTTTGTGGAACACAGAGGAAGGAAGGAGAGAGAGGCACGCCAAACGAAGCCTTGTTGTTTTTTGTATACTGTAGTGGGAATCATTCACACAAGACAAAAAAGAAGCCCGTTTTCTTTCCTGTAGTGAGAGGGCTATCTGGTGTAGCGAGAAGAGCATGTATTATTATTGTGGCAGAAAAAGGAAGAGAGCAGCATCAAGAAAGTATCATCATCATCAAATTCATCTTCCAAGGTCGAGAAACCCAATCCGATGGGGAGGGGGTTGGTTTTTACTGCAAAAGCCAAGTGGAATCAATCATCAGAAGTGGGATTAAAAAGTCTCTCTCTGCAGTTTGGGTTTTGAGGAGCATATGCTGTGGTGGTAGTGGGTGCATCATTATCTCATCATCTTGGTGGCAACTTTTGGAGAACCCAAACAAACTACGGAGTAAAACATTTTTAATCAATATGGATCATTCTTGGTGTACACAACTTGTACACAAAATGTGTACAATGTCTGTGTACACAGACAATTTGACATGAAATCATGTCTCTTTTAAATGAATTGCCTGTGTACACAGACAACTAGGGGGATTTTGTGTACAATTTGTGTACAAGTTATGTACACTAAGCATTTTCCAATCAATATGGATCATTCTTGGTGTACACAACTTGTACACAAAATGTGTACAATGTCTGTGTACACAGACAATTTGACATGAAATCATGTCTCTTTTAAACGAATTGCCTGTGTACACAGACAACTAGGGGGGTTTTGTGTACAATTTGTGTACAAGTTATGTACACTAAGCATTTTCCAATCAATATGGATCATTCTTGGTGTACACAACTTGTACACAAAATGTGTACAATGTCTGTGTACACAGACAATTTGACATGAAATCATGTCTCTTTTAAACGAATTGCCTGTGTACTCCGTATGTGAAGATGGATATCCATTAAATTGGCTAATTGTGCAAAAATTTATGAAGTTTAGGAGCACATTCAGAAAAAATATTATAATACTAATATTTATAGGTAAATTTGTTGATTCAGTCCCGTAACTTATAGCTATACCCGTTATTGGTCTTATAACTTTAGTAATTTGCAAATTACATCCCGTAACTAATAAGTTGGTGCAATTTTGGTCTTTCTCTACCGAAACTTACCAAGTTTGCCGGAAAAGGAAATGCCAGTTGCCAGCAGGTCAATTGTTTGGAACCCATTTGCCGATTCAACTTTGGCCCTTAGCTGGAGTAAGAAAATCATCTCTCCTGCAAAGAAAGAAAACCCTATTACTGCGCACAACCTATTACCGGATCTGCAGGGGGGGGGGGAGTACGTGTAACCCAACCTGGAGATATCAATCCTGGAAAGATGATTCATGTGTGTGCTAGAAATAGAGTAAGAAGTTCAACTTCTTTAATTTAGTTGATTTGCTTCTATTTTTTTACTAAGTGATATGCTTTGGAGAGAACAAAGTGCAGGGAGGGTATTCGTGTGGAGGAGTGATCTCGTATTAATGTATTATTATTTCCTCTCATCTTTTTTCCTTGTTTTTTATTCTTTTATCCTTATATAAATATATACACATTATTTTTACCCTTTTTATTTTATCATTTTTAATATATTCATCCCGTGTTATTTTTTATTTTTTATAATAGCTTATTTTTTTATCTTCAATTTCTTTCTATTCCTTTTGATGGTGATATTATGTATCGATTCACGTTAGCCGACCTCAATATCTTTTGGGACTAAGGCTTGGTTAATTTAAATTCGCCAAGTCTCTTCCACTTCTCTGCCATTTCACCTTGCATTTGATGGGCCTTCGGTCTGCACTCCGTTGCCATACATCCTTCTCTTCATTTTCTTCTCTTTCTCTGTGACAACATTGGCAACAAAGGCTGTTGATTGTGAACCCTAAGGGGGTGAGTTCGAACTTTAGTGTCTAGTGCGCTGGACATGGGCAGACCAAGGGTTGGGGACGGGGGCAAAGAGTGAGGGTACGGTTGCAGACGAGGGACTGAGGCGGTGCTGATGGTAGTAAGGGAGATAGGGTTAAGATTTTATCTTAGCAGCGGCGGCACATTAAATTTGGAGATCTGCGTTCGACGATGGCGGCAACAAATGGCAGGGGAGCGGCGGCTCAACTAATTTTGGATGGCTAAGGTTGCAGGTGGCGTGGCTGTGATTGGGGAGGGGGCTAGGGTTGGGAAGTTGGGTTGAGGAGGTGGCTAGACGTTGGGAAGGGTGCTGGATATGGGGGTTATGACAGGGCAAGGGAGGGGGGCTGGGGCTAAGGAAGGTGCAAGTACGAGGCAGTCTCGAAGGTGACGTTTGCTTTCCTTAGTATCCCTCACCCCCCCCCCCCCAAACCCCTCAAAACATCAAGCCCAACCCGGATGGAACCCAAAAAAAATGAAAAAACAAATAAAAAATCAATTTGGCCCGAACTGGGCCCGGCCGGGCCTCCTTTTCACTGACCCGAGCCCACCCCGCTTTTCTTAGCTAACTGGGCCTTAGACCGGTGTGGGGCCCGCAGCACCGGGCCGGTCCCGCACAGTAGTGGGCCGGGTGGCCCGAACCAAGTCCAGGACTATTATTGCGTACTAAAATTAAATAGATGAAATAAAAATTGAGCACTTTTCTTTGTGGTTGTGTCTGACACTTTTATCATTATTCAACTGTATATGATTAAAAAACCTTAATTAATGACGGATGTTACTACGGAGTATTTAATCTTCACATGCACCAAATTGTGAGATAATGGAAAAGATTACTCATGGAGATCTCAGGTATATTATATTTATAATAGAAGCAGTTGTTATACAATTCGTATACCATGCAACCGTCCCACGGTGCGCATGCTATACCTGGGAGAGCGAAGAAGCAGTACGTATATTTTGGCTTTGTTATTTTGTATTTCTCCTTTTTTTAAAAATGTTAATAATTTTTTTATTTTTGATCCGATTTTTATAAAATTTATATCAAAATTTTTTATTTTTTCATGATCTTTCAAATGAGACCAATGTTGCCTATGTAATTTTAACATATTAAAATTTGCGTGTAAAAATATGTAACTTTACATGTTAAAATATGTAACTCACGTTCAGTCAGGCCAAATGCAACTCGTGTGTATAAATATGTAACTCTACGTGTAAAAATATGTAACTTTACGTAAAAAATATGTAACTCGCGTTGAGACAGGTCAAATGCAACTCGTGTATATAAATATGTAACTCGCGTGTATAAATATGTAATTTCACGTGTAAAAATATGTAACTTTACGTGTAAATATATGTAACTCGCGTTCAGGCAGGTCAAATGCAACTCATGTGTATACATATGTAACTCGCGTGTAGAAATATGTAACTTTACGTGTAAAAATATGTAACTCACATGTATAAATACATAATACAATAAATTTTTTATATACACAATTGGAATCGAGTCACTTCGTCCCGCAAAATAGTTTACATGAGTAAGCATTTTCCTCATATTTTCTCCCTTCAACGGGAATCACAGAGATCAATTTAGTCTTGGGCAGATGGTATTGAATCTGCGCATGGAGTAGATCTGATTCGGATCAGAGATTTATAGGTTTGTTGTTATGTTGACTGATTTCCTCGTGAATCAACAAGCATAAATTTCCATGCGATTACGAAGCAGAGCAACTAACATAGAATCCGACACAGTGTTCCCATAAAGAAATTACTGGGAGTAAGGACGTTTAAAACAGACATATGCGCAGCGCAATTCCAGATTTGAGTGGCGTAGCAGGTGTGCGATTTTTTTAATATAAAAACGGCACCGTTTTGGGATCGGTACACCATGCTCACGGTGCACCGATCCCACGGTATAATTTGTCGTTGTTATACCGTATGACCGGTATACGGTGAGCACCGTATACCGGCATACGGTTTTTGGCAAGCAGCGTATTTGGCAAGCACCAGATCTTTATTCTTTATTTCTCTTTTTTAAAAAAATGGTAATAACTTTTTTATTTTTTATCCGATTTTTATAAAATTTATACTAACATTTTTTATTTTTCATGATCTTTCAAATGAGACCAATATTGTCTATGTAATTTTAACCTATGTAAAATATGTAATTTTACGTGTAGAAATATGTAACTCACGTCCAGTCAGGCCAAATGCAACTCGTGTGTATAAATATGTAACTCTACGTGTAAAAATATGTAACTTTACTTAAAAAAATATGTAACTCACATTCAGACAGGTCAAATGCAACTCGTGTGTATAAATATGTAACTCGCGTGTATAAATATGTAACTTTACGTGTACAAATATGTAACTCGCGTTCAGGCAAGTCAAATGCAACTCGTGTGTATATATATGTAACTCGCGTGTAGAAATATGTAACTTTACGTGTAAAAATATGTGACTTCACATATAAAAATATGTAACTCACATGTATAAATACCTAATACAATAAATTTTTTATATACACAATTTTAAGATAATTTGTGATTTACACAATTATTTTTCTGTATTAAATTTAGTTTGATTTTCCTTATAATCCAATACACACTAATATAATAGTTCGATAATTTCTTAAAATTACATAAGCAATATTGGTCTCATTTGAAAGATCATGAAAAATAAAAAATGTTGATATAAATTTTATAAAAATCGGATCAAAAATAAAAAAGTTATTACCATTTTTTAAAAACAAAAGGATAAAAAATCAAGAAGCCAGGCCTCAATACTCCGTCGTTTTGCAACCGGGCGCACCATCTTCATGGTGCGCCGGTTGCACGATATAATTTGCGTAATAGAAGAGTTGTCAAAATACAAAATATTCCTAAATAGATATTAGACATACTATTACAAACTTCGTACACTTGTTCCTACGTTGTGATAATAAGGTTGTCTCATTTTTTGCTGCATCCCAATAAAATTATCTCATACAAAAAATGATAATGTTTTTATGATTTTAAATCATTCTTAATTTATTATTACTATCTATTCAAACAATCAAACCAACCACACAAATTTACTGTTTTTAATAACACTACTCCTCATATACCAAACTAAGGGGATAGCGGTAGTATTTATAACTCGAAACAAATATGAATTTGGAAAATAACATCAAATAAAATGGGAATTCTTCCTTGAATATTACGTATGAAATAACCTGAAAGATCAATGAAGTTTTGTGTCTTTTGTAAATGAATTTTATAGAATATGATATATTTTTAAAGGTACTAATAGCTGATGGTATATTAGTTAAAATATCAAGTTTAATTATTTTTAAAGCTTAATTTAACTTACATTTATTATTTCCATTATAAAATTTTCAAAGTTTAATTAACTTATTTTAATATTTCCATTAATTCCTCTGACAAATGTTTTCATGATGTTAGAGAGTAATACCAATACTTTCTAATTTTGAAACACATTCCAAACAGTATTATAGGTGTAATAGTTCAATTAAATTAATGAAAACAAAATAATTAAAATAAGTTAACTTACAACAAAGAGCCTAGTTCAATGCTTACATTTCAAATGTTCCTATAGAACTTATACGCTGAACAAGCAGAACACGAGAGGCGGTGTCTCTCTGGGGATACACGCCGCGAACAAAACCCCTTCCAGGGAGTTCTGTTAGGAGGTCTTCTAAACCGTTACAGCAATAAATCCCCAACGTTCTTATCTTTTAATGCAGCGTTAGATAGACGATTCAGTGTCCAACGGACTGATCATTGATGTCCAACGTTCAGGTCCATTAATTCACCATTTACACACAACAAATCCTCTTATATAATGGCTGGCAGGTTGTTTGCAACAACACACGAATTCATACACTCCATGCACGTTTTGCACCTCTAAAACACACTGCTAGCAATCTGAAAATTCCCCCTGTGTTCATACTGTGTTCTCGTTCGCTGGAACTTTTGTTTGTGTGCTCAAACATTAGTTCGTAGTCATCGTATCCTGGGAAACGATTGTTGCAACGCTCCTAGCACCGTGGGAGGTAACAAATACGTTTTAAGGACATCGTGCGTACCACGAGTTTTGACTAATTCTGTTTCATCTCCTTTCTTGTTTTTCTCTAGTCATTTTATTTTAATTAATCTATTTTAATTAATTTTCTTTATTTTCCGAAACACACCCAACAGAGCTCTCCCGTTTTCGTCGAGGACGAAGAACAGCCGTCCTTCGGCGGATAGTCTCTCTCTAGGGCAATTCATCGCTAGAGTTCGTTTTCTGCTATCAGCTTGTGCCGAGGAGCAGTTGTGGGATTGTAGCGACACGAAGGAATGGTTTTGGGCTTCTTGCCTGGAACGAGGAGGGGACTTTGAAGGCGAGGGGATTTCCTTGTCGGGTGACGTCGGCTTTGCTTGGGTTTTGTTTAAGCCGGATTGCAGGGGCTGTTTTGGTTAATTGCAAGGGAGGAGCAGCGGAAGTTTTCTTCTGGCTTATTCGGAGAATTCCATGGAGAGCCTAGCCGACTTGAGCGTGGGACGAGGAGAGTTACACAGGATTTGAATAGGCCAGATTTCGATCGACAATGAAGAATCAATTAGTGTGGTACCAATGGTACGGCCTCCCCCTGAACCACCGCCGGTGGTGCACTTGGTGATACTGCTCAGGAGAACGAGTGTTGGTGTTTATTTTATTGTTTTATTGTGTTTTTAATTATTTCCACGATCAGACTGTTGTGTTTTGTTTCTACGCTTTTTATGTTGTAAAACTCTTGCATTAGGTATGGGGATGAGAGGTCTACGGTAATTGCTGTTGGCTTAAATGTGCCCAAGTTAGGACTAGCGAGATATATTGCTTTGTCAAATGTGATTAACTCAGAGTCTCGTCCAATGGCAGATGATTACATGTGGTCCTTTTGTTATGTTACACCCTATCGGAATGCTATTTTATTAATATAACACCCCTTCGATAAAAAAAATGCTTACATTTCAAATATAAAAATCAAACTAACTAACCGCTATCTAAAAAGTAAGTGAGTATACACCTTAACAAAAAAGCCTAATTTATTTACTTACAATGTAATTTAAATTAAACTAATCATTACTACTACGGATTTTTTCTTGCAGAGGTAAAAGTTAATGGGAGCATTTACATTTTTCATTGGGGGCACTAACATTTTTTTTATATTACTTAGTATTAAAATACAACTTCCACACTAATTAACTAAAAAAGTTAGACTCTATTGGGGGCATGTGCAAAACGTATGTCCGCCCATATGGACTGCATTGAGTGATTCTACTGATTTACAAAAAAATATATTTAAAATATATTTATTCATAGAATAAAGAAAAAATGACATGATAAAATAGCCAAAATGATCTTCTACAATCACTTCAGTCAATGCAGCCAAAAAAGTAACGTCAACCTTACTTTTTCTTTATTATTACACAATTCAGTGCGTGAATCAAAAGTTACATGTTTGGTGAAAAAGATTATTGATAAGCCTGATAACAAAGTCACCAAACGGGCTCTAAACTAATCTTTTCATGCAACCCGATTGACCTGGAGTACAACGTAATTTTTTATGAAATTTTGTGAACATGTTTTTTATAAAGTGCAGATTATATTCATAAAACTTTAACTAAAAATTCAACCGAAAAGTTAGTTATATAAATTATTAGAAAAAAAATTGCACTTTTTATATATATGTTAGCGCAATATTTTTTAATAATTTATTTAACTGACTTTCTGATTGAATTTTGTGAACTTAATTTTGAGAACATGTTCACAAGTTTTTATCAAAAATTCTCACCTAAAATTACCTCAAACGAGCTTGACCAGATGGTAGTAGGGTACCTCTCCTCGATCCGGTTGTATGAGAGGATTACTCGTTACACTAATACACCTCTTTACTTGAAAAAAACATTACCTCTCCCTCCGGAATTTTTTTTAAAGATAATTTTATTGAAATAAAAAAGGAGTACAATGCGAGAAAGGTAAAATAAAATAAAATAAAATAAAAGTACATGAAAGGAAAAAGAAAAGTGCTAAATTAAAGCAAGAGTAGTAAAAAGTTAATAAAGAATAAAGTTAATAAAAAGTAGTAAAGCTAAAATAAAAGTGCTAAACTAAATTACCTCTCCCTCCGGATTTTATCAACTTTTCATTTTTCAAGAAAAAAAGTTAGGTTTTTTTTACAGCAAGTTATCCGGAGTATCAACTTTTGGGTGCACATCAAACATTAAAAACTACAAGAGCCTATTAAACAAATTTGATCATGTTTTTAGTCATTATTATTATATAAAATAATAATAAAGAATGGTCATGCCGTAATTATAATTAGTTCAGTGATTGTGGGACTTATGTATTTCACTTTTGCTTAATAAATTGGTGGTGTGTTCCCTAGCCGCCACCCCAAATAACCCTTCAGGTTTGTTTGCAAACTCACCGGGTAAAAAAAATATAAATATTAAAAGCCTTAGCTTATGATTTTTTTTTTACATAAAAAGATCATTGATTAAATAATCTTCTATCATACAAAAGCAGGAGAAAAACTAAACAGTGTTCCTGCCCCAAACACTGTACAATAACGGGTTGGGTTGGGTTACATTGGGTGCAGTAACAGGCCGGGTGACAGATTCTATGGTCTGCAACTTTGATTTAATGAAGACCCAATGTCCAATACTTCAGTTTGTGTGGCTCAAGAAACTAATTTAATAGCTCAATTTCTAAAATTGAGCTATTATCAATAAAAAAAGGACTTACATTGTCCTTAAAATCTTAGAGTCCACATAAAAGATCCGCATGCAATCTTTGAGTGACACAAACATTTAATGCATTGTACTATGTTTACAAATATATGATCATTCGGATTTTGCAAGGTTGTATCCATATTAGGGGTGAGCACGGTCCGGGACGGTCCGTGATTTGACTTTTTAGTGGCGGATGGTCCATTAGTAAATCTGCCACTAACAAACATTGTAACATAAATTTGTGACGGAATATAGCTCACGATTGTAGAGAGAAATTGACAGGTAGGGTGTGTATGTGCGGAATGAATTTAGGTCGGATCAGTGAGTACAAATTAATATTTGTATTCAATGGAGAAATTTAAAGTCTGATTCATTCCGTTATTGTTATGCGACGACACATTTTTGCCACTAAAATCCGTCAATAATTATTGTCCAATGAAATATGAACATATCCGCCAAACATTAGTGACAGATGTTTGTCTGTCTCTAAATTCTGTCACATATTCCCGTAGGATGGCCGTCCACTACTAAATTCCTCCACAAATTTTTGAATTTCTTGTAGTGTTATTATATTCTTCAAATGTATACAATTTTACAAATATAAGTAAAAAATATGTATAGAATTTTATAAAGATTTTCTAATAAATTTTATATTTACATCTATGGTTTTATCTAATTTAATGTGCATTTGGAGTTTAATTAAAAAGTTATATTTCAGAAAAATTATTTTTATTTTGTGTGATAATGATGTATAATGACTATTAAACTATAAATGAAAATAATTTTCTTTTTATGATTTTAATCTGAAATTTTCTTTAAAAAATAAAATATAATATGGTTGTTTTAGAATTTTAACCTCCAAAAAGTAAGGAACGATAATATTTGTCAGCAAAAATTAAAGGTGGAATGGCATATAAAACATACAATGGGAAAGCCAAAACTTAACGGAGATCAATTTTAGAAAGTATTTCACCAGAACTTCATCAATCACTTTTAGTCGATTTCATCATTTTCAACCGATTCACTCGAATCCAGTGTTACCAAGTAGTCTCTATATGAAAATTATGAAATACATAAACATTTTGATGAACCTGAAAATATAACATAATATTAAAAAGAGAGATTTACCTAAATAGGACTAAAACTAGGTAGAATTGCAAAAACAGGACTGCTATGTTTTATTTAACAAAAATAGGACTAAAAAGATATAATCTGACAAAACTACCCTTAATTAAAAAAGTCTACCCTGTCGCGCTACTATTGCGATGCACAATAGCGATGCACAATAGCCTCCATCATTGCTGCTGCTTCTAAGGGCGCTGCCACCGTCCATCAATAGAACCAATGCCGCCGTCCAATCAGACCAACCACCATCGGTCGTAAGTGCAGGACCTCTCCCTGCACCAAAATCACAAAATAGAACCCTAGCTTTTATTTAATTCTTTATCAATCAGATTTTAATAAAATTTTAATTTTTGAAAGTTTCAAATGAAGATATATCTGAACTTGAATTTCTTGTTATCAATCTTGATTATTTTGAATCTCAAAATGCCCTGATTAATGATTAAGAAAATGTCATTTTTTTAATAAGAGAATGTCATAATTATAGAGTATTTTTAAAAATGTCACTTTTATGTCATTACAATATTTGAAAATTTCATATTGAGAATGCCATGTTTCTATACGAAATTGTCATTATTGTGTCATTATGCACATTAAGCTTCATTCTTAAAATATGTCATTTGCATGTGGAAAAAATGTCATTTTCAAGCTATCCTTAAATGTCATATAAAGAATAAACATGTCAATTTTTGAAAAATGAAATCTTGTGTAGTGTAATGTTAAAATAATGTTGTCATTTTGGAATAGAAAGATGACATTTACGGTTGTTAAAACATGTCATTTTTTGAGTAAAGATGACATTTTCGAATTAAAATATCTAAAATAATCTGAAATTTAAAAGAAGAACAAAACATAGGGGAAGAAGGAGAAGAAGGGGGAGAAAAAGAAAAGGAAGAAGAAGAGGAGGAAGAATACCTAATTCCGCTAGAGAAATCGTTGAAGAGGTGGCGGCCGGCGGTTGGGAAAGAAATTACAACTGCGATGATGAGGTTAAGCTACGTTAATGGCAGCTGATGAGTCGAAATCGATGTAATCGCAGAAGGAGGGCCGGAGGATGAATGAGAGGAAGCCCAGATTTCTGTGCGTCCATGGATTCTGAACCAGCGGGGAGTTTTTGAAGAAGCAGATCGTCGGGAAATAGGCAGCCCTGGTGGTGGAGAAGCTGAATCTTCTCTTCGTCGATGCTCCTCTTCCCTGCGAGCTGCGTCCATTGCAATCGCAGGTCTCACGATCGATGCAAGCGATTTGGGGAGAAGGTTACTCAGGGATTAGGGTAGGGGTAAAAATGTAATCTGGAGTCCCATTTAGGTAATTTAAAACTTGAAGTCCTATTTTGGAGTTTTAACCATGTTTTAGTCCCATTTAAGATAATTTCTTTATTAAAAAAAACAGCACTATAAAGCACCTTCCATTGACAGTAGCTCATTCAATCCTGGAATTTATGGTCTATAAGGCTAACCGCAACCCGCTCCGTCAATAAATCTAATTCCCCACTCATTTATACGTATTCACTCAGTCAATTCATGATTTCTGTGTAATCCAGCACCGTCAATATATTCACCCATCAATTTTTTTCTTAGATAAAGCCTTCTTTTATTATTATAAATTACTTTTGCGTTAGTGTTTTTTGCGAATAATAATGTTTTTAAAAGCCATACATTTCAATGTAAAAACAATTAAATTTGGAATATAATTTTTTTGTCGCTAATATAGGCCTAGTTTTGAAAATAACTGAAAGATATAACAATATTATTTCAATCATGAGATCTTAATTTTAACATTTAGATCAACTTAACAAAAATTTAAAATAAAAAATCTCCAACAGATGAAACTTAATAATTTAAAAAAAAAGATATGCTAGATTGGTGTAATATGAAAAATCATAAAAAATTATGAATTTCAATAGGAGGAATTTGACTTGGCACTTGGCACCCCACTTTTTGGGTTATATTGGAGCGCGGCTTTGCATTATTTTTTGGGCATGCAGGTTACTCCTACACAGGGTGGACTCTTTCTTGATCAACATAAATACATTATGGACTTGTTAAAAGTCATAAAAATGGATGAGGCTAATCATGTGGCTACGCCGTTAGCCCCCTCTGCTTCATTAACTATGTTTGACAGTTCAGGCTCCTGTGATGCCACTCTCTATCGCCAGGTCCTCGGGTCACTTCAGTATTTGAATCTTACTCGACCAGATGTTGCCTTTGCTATTAACAAATTGGCTCAATTTATGCATAAACCTACGGTTAATCACTGGCAGCTTCTCAAACACCTTTTGCGCTATCTACACGGCACTTCCTCTCATGGGCTCTTTCTTTGTCGCAGCACCTCCTCCTCTCTCCGTGCCTTTGCTGATGCTGACTCGGAAGGAAATCTCGATGACCGCTCCTCTACCAGCGCATATGCCATCTTTCTCGGGGGGTCCCATATATCTTGAAATCTGTTAAGCAGCGCACTATTGCTAAATCTTCCACGGAAGCAGAATATCGAGCTCTTTCTACTGCTGCCTCGGAAATTATTTGGATTGAATCTCTTTTGCGGGAGTTGCGGCATCCACTCCTTTCTCCTCCACTCCTCCTTTGTGATAACAAAGGTGCTACTACATCTTCAGCCAATCCTGTCTTCCACTCTCGCATGAAACATGTGGCTATTGACTTTCATTTTGTTCGGCAGCGAGTTCAACGTGGACTTCTTGAAGTTCATCATATCCCATCTTCTGATCAGATAGCTGATGCCCTCACTAAATCGCTTCCCCGACAACGATTTATCCTTCTTAGAGACATGCTTCGGATTCTTGGCAGTGACAGAATACTTGGCTTGCAGGGGTGTATTGAAGGAAAAGAATAATTCACATTTAAGACATAATATTGTAGTTAGCCATTACATATCTCTACCATTTAATATTATATTATTACTTCCCTTATAGACTTGATAGTGTTTGTATAAATAGAACCCATTGTAAACGAGTAATACACATCAAAATATATTCAGACATTCAGTTTCTCTTCTCTCTATTAGTTAGAACCTATATCTCCAATCATGTGAGTATATGGACACACCAAGCTCAAAACGATTAGCTATAACAAGCCTATAATCAAGCTCTCTCATAAGACTATATGAGCCTTTGTTTAAGGTTCAAAGCCATGCTTGAAGAATAAACGGGAAAATTAGACTAGAAAACACAATAGAATTCAGACACACGAAGAAGTATATATGAATAGACTAGTAGTGTGCATTTGTTAAAGAGACAATTATTTTATGGTTGTTGATGATGTTGTTGCCGCCATTGGCAAGTAGAAATATGTAGATACATGACAATACATAATAACATCACATGTATGATCTCATACGAGGTCTTACTAGAGATTGGGCACCATCAACAAAGATATTGGTCCCAGTCATGTAACGAGAGTCATCACTGATGAGGTAGATGACAGTAGATGCCAAATCTTTTTTCACGTCCAGCCATCTGTTCAGAGGCACCGCGTCCTTCACTAGCTTTTCTGCCCTCTCCTTCCCTACTGATAGGGGATACTCATCATTCACATGCAATCCTCGAGAAATCCCGTTCACCCTAATTTTGTGCTTCCCTATCTCCAATGCTGACATCTATTTGTAAAAATAAGCCATAATTTCTAACCTATTAGTCAAGGCAAAATTGTCACTAAACACAAGAAAAGTCAATTACTCTCTTCGCTCATTTTCAGTCTTCCCTTTCGAGTTGACACAGCTTTTAAGAATTAGAAATTTTGCAGTTGAAATTTACATATGGAGAAAGTGAAATTTAAAGTTAGGGGTAGACACGGACAGACACGGACAGTCTAAACCACTCCTGGTCCCAAGATTTCATGTATCAGTGATTTGGGAGGAACATTTGAACAACTCCATTTCTCGTCCTTACAAACCAGAAACACTGAATAAGCTTGTGCCCACCTCTCGAGATGCAATAAAATTGTTGACCGGATCAGGCACAGTATTTTAGGGCCCCCGGCCAAAACACGCCTCAACATATTAGATATGCCCCCCTTTGTCTTCATTCTGTCCTTTTTAGTGCACCATGAAATGGTTAGTGCTCATAGAACTAGATTTTCTTTTTAGATATGCCCCCCTTAGCTTTCTTTTTAAGGGAATGAATATGAGGTTAGTGCTCATAGAACTAGATTTTCTAAAAGAAAAGCATTTTATGCAGGGGCAGACACAGGAATTCCCGGTAGGAGGGGGCGAGGGGCGGTAGTGCGGTAGTGTAAAAGAATACATACAAATACATACATATATTAAAATTTTGGAAAAAATATACTTAGTAGAAAACAAAATTTGGGGGGGGGGGATTTGCCCCCCTTTGTGTGTGCCGCTGATTTTATGTTTTCAGACTTTTAGACAAATAATAAGTCAAAGGCAGGTTATTCTCCTGACTGCACACTTAGGAGAATAAGTCAGTTATTGCTGCCAAATGGACCATAGATTTTAATCATTATGTTTGATAACTCTAAATAGCAGTGCACATTGTGTTCCCAATCCACGGCAGAAGACTAGAGAACCAGTCACAAGTCCACTAAGATAGTGGTCCCAGACTGGTTCATGTTTTTACGGGCAGGGACATGTCGGCCCATTTTCTTCAGTAATTATTTTGGAAAAACAAAGTATATTGCATCTCCAGCCTAAACCATGACCCTTCTTTCACGGTTCCGGTCCACTCCCTAACAAATGGGGGACCACGAGTCCATGACTAGCAGCAGGCAATCTTGGGACAGGCCAGGACCATGGCTACCCCTTACTTTTAAGCATCACTTTCTCCTTGTAGAAATCCCAATAGATACAGATATTATTGTCTTCAAAATGTTCAAGGATTGAGATTCATCAAAGTACTAGAACGTCGTGAGGATGTAGGTACTTATCTTGTATAAATAAGAAAATTCAAATAAGACAAAGTGTTGATGAATGACAAAAGTATGCTTACCCTAACCAGCTGCTGTATTCCTGCCAAACAAGAACCATATGCAGCAGCTCCTTGATATAACCCTCTTTCCGCACCAATAATTGTGGATAAAAAAACAATAGATCCCCCGGCTTGTCTATCACGTAATCGTTTACCCACAGATTTCAACAAATACCAAGCAGCCATGAAATTAATCTTAACAATCTTTTTGAACTCATCTTCGTTTAACTGAAGATGTTCTTGCATCTTCCCTGTTGCAGCATTTTCACAAATGACACAAGAGCTTCATTATTAAAAAGAAAGAGATATTACCACTCAATTTGTGTAACTTGAAGCAAAGTAAAATGCATACCCAGCTACAATAAGTGAGCATTGAATACCAAGCATATAGGCAACATCATTGAGAAAAGTGCTTGTTGAAAAATAGGTAGACCTAAAGACAACAGAAAGTAATTGAACTAACGTATTGAACGCCTAAAAAAAGGGCAGCCCGGTGAATGAAGGCATCCCCGCAAGGAAAGGGTCAAGGGAAGGCAAGGTTTAAAAAGGCTAGTTCGGGTATTGAGGCGGTTTGTTGAGAGAGGTGGAGCGTAAGCCTCAAAATTTACCAACAAGTAAAACTTAAAATAGTTAAACTAGTAATAACAAAGTAACCAACTATAGAATATATAATAAAAGTCCAAAAAGTTTCAAACAAAAACACATATATGATCACATCATCAAACACGATAACTCAAAATGAGAATTCTATCACAAAACAGACACATCACAAAGATGACAATTTGAAACTATCGAAGCTTAATCACCATGACTGGAGGGTCTTTGGAAGAATCATTATATATTTTATCTTTTAGCCTTCTCACCGTCATCCCTTCTATCATCAATATCGTAATTCTTAAGTTCTTTCTCTTCATGATTTCATCATCATCATGTACCTCCATTACTTGTTTATTTTTCTTATTTTTTCCTTGGTTACCCATCAGCTTCTTTGTGCAGAAGTATGAACCAGTTTTAGCGACACGTAGAATGCTTAATAGGGAGTATATGTTAGTGTTTATATGAAACAAGACTTGTTTGGGTTGAGTGTACACACGTGTTTAATGTATGAGCCTTTTATTAAATAAAAACACTGCCCTTTTAAGCTACAAGCAGATTAAAAAGATAGAAGCAAAGGAATAACGTCTCAGAAAATGCCTCAAGGCGCACCTCAGGGTGGACGCCTTGAATTTTGAGGCGTAAGCCTCTTGTCTTGCAAAAAACCTAAGCCCCCAAAACCTTCTCTGTACGCCTCCCCTTGAGGCGCGCTTCAAAACCCACCTCTCAAGTACCTTTTTAAACCATGAGGGAAGGGTCTCACCACAGAGATGTATAAGGGGCAAGCCTTTCCCCTGCTCCTAAGACTTGAACTTGTGACCTCTCGGTCACCTAGCAACACCTTAACCGGTGCGCTAATGCTCCCCTTCTAAAGTATTAAATGCCTAAAAATCATAAAATCTCATGTGGGGTTTCAACCCAAGTCAAACATGGGTAATTGAATGGAGAACATTATGATGCTTTGGGAGAAAACCTAAAAACAAATCCAATCATTTTGGGACAATATCTAGCATTAGTATGAATTGTACATTTTGCCCTTTTAGGCGAAGCCTGCATGATTTGTTTTTGTACTCCCCCTAGCAGAACTTTCATGCTAAAAGAGTTGAGGTCACATCTATATTCAGTAATTCCTTTTCAGCATGAGGGACTTGGATTGGCACCCCAATATTTTGCTCCCTAAGGATTCAAGAATCACCTGAAGTAATTACTTTGTTATCATGTTACTTTCTATTTTCTATTTTTGAAACCTAAAAACTATGCAGCATGGAAATTATTTCGTGAAATGTACGTTTTCGTTTTGAAAACTCTACGGAAACTCTTTGGAGACTCTCGAAGCAAGCATTTTTTGAGCAAAAGTTGATGTTTCCCGTTTCCCGTTTTTTCATGATTTTTGCGATTCCGTGCAACATAGCATAAAAACAATATAATGAAAACTAAAGGTAGTAGTTTTGAACTTTGTAAAAATAGTTTTCCAAGTTAACTTTATTCAAGTAAGACCAATTTTTAATTCATTTAGATCATATATCATATGGCTTGTGAAAATGTAAAACCAAAAACTGAAAACAGACAATGATACAAATGGGTCACCAAGAATCACAGATGTGCAAACTCATAATGTGGTAATCATCCTAACCTTTCATGCTCTTCTCTCAATTACTTGTCCATCATATGAAACCAATAAAATCAGATTAGCCTGTTTGCATTCTAACCTAGTTTTTTCTCACTTTCTTCCCTCCTCATATGAATGAGGAACGAAATATATCTTACAGAACTTTCGATAATGTAAGCTCCCTTTACCTTCATACGAATAGCAATGCACTAAAGCATCTAAATAGCCCAAAAGCTTCCAAGCCTTGTCAACCGCTTCATCAAATACTGTCTCTTGATCATCCTCCATATTCAAGCCAACTACTTCCACCACAACATTGCCTTCAAGAGATTGCCTTATCATCTCAGCTACACTCTTCAACCTCTTGTCGTCCCCCACTAAGACTAATCTGATGAAAAAAACATACCAACAAAAAGTCCGATAAGTTTTTTATGGAATCATATATAGATACTAATAATATGGATTCATTTTTCTTTTACTAACCTAGATATTTGTCAGGTAATGTATTTCTATATAATTCTTCATCTTCTGTTTCTCTTACACTATGTAATGCAAGAATAAAATAAAGAGCCAAGAGTTTCATTTTAAAATGTCAACGAAATAGATGGGAAGTCTAATACTGAACAATTGATATTATTGTTTATAGTTTTGTAGTTTATAGAGGTGAAATGCTGAAGAACTGATACGATCTAGCTTTGGCTAGCCACATTTTAGGATAGGGGTCGCATTGCAAATGGATAACTTTTATACTAATCTGAAAAATTGACTAGAGATCATGTATGCGGACCATGTGGTATATAGGCTGCATCTCTTCTAGTCTTCTAGAACTCACATATTAGCAAAATAAGATCCAATAATCGGCAACTTTCTACAGCATAAGCATTGGGGTGGGGGGTGGGGGGGGGGGGGGGGTGAGACAAAGAGGAGTACTGGCAGCCACGCTGAGCTAAATGGTAGGCAATATTGTTGCAGATATTGTCACCATTGGATGTAAGCAAAACCTTCTTTCCAGGATTTCCCATCCTTTAAACAGCAGAGGGCCTGGAAATACATAAAACAATCCATAAAACGTCAAATACGAGTAGAACAGAACGACATCTTCGAGTCAGTAAGCTGACATAAATTCGCAAAATTGAGAAAGAAAATTGCGAAATGAATAGGATTTGTTTGTGTGTTTATCACCTCAGTAGGAAGAAGAAGAAGGGTGTAAAGTTTTAAGGTGTACAGAGAGTTGATTTATTTAGGAAGGATAAGAAGATCATCATCAGGCGGCGGCGTAGGAGGTTAACGGTTCAAGCACCTATGACAGAATAGAATCAAGTACCAGCAGACCCATCTATTATTCAAGCGTTGTCGGTTGGCACCTACCTGATAGACTCATAGCTTATCATTTTTTTTTATTAATAATGTCTCATATTCTCATGCGTAACACGATTATTAATACGGAATAATATGATTTAGAAAAGGTAAAAAAATATGATTTAGATATGAGTTCACTAAAGTAAAATATTGTGGATCATACAATTATTTCTAAAATTGAAAATTGACATGCATTTTAAAACAATTGAAAAAACAAAGTAAGACATATAAAATTGAGCTATTCTTAGTGTGCACAAAATATGTACATAAATGGTACATTGCTTGTGTGCACAAGCAATTAAGAGAATTTTGACATCAAATTCCACCCTTTTTTCAAACAAATTGTTTGTGTACATAAGTAATTAGGGAAATTTTGTGTATGTCTACTACACTAAGAAATTTTAAATGAAATTGGAGAATGAGTAGTTATAACCTTTTTAACTGAGATGTGACTAATCATCTCCAAACACTTGCTCCAATTAAGCCATTGTGAGTGATGTGCTGGCTGTCATTCCTACCGCTCACTTTCATATAAAAATTCAATACCAAAAATTGAAAATAATATAGAGTAATAATCTCAATTATTGTTAGAAAGCTTATAATGATTTAAATAATTGATTATTTAGACAAAAAACAAATTTTAACTACCTTATGTAAATAATAATCTCACTTGACCAACTACATTTTCAGTCTATTAAACCTAAGTATCATACTATAATAATTTGAACTATCATATGTCGACCTTTATTACATGAAAAAAAAAGTAAAGGAAAATTTTTCATAGGTAAATAAAATGATAGGAAATTATTATAGAAATTTATTTTTTACTATAATGAACTTTATGGGTAGTTTGTGGAATTAGAGAATATTAAATATATAAATATACACTACAAAGAAATTATATAAATTTCAAAATTGAAATTATAAATAATATAAAATATAGAAATAAAGAGAGTAAAAATGCCAATATAATAGTGCAAATTACGTACAAATTCAATTTAAAAAATGAAAGACTGGATTTTTTAATGGAAGAAAGTGAAAAAAATTAATAATAATAATAATAATAATAATAATAATAATAATAATAATAATAATAATAATAATAATAATAATAATAATAATAATAATAATAATAATAATAATAATAATAATAATAATAATAATAATAATAATAATAATAATAATAATAATAATAATAATAATAATAATAATAATAATAATAATAATAATAATAATAATAATAATAATAATAATAATAATAATAATAATAATAATAATAATAATAATAATAATAATAATAATAATAATAATAATAATAATAATAATAATAATAATAATAATAATAATAATAATAATAATAATAATAATAATAATAATAATAATAATAATAATAATAATAATAATAATAATAATAATAATAATAATAATAATAATAATAATAATAATAATAATAATAATAATAATAATAATAATAATAATAATAATAATAATAATAATAATAATAATAATAATAATAATAATAATAATAATAATAATAATAATAATAATAATAATAATAATAATAATAATAATAATAATAATAATAATAATAATAATAATAATAATAATAATAATAATAATAATAATAATAATAATAATAATAATAATAATAATAATAATAATAATAATAATAATAATAATAATAATAATAATAATAATAATAATAATAATAATAATAATAATAATAATAATAATAATAATAATAATAATAATAATAATAATAATAATAATAATAATAATAATAATAATAATAATAATAATAATAATAATAATAATAATAATAATAATAATAATAATAATAATAATAATAATAATAATAATAATAATAATAATAATAATAATAATAATAATAATAATAATAATAATAATAATAATAATAATAATAATAATAATAATAATAATAATAATAATAATAATAATAATAATAATAATAATAATAATAATAATAATAATAATAATAATAATAATAATTTCAAACTATTAAAAATTTGAAAGTTAATAATTTTAATATCAAAACTCAATACAACAAGATGAATTTGTAATGAAACCCAAAAAGAAAAGAAATATTTTTTCTAAAAATAAAAATATGAAATAAAATGTCATTTTTTTAAACGCAATACCCTTTTAGATTAAGTTAAAATTATATACATAGTATTATAAAACTCTAATTATGAAATTTAGATATTGTTTTTTTACATCTTATAAAAAATATCAAGTTGATGATTGTGATTATTAAAAGAAGAACGAGCACAACTTAGATTACTTACAAAATATGTTTAATTTGTATTTAAAAGTGACCTGCTATAACAGGTTATACCCGATCGTGAAACATTATTAGCAAAAGGGCCATATATTTTGGATCATAGAGAAAATAATCAAAAGTCATTTCAACTTTTCAAGTTAAAACCTTTAGAGCCTACTTGTTGAGGACTCTTCGGTCTTACATGAACCAATGTGGTGAATTCTTCAAAGCGCCACATTTTCTTGCATGCAACGATTCACTATTTTTTGGTTTGAGAATATAATGACATAAATCAAAATGGCTCACTAAATTGTTTACGATTCTTTGTTATAAGGGAGCAATCAATCTATGCAACTTTGGACGTTCACTATGAGTCATCCGGAAATGCTTTAATACAGGAGTAAGACTGCGTACATCTAACCCTCCCTTATACTACTGTAGGTGGGAGCCTTTGCGGCAGAGGGATAATGATAATAATGATAATAATTTCTTGCATGCAAGTTAAGTCTTATTTCCTCTGTTTTCACTTGTTTGGAAACTATTACTGCATCGAAAGATAAGTGTCTTTTTTACTCTTACTTTCAATTTTATACATACACTGCTCCTTATCTATACAATTTTATTCATACATGTTACTCAGTGAAAATCCCACAGAAGCAGCATTTATAAATCCTTCAGCGAACACAAAGCCAGAAAGAGGAAAAGCAGAAATACACAATCATCAGCTGATGATAATGAGATGCAGATGAAGATTTAAGATTGGGGCAGCTTCTTTGAGCACTCCGGGCAGCTAAAATGACCTCTGGCCTGACACTTGGCACAAGAGGAGGATGCTAATCTCCATTTTGAGGCAGCTAATTGATAATCATGATCATCATTAGGAGGAATGAAATTGAAGGGTCTAACAACTCCAGACCCCTTGCATTTCCTGCATGCTAACACCTTCAGATCCCCACATCTTTTGCACATCCCCAGTGAACTGCTCATCATACAAATTAACAAGAGAAGAATCTTTTATACCTTCCCGATAAAGATTACTAAGACATGGAAAGAAATATAGCAATGAGTGCTACGTGTCATATAAGTAGAATGAATGGGTATATAGCAACTGGAGTAGCTAGAATGATAAGTTGGATTAGGCCAATTAAAAAAGTTGGCTATAAATTTTTGCAGGTTTTTTTACACAAAACCAATTTAGGGCAGGCCTGGGACTAACTTGGCCCCTTAGCTACACCATGGTATATAGGTTCTTGATTGAAATTTTCAGGCCTCTTCTGCTATGCCTTGTTTAGTCTAGTCTAGTAAGGTTTGATATTATGTGCGTTTTACCATGGAGTATTATTTTGTCTAATTTTGCCTCATCTGGTCTAGTCTATTTAAGTTTGGTTAGGTCTTAGGGGCTGTTTACTTGGAGCTTAATGGACTTAATGAACTTAATGATTTAGCCATTCGTTTATTGAGTTGTGTTTACTTGGAACTTAATAAAATGGATGACTTATTCGCTCAGACGAAACATCACTTATTCGCTCAGCTGAAAAAATACACTCCTCCCCGCTCAGACACGCGAACAGACACACGAAAAGACCCACTTTCCTCTTTTAACCCCGAATGATACTCCGTAGTTTCGTTTATCTTCCTTTGAACAACGAGTCCTCTTTGACGGACCAAAGAAAGCAAGGCGATCGTCTTCTTCTCGAGCAGAGTTCTTCTTTGGATCTACAACTTCACTATTCTGTATTTGTCTAGATTACTTCTGCATTTTTTTTAAAAAAATCATACTTTTATATCAATATACAATAACCATATTATATGCTCCGCTCCGTCGAATTTGAACCAGAAACAAACTTCCAAGTAATCTACTAGCTGACAATATACAAACACCCATCTTCATTCCTTGGCTCAATATTTAATTGGAATAGAAACCATACACAAACACCCATCTTCATCTTTTTTGGCTAAAGCAGAGCGCTACGAGCCTATGAGATCGATTCTGATGACAACAATTCCACTTACTAATATTTGCTGTATTTTGATTTTATAGCTTAAAATTCAATATTTATTTTCTATTCTATTATTATTAAGAACTGTTTTACTAAAAAAAAATGTGATATGTCCTATCTGGATATTACACGGTAACCACGTGTCTTTTTCTTGCAAGACTGTTATTATTTCCAATTGCCTTATTTTCAAACATATAAATTTTATTTTTCAGAACAAGTAAAAATAAATAGACAAGAGACATTCAACACTTGTTACAGACAGATAGGTTATTTGGTCATTTAACATGATTCAGACTTCTCATTCAGCACACATGATAAACAATTTGTTATCTCACTGTCACTTAATCCAGACAGACATCTTAATACAGACAGACGTCTTAATGTATTCAGGACTTAATGAAAAAAAAGTAAACAGCCCCTTAATCTGGTTTGACTGAACCGTTCAAGAGAAAATATTCATAAACATATTACTAACCTAAAAACATTATGACAAGAAATTCATGTGCATCCCTAAAATTATGTCAGCAATTAATTAATTAACTAGTATCTTGTCACACTGAGGCGTCACTTCATGTTGAATTCTCTGAGCTTTATCATCATGCTTAAGATATACGAAGTATATATCTAATGTCTACTCGTAAATAATACTTTGTTAAGCTTAATCTTAGTTCACACATTTCAATAGATATATAGCTTTAGAATATGGGTTACAACCATTGTCTCCTCCTTTGATTTCAGATCTATGTTGTATTAACAATAACAAAACAAATTGCAAAGATAGATTTGAGGAAAATATTATGAAGAACCTGCAGCTGGAGCTTGCTTTAAAGTCTTAAGTTCTAACCTGCGCTGAGGAGCAGCGAATAAAGAGTCAATCTTAGGGGCAGATATGGTTGCACACAGTAGCAAAGCACCAACGGCATAGCCTGCTATTTCACTTGCTGTTATGTGATCAAACATCTTCCTTCTTCAATTCTTTTTTGTCTTGCCTACTGTAGGAACTTCAAGTTAACCCACCAGCCACGGCAGATCTAGCTAAGAGCAAAGCTCTCATCTTTAAGTACAGGCCAACAGGTTATAAGGCCGTAAGACTGAATATGGTCTGTACTTTGCACAACACAACTTAAACATGTTATTTACTGTCTCAACAAAATGAAGTTTCCTTTTCCTTATATAGAAAAGTATTAAAAAAATGTTAAAACTACCCTTAACTTGTTGTTTGTTTAATTTGATATAAAATAGGCGTATAATTATAATATAGTTCAAGACTTAAATTTCCAAGTATATATACTAATCCGCCCCTTAAGATTGGGACAAGAGGAGGTGGTACGATTATTAAGAAAAGTGAAAAGTAGAGTTATGTGGTTGAAATTGAATTAAAAAAGTGTGAATAAAGTAAGAATGAATTACAACCTTACAAATATTATCATATATGGCATGGGACAAACGTAGTTGGGCAGGTCAAAAAGGAAAAATGGGACAAAGATAGCGGGACGGAGAGAATATATATTTTTATATGTCAACTCACAAATTTCTTTGCAGGACTGAGGTAGTATTTGGTTGATATAGGTTAATTATTTATTGGTCTTGGAATCCTTTCAAGTCTTTGAATTTATGAACTGTTTTTCTATAATATTTGGTTTTATACTTCATTAGAATTTTTAATGTTGTTTTTAAATACTCCCTATATAAAGATTAATTTTTGACACTTTGACTTGAGTAGAGAATAATATACAAAGTGAGATATATCCAGCAAGAACATTGTGGGTTGCACAACTCAAATAAGCTCTCAAAATCAAATTCTAAGATTTAAAATATATAAAGCAAATCACAAGCTTAATAACATAATAGGAATTTTACAAAAACAGTTTTTGAATTTTTTTAGAACAGTGTAATTTATTAATAAAAGAGTAAGAGCACAAAAAGTTGTTAAAATGATAAGATGTATTGTAGAATAGCTCTCTGTTAAGTTTTACTGGTTAAAATGGCAAATCATGATGGTAATAAAGTATATAAATAGAATAAATACATGGAAATAATACACTAAGTTTTCTTTTTGCACCCATGTTGCATGTGTTAGACTTCATTTGTGTAGATTATACCATATTTAACTGCACATAGACACACAAAATGCAAATCAATAGTGCCGAGATACATATATGATATAGATTAAAACCACAAAAATATTTCTCTAATAAAAATTAAATATTTCTCCAATAAATTTATGTCTAATCATTTAATGAAAAACTCATTACTGAAATCCTATGAACACAGAAAACTCTCGAGGAAGAGTATGTTTTGATTTTGGAAACTCTATGGAAACTCTCCAAACAATAGTTTTTGTACTAAAAGATTACGTTTCGTCGTTTCCTACTTTCCCTTTTCCCCATGATTTTAACATTTCTGTGCAAAATAGCTAAAATCCCTTAATCCCCATGTTTTTTACCCTAAAAGAACAAATACTTGATCTAACAGTTATAAAAGGGTTAAAATAACAGTAGTAAAGTGGCTTTTATCTATTGTTGCACGGAAACATGAGAAACACGAGGAACATGAAGGAAAACTTAAATTTTCAGTAAAATATCAACTGTTTGGAGAGTTTTCAAAGAGTTTTCGTAGAGTTTATGGAATGGAAATATACTCTTTCCCGAGAGTTTCCGTGCTTCATAGGTTTTTATTGTTCTTTTCTTTCACTTTAACATTTTAAAATATTTAATATATTTACAAAAGCGTATTCCACTTCAAGTTCCAACATCAAAAGGAGAAAAGTGTCAGATGAGTACACCAAATTGAGAGCCGTGGAGTAAAGAGTAAACAATAGTGCAACTGGGACATAGAGATACATAAAATTGAAAAATCAGTATTGATTTAGTATCAACTTGTATTAGCATGTTAAAAACACTTACTTGGCTAACGGATTAAACGAATAAAAGCCACTTGTCAACTATTTTAACGGATTAGGCAAATTTTCCCAACATCAACTATGTTTGTGATTTAAGATATGTTTAAATCATTTCTGGAGCTATTCGAAGTACATGTTGAGGGGTGAAGGAGGTGGAAATTTTCCAAATTCCCGCCGGAGGAAGCCTGTGAGGGATAATTTGCGGTGGCGCATGGGTGGTCAAAGAAATTGTTGTTGGTCAGCGTGGGGGGTGGGGTGGAATCAGACAGATTGTGGGGGAGTTTCATGGTGGATTTTTTTTTTGGTGGAGGAGAGAGAGCTGGCGACTGAAGGAGAACGAGAGTGGGAGAAGTGTTGCGGCGGTGGTTGTTCGGGTTGGTGAATGGACAGAGATGGTGAAGGGATGAGCACCAACGGCACACGAGAGGAGTCTTGAAGGTGGCGGAAGCGGAGAAAGGAATTCAGAGGAAAACTGTTAAGAATCGGATTATTACATCCTAAAAGGTCAACCTGATAGGAGGAGTAATCCAAATCTTAATATAGCACTTAATTCCTTCACACGTTTCCGGTGTGGGAATTCAACACCCCTCCTCACGATCAGACACTTCGTCTGGATCGTGTCATCATTCATTTTTTCATCGATTCGTCATTTTCATTTTTTTTATAATAATCACGTCATCATTTTTCATAAGGGGACCCACACCTATTAAGACTCGGGTTCCATTCTAAAAGGTCAACTTGATAGGAGGAGTAATCCAAATCTTAATATAACACTTAATTCCTTCACACGTTTCACGTGGGAGATGGAAAAAGATTTCTCGGCAGAGAAGAAAACCAGGGCGAGGCCAGTTATCCGGAGGGAGCGGCAGTAATCGGAGTGGGCGGCTACTAAGGGTTGCGCTTTACCGTTCACTATACAAACGCTAATTTTTGCTAAGTCAGGGTTTTAAACCTATGTTGTAAAAACCGGACCGGAGAGTGACCCGGCCATATGACTGGGTCACGGGTTAACCCGGACCCGGTGGGTCAACCCGGTCAACGCCGGAAAACCGGTCAATGATTATACGTCTATATAATAATAGTAAACATATAATTATATATAAAATTATAATAAAAATTAGTTGTTATTCATTATAATAAACTAACAATACTACTTATTAAGCATTTAATACACTCTTATAATATTTCAATGTATATTTTGATCTTATAAAAATATATAATGATATTTTTATTTTTATTTTACATCTATATTATAATTTGGCATGATGTTCATTCTTAAATAAATATATAAATATATTACGTAGTTTTTCTTTTTAAGGTATTGAAATTGCAATTTTATTGGTATAAAAAATGCATTAAAAATAAAAAAGAAATTACTTTTTTTGATAAAACATCCAAAAACTGGGTTTTACCGCGTTTTTCGAGTTTCTTGGGTCCGGGTCTTGACTGGGTTTTCCCGGGTCAGCCGAGTTTTTCCGGTTTTTGACCATTTCCGGGTTTTGAAAGAACCGAACCGGTTTTTTGTCCGGGTCACCGGGTTCCGGGTCAACCTGGTCGGGTCGGGACGAGTTTTTAAACATAGTTTTAAACGTGGTAAGACTTGTTTGTACAAAATTAACCCTGATTTTTCAACTTTATGTACTCATCCGACACTTTTCTCAATCAAAAGTATAGTTATGTTGAAACTACCAAAAGGCAGCGTGTAATTGACAAAATAAAAATGAAATTGATTTGAAAAAAAAAAAAAAACTGAATGTCCATACAATTATAGTGGATTTTAGACGTATGTTCACATCAATGTTTTTTGCTGAATATCTATGATTTTAATTCCTTGATTTCCTTAAATGTTTTCTGCTGAATATCTATGGATTTAATTCCAATTTTGTTCACAGAATAAGAAAATAATGAAAACACAAGTTTACCGATATTTAATAATTGATAAACATCCAATTTGGCAGATTAAATTCTATTCACAGAATTGGTCATCCAACTTTTCTAAGTAGAAGCCTAGACGGATAGATCCGATTCTTAGCCAAGAAGAGCTTATCCCTGCGAATTTCAAATTCAATGGATCGATGTAAAAAAATGTCAAGTGGAAAAGGCCTACCACTGAACTTAAGCTCAACACAGATGCTGCATTCTTACCTGGGAGGGTGACTGGTGGCGCTATCATGAGGAACCAGACCGGGTAGATGTTGTGAGCTATTATAAAATCGACTCAGTTGGTTTTCAGGTGGAGTCTGACTCTGCTAGCTCTATTTCGTTGATGAAGGACGAAGGTGGCTCAGGTAAGTGGAATCGTTGGCTTGGGATAGTTAAGGATAAGGATACGCAGGGAAAGCTCCAAAAAAAATTCCACTTTTTAACTTCTTCAACTTTCTTTATTCTCTAAGGTGGATCATCTGCCAATTCAGGCCCGAAGGAATTACCATACTGATCTCTATGAATTTCCCAATAGTGTTTCTATTCACAAACACCATATTGCTATCTACAACCACCCATTTAGATAAATTTATTTAGTTTCCAAATTCCAATCATACCCTTTTAAGGGGTGTTTGGATCTGATTCTTAAAAATGCTTGAAGGAGCAGAAGCAGAAGCTGGAGTGTTTGGGTGAAAGTGCAGAAATGATTCTAGTGCTCAAATTTGCTCCTAGAATCAGTTTTTTTAAAAACGGGGGGTGACCAGTTTCTGAGAACTGATTCTGATTCTGCTTCTGTTCTAAAACGAAGCAGAAGCAGAATCAGTTCCATACACCCCTAACATAAACATAACTTAACGTCGATGCCCCGATTCAACTAAATAAATTGCGTTAGCTCCCAATTGGTAAAGCATTGCTTCATTATAACAAGACCAAGTTACTCCACAAAACACAAGTTTTCTATCAAAGAACTTGACATAAATAATTCACTTTTCAATATTTTATTAGGCGATTTTGTCTATGATCTGGTAAATTTACCAATTCTACACTTTACACAATTCTGATAGTGCCACTGTTGCTGTCGTGAATGTGCCTAATTTGCCATCGACTCTGTCACTCAAAGAGAACGCCGCCGCCAACGCATCGGAGAAAAAATGGGCTGTAATTTTTCGCAGACTCTTTCAGCTTCTTCCTCAATCCGGTTTGATCCCCCTAAGCTTTCTTCAGGACCGCCAAATATGTCAGCTTTATCCTGTCCCGCGGTTTGATTAGAGAGCTTCTCGCTTGTGCTGGATTTTGATTTCTGCAACCTCTTACCTGTGTTCTGGTCCATCTTCGTTATCCCCGTTTCGATGTCCTCAGCTTCAGAGGTTTGAAAGCTTATAGTGGAAAAGATGAAATTAAATTTAGAAATTCACCTCCGTTTCTCAATCTAAATAAAAAGGTTAAATCGGAATTTAGAAATTAAATTTTGACCGGAGGCTGTGGAAAGAAAAAAAGTGGAGAATTACCCTTCCCAATATTCGGTTTTAGCTGTTTGTATTTTCTGATAATGTATTTTCTGATAATGTATAAAATTGGGTCAGGTCTAGCCCCCCATTTTCAACTAGTTTATTTTCATTTACGTTGGTTTTCATTTGTTATATTTTGAGAAGAAATGCCTTCTCTGAAGAGGTTTTGGCATGGTCCCCTCTTCTTTTGTATTTTTTCATTTTTTTAATAAAACTTTGACAAATGTTTTTCGACATTTGGCCCACCGATTTTGATGACTTGCCTACCGGGTTTAAAAAAAATATAAACGTCTAAAGGAATAGTTATATTATTTTAACTAAAGAATTATACAGGATAAAATGCAGCATTCATATACTCCATATGTAGTATCAATTATTTCAAATTATTGGTATTTTTTTATACAAGTAGAAATAAATTACTATAACGACAATTGGCTGGTTTAATTTTTTTAAAGGGAAATTATCATTAACCTCCCTTGAGGTTTCATGTATTATCATTTAGGCCCCTGCACTATTGAAAATATGCACTTACCCCCTCCCTATCCTTTAATGAAAGTGTATTAACTCCTAATTACGTTTAGCAAGAGTATGAATTTAGTTTTATAAATTTAATCTGATTATAAATAAATTTATCTGTATTAAGAATTTTTCCACCAGAACATACTTTTGTCGTGGGAACGCGTACTTTATGATGAAATAATCCTTATTATTGACAAATTTATTAGGTGCATAACTACATCTACATGTGAGTAAAATTATAGGACTAGTAGCAGACACAATCGAAAGGTACAAGCTTAAAACAATAAATCTCTAATACTTTTAAAAGTTTGAAAATATATCTGAGATTGTAGAAATCTTGGTGAAACTTTTGTAACGAGGGAAAGATGCCAAATAATGAGCAGGGTTATTTTATACCTAAAACAGATGTTGGTGAAGGACTTTTAGGAGACTATATTGTTACCTATTGGAAATTTGTATGAGAAATACTTACTTTGGTCAATTTTTTGTAAGTAATAAACTTTTGTCCTCGACTTTAGAATTCCCGACATTTCATATTTTAAGTATTGTGAAATTGACATTTGTCGTCCTTTTACTTTGATTTTGTCATCAAAAGTGGAGGTCTAAAAATGTTAACGACCGTGTTTGATAATAGTAGTTGTTGCTAGCTCATACCCGGTTGAATCAGCAGATTGATAATAGCGGATTACATTAGCTTTTTAACTAACCGCTTTCATTAGTGGTTTGAAATAAAATGTTAGTAACTAGGTAAAAATTTGCAATTAGCTTTTCAGACGTAAAATGACCGTTAAAAAATTAATTTAAAAATTTATATATTTAAATTAGTTTTATTTCTTTTTTATTTTTAATTTTAGATCGGGATCGAGACCAGACCGGTGAAAAAAGGCCTCAGGCCTCACTTTATGGGATCGGGATTGGAGTCCATGTTTTGACCCTGTTCATTTTTTTTATTAAAATCATTGAGAACACTTTAAAATGGGCTATATTCCATTTAAAGTAGAAATATAGGTAGTTAAAAAAATATTGGGAGCGAACCTAGACCAATTAGGGGATTGGAACTGAAGATAAGGTCACGGGCCGCCCTAATTATTTAGCACTAACCAATTTGGGTGTGGAACCCGTCCTAAACTATAATGTATGTACTAATATTTTAATTTACATGTAAACATGTTCATATTTTGTCAAATATTTAAATCTACAAGTTATTATTATACCTATATATAGTGATCTCATTTTCAGTGATAACAAAGAGTGTCTAAATTGGGAATTTTCTTGCGTTCAATTTTTAATGGTTAAATCGAGTAGGAAACTTCACTTTTGAGTCGGTTTGGTTCATTTATGTTCATTTGTTTCAATTTTTGTCAAATTTAGCATATCTTGATCACTTTCTATTGAGTAAATTTACTCACTTTACAAATTGAAATGCATAAAACGAACTACCTAGAGTAAGGTCAGTTTTGGTCATTTTTTTGATTTGGTTCGACTTCCAATAGAAAGGTCTTTAATATGGACAAGTTTATTATTTACCCGACCAGATTTGTGGTTGAATAGAATTACAATATTAAAAGTAGACTCATAGAAAAATTATGAAATTATATTCATAATTTTCTCTGAATATAGATTAAGAGTTATTTAACCATCATTAAAGGATATAGAGGGGGGTAAGAGTATATTTTTTATAGTATAGGGGTGTGATTGATAATGCATCAAACCTCAGGGGGTCAATGATAATTTCCCTTTTTTAAATGCAATACAAAAGCTTCCAACATAGCACTTCACCCTATAATTTCTAAAATAACAAGTCAAAAACAAAATAAAGTTTAAGATCAAGCGAATGTAGAGCCCGTTTGGTAGCACGAAAATCGGCTGATTTGGTTGATTCTGCTGAAATTTATGAAGTTCTGGCTGAAGTGGTTGCATTGACTGATTCTGTTGTTTTAAGAAAAAAATATTTTTAAAATATATTTTATTAATAAAATAAAGAAAAAAATTATATGTAAAAATAATTAAAATGGTCATCTACACTAACTTCAGTCAATACAGCCAGAAAAGTAACTTCAACCTTACTTTTCTGCTTATTACACAATTCGGCGCACGAAAGCACAAATTACTTGTTTGCTGAAAAAGTTGTCTGATAAGCCAAAACAGCGTTGTCAAACGGCCTCATAAAGTAGATCTCAATGAAAACGTCATCAGAAAGCCAATTTCCTTCGTCTTACTATATTTCTTGCAAATTACTTTTCTTTTTGCAAACGTCATCAGAAAGCCAATTACTTTTCCTTCAATATATCTTTTTGCTTAAATATTGAATGATCAACATTCAACACACACCTCTTGCTCTTGCTTAGCTAGACACAATAACAATTACCTCCAAAATATTTTAATATTTAAAACCTGAGAATATCAAGTTTATACTCCCTCTGACCCACTAACAATTTTTTAATGTTTTAAACCTGAGAATATCATGTTTATACTTCCTCTGCCCACTAACAATGAGACAAGAGGGAGTGACACGCAGACCAATAAAAATTGATTTATGTGGTTGATATTTGATTGATAAACTAAGAATAAAGTAAAAGTAATTTAGAGTCACACAAATTTTATCAAATTTGGTAATCACAACAATTTTACCAAATTTGATATGAACAATTTTAGTGGGATGAACCAAAAAGGTAAAATGGAAATATTAGCTGAACGAGGGGGTACTATCTATCAAGCACTTCGTCGAACACTTTACTACAAGTTACTTACAAAAAGAATAATGAATTACATGAACCAAACTAATGCTCGAGTCAACGAATAATATAGTGCAAACTAAACATTAGAACACATGATTAGAGAAATCATCATGTCAGGCCGGCCTGACCGGGAGAGCCGTCCGGCCGAGCCCTTTTGACAACCTTACCGGTAGAATTTTTTGATGAATTTTTTTGAGCATGTTTCTCATCAAGTCTAGTTTGTCCATACCAAATTTCAGCTCAAAATTCGATCGGGAAGGCATTCAAATATTTTTTTGAAGTTGACTGCGTTTTTATATATATATTTTGACGCAGTCAACTTCAAAAAATATTTGAATGTCTTTCCGATTCAATTTTGAGCTGAAATTTGGTATGGACAAACTAGACTTGATGACGAACATGCTCAAAAAATTTCATCAAAAAATTCCACCGGGAAGATCGCCAAAAGGGCTCGGCCGGACGACTCTCCCAGTCAGGCCGGCTTGACAAGAAGAGTTCTCCACATGATTATATGTATATCGAAGGTTTAATCATATTATGAAATTAAAATAAACAAAAACAGAAAATATCGTTACCTCAACAAAATAGCAGTAGTTTGGCGGTAGATAGTAAATAGTTTGGGAAGTAAGAATGTTTTCTTTTGGACAGAAATTTGCTGGTCTGATCTGGTCTGGTTTGGTCTGGTCTGATCTGGTCTGGTCTGTTTAAGTCTGGGGTCTGGTCTGAATTGGTCTGGTCTGGTCTGGTAAACGTCTGGTCTCTGTGTATTTTATAACTATCCAAGTCTGGTCTGGTCCGGTCTGGTCTGTTTAAGTCTGGTCTGGTCTGGTCTGTTTAAGTCTGGTCTGGTCTGATCTGGTCTGGTCTGGTCTGGGACTGAAAACAGTCCAAAAGAAAACATCCTAATTGAAGGTTGCAGCTTGTTGTTGCTTTTTCGTTGCTCTAAGGGTTGTTCTAAGGGTATGTTTGACACAACTAGCTGAAAAGATACTTTTATAAGCTTTTTATTGTTTAATAACTGTTAGCTTTTAGTGATTGAAAAGATCTTAAAAAGAAAATGTGGTAGCTGTTAGGTAAAAAGTTGACTGTTTGATTTAGTTCGGTTTGGTATACAAGCTGTTAGGACTAATTAGTACTATAATACACGGGTTATTCTCAGATGCTACTCCCCGTAGCATATCAAAAAGGATCTTTTAAATTTTGAAAAGCTCTTAAAAATTGTTATGTCAAACATACAACTAGAAGCTTTTATAGACTTTTTGAACAGTACAAAAGCCAACAGGCAGGGACTTTATACGTGCCAAACATAGCGTGAGTCTCCGGCGGTGTTTGGTTCGTTGCTCGAAGTCGCAAGTTTGCTTATCCCGACATGAGGCGCGCTGGGAATTGAGGATGTAAATGGAAATATGGAATGCATAGAAATTTCAAGGGAAATTGACCTACATCGAATATGATTGATATGTTTTTGGGTGATTCTATTTACAGCCCCCAAATTGCTATTCACAGCCCCTAAAATAATTGAAATGTCTAAGTCACCCTCAAGTAATTGTCGTCCTTTCTAACAAGCAAATAACTATCGTTGAAATAGACCAGAAATATGAACTTGACAAGTTAAATTGATGGTGGTGGAGGTGACTGGAGTAGGCTTTATTGCAATCGGGTGAAGGGGTTGTGCAGAGAGTTCTTCGGAAATTCCCAAAACAAAAATTGATGAAAGACATAAGGAGTTGAAGAGCCAAGGCATGAGCCCTTTTACAGATTGGAAAATTTCGATCGTCACTTAGAATAAGTCTCGAAAATTTTGAAGAGAAAAGCTTCAAAGAAGAGAAAAACACGTACGGTGGATTATCCATAATGGAAACACAGAGAAATTTGTTGATTTAGTCTCGTAACTTATAGCTATACCCGATATCGGTCCTGTAACTTTAGTAACTTGCAGATTACATCCCGTAACTAACAAGTTGGTGCAATTTTGGTCCTTCTCTGCCAGAACTTACTCATTTCACCGGAAAAAGACACATCACCTGCCAGATGGTATATTATTTGGAACTCATTTGCTGACTCAACATTGGCCCTTAGCTGGAGTTAAAAAATGATAGTATGAAAGCTCTTCATTGAGTGTGCGCACAACCATACCAAACCTATTATCGGATATGCAAAATGGGGAAAGAGCACATAACCCTATCCAGAGATTTCTCCTGAACTAAGTCGAGAGAGTGAGTTATTCTTCAAATTTGCTAGTAACGGCTCTCGATCAGACAATAGTTTGTGGAGTGTGATAGTGGTAAAAAGGTTTCTCTTCTAATTTCTTGGACTGATAACAATCCAAGAAGGAGGTTTCGTGTGTGCGCTAGAAGCAGAGTAAGAAGTTCAGCTTTTTAATTTAGTTTGTTTGCTTCTAATTTTAATAAATAAACTAGAAATATAAGTATAGCATTCGTATAATAAACGTGTTTGAAAATTAAAATGTATTTACATATTAAGCTAGGTTCTGCTAATAAAAGTACCATCTTCTATTTGTTGGGGGCATTTGATCATGTATTTTTGTGTTCAATGAAGTAAAGTAAGTTACGCTTCATATTATTTTGATGCAGACAGAAGGTTGCATATTTTTTTAATGGGCGGACCCACCTATGTGTCATCGTTCAACGATGATAATTCCGGGATTGCTTAATTCTAAGACTCCATTCAAAAGAGGAAGATGTTGCAGATTTTTTTAATGGACGGACCCACCTATGGGCCAATGTTGAGTCAGCAAATGAGTTCCAAATAATATACCATCTGGTAGGTGATGTGTCTTTTTCCGACGAAATTAGTAAGTTTCGGCCGAGAAGGACCAAAATTGCACCAACTTATTAGTTACAGGATGTAATTTGCAAGTTACTAAAGTTACAGGACCGATATCGGATATAGCTATAAGTTACAGGACTAAATCAACAAATTTCTCGGAAACACATGTGTTACACTGTATTAGCTTTTTGGAATAAAATTTTTCAACCACATAAAATAGGATTCATAACAACTCCACTTTTACACATGTAAATCTGTGATTCTTGACATTTGCTCAGAGGTAATGCTTTTAATTTTGAGATTCTTCTACCCATATACGGAGTATGATATACCAATAGTACTACGTATGAGCTATGAGAATTTGATGGGGGCTGCCACTTCGAGTTCCTTGACAGCCTACGAGTTGTATTAGGATGCTTAATACAGAGTACCATAATAGGGGTATAATGGGATTATAAAAAATATGTGGCTGTATTTAGTAAATGTGTGGTTGTGAATAGAATTTCCCTATGTTTTTTGCTCGAGTGGACCAATATTTTCATGATGATCTGAATTTTAAGAACTTTGGGTTCAAGTTGGGTTTGGGTTGGCTTGGATTGGGTTGAACCCGTTAAGGATGTTTTCTTTTGGACTATTTTCAGTCCTAGATCAGACCAAATCAGACCAGATCAGACAAGACCAGATCAGACTAGACCAAACCAGACTTTCGTAGTTATAAAATACACATAGACCAGACGTTTATCAGACCAGTTCAGACTTCAGACTCGACCAGACCAGATCACACCAGATCAGACCAGAAAATTTCAATCCAAAAGAAAAGATAAGCATCCTAAAAGAATTAAACTGCTTTGAAACAAAAACTATTTTATAGATAAGCATTGCTGGTTTTCAAATGCAACTTACAACAGTGTGTCGTGGAGTTGATCTAAAACACTTATAACCGAAATACAATTTAAATATACTCTCAGACATTGCAGTTATCTAAATTTCTCAATCAAGAAACATATATTGAAATTAAAGCAATCTATCTTAAATTAAAAAATCCCATGATAAAAAAATGTTGTAAAAGAACTAATGGTTCAAAATCAAAACAAGAAATTAGTTGGGAAATTTTCTAGGACATGACTAAAACTCGTTGAGTTTCTCTAAATATGACTAACTTAATTTTTAGACTTTTGTATGACCGAAAATCCGAAAAAAGAAAAAGAAAATTTTGTTAATATTAAAATCTTCAATGACCAAAATACTATTGTTTAAAATATGTGCATTTTGCACTAATTGAGTCCAATTAAAATTAATGCACTATATATTGTCGTTATTGCACGACATTAATGCACGACTTTACTGCACATCCATTAATAATCATTGCACTTCCGTCAAAATTAATTCTTTTTTCATTCACTTGAGGAATTTATTTTTAGTTTTCATTTTTTGTTGTTTTAGATTTAATAATTTTATTATTTTACGTCTAATTAAGTATATTGCATTTCATGATGATATCTCTGCACAACAAAATTTTTTAATACATTCATTCACTGTCATGTATAACATGTCTAGTATCATACATATTCACTGCACATACTCAACGCTTATTGTCAATTTGTCATGTTCACTGCTAATGTTCAATGTCCATATTTAATGTCCACAACACTATCTATTATTATGTTCACTGCCCATATTAATAACCATCTATTCCCATGTTCACCGTCTGTATTTATTGTTCACGACTATAAACCCTAATTTCCAAAAATGCAAAAATTAAGCAAGAAGGAGAAAAGAAGTCCGGCGACTTGAACCCGTTCGTACATCCGTCGTTCGATAGCCATCATTCGATGTTAATTTTCCGTCAATATTATCTTTATTAACGTCCTTCCCCATCCAGTCACTGTCAAACAAGAAAAATAACACATGGAAACAAAATAGGGGGAAAAAGGCACGTGACTAGCAGGAAGATCCACATGGGCCTTGGAAGGTCCCTTAGGGCTCGAATATTTTCTCAGAAAGTGGAAACTTGACGTTGACTTCTCTTTCGTGACCAACAACTTCTTCACGACGGTGGTCCATCGGTAGCTCGCTTTCCTCTCTTTCCCGGACGGTGCTCAAGGCCCAAGTAGTCAACGACAAGAAAAGTGTGGCGAAGATGACGGTGTGAATGGGAAAACATTGTGAAGGAGTATGAGCGACGGTGTGGTGGAGCGGCTGGACGGCGCCTTGGCACCCAGATCTGTGAAGGCGGCGAGGCTGGATGACGACGGTGGCGGCTAGACGGCATGTGGTGGTTGGATAGCGGGGCGGCTGCGTGGGTGGGCGTTGGGAGGTTCTAGCTAGGGTTGCAAAAAAGGAGTCCACTAGTTAGGTCATAATTAGGGTTTTATAGGTATAAGCTTAAGGGTATATTTGTCCCTCAAAATTATTTATTATTTATTAATTACGAATTTAATTAAAATATAGTTAATTTTATAATTATTTTGGGAAGAAAACTAGTTAGGTCATAGGTTGGGAAACTCATTGAGTTTTAGTCATACCTAGGGTAATTATCTCAAATTAGTTTGAGTGACAAATTAGTAATTACCTTATACAAACTAGATGGAGAGTATTATATACTCTCTATATTTTAATATATATTTTAATATATATTTCTAGGTTCTAAATTTTAATCGGGTTTTTCGATTTGGGCTTGGTTTAGAATTTTAGAACCTGAATTAGGGTTCAAGTTTTCAGGCTCGCGTCGGGTATGCAACCCATAGCGGTCGGTTTTAAAATAAAACCCAGACCAGTTTTATTTTGTCGGGTTTGGTCAGTTCAATTTTCGGGTTTTGGGTCGATTTTTTCCACCATAGTAAATACTGTCATGTTTAATGAATAATACTACAATCATTTGGTAGTAACGACTACAAGATGACAGCTGTCATGTTACTCCTATTTCGGGCGAAAATCTAGTGTTTTGGAATTCCAAAATCTATTTACTCGTTCTTCGGGAGCTTTAAAAAAAAGTTACTCCTATCGTATTCACATTTTATTAATTCAATACCAATAATACAAAGCCATTTTTGCAAATAATTGCACAACTTCATCCTATCCTAATTTTAGGAGGTGGAGATAGTACATAATTTACACGGATTGAGTAATTCAACTTTGAGTATTTGGCATTTTTAACAAATGCATATCCTTCCAACGGTTGTAAATAAAGTTAGGCCAAGGACCTTCTTGAAACAAAACTACCAGCAACAAAAGAGAGCAGACACGAATACAATCCCAAAAGTTTTTGTTTAACACCTAATGCACATTAGTTTTCCATACAAAACTCCATTACCCCATTAATTCAACCCAAGTACCCAACAACATTTCACCAGTTGGTGTCGGGTAAACTCTATCTAGGTAGCTGTCCTAAATTCATCCAATAATTCACAATGATTACATGACCTATGTAAGCTTCATTTCATTTTATAATGGCCAATGTATTTTTTTAATCTCTTTATGCATGTTGCATGCATGTTTCACAAGATAGTGGTTAATTTTGTATACAAATAAACCAATAAACATGTAAAATGTGTTAATTATGTTGGCATCTACGTACAACAACATGCAACAATAAACACATGGCAAGTGAACAAGACCAAGCTCGAGTCCAAACTGATGCATGCACACGTAAAGCACAAGAAGAAAGAAGAAGACACTAGATCCTACTAGAATCTACTAGAACCGTAGTTAGTTAGAAGTTTGTTATGGTCCAACTACTATTTATAATCTTCTTGTATAGTTTGTTTACTTACAATAATCAACTCTCATTTTTCAATAATAAAGCAATGCTTTCTTCTCTATTCTCATTGTACGAGTATACTTCTGCATGAATGAATCAAATTGATTTCATAATGGTATCAGAGAGATTGCTCTAAAGATTAGCTGCAATTTTTACTTCAAACTCTGAAATCTGTCCTTGCTCATCAACAATTCTGAAAGGACATGCCTCGATCAGCTATGGAAGATGTTAATAGTCATTTCTATATCGGGTCTGCTGATAATCCGAATGCTGTTTTGGTTAATCCATAATTGAATGGAAGTAACTTTCATTCATGGAGGAAATCCATGAAAATGGCTCTTGGAGTAAAGAACAAAATGAAGATAGTCAATGGAGCTTTACCTAAATTAGCAACTGGAGACGAAACCTTCGAAGTATGGAAGAGAAGTGATCTAATGGTTCAGTCATGGATTTTGAATTCATGTATGAAAGAAGTGGCACGATGTATTCTCTATGAGGAAACTGCAGCAGTAGTGTGGAAGACTTTGGATGAAAGATTGTCACAAAGCAATTTTCCTAGAGTTTTTTATCTTCAAAAGCATATTTATTCCACAATCCAAGGTAATTTGAGGGTGACTGAATATTACAATAGATTGTATTCACTCTGGAGAGAACTGAATCAGTACAACCGTGTCACTACATGTACTTGTGGAGTGGTGAAAGGATGTAAGTGTGATTTTCTGAAAACTATGATTGAAAGAGTAGTTTTATTTGGACAAGAGTAGTTTTATTTGTGGGAAGAAAGCAACTTACAGGAGTTCAGTGATTCGGGAGATTCCGGGGATGAAAAAGTCCAGCCTTCCTTTGAAGTATTTGGGTGCTCACTTGCATAAAGGCATGAATAGATTTCATTATTGTTCTCAGTTGTTAAAACACTTTGATTCTAAACTTTCTGCTTTGAAGCAGAAAAATCTTACTCAGGGTGGCAGGTTAATACTCATGAAGCATGTCCTTAGTACAATTCCTAACCACATTTTAGCTACAGACAAACTGCAAAGGAAAGTTATTTCTACTCTTGAAAGAAAAATGGCTAGTTTTTTCTGGGGTTCATCTGATAAAAAAAGCTAAGGTGCATTGGTCTAGATGGTCTAACCTCTGCTATCATACTGATGAAGGTGGTTTAGGTATAAGGGCTCTCTCAGATGTTGAAAAAGCTTTTACATTAAAATTATGGTGGAAGTGGAAAACCCACAATTCTTTGTGGTGTAAGTTTATTAGAGCCAGATATCCTAGAGGTGATAATATGCAACCCAAGGTCACTGACTCTACTGTTTGGAGAAGAATTTGTGGGATTCATAGTTTTGCTACTGACCTGTGCTCAATCAATGACTCTGGCATTATTACTTGGGACCCTGGTATAAATGGTGTGTTCTCCCTTGCATTTGCATATAATGAAATAAGAGAAAACAAGTAATCTACTTTCTCCAATCAACATATTTGGAACAAACATCAGCATATGGCAATTAAGTTATTTTTGTGGAAGCTAGTAACTCTTACTTACCCTTCCCTGAAAATCTTCAGAGATTCCAGTTAGTCTTGCAACCTTCTAGGTGCCCTTTCTGTAAAAATCATGATGAAGCTTCTGACCACATATTGTTTGGATGCACCTATACAATAAAATTTGGCAATACTTTATGGAGATATTTGACATTTCATTACATAGGGCATCTACAGTTCGACAAGTTCTAGTTCTATGGTGGATTGAGGTTGGCTCTAAAAAAATGTCTGATATTTTTAAACACAATCTACCAGGTATTATTTGTTGGCATGTACGGAAAATTTACTCTTCCTACACTTGGGGATCAGGTTCTATTTCTGCCACTGAGCATCTAATTACTCAAATCAAATGTTATACTCAACGATGGGCCTGCAAGTTGGCCAAAATCAAGCCAAGGAAAATTGATGATTTCCTTATTCAGGAGCATTTGATTTGGACAAATTTCAAGTTCGATTCGCCTAGATGTCAGGTTATTCGATGGAAGAGACCTACGAAAACATTTAAACTCAATATTGATGCAGCGTTCATACCTTGATTGGCGAAAGGAGGAGCTATGTTGCGAAGCAGTACTGGAGAAATGATTTGGGCTATTAGTTTCAAAATACACGCTGATTCCAGTAAGGAGGCAGAGCTGAAGGCATTGAGGTATGCAACTGAGATGGCGATGGCGGATGGTCTTCTTGATACTCAGGTGGAGACCGATGCTCTCCACTCCCTTGCTTTACTCATGGACGAATCAAGCAACTCTATTGGGCTTCAGGACTTTAGAAGGAAAGCTGTTGAAAGGGGTTTCTCGTTTGGACATGTACTTCTGGAAGGGAATGGGCCGGCCCACTTCTTAGCTTCTCTCAATATTGGTTAGGCCCAATGTGTGAGATTTGACCAGGTCGGGTTATTGCCTAGTTTAGTAAAAACCCGATACTATTCTGATTTGTTTGGTTTTCCACATTTCATATGTTAATTGTATTTTACTAATGGGTCAGGTCTAGGCCCCCTATTAGTTCTTTTATATTTGTTTTTCATGTATTCTCGGAAAGAAATGCATTCCCTTTTCTTTTGTAATCTTTCTACTCAGCTTAATAAAATTTGGTAAATGTTCCCCGGCATTTACCCCACTGATTTTGGTGGTTGGCCTTCCGGGTTAAAAAAAAGAGAAGAAAGAAACATGTCCATTAAGTTTTTAATGAGTCTGAATGACATATTTGCTGGAATCTGTGGACAAATCTTGGTAATGAAACCATTTCCAACCTTGAATCAAGTGTTCAGTTTTGTCTTACAAGATGAGATGCAAAGAATCATGGGAAGTGGATTGAACATTGAATCAATGGCAATGGCTAACAAAGGACAAACTGATGAGCAAGATACTTCTGACCATTCTGCATTTTATGGAATGCATGAAAAGGGATTTAGACCCTATAATCAGAATGTCAAGAAAGAAAACAAGCTTATGTGCACTCATTGTGGTTTTATTAATCACACAGTAGACAAATGCTACAAGCTTTATGCATATCCACGTGATATAGATCAAAGAACAAACAAATGCAAAGCTCAGGATAATTCAGTGGTAATAATGCTGGAAATGCAAGGGTTTATAATGCACAAATAGAGAATACTCCTCAGAGATCTGATGATAACAATAGTCCAGTTGTTACTCAAGCACAATATCAACATTTACTTAGCTTGATCCAGAATTTGGCTCATTCTCAAAACACTAATCTCACACCCTTGTCATCCAATAAAGCACCCGAGTCAGGTAGTTATTCTAGCTTCTATACCTCTGTAATCAGTTCTAACACTATAATCACCAATTGTCAGTCTTGGATTCTTGATACAGGAGTTACTGATCACATGATTAGTAATTTTTCATTATTTCATTCTTCTACTCCTGTATCCAACGTTTTTGTTCATCTACCTACAGGCTCAAAGGTGTCAGTTACTCACATTGGAACCATCAATCTGTTTTCCAATGTTGTTCTAACAAAAGTTTTATATATACCAAATTTCAATGTCAATCTCTTGTCAGTCAGCAAATTACTTTCTGAAACCCCCTTGACTCTCACATTTTATGATGATAAATGTAGCATACAGGACAAGTCTTTGAAAGTGAAGATTGACACTGCTTACTGAACAAGAGGACTGTACATGCTGAATCATCAAACTTACAATTCCATAACCCCTTATATCATTCTTCTCATCATGTTGTTTCTAATATTTGGCATCAAAGACTTGGTCATGTGTCTGATGCCAGACTGATGTTGTTTAGAGATGTTTTACAGTTTTCAGCTCTAGATAGTAAGGGTTGTAATATTTGTCTTATGGCAAAACAGCATAGACTTTCTTTTCCTAAAAGCACAATAAAATCAATAAAAGCTTTTGATCTTATTCACTGTGATGTTTGGGGTCCTTTCTTGATACCTACTCATGATGATTTTCAATACTTTCTCACCATTGTTGATGATTTCTCAAGAACGGTGTGGTGTTGTCTTATGAAACATAAATCTGAAACTCAACATCATCTCATACCCTTTCATAAATTTGTCTTAACACAATATTCTATCCGGATAGTATACAAATGCTCATGGTTATCAAATGCAAATGGGTATACAAGGTTAAATACCATGCTGATGGTATAGTAGAAAGTGTTGGGCCTGCCGCGGGTCTGCGGTTAGCAATCTGCCAGCCTGCCGGTGCAATCGAACCGCGTGGCGCTTTGCCTGTTCTATAAAAAGGGGAAGGGCGTGCTACACTATCAGCGATTGCTTTTAGTGTAGTGGTAAGCGCAACGATCCACAATTGGTATCAGAGCCAAAGGTCACGGGTTCGACCCCCGGCAACAGCATGCTGCTCAGTTGTAGGCTGGCAGGTGCTGGGGGGAGATTGTTGGGCCTGCCGCGGGTCTGCGGTCAACAATCTGCCAGCCTGCCGGTGCAATCGAACCGCGTGGCGCTTTGCCTGTTCTATAAAAAGGGGAAGGGCGTGCTACACTATCAGCGATTGCTTTTAGTGTAGCGGTAAGCGCAACGATCCACAGAAAGTTATAAATCACGCCTTGTTGCAAAGGGATTTACATAAGTTGAAGGTTTGGCTTTTCTTGATTCATTCTCTCCAGTTGCAAAGCTCACAACAGTTAGAATACTTCTAACTCTAGTTGCATCTTAGAACAATTAGATGTTCACAATGCTTTTCTTCATGGGGACTTACATGAAGAGGTATACATGACAATTCCTCAAGGTTTTGAACAATAGAACACAAATAAAGTCTGCAGGTTACTTAAAAGCTTATATGGACTTAAACAGGCCAACGGACAATGGTTTTCTAAGTTGTCAAATGCTTTGACGACATATGGATTTGTTCAGTCTCATGTGGACTATTCTCTATTCACATTGCATAAGAACAACTTCACATTGATACTATTGGTTTGTGTTGATGATATCCTAGTGGCATGTTCTAATCAGCAACAAATTTCCATCTTAAAAGATTCTTGGATGATAACGTCAAAATCAAGGATCTAGGACCTGTTAAGTTCTTCTTGGGTTTAGAGGTAGCCCGTTCATCTACAGGTCTTTACTTATGTCAGCGCAAATACACCACATATCTATTGAAGAATTTGGATATCATGATTGTACACATGTCTCTTTTCTCATGCATAAGAAACTTCATTTAAGCAGTCATGATGAACACTACCTAAATGATCCATCCACATACAGGTCTTTAATTGGGAAGCTTTTATACTTAACAATCACCAGACCTGACATTAGTTTTGTTGTTAACACTTTAGCCCAATTTATGCAAAAGCCTGGTCATTCACATCTATCTGCAACACACCAGATCCTTAGATATCTAAAAGGTTCTACAGGACAAGGCTTATTCTCACTACTAGAATTTTTGTCATTTGCTGCACCGTATTTGCTGCGGTTAAATAGGAACCGCAGCAAATACCTTGAAAAAACATCACTATTTGCTGCGGTCATAGAAGACCCGCAGCATTTGTAGCAAAAATTTTACTTTATTTGCTGCTATCACAGCCAAACCGCAGCAATTTCATTTTTAAAAATTACTTTATACACATTTGCTGCGGGCACACGGCAACCGCAGCAGTAAGTCCGAAAATATTTGTGGGTTCAAGGGCCATCGCCGGGTATCGATCAGCTAGCTAGACATTCAGATCGACCTAATCCCGTCGCTACCTTCGCGCAGCAGATCCGCCGCCCACGCGCAGCAGGTACCTCGCTCCAGTCGCAAGCCACCACCGTCTCCGTCAAATCGCAACATCCGCCTCCTCCAACAGTTTGCCGCCTCATCCAGCCGCTACCCTCATATTTCTGAAAACTTTTATCCCTCTTCTCACCCTAAGGTACGCACTCAACTTTTCGATTTGGAAATTGTACGAAGTTTCTCTTTGATGTTGCTCATGGTGTATTCACTGATTGTTGAAAAGTATGATTATATGTATAAAAAATAAAAAATCTCGAATTCATTCCATTTTTTGCCTCTTTGATTTGTGGCTTTAAGTCAATTTTGAGTTATGTAATCCATTTGTGGCTGAATTGGTTTACTAGACATTAAGAGTAGCTATAGAACATTCTCCCTCCTTATTATGTTATATATGTAATACTTTTTAATTTTATTTTTGAATTGATTTTTGAGGTTTTATTTTCCATTTACTGGTTAATTGGTTGTTTCATTATAAGGAAAATAAAACAATGTAAGTGTTTTATTCAGTATGGACTTAAAGATAAGCTATAATGGTTGTTTTTCTTATATAATAATGTTGCGTTATAGATAACATTATGAATAACGAATATGTTATGTGTATAATTTCACATTTCAGTGCGCAAAACAGACAGGCGGCTTGGAGTGTGGATTTTATGTAATGAAATGTATGATGTGATCAGAAGTATCAATGAAGGCCAAGATCTGGAGCAGGTATATTAAAATGCGTACTAATGACATATGTTAATTTCTTTAATCGAAATTATTTTGTAATATGTTATTCCTTCACAAAAATGGTGATTTTATTTGTTGTCTTTTTTTGAATAATCCAAATTTATTTCAAAAACAAAGTATAGTTATTTATTAATTTATTTCGTTCTTTCTCTGAGGGGATATCTTCACGGAGGCCATCTTTCATGTTTACAGCTTCCTCATGGTTTTTCTCAATTTTAATTGGTATCCTCCAACTTAGCTTCTTCAGTTTCTCTCTTTTCTTTCTCTTCCTTCTCTCTTTGCAATTGTTCCTTTTCTTCGGCCTTTTCTATTTGTTTCTTGTGCTCTTGATAAAAGGAAATAAACTAATGTTGGTACTCAGTAGAAACTGTGAATAGTCTGGTGCCAGTATGATCAATGGACCTCACTTGACACCAAACGGTGCTACATATATTGAGTGGCTTATTATATATTTTGACATACACAGACAGAGCTTTACCCCTCAACTGCTCAACTATTTCTTTAAGTATCTTCTCCTCTTTTGTTAGTTTCACCAATTCTGTTTCCTCCTTCAAAATTTCCAGTTTTGCGTTGTCAACTTCGGACTTCCTTATAATAACACCTTTCTGATACGGATTATATTGTGATTCTTTTCTTTAACCTATCTCTAGCCTCCTTGCCAGCCTCCCAGCACATATTTGGGCACTTTGTTTTGCCATCATACTCATCATTCCCATCACAACAATCTGCTCATGTGTCACTTGAAATGTCAAAAGTGAGTTCTTAGTTAAGTCTCAGCTCTGAGGCTTGAGGTATGAACTATGAACTACATCACTAAGGTCGGTTGAGATTACATTACTTCAATAGTTAGCATGAGACCATGAGAGTACACCATAGTAATTAATAATCATAATATCATTTTTTTTTCAATTTTGCAAGTGCTTTAAGAAAAACTATTCTGAGTTGCCCTTCATTTGAAGCAACTGACCGGGAATGGTTAATTGTACCAGAGAATACCAATATGTTAAACGGGTGACAATTTATTTGGAGATACATGTTAGGAATGAAAACTGCTTAAAAGCAGCAAATGATGAAACATGTATTTAATTAGTAAACATCAAATTAAAGAGATTATATTATAAATGTGAAAATGTTATTTTTATCAAAATATATTACAATTTGTGGTTGTACTAATTACAGTTGGTAAATATTTGTAGGTGTACGGAAGCACCTTAAGAGATGAGGCATTTTCAATGGTAGAAATTGATGAGGTCCGGGACAGATGGGCGATATATGTTTGTGATAATTTGTTGTAACACTATAATGTGTGAAGGAATGTATTAACAATATATTTTTGTTGTATTGAATGTGGACCATATTTTTGGATTGTTAGTTTAGTTACAATTCAGGTTTTATGTGAAGGTTTCTGTTTGCTGAATCTCTAAAATTGTCAATTTAGAAAAGTATTGTGAAAATAGGTGCAATTTTATTTTGAATTTAACACTTATTGCTGCGGTTAAGATAGGAAATAAAAAAAAATTTGTAAATGTATTTGCTGCGGTCATAGAGGAACCGCAACAATTAGTGTATTCCAAAAAAAATAACGCCTCTTATTTGCTACGGTTGTAACCGCAGCAAATAGCAATTTCGCTTTTTTGCTGCTCCGGCTATTGCTGCAGTTCAAAACCGCAGCAAATACGTCAAAATAACCGCAGCAATTAATGATTTTTCCAGTAGTGTGATCTACTCCTCCAAATCTTCTTTACAACTCAAAGCTTTTTCAAACTCAGATTGGGCAAGCGGCATTGATACATGAAAATCCATAACAGGTTACTGCATGTTTCTAGGAGACTCTCTCATCTCTTGGAAATCAAATAAACAACATACTATTTCAATAAGCTCAACTGAAGCTGAATACTGTGCTCTAGCCAGCACTGCTGTAGAAGTTCTTAGCTTATTATAGCTTTTTAAAGAACTTAGACTCCCAGTGACTAAAGCTACCATATTTTGTGATAGTAAATCAGCTTTAGCACTTGCTGCTAATCATGTTCATCATGAAAGAACCAAACACGTGGAGATAGACTTCCATTTTATACGGGAATGGATTCAGAATGGCATTAGATTGCTGACTTGTTCACAAAACCTCTAGAACGAACTATGTTTAATTCTTTTCTATCCAAGATGAGTGTACAAAATCTGTACTCTTATCTTGAGGGAGGGGAGGGGAGGGGGGGGGGGTCCACGTACAACAACATGAAACAATAAACACGTGGCAAGTGAACAAGACCAAGCTCGAGTCCAAACTGATGCATGCACACGTAAAGCACAAGAAGAAAAAAGAAGACACTAGATCCTACTAGACTCTTCTAGAACAAGTAGTTAGTTAGAAGTTTGTTATGATCCAACTACTATTTATAATCTTCTTGTACAGTTTGTTTACTTAGAATAGTCGACTATCATTTTTCATCAATGAAGCAATGCTTTCTTCTCTATTCTCTTTGTACGAGTATACTTCTGCATCAATGAATCAAATTGATCTCATCAAATTAAACAGAAATTCAAGCTCAATACATGAAAATCGTGAATTTCAATTTCCGTTTAATCAACACATTTTACATTTGTTGATAGGCATGAATATAAAATTTTCTTGCTTTGTAACCTTTATGGCGAAAGACTTATCCAACACATCTGACACGCCTATCAAAATTTTACTGAGCTTGAATTTCCGTTTAATTAACATGTTTCACATTTGTTGATAGGTATGGATATAAAATTTCCCTGCTTTGTAACCTTTCTGCTCACTTTATGGCGAAGACTTATCCAACACATTCAGACATTTCATTAATTTCTTTTTTCAATATTTATGATGTAAACCACTTGGTTAAAAAATCAATTATTTCTGATAATTTAGGTTTACCTTTGATGGATCGACGACCTAAGGGTAGCCGGAATCCGAGAAATAGGAGAGACTGTAAAGTGCTAAGTAAGATCAAGTACCAATTTGGGCAAAGTAACATCAAGTTTGCATAGAGAACTTCGGATCCCTTTCCACAAGCTGGAATGTGATATTTATACTAAAGGAGAAATACTTAGCCAATAAGTAAAAAAATATTATTCTATTGTGGTGGTGACACATGGCACACCCGCCTAACATAATAGATGTACTAGTCTAATAATGGTGACACGTGTAATAATGATTGGAAAGATACTTTGGACAACTTGTTGATTGGTACTGTGTGTAACAGAGTTGTACCAGAACACACGTGTGTGCTATCCAAAATATTCTTCATTCTAACTGTCGGAGTGACGTGGCCTTCGCACAACGCTGGTGATGTGGCGGTAGCTTGCGCGATATTTGATTGCTGAAATGTCTAAGTACACATTTGGTTAGTGAGGCCCTGAGCTCCATGAGCTCAGAGCTCGAGTATGGCGAGCTCGTTCAAGAGGATTTTGTTTTGGTCTTTATTTTGTTCGGTGGTGATCATATGTTTACATTCATTGACTTCTGTTGACGTGTGCATGTTGTTCGAGGTCAAATCTGGTACCGACCTCTGTGTGCTCGAGGTCTGCCTCAGATTTGGCCTTATTTTGGTGATCTGGGAGCCCGATGTTGTACCGACCTCGGGGGATCGAGGTCAGCCTCGCCGTGGTTCCATACTTTGTTGATCTGTGGACTTGTGTTGTTACCCGATCTCATTGTCAAGGTTGGCCTCGGCTGAAACTTCGTACTAAATAATGATATAACTGAAGTCCTTGTCCGTTGGTCATGATACCCCTGAGGTATATGGGAATATACTCCATCAACCTTATTTCAAATTTTTTTAATCTTGTATTTCGGGAAGGAATGCCTTCTCTAGTGGAGTTTTGGTTTTGTTCACCTCACCTATGTATTTTGTTTTTATTACCTAATAAAACATCAGCAAATGTTTCCCGACATTTGCCCCACTGATGCTGGTTTGCCTTCCGGGTTACGAAAAAATGGAAATTCAAGCTCATGCTACGTTAGGTATGCTGTAAAAAAGGAATTTAATACTAGCTCATTTAGAGAGGAATCAAGAATCCAATATTCGTCGCAAGAATACTATATTTAATTAGAAAACACTTCGTGAATAGACTTATGAGATAACATCCTTTGAAAAATTCCAATCTTCCGCAAATATTTCATGACTTAAGTAATTTGCCCAAATTAGAGTTGAACATTCAAGAGCGTCATCACAACACCTGGCCACTCATGCAAATATAAATTGTAACTAATCCAGATTTCATAATTCAACGAATTCAGCTAATCAATTTCAGTAGATTTAACAAATTTCAGTGTTACCAAATATAAATGGGGCAAAAAAAATGCTCACCAAGTGATATTTATTCATCTTTTAAAACCTGGAATCATTGTTTCTTTTTCAAGGAAAATAATTGTTTTTTGATTTAATACAGTATAAGAACTTTTAGAAATGATATTAACACGAAATATATGCGACTGTAGTCTTTATTCTTAACACATATAGTTGACTTTTGAAATAATTCTGCAAGGTAGCTTGAAACAAACAGAAAGATACCATTTAGGACAAGGTTTCACTTGCCGGGTACAAAGTTGGTGGCATAGGCCCACGCATTATTAGCAACTGGGTCAGCAACGTGGTCGAAAAGATTTTCTATTGGGCCCTTACCAGTAACAATGGCCTGCACAAAGAACCCAAACATTGAGAACATCGCCAACCGCCCATTCTTGATTTCTTTCACTTTCAGCTCTGCGAATGCCTCCGGGTCATCGGCCAGGCCCAGTGGGTCAAACGATCCACCGGGGTACACCTTGTCCAGGCCCTCTCCAAGTGGGCCGCCTCCAACCCTGTATCCTTCCACTAAGCCCATAAGCACCACCTGGACGCCCAAGATAGCAAGAATGCTCTGGGCATGGATAAGGTTCGGGTTGCCCAAGTAGTCCAGTCCACCTTCGGAGAAAATTTGGGCTCCGGCCTTGAACCATACCGCCTCACCGAATTTGAGGCCGTTCTTTGATAGAATCTCCGGGAAGATGCAGCCCAGAGCGCCGAGCATGGCCCAACGGCAGTGGATCACCTCCAGCTCACGGTTGCGGGCAAAGGTCTCCGGGTCGGCCGAGAGCCCAGCCGTGTCCCAACCATAGTCGCCGGGGAACTCGCCGGTGAGGTAAGAAGGAGTTTGTTCGGAGAATGGGCCCAAGTACTTTGGACGGTCCGGCCCATACCTGTCAACTTGACAAAAAATTTAAGTCCGAATTTGACTCTGGACTCCAAATTTTAACCTTTTATAGGTGATATTTGATTTTGCCAAAATCATTAAAAGTATGTATCTCATTTCAGTGTAAAGTTATTTGATTTTGCACTTTCTTACTTCATAATTTTTGGATTGATAGGATTCCTTATTTCATAATTTTTGGACTGATTGAATGGAAATATGAATGATTTAAAATAAATAAAAAATAAATAAAACGGTCCAATTATTCCAAATTTATTCATTAAAATAAATACTCGTAATACGGAGTAATAAAATTCATATGTCTAATGGAATAATGGATAATGATGCAATGAATAAAAAATAACTAATAGTATTACAAATTACATATTCCCACATCCCAAATTATTTGTATTGTGAGCTAATATGAGCCGATTTACCTGATACATTAATACTTTGTATAACCGATTGAATTGTAACGAAACTATAAATTGCATAGAAACCCAATTAGACCAAAGTTTTTTTTTTTTTGAAAATTGGACCAAAGTTTTGACTAGCTGAAAATCTAAAATGAATGGTAACGAAACTTTTACCCAGATTTTTAAATATGTATTTAACCAAGACAAGACTCCGTAAATTTGATTAATCATAAATTTTTGTAGCAACTCAGTAAAGACAGCAACTTAACTCGCTTTATAGATTTGATCGAGTTTAGAATTTACCAAATGCTTTGGGGAGCAGTTTTGACAGTGCGTCTCATGGTGAAACGGGCCGGGCCGAAGCTGCCAATCTTGCGGAGGAACTCATTCCGGGGCCTCAGCCCACTCTCTCCGGCGAATGCTGATTGTTGAAACCCACAACTGGCCATTGATCTAAACAGACTAGCTGCTGAAAGTGTGTATTACAAATGGGTGGCTACAAATATAAATGGATTTTAGGGCAGCTTGTGGATTACATTATTTACACCTAAGCAGAAGGTGATTGGTTGATTCGCTTCATATGGATAATTTTCGTCCGGTGTGTATAATTGTTTGAAGACCCGACTCGTAAAATTGAGGTCACATTTGTATACAAAATTAAAAAAAAATCTTAATCTAAATACCTTATTCAAATCAAATCAATTGAATACACAATAAATCACTCATATTTGAGTAAAGGGAGGAGTAAAGGACAAACGAAAAAAATGATATTATTGTATTTTTTTTCTTACTAATTGTATTTTACTACCTCCGCCCTCCTAAGTTTGGGACGAGAGAAAGTGACACGGTTATTAATAAATGTGAGTATATGTGGTTGATATTAAATTGATAAAGTAAGAATAAAGTAAGAATGAGTTAAAACCACACAAACTTTACCAAATAAGGTATGGAACAATCTTAGTGGGACGGACCGAAATGGTAAAACGAGACAATCATAGCAGGACGGAGGGTGTATTAAATAGTGTTAATATATAATATTACTATATAATACTAATAATTTTTTAAAAAATTAGGGGCCCTATTATGCAGAACCTATTGAACCTCTTAAAAGTTGGGTGTATGTATGTGATTGCATTTGTCCCTGCATGTGGGCCCCTACGTGCTAAACCATATACTCTCTTCATCCCTTAAAACTTTTTTTTGAACGAAAGTGGCTTAAATTATGATAACAGAATGTAAGCAGATTACAAAATGATAACAAGCTTTCTGTCTATCGTCTGCCCTAGAACCAGACTTAGAATCAATCACCTCCGTAGAAGCAATTTGATTCGTTGATCCCGTTATGGGCTTAACTGAGCCAATGACAGGCAAACCAGACTCCTCATCACACTTTCTAGGTTCTAGAGTTTGTTTGCCCGAAAACATGGTACAACCAAAACAAAGTAAAGATCCAAATAGAAACGAAACATGAAGAAAACTAAATAAGCAAATTCTTGAACCCTGGCACCTAGTTCAGCCCTTGGCGGTGGTTCAGGAGGAGGTCGGACCATCGCTATGATTGTTGACGCACCAAAGCGGTTTTCCACCGACTCGACTGCCTCTTCTTCATGATCATCGATCACCGGTTTGTCCGGTGCTCCACCGATGTCTAGGCCAACATACTTCTCGATCAGTTTATCCACCGAGCCCTTCTCCTATCTGGGCGCCTCTCCTCCTTCCTTCTGCGGCTCCCACGGAGTTTTCTCCATTGGCCACCACAGTGAGATATCGATACAAGTCTATTGCTTGCGAGTGATTTCCTTTCTCTGCTAAACAACGGTCGCCGCACCAAAGACAGAAAAACTCGAAACCCTTATTCAAATGAGATGTCCGCTTTGGGTGGATCTATCTGTCAAAGACTTTTTGTGTGCACTCAGCCACTCAATTCATCCCTTAAAACTTTGTCAACTTTCATTTTGTGTTATCCCACTAACTTTGCAACTTCCCCTTGTAAGTACAGAATTTGAGGTTCCAGTTATTTCCCTCTTCCTTGCGCAAACCTCAACCACACAGTTTTACTTTATCAATCTCCGTGCCGGTCAAACTTGGTCTCGTTTTAAGGGACGAAGAAAGTACAAAATTTATGGCCTATGTAGCCGAGTTTTTCTTCAAAATAATGTCAAATAAAAAGGTATTTACGAAATTAGAGTCAATTAAAAAGTTACTACACGAGTTTGGAGTAAACTCTAAAATGATTATGAATTTCCGTTTAATCTGTACCTACTCTTTAATACATAGTACATAACAAATGAAGTTTGAAAACGGGTTTTAAATCTCAAAATGATCTTTCCAATGAGATATATAACGTCTGAAGTGGAAGAACATATAGCAAGATATGATCAAATCAAATACTCAATCAGTTTTCTGTAATGTAGCATTTTCAGAGTAAAAAGAGCATATTTAGCGTAAGTAGGGTCTCCGACTCGAAATTATGTGCAGAAGGTACTAATGTCGTAATATTTTGAAAACGAAGCCTGAATATGAATTATAAAACTCCAAAAGATCTTTTTAACGAGATGTGAACACCTCAAACGCAAAACAACATAGAGATGTGACCATGTCAATGCTACACCTGTTCATCATCAACGCGACCACTTTTTCTAAATTTCTGAATAGTACGTACTTATCCACTAATATTTTTAAACCAAATCTAAATTAGAGTCTTATAACTCAATTTCAAAAATGCTGTTGGAATGAACCCTAGCTAAAAATATGGTGAGAACTATTAGTTACTACAATGATATGTCATATCAATTTAAGTATAAAAAATGAACATAAGTTACTATAATTTCATTACTACTACAGTCACTGGTTACATTTTATAAAGAAGCTATATTTTAGTCATAAATACTCCCTCCATCCCATTGGACTTTGTCAACTTTTCCTTTTTGGTTGTCCCAAAAAACTTTGTCACTTTTCTATTAAAGCAACTAATTTGTGGTGCTGCACATTTCTCTCTCTTCTACACAAATTTCAACCACACAATTTTTACTATTCTTATTTCTCACCTATTTTGCACTTGGCAAAGTCCACCGGGATGGAGGTAGTATGTAATTATTTCGAACTTACATTATCTAATAAAAAATGGAGTATCATACTTATCATTCATTTGATTGGTTCAAATCATTATATAACTTTTAATTTTTATTTAAATGATTCTATTGTAACGTTTTTATTGATTTATGTGGACTAATGTATAATACCTTATGAGTAGTTGAGTACCATAGAATTTATCTAAAAAATAATATTTTCCAATTCAATTGGCAACTTTCTTGAGTTTCTTCTAGAATAGGAAGTGACATTTCACGTTTGATGGGACCCCAATTCATAAAATCTCTTTTTTTTTTATAAATTGCTTCAACTTTCTCATTTGTAATCCGAGTTTGATAGAAATATCAAAATTAATAATTTTTTAATATGTTTTATATGACATCAATATTATATATATATATATATATATATATATATATATATATATATATATATATATATATATATATATAAAAGAAATTTAAGGATACAATAGAAGAGGTTCTTAAGCTTAATATTTTAAGTAGATCCAAATACTAAAATTAAGATTTCACGATTGTACAACACAATTTCATATTGTAAGTAGGTGACATTTTATTCATTGGCTGAAAGTAACAATTAGGGGACGTTAAGCTTTAAATAATTTTATTTATAAACAACTCAAATAGTATCAACAAAACAAATAAAGTCACGCGCATTCTCTATTGGCACTTTCAACCAATTAATAAAATGTCCCCTAATTGGACCATGAAATTGCACTATACAACATTGAGGTCTTAATTTTAGAGGGTGTTTGGAGGAGTCAAAATAGGCTGATCAGGCTGTAAATCCGTAAAAATAGCCAAACACTACCTCATGTGGCTGCTTTGGCTGTTTTCTATTATCAGCCAATAAAGTAACTTGGGAGTTACTTTTTGAGCTTATTTTTATTTTTGTACTATTAGATGTTAAAGAGACAACTCTATCCTTATCTACTGCATCCGGAATTTTTTCCTCGGCTCCATATTCGATCTTGATGTCAAGCTCTCTTCATCTCTTCTTCATTTTTGCTATTTTTTTCTCTCTATCCTGCAACTAGTTTGGTAAGCAGAGCATATGTCTTGTATTAGTATTTGGTTTGTATCTTTGATTTTAAAAATAAAATTGGTAACGATTGTTAAGCCCTTAATTACCCCTCCAGTTTGGTTGTGGCTTTCTGGGTTATGAATAGATTTTTTTTTATTATTTATTCCTTACCCAAGTGTTCTTTCTGTTCTTTGTGGACTACACCAGGGTGATTTTTCCTTTATGGTTTTTCTAATACCCTTATAGTAATTACACATTCAATCACTCAATTCAGCTAATATTTTACCAAACACTTTCATTTCAAAATTTCAGTCTTTTCAGCCTTTTCAGCCATTGCAGCCATTACCAAACAGGCCCTTAGAATTTGATACATTTAAGAAAACTTTTGAGGCTAAAAGCCTAAAACCGTAAAAACCCTCCCTTAGTTGTATCTTCATATATCTTCATAAGATGAGTTCTTGCTAGAACTCTTCTATATATATATATGTATATATATATAAACACACACATGCACGCACGTGTGCGCGCACATACACACATGGGAGAGTTCAAATAAAAAGTAGTCTTCCCGTGCAAAGTGCTAAATTTGCACTTTTTCATATTTCGCTTACACTTTTGCTTATTTGCGTTAACACTCTTTAGTGGAGAATGGGGGTGCGGGGTTTGGGGGGTGGGGGTTTTGGAGGGGGGGGGGGGGAGGGGGTTCGAATTAATTCTAAAAGACTAAATAAAAATAAAAATAAAAATTGCACGACTTGGCCCGGTCCCGATTCTAACCCGGGCCCAATCCACTCCTAGGTTGATCTCATCACACCTTTTTTACAACTTACAAAGTTACAAGTAGTTTTTTTTTTGCAAAACTAGTTTGAAAACCTACAAAATACTATCGGTATAAATTATAAATAAATTATAAATAATAGACACGGACCAGGTTCGGGCCACCCGGCCCGGGAACCGGCCCACTACTGTGCGAGACCAGCCCGGCCCGGTGCCTCAGGTCCGAAACCAGTCCTTGGCCCGATTTGAAAGATAAAGCAGGGCGGGCTCGGGCTGCTGAAATGGGGACCCGGCCCGGCCGGGACCAGACCTGGTTCGGGCCCAAAAATGTTTTTTTTTTTCAGTTTTATTGGGCTTCCCGGGTTGGGCTTGATGTTTTGGACTTTGGGGGGGGGGGTGTGGGGGGGTCAGGGGGTAGTTAGGAAAGAAAAAAAAATATTACAACCAGGCCCGAGGCCCGGACTGAGGCCCGAACCGGACCCGGTGGAACCCCGGGCCGGTCCCGGGCCTTCCCCTAAACACAAAAGGCCCAACCGGGCCTGGGCCTAGGCCCGGACCCGGTTTGGTCCATGCCTAAATAATACTCGTACTCCGTAAGAATCATAAGAGAGGATGTTCTCCCCACTAGAAACACAAGAAAAACATATACCGACAACATTAACAAAGGAAATACATCAAAAGAAGAGAAAGGCAACCAAAAAAGGCATAGCATCCAACCATCCATCAACACCTAAAGAAGATAAACGACATATACAAGCTGCTGTTGTGAAAATCTTCCAAATGTCAAGATTCAAGTTTCAATGAAACAACTCTTGACTGCCTGTTGCGCTTGGCCGCCTTGACAAAGACTACAGAAAGGCATGATGGAGCCCACCACGGACCATGTACTTTCTGTTCACCCTTTAAGCAAGCCACTGACAAACAAAAAAGCCTTTAATTTAGCATCGTGAAAGAAGCATGCCAGAATGGGAGGGGTGGGGTGGGGGATACATAACAGCATTCTTTTATGAAAGAACAACAGGCTAATATTTAACTTGTGTTTGTTTTGCTTGGGTTAGAATCACCGTAGTTGGGAGCCTTTGCAGCATTGGGGTGATTGATGATGATGAGGGTAGAATCAATGTGGCAAATAGCCACAACAGGGCTTATATCAAACTGGGGTGGGTGGGTTAGGCAATGCCTCTAAAATGGCTGAAACTGGGTCGCACTCAAGGTGACTTGAGAGGGAAATTATAGCTACCAAACAGCCATGAAAATGGCTCATGTCAGGACATAAGTCGAACCGTGACGGGGTTATGAGTTTGGCTACGCCTACAGGATGTAGTCCAAGAGACACAAAGCCCAGTCAAGCTGTATGGGCACTAAAGCAGTACAGCTAGGTTACGAGCATCAATTTTATAGGCTGATTGCCAGGCTGCCACAACTACAAGCACTGTTGAACCAGCTGGTCAGGTGACAAAGGGTCTGAACATCCAACCATGGCGGACCATAAGGTATTTGCGATCAGAGGATGAGATCTAAGTGGAATTAGGTATAGCCAGCCTTATAGAGAACCAAACAGATGCCTAAAAAGTAAAAAGTAATTGATCAAGGCTAGCTAGGCAAGGGCACCAACAGTGTTTATAATGTTTGACTACACTAACAAGGGGTTTGTGACAAGTAAAATTGTGACAGTAACAAAAATATGTAGAGTGTAGACCATAATAATGGAACCCTATAGTTATTGAAACTCTAAGCAGGCAGGGCAGGACTTCAATAAAATATTGTCTTTGACCACCATATCATGAAACTAGCTGATGATTTCTTAAGTTTTGCACAAGCAGCAATGCAACAATAGGAATTGTAAAGGGAGAGAAAGAGACCTTTAATTCTCCTAAGCTCCTTACATAATGTTATAAAATCTCCCCATTTCATGTGGCATCTTCTTATAAACCGTAGGATCTGTTCAGTGGAGAACATTGACAACCCTTCCAGAAACTCCCCATTAACACCATTTTCTTTGAAACTTTGCCTATAGTTACCGAGATTAATTTCTTCCAACCACAAACCAACATCCTGGAAACAAGAACAAGAAAAATACATATTAAATTCAAGTTGCTTTACAAAATATCCTTCAATGTAATTAATAGTACCCAGCCATAATAAACAACAACATCATCCAAGCCTTACTCCCAAAAGACTTTGGGGTCGACTAACATGAATCAATTCATGATATCAGAGCCAAAAAGAAAAGAAAGATAAGAAGAATAAAAAGATAAAAAGATAAAGAGCATAAGAAAGATAAAAGATAAAAATAACATAATAACATAGAAAAATAAAGAACATAAAAGATAAAAGAAAAAAAGAGAGAGAAGAGAAAAAAGAGATCAATCTTCCACATGAATATACGCCCTCCACTACTCAGCCATAATCAGTCTCTTTTTTCTTCCTCTTTTTATCTATCCCATTAAAATTGGTCAATAGGATAACAACCCTAAAGTTATGGGTGTAGTTTATGTTCCTTCATCAACTAACAATTCAGAACACTCAGCTGTTTTTGGTCAAACTGAAATACCCATACTGAAGATTGGTGAAAACAGACAAACCCCTCTACATCCAGTTTAAAAAGAGATAAATCAAACAGTGTGCCTTTGAAGATTGTACAAGGGCATGCACCTTTAGAAGATTCTATAGGGCCATTCACTGATTCACTTCTAAAAGAGTCACCAACTTACCAAACAATAAAAAACATATTTCTTGCAAGAAATATGCATGGGAGCAAATGAACTCTCTCTACATCCAGTTTAAAGAGAACTAAAAAAAACTGTGTGCTTTTGAAAATTGAACAAGGTCATACACCTTTAGATGATTATATACAGTCATTAACTTCTAAAAGAGTCACCAAAATGCCATACAATAAAAAACTGATTTCTTGCAAGAAATATGCATGGGACTCTGCAAATGAACATCACCTCTAGTTCATTTTTGGAAATTAAAATACCATCAAATTAGATCTTAAATCAGCGACTTTCGTAGTACATTGGACCATATCCTAAACAGTAACAAGATTATAACAATATATAAGTTAGCAGAAGTTCTCAAGACGTTTCTTAAAAGGTAGCACCGTAGCATAGCCAATGCTAAAGCAGGCTTGAGGCTTTTATTTATTTACTAACCTCACATGAAAAAAGGCTCATACTTAAATAAAAAATAAACAATCATCATTGCCCCAGTGTCGCAAAGAGAAACTGTTTGCGTTCGGATGTACGCGGTCTTACACTCTTACTCTTACCCATGTGCTGAAGCATAGAGAGACTGTTTCCGAATGACCCGTAACAAATAAAAATAATATAAAAAATAACCCATACTTGTAAAATTTCATAGAATTCATTTAACCAGGTGCAATCTTAGAAATAAAATCCTCAATTATCATCTTTAAAAAAACAGAACTATAATTGCATGACAAAGTTATAAACTTCATGAAAATAATCACATATATAGCTCATTAGCTCAATGACTAATAAAGTTAGGCTAGCATTCAAAATCATCCTCTTTGAAGAAAACATATTCTAGTCACTTCTTTAACTTCTTCCTTAGCAAAACAATGCAAAGAAAAACACTCTCGTATACCACTATTACTATATCTATGAACACCATGAGTACATTCTAAACTTCGTACCGAAAGGCCAGGGCTTTCAGACACGGCTCATTGCTCAATAACCTAGAAAAAATAGACTTCATACACTCAACATCTCCAAAACATATAAAGAAAGCCCCAGAACAGATTAATAGACAGTTAAGGATCAGCTCAAAATTGTTGCAGTTTGGAGCGTCAATATAGGCTGGAATAGCTGAGAATATTTGTGATCAGTACTCAAGCTTAGCAGGTTGATTCAGAACTAGCGGAAACTGAGATCTAAATGAAGTACTACCTATAGAATGTGCAAATTAGTACCTCAACTGTCCAAATAAAGAAATTAAGTGGCTCAGGCGGTGTCTCTCTGCTCATCCCTGAAAATTCATCGACCGTCGGAAAAAGAAATTGGTAAAAGATGAAAATCATGATAACAGATCGTAGATATTCATAAAATGAAATATGCAATCACCAACCTCTAATTCTCCGAAACTTTTTATGGTTAGCAACGGGGTTTTCAATAACCAGGCAAATGATATGAAGGAAAAGGTTATTCGGGAAATAAGGGAAGGATGTACTCGGTGCTTTTCTTTCCTATCAACACCGTATTCTGCGTAGTCGGTAAATCCGGTAGTGGCTCGCAGTCAGCCATGTTTGGAACACCCACGCCCATTTTGGGGAAAATGAAAATTAATAATTAAAATTCAATCTTTGTATCATCTTCATTTGTTAATCTCTGACTGGTTGATGATATGTTATTTTAGGTTTTTTCATTTTGTTTGAAAATCATTCAACTATAAATCTCCTTTCTACAAATCTTCTTGAAACGGTCGCACATATGATTTTTATTTTTTCTTCATAAAAATTTTCTTTCTTTCTTATGTAATACTATTGGTTGTAGTCTCTTTTTATAATTTTTGTTTCCAAACTACTTGTTTATATTTTTTTAGAATTTTTTATGAAGGAGAAAAATATATGGGACATTCCTCAAATTGTATTTAATGAAACTTTAATAGTAAGAATATGAGTATAATTGCAAAATTTCATAAATAGGATTAGCTTTCCAATTCATAATTACAATTCACCTTATAATTCACATTATCTTTAACAATAGTCTTTAACAATTCACCTTATCTTTTCTTAAAAATATATTAGTGGTGGAATAAAGTTAAGAAAAGGAAAAATGAAATAAATAAGTGTAAGTAAAGAAAGTAAAGGAAAAAGTTAATACAGTGAGAAAAAATCTTTTATAAGGAAACTAATCTGAAAAAAATATAAAAATAAAAATGAAATAATAAATGGGAAGAAGAAAAAGAAGGAAAAATGGAATACATAAACACTGAAAAAAATTGAAAAGAAATAAAAATAAGAAGAAGAAGAAGACAAAAAGGGGAGTAAAAGAGTTAAGACGATAAAAATATTAAAGGAAAAGTTTTAGGGAGAAAAAAGAAAAATGATATGTGGGGCAGCTTGGAGAAGGTTTGTGAAAAGTGGGATTGATGATTGAATGAATTGCAAAGAAAATGAAAAAACCTACATTAGCAGGTTATCAATTAGTCAGGGACCAACGAATGAAAATGAAGTGCAAAGGTTGGATTATTCCTGAATTACGATCATGTGAATTGTTAAAGACCGCTAAAAGGTTGGATTATTAGTTTCCATTTTCCCTATTTCATATGTGCGGATTACATTTATACATTTATTTGAGTTATATTTGATAATACATGAAGTTACATCTACTTATGCGCGAGTTACATCTTTTTATGCACGAGATACATCTAATTATGCACGAGTTACATCTAATTATTTTTTATTTTTTACTTACTTTTATCTTTAACTAATTAAATTACAACTGACTTAACGTATTTCTTTACCAATTTATTACAAAATTTTATTAACCCACATAAAATAAGTAAATTGTTTTTCATTTTTTAATCCCTAAATACAATACTTGTTGTTGTTCCCATCTAGGCATTTAGGTGTGTTTTTTAGTTTTTTCATCAACACTTGTTCAACGAAATCTCATATGGCTAGTTTTTATTGTTGTTGTGTGTAATCTCTTTTTTTTAGGGGAAAAGAAGATTTTATTCATATAAATAAAAAGTACAATGCAACAAGAAAAGTAAAAGTAAAAAAGTACATTGATCAAAAGAAAGAGTAAAAAACCATAAAACTAGACTCAGGGAAATCTCTGGACTGCGATCTAGTTCTCTTGTTGTGCCTTCTTTTATTTTTCTGAGATTTCCTGTTAAGTTTGAGTTGCGTATTCAGATTGTCTGTTGGCAGACAATTTTCGTAAGTGACGAACTTTGATCTATGGCAAATTGATTTGTTGAATTTGGAGTTTCCAATTTCTTCTTGTTTTGATATAGGATGATGACGATCACTTTCGATTGTATGTCCTAGAAAATCATCTGAGAAGAAAGAGTCATCGGAGTAGTGATCAAAGTTGTCCGAGGCATCAGAGTAAGCCTGAATAATTGGAATTTGAAGAGAAAGGATTGAGGTTTGGAGCGAGGTTCAATAGACACAAACGCTCAGCAACACATCGAGTTGGTAACCAGATTCTCAGATCTATTTGGGAGCCGCCTTTTTGTGACAATTACAATCAGAAGCGATTCGGGTTGGAATCTAACTTATACATTATTTTACAGTCCTACTATAATACATTATTCCTAGACATATATGACAATCAAATGATCAATATCCACATTCTATAAGTTTGTGAGGTGTACTCTTCTAATTGAAATCTGGTAATCTAAAACTCATATAGAACTAAATAAATGAAGTGTATTTTAAGAAAGATTATCTGGTTTTATAGTTTTAGTGCATGTGTTTAACATACTAGCTATGAGTGGATCACCCCTCTTTCTACAGTTAAAAAATCTTAAATGTATACATAAATTTAAGGCTTAAATATGGTTTTAATCCCTGCAAACATGACACACTTTGTTTTAGGTCCCTGCAAAATATTTTTGTTTTGTTTTTAATCCTTGTGAAATGCTCTATTTTGTTTTTAGTCCATCTCCTACCCCGAAATCACTCAATTTGGGAAAAATGTTATTACCGATGGCATAAATCTACTAAAAAAAATTAAATTTATCCTTTGATAATTTTTTTGAGACTAATATGAGAGTTAAAGTAATGTAAAATTAATTATTCACATGTTTCAAATATGTATTAAAAACCTTCTAAATGTTAAAATTAAATATTTTTTGAATAATATGACAAAGAATTAGATGAAGTCTTTTAGTCGGAGTAGTTTTTTGTCAAATGAAACTTGTTATCATCGGTGATGGACTAAAAAGAAAACCACCATAAATTCCATGGATGAAAAACAAAAAAAAATTGCAGGGATCTAAATCAAAATGTGCTATATTTGCAGGGATTTAAAACATACTCCCTCCGTCCCACTATGATTGTCCCATTTTACCTTTTCGATCCGTCCCACCAAGATTGTCACATACCTTATTTGGTAAAATTTGTGTGGTTCTAAATCATTCTTACTTTATTCTTACTTTATCAATTTAATATCAACCACATAAAACCACTTTTATTAATAATCATGCCACTTTCTCTTGTCCCAAACTTAGGGGGACGGAGGTAGTATTTATACACAAATTTAAAATGTTGATCTTATTTCTCTCAACATCAAAGTCAAGTTTCTAATTATCAACTTTTAATCTTATTTTTCTTAATAACAAAGTCAAGTTTCCAATTATCAACTTTCAAAACAACTTTTTTATCCAACATTAAAGAAGTGGATATTAAATTCAAATACCAGATTCAAAACAACTGTTCATTGCATTTATCATTGTTAACAATCCATGAGAAATCTGGAGGGGTTTAAATTAAATTTTAGTTCTACGCTATAATTTTAGACCGATACTCTCTAGTTTCCAGACTATATGCTAGGTCCCCTAGATTTTGATGATTAAAATGTAATAGTTTTGATGATGTCACCCCTTTTTATTATTCATGTATTAGGCTAGTCTCATGTTTATGTTCTACTTTGTTTATTGTAATATGCTCCAATATTAGTGGTAAAATCCACATAAAAAGCAAAGAGTACTAAAAAGAGAAGAAACATAACATAAAATGAAAAGAAAAGAATAAAAAAGAAAAGGTACGCAAAAGAGTTAACTGGTATTCATTGAAGGGAGCTAACTGGAAAAACACAAATTTCAGCAGCCAGCTGAAAACTTGGCAGCCAGCTGAAATCTTGTTTTCCAGTTAACCCATCCGAAATCAACTCACTCTTCTCTTAGCACAAAAACAATTAAACAAAACACCAACTTGCAGTCAAAATAACAATTTGATGAAAAGTAAATTTATAAGAGATTTCTAACACATTATAAATTTCTTCTAAATGTATTTTACTTAAAGCAAGTAATTGTTATTAGGAAGGTAACATTGAAACATCACTCAGCTTTATACTAAGTTTCTACGCGTAAAGAAAATAAAGATAATTCATCTTTATCTTTGCATTGAAAGGAGGAAACAAATTGAGTGAAGATTTTTTATCCGTGTCACTACAAGACAAAGACCAACCATGCTGCCTCAGTCAAGTGGAACAAAGCAAGTAGATCAAGTTACGGTCAAGATTGATTTCCTTAGTCAACGGTGGAGATTCAAAGATCAAGTCTATAAATACAGAAGGAGTGTGCGTGGGAAGACCAAGTGTGGTAAACCGAGAGGAGCCAAGTGGAATAGAAGTGAATCAAACTATCCATGCTCATATCTAGCCAGTTGATTTCCCTTCACCATTTCGGCTACCACCCCACTCATCTAATGCTCTTAGATTAGCTATAATTCATACAAACCTATAGAGCTTAGATTAGTTGGTAGTTTATATATACAACCATGTAATCAAGACTAGTGTTAGACATTCTGGAGAGCTTTGTGTTCAAATCCAGAAGGTGAGAATGTCAAGGACATGATCGAGTAGCTCTTGGCAAGTCAATGCCATTAGTGAAAAACCTTGGGAGGACTGGGTAGCTTAGAATGGTGTTTAAATTCCTTGTGAAAAACCTCACAATCTACGCCTGTGCCAAGGGTAGATTGGGGCACTAAATGTAATGAGATATTCATTTAGTGGAAATCCATCTGAAATAGGTTGAGACTGGATGTAGGAGGATTACACCACCTCTAAACCATGATATATCTTGTGTCATCTTTTACATTCTGCTCCTAACATAAATTCAGTTCTCACTCACCTTCACAACTTCACAGTAAAACAGTTTGCTCACTAAAACTGTCGAGTGAACCTTCCAGTTCACTGTGAGTCAACTCCTTATTTTATGATCATCAAAGTGATCTATTTTTATAGGTCTAAATCCTTCATACTTATGTGTTAAGACTAGTTCTAAAGCCTATCAATATGTTAGAGTATAGCTCATTGCTATACCTTAACTAATTGAAGCAGAACCTTAATTTCGGCAGCCAGCTCCTAAAGGTTTTGGCAGTCAGCTCCAAATTGTCTGGCAGCCAGCTCCTTCAGATTTCAGCAGCCCGCTCCTTGAGTCATCTGTTTCTGGCAAACACATTTGTAACATGTTTTAGCCATCTCTTCACAACTAAAAGGGTCATAACCTTTGTTTATATAAAGTGTCACACTCTTGAGGTAAAGACTTGCGCTGTATGTTTCAATATCTCCCAAAAGATATTGAAACACATTCTGTTAGAGAAAAATGGGCTGAAAAACAAAAAGATTTAAAAGTCTATTCACCTCCCTCTAGACTTTTACCTCACCTGGGACTCAATTGGTATCAAGGCAACTATCACTATATAAGCAACATTCTTATATACTCCCTCCGTACCTGAAATAACTTCCCAGTTTTCTTATTTGGTTGTCCCTAATTTAAATTCCATTTTCCTTAAATGAAAAATATCTACATCAAAACAATGCAAAATAGTGCAAAACAATGCAAACAGTGTCAAACCATGTCAAACAGTGTCACAACAGTAATTTACTCCCTGTTAATTTTTACTTCTTAATATGTGTGTAAGTCAAAGACTCAAAATGAGAAGTTGTTTCGGGGACGTAGGGAGTATATCACACTAATCATATTCTATAACGTTGTGTGTTAGTGTACTAATTTAAATTTGGAAATTTTAAATCTAGGAGACTAGGAGTTCATGAACCATATCATATGCTGAGAATAATAGATTTGGACATTAGATTAAATAGGTGATGAACATACTATGACCCATTATTGGAGAGGGCAGAAGACGATTGTGTATCAATTTGAGAACTACGAAGTTGTTCTCTTCACCTGATCTGAATGTTTCTGATTTGAATTTTTTAAGTTCTGATCTGATCTGAATTTTTCTGATTTGATCTTATCTAAATCTTTCTGATCTTTTCTGATATGATCTGAATGTTTCTGATCTGATCTGAATCCTTCTGATCTGATTTGAATCTTTCTGATCTGATTTGAATATGTCTATAATTATAAATATTATAATTACAATTTTAATTAAAAATATAATTTAAATAAAATTATAATTATAATCATAATTATAAAAAAATGTAATAATAATTAAAATTAAATTTAAAATTTTAATAAGGATACCTATTACACTAATTAAAACTATAGATACAATTATAATTGTAATTATATTTTTATTTATAATTACTTATATAATTATAATTTTAAGTATAATTATTATATTTATTTCTATATTTATAATTATAATTATAAATAGAATTTTAATTACTCAGTATAATAATAATAAATACAATAATTAATAATAATATTAATAATAATAATTAGTATAATAATAATAATAATAATATAATAATAATAATAATAATATCAGTATTATTATAATATTATTGTTTATATTATTATCATTAAATTTTTATTATTATAATATTATTATTAATTATAATGTAATTATTATTATTATAATAATTATTATAATTAATGTAATAATAAAAGTGATAAATTATGTTTGAACTTTTATGAACTGATCTGAATCTTTCTGATCTGAATGCTTCTGATCTGAATAAAATAAGAATAAGCAATAAGTAATAAGAATAAGACGAAGATAGGCTTGTCAATGGGTCGGGTTTAGACCCGGACCCGATCCAAATCCGGGTCTTTATTTGAGGGTATGGGTCTGAATTTAGAACCATTTTCCGGATCCGGATCCGAACCGTTACATAATAAAGAAAATGGGCCGGATGCGGATTTTTAAGTTCCGACCCGTTTTGGTCCTCACCCGTGATGACATAATTATAGTTATAATTTTTTACATATGCACACACAATATACATAGAAATATTTAAACATAAAAAAAGGAAAATAATCAAATGTAAAACATGTTTTGATATTTGTAGGTTTATTTCATGGTTGGCCCACTATAATGAGATTTTCGCTAATGAGTTAGTGCTAACTCTAGGTTCTCTATGAGTTCACTAATATAATATAACATACTCTGGTTATTGTATAGTTCATACGGAGTAATGGATAGAACAACATTTTGCTTATTTATATAGGAAAAATTGACAAGAATAATCTCACCTTTCACTGGTTTTCTCATAATAATCCCACCTTTACATAATCTCAAAATAATCCAACCTTTGCACCCCATCTTCTAACATTGGACCCTGACCATGTTTTTTATCTTTCTTTGAAAATCTTATATAAATAATCTCACATTTATAAAGATATAATAAAAAAGTGAAAGGTGAGATTATTTATATGATTTTCAAAGAAAGCGTAAAAAACATGGTCAGAGTCCAATGAAAGAAGATGTGGTGCAAAGGTGTGATTATTTTGGGATTATGTAAAGGTGAGATTATTATGAGAAGACCAGCGAAAGGTGGGATTATTCTTGTCAATTTTTCCATTTATATATGATCTCATCCAACATGATCATTTTTTTGTTATATACTCCATATTATATTCGTTTGCATATGTCATTTAATTTTTTTTTGGGTATACCCGGCCCGGATCAAAGACCCGCCGGATCCAAATCTGGAACATATGTTTAGGACCCGAAGGGTAAATGGGTCCGGATCTGGACCAAAAAAATTCAACGGATATGGATATGAAATTCATAGTTCCGACCCGTATCCGACCCGTTGACAGGCCTAGACGAGGAGAACAACTTCTAAGTGATTGGCCAACACTTATCGATTTTAGGCTGGGCTAGAATATAGATGTGACAATTTAAGTAGAAATCAATTTCAATTTAAACAACTCTACTTTATCGTACTAAAGTAGATAACTACATAAAAAATCAAGGAAAGGGTACGGGACAGTCAGGATACCTGGAAGTCTGGAACCAAACCAGGACCCTAAATATAGGGATGGACTCGGTTCGGGCCACCCGGCCCGGTACTATTTAGAACCGGCCCGGGAAACCGGTTCCGGGCCTGGGTCAAGCAAAAGGGGAACCGGCCCGGCCGGGCCCGGTTCGGGCCTTTTTATTTTATTTTTTTGGTTTTTTTGGGTTTGGGCTGGGTTTAGTTGTGCTGGGCTGGGTGTTTCCGAGGGGTTTGGGGGGTGGGGGGGATGGGGGAGGTGCGGGATGAAATAAATAAGAAATCAAAAGCAACGAAAAAATTGAACCGGCCCGGGCCGGTTCCGATTCCCCTTTCCCAAGAAAGGCCCAGGCCCGAACCGGAACCGGCCCGGGTCCACCCCTACCTGAATACCCACGCCGGGTCCAATTCTCAATAATATATAATACGGAGTATATTCCAAGGACCGGCCGGACCGGAACCCGCACCAAATCTATGCTCAGTCCAGAACCATTAAAACAGTTCTTTATCCGGTCCTAGTCTAGCACTATAGTGGCAGAACTGCATCCACCCCTAATAATAGAGTGGGGCAAGGATAAATAACAGAGAATTAAACGAGGAAATGGGAAGTTTAAGGAAAGTAATTTCAGTGAAAAGTGGAATGTGTAACTGTAACTTGTATGAGGTTGATCTCATCACACCATTGTTACAAGGAGAGTTTGAAAACCTACAATATGTATAAATTATACATAATACTCCGTAAGAATCATTAAGAGAGGAAGTTCTCCCCACTAGAATCACAATACAAACAAATACCGGCAGCTTTAACAAAGGAAGTATACATCAAAAGAAGAGAAAGGCAACTAAAAAGGCATAGCATCCAACCATTCATCAACACCAAAAGAACATAAAAGATGTACACAAGCGGCTGTTATGAAAATCCTCCAAATGTCAAGATTCAAGTTTCAATGAAACAACTCTTGACTGCCTGTTACGCTTGGCCGCCTTGACAAAGACTACAGAGATGCATGATGGAGCCCACCACGGACTGTGGACTTTCTGTTCACCCTTTAAGCAAGCCACTGACAAAAATAGCCTTTATTAAGCATCGTCAAAGAAGCACGTCAGGATTGGGGGTGGGTGGGAGGGGTACATAACAGCATTCTTCTATGAAAGAACAATCGGGCTAATCTTCTAACTTGTGTTTGTTTTACTTGGGTTTGAATCAATGTGGCAAATAGCCACAACAGGGCTTAGATTAAACTGGGGTCGGTGGGGTTAGGCAAGCGGCCATGAAAATGGCTCATGTCAGGACATAAGTCGAACCACGACTGGGTTATAGGATGCAGGCCAAGGGACACAAAGCCTATTCAAGCTGGATGGACACTAAGGCAGTACAGCTAGTTACGAGCATCAATTTTATAGGCTGATTGCCAGGCTGCCAGCTGGTCAGGTGACAACTGGTCTGAACATCCAACCATGCCAGTCCAGTAGGTATTCACCATTAGAGGATGGGGTCTAAGTGGGATTAGGTAAAGCCTAAGAGAGAACCAAACAGATGCCTAAAAAGTAATTGATCAAGGCTAGCTAGGCAAGGATTTTACAAGAAATGCTAGAACCCCAACAGTGTTTCTAATTTTCAACTATGCTAACAAGGGGTGTGTAGTTGTGTACGAGTAAAATTGCACCAGTAACAGAAAACATGTAGAGTGTAGACCATTACAATGGAACCCTAAATTTATTGCAACACTAAGCAGGCAGGGCAGGACTTCAATAAAATGTTATCTTTGACCACCATATCAAGAAACTAGCTGATGATTTCTTAAGTTTTGCACAAGCAGCAATGCAACAATAGGAATTGTTAAGGGAGAGAAAGAGACCTTTAATTCTCCTAAGCTCCTTGCATAATGTTATGAAATCTCCCCATTTCATGTGGCATCTTCTTATAAACCGTAGGATCTGTTCAGTTGAGAACATTGACAACCCTTCCAGGTACTCCCCATTAACACCATTTTCTTTGAAACTTTGCCTATAGTTACCAAGATTAATTTCTTCCAACCACAGACCAACATCCTGGCAACAAGAACAAGAAAAATACATAATAAGTTCAAGTTGCTCTGCTAAATATCATTCAGTGCAATTAACAGTACTCAGCCATAATCAGTTTTTTTCCTTCTTTTTTGTCTATCCCATTAACATTGGTCAATAGGATAACCAACCCTAAACATTATGGGTGTAGTTTGTGTTTCTTCATTAACTAACAATTCAGAACACTCGGCTGTTTTTGGTCAACTAGAATACCAATACTGAAATTTGGCGAAAACAGATAAACCCCTCTAGTCCAGTTTATAGAGAGGTAACTAAAACAGTGCGCTTTTGAAGATTGTACGAGGTCATACACCTTTAGAAGATTCTATAGGGTCATTCACTTCTAAAAGAGTCACCAACTTACCAAACAATAAAAAGCATATTTCTTGCAAGAAATATGCATGGGAGCAAATGAACTTTCCCTCTACATCCTGTTTAAAGAGAAGTAAAAAGAGTGTTCTTTTGAAGATTGAATAAGGTCATACACCTTTAGAAGATTCTATATGGTCATTAACTTCTAAAAGAGTCACCAAAATGCCATACAATAAAAATCTGATTTCTTGCAAGAAATATGCATGGGAATCTGCAAATGAACTTCACCTCTAGTTCATTATTGGAAATTATAAATGCCATAAAATTAGATCTTAAATCAGCGACTTTCGTTATACACAAGACCATACCCAAACAGTCATAAGATTTCAACACTATGTAAGTTAGCAGAAGTTCTCAAAACGTTTCTTAAAAGGCAGCACCGTAGAATAGCCAATGATAAATCAGGTTTGAGGCTTTTATTTATTTATTTATTTATTTATTTATTTATTTATTTATTTATTTATTTATTTATTTATTTATTTATTTATTTATTTATTTATTTATTTATTTATTTATTTATTTATTTATTTATTTATTTATTTATTTATTTATTTATTTATTTATTTATTTATTTATTTATTTATTTATTTATTTATTTATTTATTTATTTATTTATTTATTTATTTATTTATTTATTTATTTATTTATTTATTTATTTATTTATTTATTTATTTATTTATTTAATCTCACATGAAAAAAGGCTCATACATAAATAAAAAGTAACCCATACTTGTAAAATTTCATACAATTCATTTAACCAGGTGGAATCTTAGAAATAAGATCCTCAATTTCCACCCTTAAAAAATACCAAGTATATCGCCATGTAGCTCATAAACAGAACAATAATTGCATGACAAAGTTATAAACTTCATGAAAATAATCAAATATATAGCTCTTTAATAATAAAGAGCCACAAACTAAGTTTATTACAGTTCATACTTTCACAACCCTAGCAGTTAGGCTAGCATTCAATATCTTCCTCTTTGAAGAAAGCATATTCTAGTCAGTTCTTTAACTTCTTCCTGAGGAAAACAATGCAAAGGAAAACACTCTCGTATACCACTATTACTTTCTATGAACACAAAGAGTACATTCTAAACTTTGTACCGAAAGGGCAGGGCTTTCAGACAGGTGCTCATTGCTCAATACAACAACATCCAAGCCTTATTTCCAATAGATTTTGGGGCCGGCTAACATGAATCGATCCATTATATCAGAGCAAAAAAGAGAAGGTAGATAAAAAAGAAAATAATAAAAAAGTAAAGTAAAATAAAATGGATAAAGTAAAGACAAATAAAAGATAAAAAACATAAGAACATAGGAGAAAGATAAAAGATAAAACGATAAAAAAAGCATAAGAAATATAGAAAAAATAGACTTTATACACTCCACATCTCCAAAACATATATAGAAATCCCCAGAACAGATTAATAAACAGTAAGGATCAGCTCAAAATTGCTGCAGTTTGGAGCGTCTATATTGTCTGGAATGGCTGAGAATACTTGTGATCAGTACTCAAGCTTAGCAGGTTGATTCAGAACTAGAGGAAGTCGAGATCTAAATGAAGTAGTACCAAGAGAATGAGGAAATTAGTACCTCAACTGTCCAAATGAAGAAATTAAGTGGCTCAGGCGGTGTCTCTCTGCTCATACCTGAAAATTCATCGACCATCGGAAAAGGAAATTGGTAAAAGATGAAAATCGTGATAATAGATCGTAGAAATTGATAAAATGAAATATGCAATCACCAACCTCTAATTTGCCGAAAGTTTTTATGGTTAGCACTAGGGTTTTTAATAACCAGGCAAATGATGTGCGGGAAAAGGTGATTCGGGAAAAAGGGAAGGACGTACTCGGTGCTTTTCTCTCCTATCAACACCACTGCCTAACTGCAGGTGAGTTTCATTCCCACGCGACTACCTTCAGATTCAGAGGAGTAAAGGGCCCACTATGCGTCTGCCATGTTTTGAACAACCCTCACCGATTTTGGAATCGGTTTAATGCACCAAACCCCCCTGTGATTTGGAAATTCGGCACATTAGCCCCCTGTGATTTAAAAAATGCGTCAAACTCTCTTGTGTTTTAATTAATCATGCGCCAAATCCCTTATGTGAACAAATTCAATTGTCAAATAAAAGAAAAATGATTAACATTTTTGTATGATTCAGAAATTTTGACATATTTATTTGCATATTCAATCAAAATATTAGGAAAAGTGATTTTCAAATCGTTAAATTTATTCATAAAGGGGGTTCGGTGCATGATTAATTAAAACACAAGGGAGTTTGATGCATTTTTTAAATCACAGGGGGCTAATGCGCCGAATTTCCAAATCACAGGGGGGTTTGGTGCATTAAACCCATTTTGGAATATACTTTTGTGTTGTGTGAAATGGATCTTCTAAACTCTGGTTTGGTGACTTTGTTTTTGGAATATGTAATTTTTGATTTTGCACGCTGAATTGTATAACAACAAGAAAAAGTAATGTTGAAGTTGCTTTTCTTACTCTATTGGCTGAAATTATTATAGATGACTATTTTAGCTATTTTCATATATTTTTTGGGAAAATGGAAACTAATAATCTAACCTTTTAGCAGTTTTCTTACAGTAGTCTCACTTTTTCGTTATTCAATAATAATCCAATCTTTGCACCCCATCTTGATTCGTTGGTCCCTGACCGGTTAATGACATGCTATTCCAAGTTATTTTCTTATATTTACAAAATATTATCTTTGTGAAAGGTGAGATTTATGGTATAATGGTTTACAAAGATAAGAAAATAACTTGGAATAGCAGGTCATCAACCGGTCAGGGACCAGTGAATAAAAATGAGGTGCAAAGGTTGGATTATTCATGAATAACGAAAAGGTGGGACTATTGTAAGAAGGCCGCTAAAAGGTTGGATTATTAGTTTCCATTTTCCCTAATTTTTTCATTATTTTATTAGTAAAATATATTTTAAATATATATTTTTTTTCATAAATCAGCAGAATCAGACAATACACGTATTTCATCCATAACTTCATAAATTTTCAGCAGAATCAGCCGATTCAGCCGATTTTAGTGTTATCAAATGGGCTCCGAATGTATCATAAAATTATGATTTTTATTTTATTTTTTGTTCAAATACGTTTTTTCAGAATATAGGCAGACTTATATTGATATCTCAACTACACACAAATAATACATTATACAAACACCCCTAACTAGGTCAATAACCCAAGGATTAGATATAGAATTACTTATGCAACAATTCGTGCAACTATCTCTAACCACTGAACAGACAAATAGTCTATGAAAATCAAGAAGAGAGACTTGTCTCTCATAACAACAATAAACATCCCAAGAATGTCATTAATACAATCAAAACAAAACCAATGTAAAAAGTCTAAAGAAATAAAAAAAAACTCAAAATAAATGATGGAGTATATGGCCCAGGAACCCCCGGCCCATAGACTCCTACTTCCCCCACGCAAGTCCATTGAGCCCAGGGAACATCTCAGGCCCAAATGCAACGGCCCAAGCCTCAAAGGAGCCCAGAATACACACTGGGTGCCTTCGGCCTCCTTGGCCGAAGGCTCCAAAACTCACAGAATAGCTTTTTTGGGCATACGAGGCTACTGGGAGAAAACGGCGGAAAACAGGAGCCTTCGGCATCATCAAGCCCTCGGCATCAGAGGAGCCTCCGGCTGAACCAAGCCTCCGGTCACACAGGGCCTTCGGCTACACATGGAGCCCTCGACTACACACGGACTCCTCGGCTACACAAGGAGCCTTCAGCCAAACATGCTCAATCATCGAAGATTCCTTTTGGAGACAGCCAACCACCGCATTTAATGCAACGTCACATCCGCCAATCGCATTCAATGCGGTGAACGTACCACTGCCGGTGCCACCCGATTGATGTGACCCCTCGGCCGTTGGATTACTGACACGTGTACTCTCATCGCATTTATTGCTGCTATAAATAGCAGTCCATTTCTACTTGTAAAGATCCCAGATCCCAACTCTCACACGCTGAGTTCATTTAATAAATCGACTCTCTCTCCTCCTATTTACTCTGACTTCTCTCTAGTTATTCCCACAATAACCCCTCGGATAAGATACCCCCCGGGTAGATTGTCCATCATTTGGTGCTCTCGTTGAGAGGTCTGAACAATCAAGTAAGAAACCCTCCCCCTCTACAAACACAAAACACCTACCAAAAATGGGAAAAACTCGTGCCCAGTCCAAAACCCTTGAGGAGAACCACGTAGCCCCCGGCGAAACCAACGGGGCTGAGGCCTCCAACATGCTCTTGGTACCCGAGGGTGGTATCATCCTCGAATTAGAGCAAGCCACCGCCGACCTACATCAGCAGCTGCAGAAAAACGCCCCTGATGCCCGCATTGGCCTTGATAATCGAAGGAGGGATCGGAGTGAGAACCAAGTTCCCCCTCCGGCCCCGGTCATCGATCTTCAGGCTGCCTTTGCGGCCTTTGTTCAAAGCATGGCTCTCAATCCTAGAGCCTTCGTCTCTCAAGCATCCCTTCAGCCCTACGCTGGAGGAAATGTTATCCAGCTTCCACCACTCCCTCCTCTGTTCAACAATCCTCCCCCGGGGATCGGCAACGCCGAGGGGGTCATAGCACAGGATACGCCTCCCAAGAGGCCCAATCCAAGGATAAGCGCCCCATGATGAAAGAGAAACCCCGAACCTCTGCACTTGAGAGGCTAGGGGGAGCTCCCGGGCACCGAAGGGTCCAAGACCGCCTCGGGAAACAAGCGTTCAGCAGGCCCCAAGAAAGTGGAGCCTCCGCTTTGGGGGCCGCGGGCATACCTCCCCCCCGGAGCAAAGGCAAAGCCCTCCTCCATGCCGATGACGCCAGACACCAAATCAATCAGGCTCAATCCTTCCGGGCCAACTCCCAAGGGGTTGCCCCAAAGGATCCCAAGGACGAAATCATCGAAGCCCTCATCCGTCAACTTGAGGAGAATCGTCAGGCACCCCCGACGACTTCTACGGCGAGACCAGATCCAGAGTACGCTGACCTCCGAGCACAAGTGGAAGAAATGAAGCGTAAACTAGCCGAAGGCTCCGGCGAGCCCCTCATCCAACTCCGCACTAGGACACCTTTCACCCCAAGGGTGCTGGCGGCCAAAATCCCCCATAAATACCGGGGGCAACCCATCAAACCATACGAGGGGAAGACGGATCCCCAAGAGCACTACAGCAGGTATCAAAACAACATGATGATGATGGGGGCCTCGGATGAATACTTATATCGTTGGTTCCTTTCCACCTTGGAGGGACCAGCGTATGAGTGGTTCAACCGGTTGCCCGAGGGCAGCATCGATTCTTGGCAAGAACTTGTCCACCGCTTCCTCACACAATTCGCTGGGAGGCATCGCTCAAAGAAACACTTCTCCCACCTTCTAAACGTGAGGCAGCAGAGGGAGGAAACCCTCCGGAGTTTCCTGGAACGCTGGAGGCAGGCCTCCCTCGAGGTCGAAGGCGCCGATGACAGGACGCTGATGGCCCTCTTCCACACCGTCCTCCGAAACGGTAACTTCTCCAGGAGCCTCATCACTGACCCCCCCCCCCCCCCCCCCGCGATTATACAAAGGCCCTTCAGCAGGGCGACCGATACGCTGAAGCAGAAGAAATCGAGAAGGATCGCCGCAACACGGATCCTTCTCAGAAGAATGAAGGCAGGAATCGGCCCGGAGGGCCTCCCCCTCCGGCCAAACGAGAGGCACAATACAACGATCGCTCCCGAGGTGGCCAAGCCAGACCCAGGGGCGGTTACAAAAGCAATCCGAAGGCATGGGCGCAACCCGTCCTCCTTGAGCACCCACGCACTCCCCTGACGCATCTCGTCAGTATCATTTTGGATTACGCAGAAGAGCGAGGGCTCGTGGAGCGAGACTCCCGCACACCCCTCAAAATTTATGCCATCAGCCCTGATGAGCCTTACTGCCGCTTTCACCGCCACCATGGCCACAAAACCGATGACTGTCACCAGCTGAAGGCAGCCATTGAGAGGCTGATACAGGCAGGCCACCTATCCCAGTTCGTCAGGGGGCCTCCTCCCCAGGGCCCCCTCATCACCAAGGGCCTCCGCCGAAGGCTAATAAGTGGGTACACCCCAACACCATCCCTTTGGGAAATCTACAGGGGAAGAAACGAGAAATTGGGGGCCTGGATGACGAGGGAGAAGGCTCCCATTAGCAGTACAAGCGCCACATCCACATGATTAATGGTGGCAATACTGGTGGAGACTCCATCAGCCAACGAAAGAAATGGGCTCAATCCCTCTACATTGGGGAGGTCAACCATATGCCCCCAACTAAGAGGCCGAGGGGGGAACCTATCTTCTTCTCAGATGCGGACCTCCCCTCGGGCTCTCTGCCACATAGGGATGTCCTCGTCATCCGCACAGAGATCAATGACGCCATCATCCTCCGGACTTACGTGGACACGGGGAGTTCTGTCAATGTTATGTACCTCAGCACTTTCCAAGAGTTGGGACTCGACAGGGGATCCCTTCGGCACATCAACACCCCCCTCTCCGGATTCACAGGGGACAGCATAGACGCCGAGGGCGTCATCACCCTCATGGTTGAATTCGGCGACGGATCCCATAGAGCCAAGCTCGAAGTGGAGTTCGTCGTCGTCAACCTCGACTGCGCGCACAACATCATCCTCGGTCGGCCTGCCCTCGAAGACTTGGAAGCCGTCATCTCCATGAGGCATCTCTGCCTCAAATTCCCCACGCCTACCGGCATCGGTTACTCAAGGGGGAATCAGAAGCTCTCCAGGGCCTGCTACCTTCAACTTACCAAAAAGGTTAGTAAAACCGAATTTCGGATTGACACCATCACCGCCAAGGCCTTGGAGGAAGAAGAAGGTAGGCCGAGGGCTGAGCCTGCCGAGGAGACTGAAGACTTGATACTCAATCTTGCCAAGCCGGAGAGAGTCCTGAAGATTGGAGCCAAGCTCCCCGAAGACCTGAAGGCTGGCATCACCAAAGCACTCCGCACCTACTCCATTGTTTTTGCATGGGGGCCGGAGGATATGCCAGGAATTGACCAAAGGGTCATCACCCACCGCCTGGCGGTGGACCCTTCAGCCAAACCAGTATAGCAGCGGAGAAGACCCCTCTCGGCCGAGAAAAGGGAGTTCGTGAAGAAGGAGGTGGCCATGCTCCTCTCTATCGAACACATTGAGGAGGTGAAATACCCTTCTTGGTTGGCAAACGTGGTCCTCGCACAGAAGCCCCCTACCTTCCGCATGTGCGTGGACTACACAGATCTGAATAAGGAATGCCCTATGGACCCCTTCCCCCTGCCGAACATTGATCAACTAGTAGATGAGACCGCGGGATGCGAAATCATGTCATTCCTCGACGCATTCCGCGGGTATCATCAAATCTATATGCATGAGGGAGACGCTGAGAAAACTGCCTTCATGACACCCGAAGGCATCTTCTGTTATCTCGTGATGGCCTTCGGCCTCAAGAACTCAGGCGCCACCTACACCCGAATGGTGGCCAGGGTCTTTCAAACTGTCTTTGGGGCGCACCATGGAGGCCTACATTGACGATATGATCGTCAAGAGCAAGAAGGCAAGCACTCACGCTGAGGACCTCCGGGAAATCTTCGCCATCATGCAAAAATTCAATCTCTGGCTAAATCCGAAGAAATGCACCTTCGGCGTGCAAAGAGGAAATTCTTAGGCTACATGGTCAGCCGAAGGGGTATTGAGGCCAACCCCGAGAAAATTCAGGCCATCATCGGCATGGAGCCTCCACGCAACATGAAAGAGGTCCAACGTCTGACGGGTCGTTTGGCGGCCCTCAACCGCTTCCTCTCAAAATCAGCCGAGAAGGCCCTCCCCTTCTTCCAAATCATGAGGAAGACAGCGGGCTTCCAATGGACATCTGAATGTCAAGAGGCCTTCGACGAACTTAAAAGGTACCTCTCTTCCCCCCGGTGCTCTCCAAACCAAAGGTGGGGGAAACTTTATACTTATACCTCGGTGTTAGCCCTGCTGCCATCAGCTCAGTGCTAATCCGGGAGGAGGATGGCGTCCAACACGCTATCTTCTACGTCAGCAAAACCCTCCGGGAGGCCGAACTCAGGTATTCTCAAGAAGACGGTGCTAGCCATCGTTTGGACCGTCAAGAAGCTTGGCCACTACTTTCAAGCTCATCCGGTCCAAGTGCTCACACATCAACCCCTCGGCGCCCTCATGAGAAGCCCCACAAGTTCTTCCCGAATGGTGAAATGGGCAATCTTCCTAGGCCAATACAACATAGACATTCGTCCGAGGCCTGCCATTAAGGGCCAAGCCCTGGCAGACTTCGTAACGGAGTGCACAGCAAGATCAGTGACAGACGAGGAGCCTCCGGCACCTCTCGATGAGTGGTGGACCCTCTATACCGATGGCTCCTCAGCCACCAAAGCATGCGGAGGGGGAGTAGTTCTCATTACACCCGAGGGCTTCCGCGCCTATTATGCCATCCGCTTCTCCTTCAAAGTCTCCAACAACGAGGCCGAGTATGAGGCCCTCCTCTGCGGCCTTCGGCTGGCAGCAAATCTGAAGGCTAAGATGATCCACGTCAAGTGTGACTCCAAACTCGTCGTGGGTCAAATTTCCGGGGAGTACGAAGCCAAGGAAGGGAGGATGAAACAATACAAAGAAGCGGCCAAGGAGTTGCTCAAGGTATTTGAGGCACATTCTCTTACCCAAATACCGAGGGCTCAAAACTCCGGGGCCGACATTCTATCCAAGCTCTCGGATGAATCCCCCGAGCACCTCTCAAAAATTGCAAGAATTGAGGAACTCAGCCTCTCAAGCATCCATGCGAGCCCCGTCATGGATATTCACCTAAGGCCGGAGGATTGGATCTCCGACATCATCACCTTCATCACCACAGTACAACTGCCCGAAGATGAAGCCCGCACCAAGTTAGCAAAGCTGAGGGCTCCCAGCTACACCCTCGAGAATGGGAGGCTTTACAAAAGATCTTACAACGGCACCCTCCTTCGGTGCTTTCATCAAGATGAAGCCGAAGTCGCTATGGAGGAGGTGCACAGTGGCACTTGCTCAGCTCACCAGGGACCCTTCTCCATGTCTCGAAGGCTCATAGTTCAAGGTTACTTCTGTCCCACGATGGCCCGAGATTGCGCTGATCTAGCCCGAAGGTGTACCGCATGCCAACACTTTCAGAAGGCCCCCGGCAGACCAGCGGTCAACTATGCCCCCATCAGCACCGCTATACCCTTCTCCAGATGGGGGATTGACCTAGTAGGCCCTCTGCCGAGGGGTACCTCTAACAACAGGTACATCATCGTCGCCATTGACTACTTCACCAAATGGGTGGAGGCGGAACCCTCGCCAGCATCACTGAGGCCCGGTGCCGCCACTTCGTCCTCAAGAACATTCTGACAAGGTTTGGCGTCCCCCAACAAATCATCTCCGACAATGGCACTCAATTTGAGGCAGCCCCCTTCTGCGCTCTCCTCGAGGCGTGGGCCATCAAACACAACTTTTCTTCCGTTGCCTACCCTCAGGGCAACGGGCAAGTAGAGAATGCCAACCGCACCCTCCTCGAAGGGTTGAAGAAGAAACTGGAAGCCGAAGGGGGAGGCTGGGTAGAGGAGCTCCACAACATATTGTGGGCCTACCGCACTACCCCTCGGCGTGCAACAGGCGAAACACCATTCTCCCTGTGCTATGGCTTTGAGGCTAAGGCTCCAACAGAGGTGACCCTTCCTACCCGAAGGGTGGAGCAATATGAACCTGAAGTCAATGACGCCAACATGGACCTCGACCTCCATCTCATCTCAGAGCGCCGAGAGCAAGCCTTCCTCAGGGCTGAAAACTATAGAAGACAAGTCAAAGGCTACATCGACGCGAAGGTCCGCTCCCGGGAATTTCAAGTGGGGGACTACGTCCTCCGATGAAGGGAGGTCAGCCTACCCACCGAAGGAGGCAAGATGGCGCCTAAGTTTGAAGGCCCCTACATTGTCTCAGCCATCATCAAGCCGGGGAACATACAAATTAAAGCGTCCCAATGGGACAGAGGTCCCTAGACATTGGAATGTGCACCATCTTGTCAAATTCTATCAGTGAAACTTGAGCGGCCAAGCCCTCCCCCACAACAAATGTAAATGATCTATGGCCCAAGGCCCACTTCATTTTGAAATAATAACCAAAAGGCCAAGCCTTCATCACCTACGTGTTACACAAGCGGCCCAAGGCCCCTTCTCTCTCAAAAATGAGTGACCAAGCCCTCATCATCTCACCAAAATAGGCCCAAGGCCCCCTCTCTTCACAGGGAAGAACAGAACACGACTTCACCAATCAAGGTACCAAGTACCAAGTGTGCGGGTCACCCCCACCACTATTTAAAAACACCAAGTGTGTTTAATTAAGCCGTACCCCACGAGGACGCCCTCATGCATACATTATGCATATCTCTCTCCCTCTCCTATTTAAAAAAAAAACCGGGGGGTGCCACACCTTTCGGCTCCGGCTGGTACCAAGTGCCCCCGGCTATTTGTGTTCTACATACAAATAAAACCCTTCCCTGAAACGCTTTCCGCGCCATCCCCCAAGGGGAGGCAGGCAACGGACCATGTCCCGGGCCCAGGATTCGACTTTCACAAATGAAACGCTCCCCGCGCTATCCCCCAAGGGGAAGCAGGCAACAGACCACGTCTCGGGCTGAGGGGACGACTTTCAAAACCGAGGCGCTTTCCGCGCTATCTCCCAAGGGGAAGCAGGCAACAGACGATGTCTCGGGCCGAGGAAACGACCCTCAAACCCTTCGGGATATCGGAAGGTCATTCCCGAAGGGGGAGCCAACGGTTTATTCCGTTGGCTCCCATATAGGCCAAGCCTTTCCTAGAAACCAAGTTTCTAGATGCCTCTCCTACGTCATTCAAAAAAAAAAGATGTGTAGGAGGGAAGGAACTCCCCGGATACTTTTCTCCCCGGATACTTTTCTCCCCGGAGGCTCAACAACAATTCGGAGACATATTCCCGAAGGCTTTCTCAAACATGCGAAGAAAATCTCTCAACAACAAGTCATCCGGCTACATAGCCGAAGGCTTGACTGCATGAAGCCTTGAAGAACAAGAATTCCCCAGGGGCCCAAGAAGAGGGCTCACCAGCTGGACTCTACCAAAATTTGGCTAAGCCTAGGCAGCAAACTATGTGCCGAAGGCTCCCCCAATCTGAAGCTTACTACACAAGGAGCTAGTCTATCTCACAAATCCGAAGGCATGCCCTCGGATCTGTGGGACAACGTCATGAGGGGTCCACAACATCTATTTTAACGTTGAGGAAAATTTTGCCAAGTGCAGGAATCAACACCTTCCGGAGAACTCTCATCAAACTAGCATCTTGTCGAGGGCTACTCGTAACATCTGTTGAAGACAAAATCTAAGAATTTCACCAAGAATTACAACACCCATGGAAGTTTTGTGGAAATTTGGCCAAGTCCACAATCGTGGACCCTTCGGCAGGCAAACATGGGTTTTATTATTGCCAACAGGCGTATAACCGAAGGAAACCTCAAACTACTCACCAAGGACCTAAAACCACACTACGACTCGAAGGCTCAGCATTTCCGAAGGCAATACCCGTAGTTCAATGCCGAGGGCATGCGACGGAATTTCACTTAGAATATTTTCTAAGTCCACAAACTTCGTGCCCCCGGTTGACCTAGACTACAACCGAAGGCTCACTACCAAGTTTTACTTAGAAAATGTTCTAAGTCCGCAACTTCCTAGCCTTCGGACAGACATATCAAAGCATGCATAAGAAAGAACGAAGGCATACATTCATTGAAGTGGATCGAGGGCATGACATCTGTTGTCACTTAGAAAATTCTCTCTGTCCACAACCACAAGCCCCCGGTGATTCCACAATGTAACCAAAGGCTTGTCGTCGAGTTACTACTTAAAAGATTTTCCAAGTTCACAACCTTTTGGCCCTCGAACAACAGGTGAAGAGAAGAAAAACGTAAGAAGGGAAGAAGGCACCCACCACATGGAAACATATATTAAAGACAAAGACACCGATATGAAGAGAAAGCCCGGGGGCACATCATTCATTCAAAAACATTGGGGTACAGAAAATGTTTTGTTTGCAGACGGCCGGGGCCGGAAGCTGCTAAACTATTACAAGAAAAATTATTCTAAGTATCAGATGTTTTGGCCCCCTCCTCTGCAATCTTGGAAGTAGCGCCATCACCAGCCTCTTCGTCGTCCGCTCCACATTCCTGCAGCAGCAAGGAATCACGAAGGATGGGCCTCTCCATGCCTTCGGGCAGGGGGACTCTGACATCTGGCTGGAGGGGAGGCAAGCCGAATGAGTCGGGTTTGAAGTCCTTCAGATCGACCCCCTGATGCGCTGCTAGCTTTCGGTAAATCAGGCGCTGGGTGAAGAACTCCCCCCCCTTGCCAGTATTCGTTGCCCTTCAGCGCCAGCCATTCTGCACCAGGGCCCTTTGACCATACGTCGACCGATTGGTCAACGACCGAGGCCACCCGGTCTCTTCGGCTCTCGGCTTTCCAGCCCTCGACAACAAAATTTTCAATGGCTTCCTTCTTGGCCAGGGTAACGGCTTCCAACTTCGCGCTAGCGGCCTCCTCAGCCGCCCTCTTGGCGGCCTCAGCCGCAACCTTCTCGGCGTCAGACTTGCCCTCGGCCTTGGCCTCCTCGAGCTTTTGAGCCGCACCTTCCCTTTCAAGTCGGAGGGTGTCCTTAGCCTCATCCAGTAGCTTCTTGGCCTCAGCGAGCTCTTCGGCCAGCTTCCTCATGCCCTCATCAGCCTGGCATTTGGCGATTCTTAATGCCTCCACCCTCCGGGCTTGTTCGCTGAATCCGAGGGCCGCCTGCAAAGAGATAAGAAACAGGGAGGGTTAGCAAGTCTAAAAGCTCGTGAATGAAGAAAACAATTAAGTAAACGGAGGACTCACCATCGTGCTATAGCTGCCTATCTTATAATCGAGGACGTCGTCCTCCAGGCGGGATAGCACCGTCATGTCCTTCGGGGACATCACCCCCCTCATGAATTCAATAGGGTGGAGGGTGGAGTGCATCACCGCGGTCCCCCTCTTGATTGGGAAGCGGATGACCTCCTTCTCCCGGAGATCCTCGTCAATATTACTCGGAGGGGAGCGAGGGGGAGTGACCTCCGGGGCCTGCTCATCTATGATAACGAGGGGGGCCTCTCCCTTCTCGGCGCCCCCCTTCTTCTGTCTCTTCTCCGGAGGCACAGTGCCTTTCCCGACCCTCTTCTTTTTGGACCCCTCGGCTAGGGAGCCCCCAGCATCAGGGCCAACAACATCATTGGCAGCAGCGGCCTCCTTCTTCGAGGACCCCTCGTCCACAGGGGCCTTAGACACCTCGGCCTTCGGAAAAATTTCATCGACAGGCTTCTGGGTGGAGGGCTTCACCCCCTTCTTCTTTTGCTCTTTATCAAGCTTGTTCCTCAGAGCAGTGATGGCCTTCAGATCCATCGCGGGTCTTGCAAAGTACACAAGTGTTAGACTCACAACATAGCAAAAATACGATAAGTACAAAAAAACGAGCCCTCGGCAAACAACCTACGGCGCTCTGAGGGACCATATCAATCAAAGGGTACTTCTCATCCGCCTCCCCGAAACGTCGGTAACGCATGAAGCCCAACTTGTATAGCTCATCCGGGAGGGTGGCACTCTTGATAGTTATTTGCTTGTCCGACCCCTCGGGCTTGGCTGACAATTTCTTCCCGGCTTTTTGAAGGGCAGCACTCCCCACCTTTAAGTGCCTCCGGAAGCGATCTTTAAGAGGCTCCGGGAAGTGGTTCACGGCCATCCGAATATAGCAGAATTTGTCCTTCCACCCCTTGTGCGAAGACGGGACTTCGGAGAAGAGCCTCCACTCCGGGACCTGCTGCAGGTTGGCAAACCCCTCGGCATGAGTGTGCCCCCCTCGGCATAGGTTGAAGCACATAAAGAACAGATCCAACGAGGGGTCGATCTCCCGGGAACGACAGAGGGACAGGAAGCCGGCAATGTATGAGTGGCTGTTGGGAGTAAGTTGACAAGGGGCCAGCTTCACAAACCTCAGGTACTCAATCAAGAATGGATGGAGGGGAAACCAAAAGCCGAGTTCCAAGGACAGCAAGTGGACCGCAAAACAGCCTTCGGGAGCCTGGGAAAGTACATCATCAGGCTTCGGCTCTATGACACGCGCCTAGGGGCCGACAAGGAATTGAGCCATCAGATACTCTGATTGGAGGGCCCTCGATTTCAGAACTAGGGCGGCGACGTTCAGATAGGAGTAGCCCTCGGGGATGTCAACGGGTTTCCCCGCATCAACCGCGGCCTCCTTCTTCTTCCTCGGGGCGGCCCTCACCTTCTTCTTTCTTTTACCCGGAGCAACGCTGATGGGTTCCGGATCTAGGGCCCGGGAGGTACTCGCTCCGCCAGCACCGCGGGAAGGCAACACAGCAACCGTTACCTTCTGCCGCTCCTTCTCCTCTTCCTCTTCGGCCACTTGAAGGGCGAGGTCCATCTCCTCGTCTTCCACGATTTGTTCAAAATCCTCCGCTTCCATCTCCACCCGAAGGCTACTATGTACCTCCTCGGCTACGGCAAGATCATTGTTCGTCGACAGCTGCTCACTCGAGGACTCCACGTCCGAGTAGCTCTCCTTCTGCACCGACGGATCCCTCGAGATGTCTTGGGAATCGCTTTGTGAGAACATTACTCCAAAGGAAGAATAGAAGAGTTTGGCAGAGAGAGGCTACCTAAAGTTTCTAACCGAAGGCTCCTGAGACCTCTAACACAAGATCTAAGGGGGAAAAGCAAAGTATACTAGGAAAGCGAAGAACAAAGGAAGAACTGACCTCAAGGAATCGAATTCGATCGAAGGTGATTGCTTATCTCTCTAGAAAATTTGCCAGAGCTTCGCTAGAACAATGAAACGCACAAGGAAAATGGCACGGGGCTTTGGGGGTATTTATAGGCTCATTGCCTCGATACATGGGCCTCGATTTGAAAAGCCCATCATTACATGCCGCCTCAGCTCATTCCCCAATGGGTGGTAGCCACCCGCCCCCAGCCAACGAGGACACGCCACGTCAACTCCTCTTCCAACGGCTCCATTACAACGGCTATATTCCTCGAACACTAGGGTGCCCTCAAATGGTGGCCTCCGGCTATCACTCTCCGCAGCCTTCAGACAACGAATTCCACCAAGCGCCTTCGAGCCCGCAACAGCATAATCTTTCGGCTTGTCAATATTGCATCTTCGAGCATGTAGCAGCATACGCCTTCGGTTTATCAATGTTGCACCCCTCGGGGGCTCATCAACTAATCATAACTCCTTCAGCCCGAACTTGCCTTCGGCCTAAAGGAATGGGGGATTGGGATACACCATACACCCCTCGGGAATCACGCAAAACAAAATTTCCTCAGGAAAAATTTACAATTACATCAAAGCGGAACCCCTCGAGTATATACTACACTGTACCCTTCGGCAGAATCAAGATATCAAAAATTTCCCCAAGTCACTGACAATAATGGAGCAGCCCTCATCACAACACATACACATGTTATCTACACTTCCCTCAGAAAACCCTTGACATGTGAGGGACTGAGGGGAGCCTCCGGCAAACCTGCGAATGTTATGTATACTTTTCCTCAGAAAACCCTCGACATGTGAGGGACTGAGAGAAGCCTTCAGCAACCAGCAGAAGACAAGTTCTCAAGCAGAGGCACCCAACGAAATGATGAACCCCCCAGAAGAATCAACACAACTACTCCTTTTCCCTCAAGTACCTTTAGGCAAAAGGAGTGAGGGACTCCTGATGGAGTATATGGCCCAGGAACCCCCGGCCCATAGACTCCTACTTCCCCCACGCAAGTCCATTGAGCCCAGGGAACATCTCAGGCCCAAATGCAACGGCCCAAGCCTCAAAGGAGCCCAGAATAAACACTGGGGTGCCTTCGGCCTCCTTGGCCGAAGGCTCCAAAACTCACAGGATAGCTTTTTTGGGCATACGAGGCTACTGGGAGAAAACGGCGGAAAACAGGAGCCTTCGGCATCATCAAGCCCTCGGCATCAGAGGAGCCTCCGGCTGAACCAAGCCTCCGGCTACACATGGAGCCCTCGACTACACACGGACCCCTCGGCTACACAAGGAGCCTTCGGCCAAACATGCTCAATCATCGAAGATTCCTTTTGGAGACAGCCAACCACAGCATTTAATGCAACGTCACATCTGCCAACCGCATTCAATGCGGTGAACGTACCACTGCCGGTGCCACCCGATTGATGTGACTCCTCGGCCGTTGGATTACTGACACGTGTACTCTCATCGCATTTATTGCTGCTATAAATAGCAGACCATTTCTACTTGTAAAGATCCCAGATCCCAACTCTTACACACTGAGTTCATTTAATAAATTGACTCTCTCTCCTCCTATTTACTCTGACTTCTCTCTAGTTATTCCCACAATAACCCCTCGGATAAGATACCCCCGGGTAGATTGTCCATCAATAAAAATAGAACAATCAATCGCAGGTGGCCCAATTCAACCTTGAAGCGTCATCTTCCAAACCCTAGCCACACAGCCGCTCCAAGGCGACAGTTTATGAGAGGGTCAGACCGTCAAAACATCATCTTTCTTGTTCATCTCGTGTTCTAGCCTTGAGTTTAATAACTTCAAATCCGTAGTCCAAGAGTAGATCCTCAAATTCACCAAGCCCCTGTAGTTCCAACTCACAATACTCATCTTCGATCCCCTACTTTGTCGATGATGGACAATCACGACCACCAAACACCACCTAGGCAAAGCTAGGACATCGACCGCAGTTCATAGAATCTAAAACATTATTAGCGACAACCAAAATGAAGGACTAGGAGTTCTAGAGCAAAAATGATGGGCAGCCGGAGGAGATGCATTAGACTTCTCCTTCATCATGTAAATTGACTATAAGCATTAACAACAGAGTATGAATCAATTTTCCCAAGAGTCATCCCTAGATTGAGCGTGTGACTCAACTGTTAGCCTACAAGTACACCATCCTACATGTATTTTCATAATAAATGAAAAAACAAAACGAAAAATAAAATGAAAAATGAAACATTTGTTAGATGAAACTTAATTAAATTGTTAGTTGAAATGAATTTTTTTTAAGACGAGGTGCAGTACAGTTCATGGTATCCACATGGGCTACCTCGAAAGCGGACATCAAATCCTCGGTAAGTATTTCACCTCTTGGAACAAAGTTATGTTGCATGTCTTTTACCAAATGCTCTTGCAACTGTTTTAGGTCAGCATCACTCAAAGGACCAAATTCTCAACTCAACTTGTTTCCTCATTTCAATGCAAAGATAAAGATGTAACTATCTTTATTTTTTTTGCTGGTTGAAATTCAGTATATAAGTTGACTGATGTTCAATGCTTCCTTACAAATAACACTTAATTTCTTTTAGTAAAATAATTTTATAAGAAATTTATAATGTGATAAAAACCTCTTATGTAATTACTTTTTATCAAAATGTTATTTTGACTGCAAGTTTGTCCTTTGTTTAATTGATTTGTGTTAAGAGAAGATTAGTCTTATTTCGGTTTAGCCATTTCCTGGAAATCCGAATGGGAGCTGGCTGAAACTTTTCATATGGATGCTCCTACTATGTTTTTCAGATGATTGCCGAATCTATGAAGGGCTTCAGTTGACTCTTTTCGTACCTTTTCTTTTTTTATTGTTTCTTTTTGTTTTTGGTACATTCTTCTCTTTTAGTACTCTTTGCTTTTTATGAGTACTTAATCACTAATGATAGCACATTACAATAAGGGAGAATTTGACTTTGCACCCCATGTTTTGGTTAATATTGGATTTTGCACCCCATTTTCAAAATCATTAATATTTGCACCCTATTTCACTATATAATCATTTGACTTTGCACCCCACTCCTTCACATTTTTTGAGCTAATGGGGTGCAAATATTAATGATTTTGAATATGGGGTGCAAAGTCTAATATGTCCTAAAACATGGGGTGCAAAGTCAAATTCCCCCTTACAATAAACATAAGTAGAACAAGTACATTAGATACTAGTCTAATACAAGGATAATAAAAAGGGGTGACATCATCAAAACAATATATTAATCATCAAAATCTAGGGGACCTAACAGTTGTGTCAGACTTTGTTAAATCTACCTCTGAACCAGTGGCAGACCTAATATTTATATTTTGGGTGTTCAGAATTACACATTTTCTCTTTAAAATACTAATAAATAAATTATTATTCTAATATATATATATATATATATATATATATATATATTCCCATTGTTTATTTGATTTCTGGGTGTTCACATGAACACCTTTGATACAAAAAGATCTGCCACTGCTCTGAACTGGTAAGAAATTGGTCCAATAACCGCCGCTCTTTCCATTTCAGTACGAAAAGGGGCATATCCTGAACAACCCATATGGTGAGACAATTTGGTCTATGACAGACAATTTGTCTGTGAAAGACAGACAAGTGTACACAAAACGTGTACCTCTAGCATTTCTCCATTTCTTATACTCTGACCAGTGATGATTCCATACGAAAAAATTAAACTGCTTTATCTACTTTAAAATTAAATAAGCCTCCACAAAAAGGAAAGAAAGGCTGAAATATATAAAAGTATCAAGAGCCTGTTTGATAGCACCAAAATCGATTGTTTTAGATGATTCTGCTGAAATTTATGAAGTTCTGGCTGAAGTGGCTGCATTTGCAGATTCTGCTTATTTAAGAAAAAACTATTTTTAAATATATTTTATTAATAAAATAAAGAAAAAGTTATATGTAAAATTGGCTAAAATGATTATCTACAATAACCTCAGCCAATACGAAAAGTAACTTTAACCTTATTTTTTCTACTTATTACACAATTCAACGCGCGAAATAAAAAATTACGTGTTTGGTGAAAAAGTTGGATGATAAACCTGATAAGCCGAAAAACAATGTTGTCAAACGGCCTCTAAATGCAGTTTATAGTACTCCCCCTTGTCCCTAAATTATCTTCATTCTTTCCATTTCGGTCCGTCTCAAATTGATCTCCTCCTCTTTTTGGTAAAGAATTTGTGATTCACAACCATTTTTACACATTCTTACACATTTCTCTTTCTTCTGCACACCTCTCCACCACACATTTCCCATTATCTTTAAACTTGTGCCCGGTCAAATAAGAAGATAAATATGGGACGAGTACAAAAAAAGTTGCCCAATAAAATCCGATAAAAAAAACTAACATACATAAATAGATGCTAGAATTCACAGGTTTAACTAAACAGAAAATATCTAACTAATTGAGGCATTCAAAACTACATTACTGCCATTGCAGGTGGTTTCAAAGCTAAGAAAATTATGATCAGAATTTGTTATAACATCAGCTTCATCATATTGATATTCCAAATGTCTATTATAAACCCATGAACTGCCATGGTGAAACTTAAAATTGCAAATATTAATCATCCTGCACACAAATAACATAGGATTTTTATTATGTGGACAATATCAAACATGCAAAAGTCACATATTCAAATTGATAAAACTTATTCGGTTCACAAAAATTAGATTCAAGAACGAATAAAACAAAATCTCTAGAAAACTCTACATAATCTTCTTTAATAAACCCAACTTTGTTCAAAATTAATGTTCTCCCTTGCAATTACAAACTCACTCAATCGAAAACACAAAGGATATAGATTCACTCCAAGTACAAATCAATTTAAATCCTAAGTGGTATAATAAATCATCCACAATTCTAGATTTAAGAAGAACGTACAAAAATGAAAAAGAAAAGAAACATCTAAATCTTCAAAGCTTAACACCGCATCTGAGGGGAAAAAACATTGCATCTAAGAAGAAAAGCAAAAGGTCTAAAGTTTAAACCCTTCCCTCTGTTGCCGGCGATAAAAAATAGCGGCCGTCATTTGAGCATCTAAAGATAAAATGCTGCTCCATTTTAATTACGTTGGCTTATGCGTGAAAAGTAACGGCACCCATGAGTGGAGGGGCTTGATTCATCAAAAAAACTTAATTTTTGGATGTATATCATCCCAAAAAAAGTTTAGGGTCATATTTCCACCTAAAATAAAATATTAGGGTCATTTTTGCCCCTTTTCCCGTTGCGATTCTTGCTGCGTTTTTTCGGCCATTTTTGGCTGCATTTTCCGACTTTTCCCTGCATTTTCCCAGCATTTTTACTGCTTGTTTAATATTACTTAACGTGCCCAGAAGTTCATATTCAAGGAAGCTAAATCCACTCCGGCCATATGTTTGATAATATGTCAAGGTTATTTCATCGCACTTGGCATCAAGTGCTGTGTTTCCCCGTGCTTTGTGCTGCGTTTTCCCTTGCATTTTTTCTTGTGTTTTTTCTTCATGATTTTTATTAATTAAGGCTAGCTCAGGCTTGTCATTAGATGGTCACCAACAGTCCATATGAAAGGAAATTAAAAGCATATCAGGTGTTTCACTTGTGTGTTGTTTTAAATCACACATTTTCAGCTCCTTAGGTTCACTTATTGTTTCAGTCTTATTGAAAATGTCTTTGAGTCTTAATTGTACTTGTATAGGTTTGCTCTTTATGAATGATATCAACTTTCCTTTTTATTTCAACTTTAAATTATCGCATACTATGAAACTATTTACGATCATTACTTTCTTTGATACAATCAAGTTTTTTATTTTACATTCCTTACTTTCTCAAATATGTAAAAAAACTATTTCAATTGCAACTATTAAACAATTTACGTTCCTTGATTTCTTTGATACAACATCTAACTTTAAATAACATCTTTGACACATGCTATGTCAAATTAAACTATTTTACATTCCTCATTTCTAAACTATCAAACTATTTATGTTCCTTACTTTCTTTGATACAAACATAATCTTCAAATTACATACCTTTGATACAAACTATCGAACTGTTTATGTTCCTTAATTTCTCAACCAATAATATTAAGTATAATCTTGTTCTTTCATTGCCACAACCATTTGTAACTACAACTTTAACACACATAACCCAGGTTTAAAGCAAGTATGATAGGCTCGTTCCGTTCCTATCTTTCACTCATAATTTGGGTGTTAATTGTCTAATTTTTATAATTAATCGGGTGACTATTAGGAATTTGAGTGAAAATTTGCTATTTTTCGGTCCCGGTGGCAGTCATATTGGAAATAGTATTTTTTCTACACAATTTGACATTTTTGGAGTAATTTGATTGTAAAGTTACATGTTATTAGCAGTTGTGGTGAGTTGTGATTTTACAGGCCAAATTTGCGGTGAATAATATATTGTTTGGGCCGAATCATTTGCGGGTTACTTTATTGAGTGAAGTGCAAAAAGAAGAAAAAGGAGAACGAGCAGCCCAAAATGAAAAATGAGCTGGGTTTTTTTTCCCTGGATAGCAGCCGCACCGCACCATTCTATTCTTTCTCAACACAAAAGCACAGCCACTGGAAGATTCAGGGGGTGTTTGGATCTAATTCTCAAAACTGATTCTGCTCCTTCAGGGAGCAGAAACAGAAGCTGGAGTGTTTGGGTGAAATTCCAGAAGCACTTCTGGAGCTCTAATTTACTCTCAGAATCAGTTTTTTTAGAAGCTGGGGGGGGTACCAGCTTCTGAAAACTGATTCTGATTCTGCTTCTGCTTTTAAAAAAGAAGGAGAAGCAGAATCAGTTCCAAACACCCCCTCATTCCCTCTGTTCCTTTTCAATTAGCTATAGCAGCAGTTCATTTTTTTTCTCGTAGCATACAAACGAGCATGCCGCAGCAGTAGAGTTCATATCTGTTCTTTTCGTTTCTGAACAAAAGCAGCCGCATCAGTTTTCTTTTTCCGTTGGATGAACATAGTGTTAGCAAGCAGCAGTTCTTCATTCTTTTATTTGGAATCAACCACACCAGTAGGATTTCTAAACTACACTCCTCCTTCAATTTCTTCCAAGTTAATTTAGATTCCAAACATTAATTGTAAGTTCAGTATACTTTACATTACTTCTTTCAGTTTTAGATTAAATTTCGAATTTGTTTTTCCCCAAACAATTACTCTAGTTCAGTTTTTCTAGCCCTTATCATGTTTATCAATATTATTGTGATGTTAGTTTTAAATATGAGTAGCTAATTTCATATAGGGTTTGAATTGGGGCTAGGGTTCATGGGTTCTTGAGGGTGTGAATTTAGTTCTTTAAAATTCAATTAATTTTCTGGAAAATTGTATAAGATTAATCATAATTGTCTATATGAATTTGATCACCTCATATATGAATACTTGGATTTAATTCAATTCTTGTCTATGAGAAATTGAGTTAAATTAGCTCAGGTCTTATACAAGCAATCTGATCTTAGAAATAAGTTACGATTGTCGAAATATGATTTAATTATTGTCTATGAGAATTTATTTCATTTTCTGTCTAAGAATAATTGAAAATTAATTTACTTAATTCTAATCCGGAAAGAACACCCAGAATCCGAACCATCCAATTTGAACCCTGCTTTTATATCTAGAATTAATTTAATTATTTGTTTTCCTCTCTACTTATTTTTGCACTCGCTATTAGTCAGTTTATTAGTCAGTTTTATTTTCAAACCACTCAAAAAATATTTATTCGGAAAGATTACCATGACTTGTGCTAGCCTGTGATCACGGACTGTATTTAAAACTTCCTTTTTGCCACTCCTTGAGAGACGATACTCGTGGTCTGGTTATTCTTCGGATTAGCCAACTACGTTTTACTCACTATAAAATACACCGATCAAAGTACAAGTTGGGCATATTAAAAGCTCCACCTTTTTTTAAATGCAGGGATAAATTTGTCACAGAAAGCAACCGTATGTACTTTATCTCCATTAAGTAGGATTGCAAATCATTAGACACAATATATCATGAATTGATAAGAAAATTTATGTCCCTTGTTATCTCTTCTGCCTCTTCCCATCTGAAACTTCTCGCTCTCATCCCTTTTCTCTCTCCTTCTTGTGATAGGAAGATCATCCCACTTGATTCCTCATTCTGCTCTCCTGATGTGGTTATGAAAGAGAATGTGACATCAACGTTTTAATAGTGACATATTCAAGATTCTTTCTGAGGATGTAAATTCACAAACTTTTTCATACGCATTTCACACACTTGATTATGTTAAGAGTTTTACAAAAGTAACTATAAGTAGAAATTTTTATATTCGAAAAATTTATCACATACTTTACTTTTCATTTCATCAAAAAATCATTACATTTCTTTTAAGAAATACGTAGTACATAGTACTTTTTATTGTTGCTGTAATTTCACATTAGTAGGAAATATTGATCAGTAATTTGTTCTTTCATAAAAAAATTGTTAGTCGTTATTAGTTTACATACTCAATGAAACAATAGATTAACGCCAAACCCAAACAAAACTATACAAAGTTAAACAAGGTGGGATGACTTTTAAGAGGACATGCAAATTGAAAGAAACAAAAAATTAAGTAATTTGTGACTTGCTAAAAGCTAAACACTTCCAACAATCCATATTGGTGTTATTCGGATTTCGGGTATTCATTCATTATAGTGTTTTCGTTTCACAAACTTTGCCACGTGATCCAAGTTATTTCTCGCCCTTCTCTTTTAATCATAATCATAAAATTTTTACTTTATTATTCAATGTGCAAGTCAATTTTGACCAAATTTTATAAGGCGGAACACACACACACATTCTCATTCCTAGGAGAGAAATGAGAATGAATCTAGACAACTGAATTGTATTATGTGAAACTGAATTATTGTGCATTTGGTGAAACTGAAATGTGTATTACAATTTACAGGAAATTGAAATGTACAAAACAAAAGGTAAAACTCAAATGTGCATTACGTGAAACTGAGATGTGCAGAATAAAAGACACAAAATGCCACTGCAACATAACTTTTATTCTTCCCATTTCAGTTTCACATCATGCATATTTCAGTTTCACCTAAATAACAATTCAACTTCACATAATGTCATTTTGTCATATCTTTTGTGTTGCACATTTCTATTTCACCTAATGCATATTTCCATTTCACATAACGCACATTCAATTTCATAGTATAAGATTTGTCCATGTATTTTCTTACATTATCAAAAGATAACTTATGTCCCAATATAATATAATCCAATGTTTTAAAAGGCGCTAGGCGAGAACAAGTCGTAGACATAAAAATTACTTAGTATAACTTTATCGATCAATGTATTTTCATAAATATGATTAGTAATATTGTGTTTGTGTGTATAAAAATAGTCACACACATACACATTTACATGCATGAAAAATAGAGTTGTCACATTTAATAATATACTCCCTCCGTCCCATAAAATTCTTCCTAGTTTGACTTGACACGGAGATTAAGAAAGTGAAATAAAGTGGAAAGTATGGCTGCGGTTGTGTAAGAAAAAGGTGAAATGAATGCGAACCACACAAATTGTCCAAAAATGGTAAGTGAGGAGAATTTTTTGGAACGACCCAAAAAGGAAAGTGGGAAGAATTTTATGGGACGGAGGGAGTATTATATTGACTCACTAATTAACTAGTACTCTCTACGTTCCACTAAGATTGTCCCATTTTTTCTTTATGGTCCGTCCTACTAAGATTGCCCCATTTTTTCTTTGTGTGGTCTAAATCATTCTTACTTTATGAATTTAAGATCAACCACATAAACTCACTTTTATTGGTATGCGTGTCACTCCCACTTGTACCGTTGTTAGTGGGACGGAGGGAGTATTATTTAATAAATATTATGTAGTATAAATAGTATGGAGTAATAACATTCAAGATTATATTTCTTCAAAAAAAAAAAAACATTCAAGATTATATACTACTACCTCCGTCTCCCTAATATTCGGACGGAAGGGAGTGGTGTGATTTTTTAAAGAAAAATAGATTTATGTGGTTGATAATTAATTGATAAAGTGAGAATAAAGTAATATTGAATTAGAGTCACACAAATATTACGAAATATGGTATGAGACAAAATTAGTGGGACGGACAAAAAAGAAAAATGAGACAATTATAATGGGACGGAGGAAGTAACATATAATTTTTTTAATCTACAAGTAGTATCTTTTTTCATATGTGTTGTTAAAGTTAAAGGTACATATATCTCTTAGCTAGAAAACAAATGTGGAGGAGCATAAAAAAATAAAAAGAATGTTTGGAAAATCTAGACGCCCTAGGTGACCATTTAAGCGCTCTGGACGGACAACTAGGCGCCCTAGATCGTCAACTAATTAACCTAAGCGACAAACCAATTAGCTAGCCGGGGCGCCTAAAGTAAAATTGGGGCGCCTGGCCACCGCCTAGCGCCTAAGAGGAGACTAGCAAGGGCAGATCTATTCACAAATATATGGGGAAATTGAACATGTTGCCGATAAATTTTTTGTAATATGATAAAATTATATGAAAAAATTGTAATATGATAATTCGGCTTTGAGCCTTTTCTTCATTGCCTTAGTCATGGATGAACTTACGAAGTCAATTCAAGATGATATACTATGGTGCATGATGTTTGCTGACAATATTGTATGGATTGATGAGACACAATCAGGTGTTAAAACAAAGTTGGAAGTATGGCGACAAACATTGGAGAACACAGGTTTCAGACTAAGTCGGAGAAAGACAGAGTACATGGAGTGCAAGTTTGGTGGAGATAGAAGCATTGGTAATAGCAGAATTACTCTGATGGTAAGGAGATACTGGTCAGCGATATGTTCCGTTACTTGGGCTCCATAATTCAGAAGGGCGGTGAGTTAGATGAAGATGTATCTCATAGAATCAGAACATGGTGAATGAAGTGGAAGAGTGCGTCGGGATTTCTATGCGATCGAGGTATGCCGACTAGACTGAAGAGTAAATTTTATAGGACAACAATTAGGTCTGCATTACTTTATGGCGTAGAGTGTTGGGCGGTGAAACAATGTCACATTCAAAAGATGAGTGTGACAGAGATGTGCATGCTACGTTGGATGTGTGGGCATACTAGAAAGGACCGCGTGAGAAATGAGACAATCAAACAAAGGGTGGGAGTAGCACCTATTGAAGATAAGATACAGGAGTCGCACCTACGGTGGTTTGGTCATGTGTGTAGAAGACCGGGTGATGCACCTGTCAGACGAGTTGAGATGTGTGGAGAAGAGACACGGAAGATAGGGAGAGGAAGGCCTAACATACGTGAGTTAGGAGAGTTAGAAGTGATATGCTTTTCCTTGGGGTGGATGAGGGTATGACTTTGGAGAGGTCAAAGTGGAGGGCAGATATTCGTGTGGAGGAGTGATCTCGTATCAATTTTTCCCCTCATATTTTTTTATTCTTTTATCCTTATATATAAATATTATTTTTTATCCTTTTTATTTTATCATTTCTATGTATATTCATCTCTTTTTATTTTATCTTTTTTATCTTTATTTTCTTTCGTTTTCTTTTGGTGGTGATATCATGTATCGATTCATGTTAACTGACCCCAATATCTTTTGGGATTAAGGCTTGGATGTCGTTGTATTGTAGTTGGAGTAATTGCCCTCAATATATTATTTCATTTGCCACCAATGATTTTGTTTTTTCAATTACAAGCTGGAATATAAATATGTAAGATATTATTAGGATTAATTAAGTTCACTTGCTGGAGGTAATATACAACACATGAATTGTTGGAGGTAATATACAACATGTAACTCAAATAAAAAGAGAAATTTGGTACTCCCCCGATCTCTGAAAAACTCCCAACTTTCCATTTTCACCCGTCCCCAAAAAACTTTCACTTTCCATATCAGGCATTTTTTTTAAATTACCTCAATAACCTCACAAATACTTTTACATCTACCCACATTTATTACCACACCCAATCCGTCCACCCGTATTCAACTCTTTTATTGCACCTTCTCTCGCTGTTCTTTCATTATTCTTTCGATCCCCATATGGTCAAATCTTCTCCCTCTCTGTCGATTGATATGCAGTCATCCCACTCACCCACCCACCCACCTAAATCTTGAAAGCCAATAATGGTAGTAAACTCGTCAGTTTGGTTTATGCATCCCGACTTGAGTGATGCGGTGGTTGAGGACTCAGATGATTCCTCCAGTTTGCCTGATTTTGTCCCCGAGTTTGAGAAGTTGGCCAAAATCGTCCCTGAGGCCAGATCTTTCATGACTTTGTCCCTGAGTTTGAGCAGTTGGCCGACATCGTCCCTGAGGCTATGATCTTTCTCGCCTTTGTCCCAAAGGCTAGGATCTTGCCCGTTTTCATCCATGACTTTGATCTTGATTGCGTCCTTGTCGATTCACTTGCAACTACTTTTACTGTGCGCAGCGGGCAGGAAAGCTGGTGATGTGAGTTTTCCCGCACTTAAAATAGACAGTAGTATAGGGTGTAAGATTGATTGAATGAAAAAAATAACTAATGTGAATGAGCGGCTAAAAAATAATGGGGTCTCTCTAAGTAATGACGAAGGGAACAAAGATTGATTCCGGAATAATCAGATTTCTGGCAGTTCAGGCTCAATCACATGAAAATTAATTAATTGAGCAATGCTAATGAATACTTAGTCATAACCGCTCTCGCGGCGTAGAGTACAATAATTTAAGGAACCAGGCTGGTCTCTCATGCGACATGTATCTAAAATTATTGTCAAAACGAGCGAGCGTACGTCCCCTTAATCGCCACTAATCTATTAGCGAACGATTAAGTGTGTGTGAAGGTGTTCTAGAATAAATTAGATCTCTCTTAATTTATTCTATGTGCAATTATAATCCTAGCAGCTGTTCTAGGTTACAAGAGATATCAATTTAATTATTCAAACACAAATTAAATAAAAATCCATGCAATTAATCCATCAAGAAACTAGCCATATATCATGATCAACCCTTTCATCAATCCCAAATCCCTAATTAAAACTACTCACAATTCATAATTGAAGAATTAATAGAATTGGAATAAAAGAATTAATTGTCATTAATTAAAAAGATGGAACTTACAAAGAATACCAAAACATTGATGAACAAGGCTGGAAATCTCTCTAAATTTCGTGCTAGGCACTCTCTGTAAGCTCCCCCTGAAAACGGGACTTTACAGGCTGTTTAAATAGAAAAAATGGAGCAATTTTGACCGAAATAGGACATCGGGAGTGCACGCACGGCACCCACGCATGGCGTGCGTCCCCCAGTGCGTCCGGAGCAACCATATGCGAAATTGTTTCATGCACAGCCGTGCGTGGTTGGCAGTGTAGTCTTCGAAATTTTCAGCATCGGACGCACGACGTGCGTTCCCCTACACACGGAGTGTGTGAAACTTCCAAATTTGACGATGTTTCCTTCATGAAAGTTGTAGATAATGAAGTTCTCTATCCACTAAAATTTGCAAAACTGGATTTGAATCATCCAATCAAAAGATACGTATAAAATGGTGGAAGGTCGCATTCTGAAATCTCAACGGTGATTATCTGACTTCCTCGTCTGTTTTTACCTTGCTCCTCTCAGATTCGCGCAAACGTGTCTTCATATGATTTGTAGTCCTTGAAGTTGGCTTTCATATGGAACTTGAATCGTGTCCTTTGGGTGTTTCTAAAACAAGATATGCTTGAACGATTGACAGAAGGTCATCCTGATCGCCATTTTCAAGCTCTATTCGTATTCTTTTGATCTCATAGCCAATCCTAGAGCTCTCTTGTCATCCAATCTTCCTCGTGAACCTCCCGGTGACCTCCAAAGCTCTCAATTCACTCTCGAATGCATCTGGAATCATCTCGATTGCTTCTCAAGCGCCGGTACTGGGCTTAAATTCCCTGATTTTGACTCCAAACAATACAAAACTCGAACCAACACCCGGTAACTATGACTTGAGCTAAAAATGAGACTTGTGACACAAAATAATTAGGGAAACCATCAAAAGCCGATCCCAACACGCATCAAATGCATGTCGAAATACGGACTTATCAGCTGACTACCCCTCCCTGTTCATTTCCCTTTCATTTTTGCGGTTAAAACTTAAAGGGCAAACCTGGAAAGTCAATGCAAAATAGTTCATTTTCTTAATTTGTGTGCCTAGTCAAATTGGAAGAAGCATTAGGGACAGAGGGAGTACAACTTTATGTGTAAAATACTCCGTATAAAGTTTGATGTCAAATCACAATTCGTATATAAATTTTGTTGTTACATAATTGATTTTGAGTTAGTCTAATGTTTTATTGATGTAAGTCAAATTTTTATAAAATTATGCTGCCAATAAGCAATTTTTTTAGATCCGTAACTGTAGCTAGTCGGGCCCAAGAACAATTTTTAGAACCAGATGATATGTGTGTATTGATTGCATCGTTACCATCGATTACCATCACAAAAGTCGTGTCAATGTCGGAGTTTCATTAAACTTAATAATGTCTTTTGTTAAGACACGAGGTTTCATCCTAAAAAGTCAACCCGATAGGATGAGTAGCCCAAAATCTTATATAGTGTTTAATTGTTTTATAGATTTTCGGCGTGGGACAAATACTTAAACATGTCCCCTCAGCCCGAACCGGGTTGGACAATATCAGATGGTATAAATGGGCCAAACAGACCCTTAACAAGCTACCCGTAATCATTAATGCTAAACAAGTAGTAAAACCACAACTGGAATTGTCTCTTATACCATTGATAGAGTATATGGGCCTAGACCCCATGGCCCACATACTCAACGGCCCAAAAGACACCAGCGGGACACCCGCATCGGCCAAAGGCACGTGACGCCCAAAAGAGAAGATATCGCCTGATTTCTATGGACCGCATCGTCCATGGACCGCACCGTCCATGGACCGCATCGTCCATGGACCGCATCGTCCATGGACCGCTTCGTCCGGACTTCGTCCGGGCAGAATGTATTTTCCCATTTTTTGTACTAAGTGTTGTACTCAGCCCATTAGTGGCCTTATTCGCCCAAAGAAGGCATGATTATTGTAATGGGCCTCCTAAGCCCGAGGCTAGGGGCCCAAATCCACATTTTTACCTATAAATAGACCCCAAGGGGCTAATTATAGGGGGTTCCAAGTTGAGAAATATAATTACTCACTTTCTCTCTCTAGCTCTCACTTCTCTCTAGAATTAATACTCTATCATTTGGTGCTTTCATTGAGAGCCTAGAACAGATCAAGTGAGTACCCCTCGTCGCTACTAGACGCAACAGAATGACAAGGACTAGGTCAAAGAACACCGGTAGGAATGCCCCACTGAACCAGGAAGGGCAGGGAAACGTTGCTGACAACGTCCCCAATGATCCTATCATCCAGGATGAGGACGCCCAGGAAGTCGCGCACGCAGCAGCCGACCTTCGCGTCCAACTCAACAAGACTGCTCCCGACGCCCGAATCGGGCTCGAGGACAGGCGCAACGCTGATCGCGCTTCGGGCCAGCAGGCCTCTAACCCTGCTGCTCCCCAGATCAACCCGGCCGCACTATCGGCCATTGTTGCGAGCATCCTTCAGGACCCCAACGTGGTCAGCGCTCTCGTCGCAAAGACAGGGGAGAACAACACTCCGGCAACTGGAGAGGTCGCAATGGTGCCACCACCGCCACCTCGTCCGCAAGGCGTCACCTTCTTCGGTGACAACGAGGACGTCCTCGCCGTGGACACCCATTCCCACACTGCCTCACCTACCCGGGATACACCGGCCCAACCTCGCGGTAAAATCTCAGCCTTCAACAGGCTGGGTGACATCGCGAGCCGTCGGGTACCTACGGGAGGGGTGGCGGGTCGGTTGGGTGGCCGCGAGCCGGGGTCGCCAAAGGAAAGCTTCGGGTCCGTTTCCCGGACAACGGATCGGCCCCGACAAGACAAAGGAAAGGGAAAACTGAATGATGATGATGCGCGTCATCAGATCAACCTGGCCCATGCGGCCCGGATCCAGACACCGCTGGGTGGCGCTGCGGCCAACACGGACCCAAGGGACGAGATCATCGCCCGCCTGGAAAAGCGCCTCGCTGATATGGAGGCCCGGGAGGCCGCAGGGCGCGCAGCGGCTCATACATCCCAGCATCCCAACTACGATGCACTCCTGCACAAAGTCAGTGCCTTGGAGAGGGAGCTGGCCGACCGACGCGACGAGCCCGTCATCCAAATCCGGACCCGGACCCCCTTCTCCGCAAGGGTGCTCTCCGCTCCCATCCCAGAGAAGTACAAGGGGAATCCGATCAAGCCGTATGACGGCCGCACTGATCCTCAGGAGCATTTCACCCGCTATCAGAACAACATGATGATGACCAACGCTTCAGAGGAATACATGTGCCGCTGGTTCCTTTCCACCTTGGAGGGACCAGCGTACGATTGGTTCAACAACCTTCCGGAGGGGAGCATCGACTCATGGCAGGACCTTGCTCAACGCTTCCTCACTCACTTTGCCGGGAGGAAACGTGCGAAGAAGCATTTCGCTCATCTCCTGACCATAAAACAACAGCCGGAGGAGACGCTCCGAGCCTTCCTCGATCGCTGGACGAGGGAGGCGGACGAATGCGAGGGAGCCGATGAACGCACCCTCCTGGCCTTCCTCCGCGGAGCACTCCGGCCGAGCCACTTCGCCCGGAGCCTGTTCACGGAGCCTCCGCGGTCATACCTCGCGGCGCTCCGACGCGGAGATAGGCACGCTGATGCCGACGAGCTCCTGAACCAAAAGAAGGGGGGAGAAGCAACAAAAAAAGGACTCCTCGTCCAACCCCCACCACCCGCCGGCCAACAAGGGACAGCACCAGCCAAAGAAGGAGCAAGGCGGACAGCGGAGAGAAGACCGCTCATGGCGCCCAAAGTTGGAAGCACAGCGCATCCCCCTCCCCCACCCGGTGAGCGTCGTCCTCGACCACGCCGAGGCGCAGGGCCTCATTGTGAAGGACCCCAGGTCAGAGGAGGAGATATTTGCGGTCCACAAGGGAGGGACGTACTGCAAGTACCACCGCCAGACATCCCACAAGACCGAGGATTGCACCACCTTGAAAAGGCACATCGACGGCCTCATCCGACAGGGGGAACTTTCCCAATTTGTCAAAGGTACCCCCAAGAGTAACACTTGGGTTAACCCTGGCAAAAGGGGGGAAGGATCCTCCGGGAAAAAGAGGGAGATCGGTACCCTTAGTGAAGATGAGGACGAAGAGGAGCCCCGCCAGAAGAAGCATCACATTCACATCATCGTCGGTGGGAACACAGGGGGGGACTCGGCTACCCAACGGAAAAAATGGGCTCAGTCCCTATACGTTGGTGAGGTGTCCCACGCCCCCCCTCAGCCGAAGCGACGGCACATGGAGGCCATCACCTTCACCGATAAAGACCTACCCTGCGGCCCCTTGCCCCACAGGGACGCCCTCGTCATCAAATGCATGATTATTGTAATGGGCCTCCTAAGCCCGAGGCTAGGGGCCCAAATCCACATTTTTACCTATAAATAGACCCCAAGGGGCTAATTATAGGGGGTTCCAAGTTGAGAAATATAATTACTCACTTTCTCTCTCTAGCTCTCACTTCTCTCTAGAATTAATACTCTATCAACCATGTTAAGACTCGAGGTTCCATCATAAAAGGTGAACCTGATTATCAATGGGTGGATTCGAGAGGATGTGGCTACCCGTAAGGATGGAGAATCAGGTCGAATATTGGTTTCAGATGGGGCTGAGAGTGTAAGCGACATGTTTTGGGTCAAGGGTGCAGGCTGGAATGTTTGGGCTGAGAGATTGTTCAAGATAGTTTTGGCTGGGGATTCTGGCTGAATAGGTTGCACTGAGGGGTCAGGTTGGACTGGACTAACAGGTTGAGTAAGAGCAGACAGAGGAGGTAGGGTAGAGGTCTGCGGTTGGAGGGGACTGGGAGTCGAAGATAGCGGATGAAGGGGATAGATACCAAAGAGGAAGAAGACCGTAGAGATGTGGCCGAAATGGTGGTGGGGTGAGAGATAAATTGTAATACTTGAGATTAATTTAAAGGGAGAGCTCATCATTTAAGAACTCCAAGTGAAGTGTGCTTGCACAGGAGTAATTTTGGGATGAGTTACCCCTTAGGAAAATTCTTAGGACGCATACGAGTGAGGACAAAGTGCGTGTTAAAGGATTGTGTTGGTTTGTGAGAACAATGCTAGAGATCTAGAAGTATCTAAGAGTTACTACCTCGAGCCCACGGGGTCGAGGTTTTGCATAGCCGGTCACAATGACTTAAAAGGATAAACATTTTCATGGAAACGAAATGATAACTAATATAAACACGACCAAAAGTGGGGTCTAGACACCTATACCTGTTGTAACCAGATGCATAGCCAAAAAACACACTCAACAGAGCAGGAAGACAATTTCTTAGAAGAAGATGCAGAAATATTAAGAAAACAAGTTGTACAAAAATCACGTAGAAAAGAAAAATCGGGACTTTTGTGAAACATCATAAGGAGAGTGGCCAAAATGAGGAAACGAAAGCAATCTGTTAATGATGTATAAAACAGTGAAAATAGCATCAACTCAGAACTGACTAGAAGTTTAGAAATAGAGGTCTCTGAAAGCATGATCCTAGTCAGTTCCAAGAGATGACAATGTTATCTTTCTGCCATCGCATTTTGTTGAGGTGTGTCTAGGCTAAAAGTATGAAAGTAAATGTCATGGGACCAAAAATTTGGTGGGTATTATGATTTACAAATTCACCACCCGCATAACTTTAATTTTTTAATTTTATGTCTAAACAAATTTTCAACTAAAGATTTAAAATTTTGGAATAAAAACTACAGTTTTCGTGCGCATTAGGCAAATCCAATTAAAACGAGAAAAGTCGTCAGTGAAACTCACATAAGATTTGAAACCTAAATTAGATAAAAAAAAATAGGAGATTACGAAACATCAGAATGATTAATTATAAAAACATAAAACAATTGTGATTAACATCTAAACCGGGTAAATGTGGGGTTTGCCTAAACGACAAGAAGTACATTCATGAGAGAAACTAGAATTAGTACAAATGTGTTTCTAGATGCTATCACCACAATATGTTATGAGAAATGCTACTTCCACACACTCACCGTTCCACACCGAATTACTACATGCCCAAGTGTAATTGTATGTTCACAGTCAATTGATTTTGAATTTAATAAAGGGAAGTATCTGTGATCCCGAATTGTCTGTTCACAGACAATTCATTTTTTGGAATCACATACACTTACCTTTAAAAAAATTAAACTAATTTTTTATACACAAATAATCACACTTTGGCATGTAACCGAACGTCTACGAGTAGTTTGGGAGATCACAGACAACTCAAAAAGACGAAATTTTTGTGAAGGACAGACAGATGTACACCTTTTGTGTACCCAAAACTCACAGTCTGAGTTGGTGTTTTTTTCAAATGAAAAAATGGTAGTTTGGGAAGTTCTATTTCATGGGAAATTGTGCAGATAAATGAAACGGTGTAAGGTTTTTTATCCATTAAAGTGTAGGTCATTGCCTTTCAGCTTCCTCAAAATTTGTATAGCGACATTTTGACCCCTAGTCTTTTGTATGGTAGTGAACTTTGATAAGGTGAAAACCGTCATTTAGTTATTTCTTGCTTTTTTCACAGCTATGACTACATTCCACAGGTGGCAAGGTGATAAATATGCCAAATCGTTAATTATATGCTTCCTGTCTTTTAGGATGCGAGTCAAAACACTTTTACACCTTTAGCTTTGAGGATGTTTTAAACTAGAAATTGAAATGTGCAATACGGGAGTAGAGAAAATGTATCTACAACGGAAGATCGATATCTTTGTCCTCCCCATTTCCTAGATTTTTTCAATTGGAGAAATGAAAGCGTGAGAGGATAGTGGGTACGAAAAATAAGATGTCAGTAGCGTGTGATTTGCGATATGGATGGAGTTCGTTCAGTTCCTCTGTTTTCACTCCCACCCACGGCTAGCTGTAAACTCACGCAGCCTTCTGCGGTTCGCCTTCAGCCTACCTTCAAGACTACGTTCTGGTTATCAGGTTAGAACTTATCGAATTGAATTACTTCATTTTTAATTCGAAAATTCTTGTGTACGAGCTTGGAAGTGATTTTTTTAGATGCCAAAGCTCAATTCTTTTTTTATGCACATGATATGATTTAAGAAATACTACGTAGACTGTAAGATTTGGCCGGGTATAATATTCTGGCCTTCTGCTTCCGCAGTTTGGTCATTGTTTTACGCTCTTACAAAATTACAGTTTTTAACCTTTTGTTTTAATGACTTCATAGTTCATACTTCCTCCGTTCTTTTTTAGTTGCAACAGTCAACCTTTGCACATTTGCTAACGCACACATTTGACCGTAAGTATATCTTAATCTCTATTCTCTATTAATAAAAAAATATTAAAAATAAAATTTTGAAAATGTGTAATGAGATGAATTGAAAAATATATTTTTTTATAAATAATTTCCATAAAATAATAGTGTAAAATGTAGTCAAAGTAGATCATGTGAACAGTGCAAAAAGTCAACACGTTACGAATAAAAAGAGACGGAGGATAGTACATCATACCTAGTGGACTATATTATCAAGCGAGTTTAATTTAATATTCCATACTACTCATGATAAGTTACTTGAACAAAAACATGTCACATAAAATTTACACCGGTAAATTTTGATCTACACCGGTACTACTAACACATTTTAGATCTACACCTAGTGGACTACAGAGTATATTATAAAGCGAGTTTAATTTAGATCTACACCGGTACTACTAACACATTTTCTAACGGAAACTGATTTTGTATTCTGTTTCGAAAATCATAAAATTTTGTACCTCAAAATTAAAGTCACACCATTAGTTTTCATTCAAATGGTGTTGGGATCGGAAAATTCTTTTGAATATCAAGAACAGAATTACACCAGGAGAAGCAAACTCTCAAACAACTATTACAAAAATCTAATCCTCACTAATACACCCATACTCCAAGTGTATTTCACTTTTCACACACTTTTCTCACTTTAGAAAACTGATGATAATGAACAATATGGAACACTCTATTTATTGGACTAGTTTGGAAACAAGAGAAAGTTGTATCCAAACTTCCATTCACATGGCTAGAAAGTTTCCTAGCTATCTCCAAATAATTTTTTCCCATATTTATATGTTGGAGACCTCCTTCTAGGAAGGTGATGGATGCCTCTTGGCAACTTCCTAGAAAGAGGGTTGAAGATCCCTACGAATCTCCCCCTCCACCCATTTCTTTATTTCTCTCATTCTTGCGATGCTCGCTGGCTCCCCCTCGCTGACAAAAAGTATCCATTCAGATGTTGAGTCTTTTCTCTGTGGAACTATGCCTCGCATAGAACGTCGAACCTGAGTACCTTCAGATTCGTCTTCATATGAAGGCTCCCCCAACTGAGGAATATCACCACTGTGAGCATCATCATCACCTACTGAACCATCACTCTCTTGTTCAGTAGTATCATGCATCTCCTTGCCATTGAGAGGAATGTTTGATGATACAGGAACTTCGTCTTCTGGAGTATGTTGTTTGTGGGTTATTGGAGCACACTCGAGAAATTCGTTTTCATAAAATACAACATCTCGGCTTCGTATAACTTTCTTCACTTCAAGATCCCAAAATCGGTATCCGAATTCTTCATCTCCATAGCCGATGAAGATGCATGGGTTTGACTTGAGATCAAGCTTTTGTCTCAACTCCTTGGACATATGTGCAAATGCCTTGCACCCGAACACTTTCAAATGAGAATCAGAAACGTCTCTCCCTGACCATTTCTTTTCTGGAACTTCAAAGTTTCAAGGAACAGAAGGTGATCTGTTTATAAGATAACAAGCTATCAGCAGTGCTTCACCGTAGAATGGCTTAGGTAGTTTAGCCATACTCATCATGCATCGAACTTTCTCCACAATGGTTGGATTCATTCTTTCAGCTATGCCACTGTGTTGTGAAGTTCGTGGAACCTTCTTCTCAAGTCTGATTCCATATGCGGCGCAATATGCTGAGATTCTCGGGAAGTGTACTCTCCTCCATCGTCTGAATGTAGACACTTCACCTTCTTCCCTTTTTCTCTTTCTACCATGGCATGAAATAATTTGAAGCGATCAAACACTTGATCCTTACGCTTGAGACATTAAGCCCATACCTTTCGTGACGCATCATCAATGAATGTCACAAAATATCTGCTTCCTCCAAGTGACTCCGCTTCAATGGGTCCACATACATCTGAGTGGACATGACTAGGTTACTCTGATTGGTTCTTCCAGGTAGAACTGAAGGAAACTCTGTGTTGTTTCCCGAATAAGCAGTGCTCGCATGGATCTAGGGCAACACCTTTGCCCATGGAAATGACTTTCTTCTTTGCAAGAGTTGTCAGACCCTTCACGCTCAGGTGGCCTAGCCTTCGGTGCCATAAGTTTGGTGATGTCTTTTCTTCAACAACATTGAGACTTGGATGACACAACTTTACATGGATTTTATAACGAGTACCACAAATATGGGCTCTTGTAACAATGAAGGAATGTTTAGATAACTTCCACGTACCTTCTTTGAATTGGTTATGATAACCTTGATGATCCAGAGCTACACCTGAGATAAGATTCAATCTAAGATCTGGAACGTGTCGAACATCTTTCACCACAAGTGCGCATCCGACATTGGTTGTTATGTGCACATCACCAATGTCAACAATCTTCGAGAAACTGGTGTTTCCCATCTTCACGGCTCCAAAGTCTCAGGACTTGTAAGATGTGAATAAGTTGTGGTGTGGAGTAACTTGAATTGATGCGGCTGTATCAACCACCCACTCAACATCATGAGTACCTAAGTGTAAACATTATTGTTCACCATGTGCAACAAGTAACACGGTTGATGACAAACTAACCATAGTAGGACCGTCTTCTTGGCTAGTATTTTGACTCGTCTGTGGCTGCTCTCGTAGAAACTTTCTACAATCGCTTTTTATGCCCATAGTTACCACAGTAATTGAAATATCTTTCAAACCAAGCATTGTTTTCAAAGGACATACCTCTCTCTAGTGATCTGCCACAAACTTGAGAGTTTCCTCTATTTTGACCTTGGCCTCTGCCTCGTCTTCTTTCTTCATTTCTGCCTCCTCCTCGTCTGTTAGTTTCTGATACGAGGGCATATGATTGTTTCGTCCCGACTTCTTTTCTTCGGGCTTCTTTGTTCATTCGGGCATCTGTGACCATCTACATAGTCATTTTGCCATTGGAAGCAGAATTACTTAGAGTGACAACAAGAGTTTCCCAGCTGTCAGGTAGAGAGCTCAAGAGTAGTATCACTTGTTCTTCATCTTTGAGAACCCATCTGGTGGTGCTCAATTGGTTCACAAGAACCTGACACTGACTTGTGTGTTTTGAAACCGAAATACCACCCACATAGCTTGTGGTTTATTAATCGCCTCTTTAGTAACGTCTTATTTCAGGCGGTTTTTCCTTGATACATGCTACCAAGCTTCTCCCATAGTGTGTAAGCATTTTGTTCTTGAGCGACATGGTGGAACACACTTTGATCCACTGTCAAATTTGTGTGACATTTTTTGGATTCATTTTTATCCATTCTTCATTCGTCTTTTTATTCGATTTGGCGCCATTATTAAAAGGAGGATGGGCTAAATCCCACAAATTTAGAAAATCCTCCATCCGAGGCTTCCACATATTGTAGTTTGTGGAAGTGAGCGCAATCACGGTGTTCGATGATGATTTATCCATAATAAACGTTCAATATATCTCATACCTTATTTTTGAAGCCGAATTTGGACAAACGGAGCTCACCTTTGAACCCAGAATGGTCGAAAATGGTAGGAACCGGCCTTACCTCGTCCAAAACCGGTCTGGAAAGGGGTGAACCGGTCTACATAAGTACGAACCGGTCCAGGCAGTAGCCCAATGTGCAGAGACGCAGGCAAACGACGTGGCGGTGGCTGGCTCTGCGCTGGTGATGACGTGGCGCCATGTGTCGGATGACATGGCATGGAACTGGTGGCCAGAACGGATGACGCGACACCCGACTCAGCCTGACGTTACACTGACGTGGCGCTGAGCTCGTGATGATATGGCGGCTGACTTGTCGTTGTCTTCCTCCATCCGGTGGCCGCTCGGTTGCTGGAAAATACCAGAATGTACCTCTCGTCGAGCCGAACCTGATGGTATGATCAGATCGTGATTCCGAGCAACGTAAAAAATCACGACTTTTAACATGTAGAAATTTTTCTTAAAATGAGAAAAAAGTGTGTGAAAACTGAACCTCGCTCTGATACCACTTCTTGGGATTGAAAAATTCTTCTATTCAATATCAAGAACATAATTACAACAGGAGAAACAAACTCTCACACTGAACTATATAAAAAACCCAATGTTCACTAATACACTTCTACTCTAAGTGTATTTCACTCTTCACACACTTTTCTCACTTTAGAAAACTGATGATAGTGAACAACATGAAACACTCTATTTATAGGACTATTTTGGAGACAAGAGGAAGTTGCGTCCAAGCTTCCATTCACATGACTAGGGAGTTTTCTAGCTATCTCCAAAAAATCTTCTCGCATGTTTATATGTTGGAAACCTCCTTCCATGAAAGTGATTGATGCCTCTTTGGAACTTCCAAGAAAGAAGGTGGAAGATCCCTACAAATGAGTGCTTGTGCTTCATTTTCAGCTTGTTTTCAAATGTAACAATAAATTTTTTTACGATTTTGATAATGTAATGCAATTTAAATGTTTATAAAATATTTGGTACAAAATCACATCCCCGCAAAGTCAAATATGAAGAATTCTTATGCATTTTTGTATTGTTTCAAAGGTTTCTCATTCAAAGGGGAGCTTTTTAAAATGTTTCTCAAAATAATTGAAGGCTTACATCAAGTTTTAATTAGAGAAAGTGTTTTAAGTTAAAGGAAAAATAGAAAAAATACCCCAAACCTTGAAGGGGTGTGGAGTAAACATCCCAAACTTGCACACGTAATTTAAATACCCAAACTTTATATACAAATTTATTTTTGCACCATTTTGATGTATTATTTCTTGCAAAAATGTAAATTTATGGGGTTAATTGCATAATTTAAATTAACAAATTAAAAGTGTTGTAATTATATATATAGATTGGAGATAACATTATTTATTTTGCAATGAAAGTTTAGAATATTAATTGTGTCTTCATGTAATCTATTTTTTTTTAAATTATGTAATTAATCGCATAAATTTACATTTTTGAAAGAAATAATATTTGCCTATAGTGCTAAAATAACTTTTTATATACAGTTTGAGGTATTTCAATTACATATGCAAGTTTGGGGTGTTCATCTCACCCTCCTTCAAATTTGAGTAGTTTTAAGGAACCACATGTGACTCTCTTATAGAGTTACATGAGCATTATGTCATCATCCCAATCATTCAAGTTTTTAGTGGAGGTCTCCACTTAAAAAAATAAGTGGTTTAGATGATGCCACAATAACCCATGTGACTTCATAAGAGAGTCACATGTGGTTCTTTAAAATTTTTATTCGAAGTTTATGGTATTTTAATTATTTTTTCCTAAGTTAATTACATCAAGAGTTAATTATCAAAATAGGACTAAAAGTAACTCACTTTGCACAAATAGGACAAAAAAATAAACTATGTTTCCATAGGACTAATTATGTGTGTCTTAGACAAATATACCCTTATACCTATTGGAATGTTTTAATTCATAACAAAATAATAAAAAATAATAAAAATTCATAAAATATACCAAAAAATTAATAAAATATTTTAAATAATAATAAATTAAAAAAATTGTTTTTTTAAATAAATAAATAAATAAATAATTCAATTTTTTTTGTCACCGCTGCCTCTGCCGCCCCAGCACCACCACCTCCAGTCATTTGGGAAAAAATGCCAAATTTATTATGAATTCCATATTTTTGACATAAGTCAGAATGATTTAAGATGGAGAATAAAAATGCTGGCATTCTCAAAGAGAAATATGCCAAGTTTTTGGCATTTTCAGAAAAAAATGGCAGTTTTTTTGGAAACGTGACATTTTTTTTAACGGTTGGAGGTGGTGGTGCAGGGAAGCGGCACCACCACCTCCTGTCACCGGGGGGGGGGGGGGGGGATTCCAAAAAAATTACGAATGCCATATTTTTGACAAAAGTCAAAAGGATTCAAGTTGGCAAAATGAAAATGTTGGCATTCTCATAGAGAAATATGTCATTTGTTTGGAATTTAAAAAAAGATGGCATTTTTTACACCGATCGGAGCTGGTGGTGCAGGGAGGTAGTATAGGCGGTGGGAGAGGCATCCATATTTTTTAAATTTTTGTTTATGGATTTTTGCTATTTTTTATTAATTTTCAAAAAAAAATTAATTTTTTTTTGATTTTTTATTTAAAAAAAATTTCTTTCATTTTTTATTATTTTTCTATGAATTTTTGAAATTTATTCGAATTTATTATTAATTAAACATTTTATTATGACTTTTGATTATGTTTTACTCACGAAGGGGTAAGAATGAAATGAAGAAATAGGTATGTTTCCAATAGGACTAATATGATCCTATTTTGAAATAAAAAACATACAAGTCATCTTCTGAGTTTTTGTCATTATTTTAGTCGTATTTGAAGTAATTTCCTCGTGCATAAAAGTAATTTCACTTACATTTTTTTTTTACCCCAGAAGGCAAACCACCAAAATCAGTGGGGCAAATGCCGGGTGACAGTTGCCAGGTTTTATTGAAATATTGAAAGAGTACAACAAGGAGAGGGGGACTAGGCCAAAACCCCTCCAAGAGAAACAACAATTAAAATCTAAAAGAGGGAATGCCAAAATAATCCATCCAATAGGCTCTTTTAACAAAAATAGGAAGCTGATTAATGCTAGAATAAGATATTAGCCGATCCACTTTAATTTGGGCCAAGTGATGCGCAACCCAATTTCCCTATGTTGTAAAAACCGGACCGGTGAGCGACCCGGTCATGTGACTGGGTCACGGGTCAATCCGGACCCGGAGGGTCAACCCGGTCAAATCCGGAAAACCGGTCAACGATTATACGTCTATATAATAATAATAAACATATAATTATATACACTCTCATTATATATTTTTATTTGTATTGTACATTTATATTATAATTTGGCATGATTTTCATTCTTAAATAAATATATAAATGTATTACATAATTTTTCTTTTTAGGGAATTGAAATTGCAATTTTATTGGTTTAAAAAATGCATTAAAATTAAAAAAGAAATTACTTTTTTTTTGGAAAAGACCGAAAACCAGGTTTTCCTGGGTTTTTCGGGTCTCTTGGGTCGGGTCTGGATCGGATTTTTTCGGGTCAGCCGGGTTTTTCCGGTTTTTGACCATTTTCGGGTTTTGAAGAAACCAAACCGGATTTTTGTCCGGGTCACCGGGTTCCGGGTCAACCCGGCTGGGTCGGGTCGGTTTTTTAAACATAGCAATTTCCTTCCCTTTTCACATGTCCAAAAACCAGCTGTTTCCTAATCGAGATATTTCCTTAATGGCAACCGACCACCTCTTTTCCATCCTACCTGAAATGTATTCCAACGCTAAGACTGAATCGGTTTCAATCTGAAAGCCTTCATATCCTTGCCCAACCATCCATCTTACTGCGATAACCAGCGCCTGAAGCTCAGCATCAACCGGAGAGGTGGCATCCAACGGGAAGTTTATAGCAACTATCAAGGCTCCGTCGTGGTCGCGCATTATCGCTCCTCCGGTGGATTTCTCAGGTTTGTAACTCGCATCTACATTTAACTTCAGTCTTTTAAGCGGTTTGTACCATCTAATACTTTGAATTTTAAATCCCCTGATTTTGAAGTTCCTTGGTACCAGCTCTTCTGCAAAGAGGATCTCCCCAATACTTCGGATTTTAGAGGTGTTAAGACTAAAAACCCAATCCCTGGTATACAGTTTAACCTGAGTAATAATACTTGAGCAGTAGACACTCCCTCCTCCATTTCCCCAAATTTGGCCTGCATAATTTTTCCAAATAATCCAACATATGATTCCCGGGAGATTTATCTTGAATATGTCTATCAGATTAGTATTCCCTACCCCTGTTCGCCAGTAACAACTTTGGCTATAATCAATTCCAGGTGGTTGATATATACCGAAAATCCCCAAGAAGTAATGCCACACTCTCTTCACCACTGAGCAGTGAAAGAATAGGTGCTTCATGGGAGTATATAATAATTTTATGTGTGCATATACACGAAGGAGCTGATTAACTTTTGTTTATCTCATGCTTGTAGATGATGTTCAATTTGAAAGCGAATCTTCCTTCAGTCGGCTACACATTTAGGGGCTGTTTGGAGCCCATAAAATGGGCTGATAAGCCTTAAAAGATAAAAAAAAAAAAAGTGCCAAACACTAGCCAATTGGGCTGTTTGGACTGATATTTCTGCTCAGCCAAAAAGTAACAATACCCTGACTTTATCGGCTGAAAGGTATTAATTTACCGTTGGAAAGGTAAACTACCCCTTTACCCTCCCTTCTCTATACCCGTAATACATCTGCTGCTTCTACCACTTCTGGATCGACAGCTTCCAACTTTCATCTGCTCCGCTGCTTAGCTTGGTCCTTCCAGATCGATGAGTTCTCGTTCAGCTTCTCCATATTAAAGGTTAGCTGCTCGGCCTCTTATTCTTCTCGCAGATCCATCATAATCTTTAGAACTTTTACATAAGTGCTCGATTTCTTCGTGCAAATCAAGAAGGATCTCGAAGAGGGAGCATTTTATTCCTGAAAACTTTGTTTGTCACTGTTAATATCAATCATACTGTGATCGCTTTTTGGTTTCAGCAGCTTGAAAACTATTAGGCTATGAAAAGGAAAGAAAAAAATTCTTATGCTCGGTTTTGCCTAAGAATTGGCAAAGCAAAATGAATATGATTGATGTCAGTTAGCTTTTAATATGATTAGATTGCTAAGTGTTTATATGATAGCTATAAATTAGTAAATAAGTAAATACCTTTAATGGTAATTTTACATACCATCAGCCATTACATAAGTAAACACTTTTACTTCAGGGCTTTTCAGGCTTTTCAACCCAAACAGCTGGACCAGCTGCTTCCAAACGGCCCCTTAGATTCCTTGCAAAGTAAGTATGAACACTCCGAACACATTGTGCTATCGTTCACCACACGCGATGCAGCAACCTGCGGCAGAGTCGTCGTCCTATTCATGCTTTGCAGAGTTGACTAATAATTATAATGTCTCTATTTCTACTCCATCTTGCATCCCCAGTGACGACGAAACAAACAATTACTTGAAGGAGAAGTTAAGGGAATTAGAAAATGTTATGCTCGGACCTGAAGAAGATCCAGACCCAGACCCCGAAATTGATCCTCCAGAAACGGTGAGTTGGACCCAAATGATGGAGGCAATAACAGGCGGGGACATAAAACAGGTTCTAATCGCATGCGCAAAAGCAGTTTCAGTGAACGACTGGTCAACCGCCGGATGCTTGATGGGCGAGCTACGGAAAATGGTTTCCGTGACGGGTGACTCAATCCAGAGGGTCGGAGCCTACATGCTAGAAGGACTCGTGGCGCGTTTGGCCGCGTCGGGGAGTTCCATCTACACGGCCATGAGATTCCGAGACCCGGGATTTTTCGATACCGTTATGTTCAACCACATCTTGTTTGAGGTCTGCCCGTACTTTAAATTCGGTCACATGTCCGCTAATGGTTCCATTGCAGACGCCATGAAGGGTGAAGCTCAGGTTCATATCATCGACTTCCAAATCGGCCAAGGCAACCAATGGGTGAGCCTGATACAAGCTTTTGCCAGACGTCCAGGAGGGCCACCCCACATTAGAATGACCGGGATAGATGGGATTTCATCTTCAGCAGATGATGGTGTGGGGGTTAAGCTATCCCATCTTGCTGCATCCTGCAAGGTTCCGTTCGATTTCCATCACGCGTACATGTACGAAAACGAGGTCCATCTAGAGAACCTTCGGATACATCCCGGCGAAGCACTAGCGGTGAACTTTGGGTTCATTTTACACCGCGTGCCCGATGAGAGTGTGAGCACACAGAACCATCGGGACCGATTGCTGAGGCAAGTGAGGAGCTTGAACCCGAAGGTGGTTACCCTCGTGGAGCAGGAATCGAACACCAATACGGCCCCTTTCCTGCCCAGGTTCCTTGAGACCTTGGATTACTACACAGCTGTGTTCGAGTCCATTGACGCCGTTCTCCAGAGGGATCACAAAAACCGCATACTCGTGGAGCAGCATTGTTTGGCGAAAGGGGTTGTGAATGTGGTCTCATGTGAGGGGACGGATAGGGTGGAGAGGCATGAGGTTATGGGGAAGTGGAAGTCACGGTTTCTGATGGCCGGTTTTCAGCCATACCCTTTGAATCCTCAAGTGAACCGGACAATCAAGGAACTATTAGGGAACTATTCCAACCAGTATAGGCTTGAAGTGAGAAATGACACCCTTTATCTTGGTTGGAAGGATAGGGACTTAGTTGCCTCTTGTGCATGGAAATAATCAATCTAGAAAAAAGAAAACATTGTACGAGTATTAGCTTGGAGATTTTCTTTGCAACAATGGCTAAATGTTATTGTATATAACTATATAAAAAAAATTAAGATCATAGCTTCTTCCCTCTTTTCTGTCAGTTGTGTGTGTGACTGAAATGTAATCTTAACTTTACATTCCTTAGATTGATTTGAAAATGTACATATTGAATTATGAGGAATATATATACTTCTCCTGCCCTCTCGTAAATAATACAATGGCACCGACAAAATGTGCATATGGTACTCCCAAGTATGTGTGCCAGGGGGCAATGTATATTAGGAAAGGCTCGGTTATTTTTGAGCAATATGTTAATTGTTTGAGTGACAGTAATGGCATATGTGTGATAGACATCTTTGATTCCATTTCTTGCAGTGAATTCATTTTTCATTTAACTATATTTTGTATTTGCTTATTAACACATACAGTGTACTTTTTGTTTAAACCCGGAAAGAAAATCATCAAAATCATAGGGGCAAATGTCGAGAAACATTTACCAGAGCATGCGGTACATGTGATCCCTCTCGAGAGTGGATATTAAATATATTTGTTACATATATGTTATTATTATTTCAATAAAGCATATTTCATTTCTGGAAGGATTCAATTGTAGGAGTAAGTACCCTTGAGTCTGCTCTTTGGTCAATGCTCATGTCATCGGTCAATGCTCAATGGTAACATATTAGCCATAGTCAAACCATTGTTATAAACAAATTTAGAGTCAGTTGCTAAACATTAGTTAAGATGACTGAGTTAGTGAGTTGGTCTAAGGTGCCAGTTTCAGCCTTTCAGGTACTGGTCCAAAAGGGCATGGGTTCGAATCTCATTCTTGACATTTTAAATTTTTGCAGTTCTTTGTAAAATGACGCCTTCTTAGGGCATCTCCAATGCACAATGTGCACGATGCACATGTGCCATTAGAGAGATAGACACAAAATATTGATTTTATGACATTTCTTTCTCCTTTTCACGGTCTATGTGTTTTTGGTAAGTTTTTCCCTACAATGTCAACTATAATGTCTACATCTAGACATTGTGCTTGACATTGTGAAGAAAAACTTACCAAAATATTATAAGATCATTCAAATAAGGAGAATGATATTCTATTTATTGTTATTTAATTGGCTGTCACGTATACACCATTAACGTTTTAGCACTGTAAATGCTTTCATAGTTGATTGGTTGCCATTACCTTTACTCACCATCCACGCATCCACCCGTCCAAATGAACAATTTAATGATATTTTTAAATACGTATTTAGTCCTATACATATATCATTTCTTGTTTATTTTTTTTAGCGATATCATTTCTTGTTTTAAATCTTTTGTAAAATATTTTATATTTTTTTCTTTTAGAAAATGCTCTATGCAGGACTAAAATTCCCTAAAATGCACAAATATAACTACTACATTTTAAGTGGAATAAGCATTGATTTCTACACTAAATACCCCTAAGGGTATTGATTCATAATGAATAGTTTTAATGATAATAAAATCTTAAACAATAATAAAAAATGTATAAAATATTAAAAAATCTTTTAAAAAATAATAAAAAAATAATAAAATATTTATAAACTAAAAATTCAAAAGAAAATGTTTTTTGAACTTTCTTTTAAATAATAAAAAATAGTAAAAATTCATCAAAAATTTAAAAAAAATGTGGTTGCTTTTCTCACCGCCTCCCATCACCACTATCTCCGATCGGTGGCATAATGCCAAAATTACTCTTCATAATGCCAAAATTCTCCTTGAATCTGCCTATTATGACTTTACTTAAATGTTAGCAGATTTCCAACTGATGATGGGAGCTGGTGGTGCTGGGGGTGACAAAGGTGGCGGTGTTTTTTTCATTTTCTTTTTAATTTTTTTTTATTTTAATTTTTTATTATTTTATTATTAATTAAGACATTTTAAAAGCTACAAGGGTATATTTGTCCAAACACATATATATAGATCTATCCGGGGGAATTAAACAGATGTAGTCCTAGTTGTTCTCTTGGACCACTTTTTTTTGTCCTATTTAGATAATTTACTCTTTTGTTTTTTCATTCGGGTAATATGTACTACGTATTATTTTACTTTTAGTTCATCTCAAACTTCAAGACCAATCTATTTAAAAGAATATATTGTTGGGTGCATAAAAACTTGTAACTTTGTGCTAATTTTTTTTTTTGAGACTAATATGGGAGTTAAACGATGTAAACTTAAATTTTTACATTTTGAAAACATGTAGTAACAACCTCTCAAGTAAAAATGTAAATATATTTTGTGAACCACATGGCAAAAAATGAGAATAGATGAATTAGTCAGGGTTGTATATATCATACTTTCGTTGTCAAACTAAGATTATTACAATTGGTGATGGACTAAAATGAAAATCAACAGAAATTACGAGGATGTAAAACAAATAAAATAATTTGACAAAGACGTTCCCAGTAGAATAAATATACAAAGAGTGGGCTTTAAAATATGAGCCCTACGTAATTTACAACAATGGGCTAAAATAAAAGTACAAACTATACAAATTAATTCTAGGGAAATTTTCACAACTAGGTTCACAATCGGATAAAATTTCACTTTTGTCACCCGTTTTTTTCTCTTTCAAACGTAGACCAAGACACCTTTTTCTTTCAGAAATAGCTCATACGTGTTGAACACCACTACCGGAGCATATTTTTCTAAGCTACGTAAGATTTCTTATCTACACCATATTCAATAAAATACGGAGTACTACAATCTTCAAAATTTATTCAACCATCTAATAATTTACTTACTATATTTACCCAAGTATAATAAATAAAGTAATACAAGTCTAAAATATAAAATAAAGTTAAAAATAAATAAATAAATCACTAAAACTAATAAAACATATTCTCTCAGTACTTAAAATTTTGTTACACTTTTCTATTTGGGATGTATTTCAAAGTTCGTTACATTTTCATTTAATTTTTTGGTAAGATTTCTCTTTAAAATATTCAATTACCCATACTTTTTCTATTGTTTATCTTCTTTTTTCTACTTTTTCATCTTCTCTCCAATTTTTTCTACACTATTCAGTATCTCTACTATTTCTCTCTTAAATATTGTGAAAAGACCTAATGTAGTGATCTTTTAAATATGAAGGGGGTATCAAAAGCGCGTAATAAAATATTCAGAACATCAAAATTGTAAATAAATTTAAAAATTATTAACCGAATCAAGAATTTAAAGAATAAACCAAACAATATAAGAAAAATGTGGCAATGTTGCGAAAAAGTACCACGTGTTGTAATTTAATTTTTTTGAACGACTTCATAAACTCCATAACTTATATAAAAATATGATATAGTGAAAAATATAAAAATAATTTTCTTAACAAATTAATAAACATGGAAAATACGTAGTATATAAATAAACATTTATGATAATTCTTAAAAAAAATAGAAAAGGTGGATATTATTATTTTTAAATCTAAAATATTTACATTTATTGTGAAAAATATATAAAATGTTTTTTGAAACTATTAAAAATCAAATATAACTACAGCTTTTGAAATATTAAAATGTTTTTAATAAAGTATAAAAATTATAGAATGCATATTTTAAAAAATACTTACAGCTTTCTAAATTGTGAACTTGTTTAGAAAAATATAAATAAATTATAGAAAAATTTGAAAAAAGTAAAAAAATTAAATAATATGGATTTTGGGAATTGGTGATATTTTTGTCGCAAACTAAATTAAAATCACTAGGGCATATTTTGTTGTTGCGTGTTGTTTTATCATGTTTATTTTTGTTGACAAATTCAAAAATTGTGTTTTCTGAAAACATTATAAGAAAATTAAAAAATATGATATTTTCAAAAAAAATCAAAAAATGAAATTAAAATTTAAACAAGATTCTTATAATAAAAAAGCTATAAACTAAAAAAGTGCAAATATTTAAAATTAAAAATTGATAAATAGAATAACGAAAATGAAAAGTTATAAATTCAAAAATTTTATACTACGTAATTAAGAATTTCTACATTCTAGTTGTTATTATTATTACCATTTAATTGTTACTTTTACTTTTTTGCATATTGTTTCTTTGTGTTTCTTTTTGTTGATAACTTTTAAAATTTTGTTTCATATTGTTTTTTCATATTTTTTTTGTTTCAGTTGATATTCATAAATTAATCCAAATTTATGATTTTAAGCATTTGTATATATACAAAGTCTTTTTTATTTCAAAGATGGAACAAAGATGAATATTAACCTATATAAACAATAAGAATCAAAATTAACAAAGAACCACATGATGCAACACAATGCAACAAATAAAATGCAACAAAAAGAAACAAACTACAACAAAGGTATAATATAATAAACTTCACTATTTCTTGAATTGTTGTGTTGTTGAAAAATCAAAAGATGTATATATTCCAAAGATACATCAAAGATAAACAGAAACCTAAATAAACAACAAAAATCAAAATCAACAATAAACAACATGCAGCATGATGCAACAATTAACAACACAATGCAACAAAAAGCGACAAGTGCGATACAACAAAATGAAACAAAAATAATATATAATTGTATCACTACAAATACATAATTCGATCTATTATTTTAATTTATTACATTTATCTATCATATTATTTAGCTTTGGTCTTATAATATCTTCTCCTCTTTGACTTTTAGTTCTCAAATTCTTGGATGATCCTCTTAATCTTATTATCATCCTCTTCATCATGCATTTCATTTTATTTTGAGTCTGCAATGAGAACACAATCCACTATAACAAAATTTCAGAATCAATTATTACAGGGATCCAAAAAAAACCCAACAGAATAAGCAAAATGGAACAAATTAAACTGAATATTACCAATCAAGGCATGAAGGTCCTTGGATATACTCTGGAACTTTATATCAAATTAAAATGAATATTACCACTCAAGGCATGAAGGTCCTTGGATATACTCTGGAACTTTACATCAAAGAAGTCTATCTGGATTCATAACATGCTTCTTTAATGGGGCTACATGGGTAATGTTAAGCAGGAATCTCAGTTCTCAAATTTGGCCTCTCAAACTATATCACTTTCATGGTTAGACTGGTTCACGAGCAAGTCTACAAAACTTTCTTCTACTGGAATAACTTATGAGTATTTTGAATACTTGGAAGTCATTATAGAGGGTTTGGAAAGATAAAAAACAAAGCAACAACAGAAGAGGAATTATCCGACCAAAGCTCGATTTCTCCATTGCCTACAATTTTACCAAGTTTTAATATTTTATATTCAAATAAATAAAGAATCATTAAATACATAAAATATTTAGAAATCAGCACGCTTACACAACAATCTTACTGGGATATCGAGTTTCTAGAGTGGCCACATTGCAACTAAGCAATATAAAAGCCTCGTTTTCCAAATTCCAGCAATCTTAGCAAGCAAAAGTTGATGGGGTGATGCCGTAGCGATTCCTGAGTGAGTCCATGACTTTCTCCACTGACCGTAAAAGCTCGGGGATTGATGTTTTGCAGACTGGAATTTTATCAACAAAATGAAAACATAATAATCTAATAATCATCCAACATTAAAACTAAAATCAAAACTCAATTTGGCCACACGCATCTTGCATTGTATGGTACAGATTTTAAGACCGAGTCAATGGTGTACCGTAATTGAATTCTTAAGAGTCTATGTAGTTACTAAATAGAGTGAAAAAACAAGATGTTAACTTCCAGTGCTCACTTATCTACTGTGGTGATAAAATTGCTAAATTATACTCAGATGTAACTATGTATGAAGTCATGAAGACTTGAAGCCTAGATAAAGTTGTAGGAACTTACAGTAAGATGAGTCATTAGCCCACACTTCTGCCATGAATTCACTATTACTCCTAAAAAGTAATATGCACTTCTGCCATGAATTCACTTCAATTAACCATTCATATATTCTCAAACCTGGAATGCGAATTTACCAAGCTAGGGATCACTTATTCACTTGGAAAATGGAAAAGTACAGTAAAGTCTTGGCAATGTCATCCAGATATAGTAATAGTTACTGCTAATACTTAGGCACGGAGGGAAACAGAGGTGTATGCAGATCTGAGCCTAAAGCGGGAGCAAAACTTGGGTGGGCAGTCGAAGTCGCAGTGGCATGGAGGGCATGAAGAAGAATAAGGCGAAGAAGAAGATGAACGGGTGAAGCCGCCGCAAATCCTTCAGTGAGGTGACAGTTCAACAGCTGGTCTAAAATGTATCCAGCCAAGCACATTGCCATCAACCCCAAACGCCACCTTTACTCCCCATAGCTACATCAGTGAAGCTATTCTCTCTCTCCCTACGCTCGTTAGATCCTAGCCATGAATTCAATCTATTACTCCTAAAAGCTAAGGTAACTGCAAAACCCAAATGGCAATGACATAAGCATGAGAGAATACAATAATGATAATGGTCTGATATAAAGTTATACTAGTATGTGATACAAATAACAGACGGTGAAGAGAGGAAGATTGACTTGCATTCCCGCCGGACTTTCTTTGATTCTCTGAGACATTTTCTTATGCTCCCTCTCTGCTTCGTCTGCTTTTTGCTTAAACTTTGGTGATGAATTTTTAATTTTTTCTTAAACTACGAACAAAAAATACATATGAATTTATCACTTATCTGAAATTAAAAGTAGAATGAAGAAGAGGTCTCATGGCAATCCTCTGCACACACCTCCCGATGTCGCACTACTTCCGGTGCCGGTCGAAGAAAACACCGCCTATGGATTTCAGCCCTAGAGATTACCGACAAACTACCTGCAGCTCCCATGAGTTCCAGAGACCAGAGTCACCTAGAGTGTGCGATTGAAGCCATGAATTCCGCTTATCGCTACTCGGATTTACTTCAGAATGATAGTTGTGATGACGGATCGATTAATACCGGAAAGTGTGGAGCTACCTGTGAAATCAAAGCTTCAATTGCAACCCATCTAAGCTGAGATGTGACCCCCCTTTTCTGTATGTTACGGCGCCCGCTCTAGCGGGAACACTTTGGAAGATAAATGTGGACGAGGACTCTCATGAATCCAGATATGGAGCTTAGCGGAGGTCGGGAGTTTCTGTCATATGTGGGAGGATGATGAGGCGGGAGACGGAAGAGTTTGGCAGAATACATCTAAAACTGAAATAAAAATCTAAAATTGAAAACAGAAAAGTTTATAATTGAAAAGAGAAAACCATTGGGACATAAATGATATGTAGCCCATAAAAGTAGACTATATGGGTAATTACCACTTAATTCTAACACTCATGAGTCATGGCACTTCGTAACTACTCGAAGGGTGAAAGCTAAAGATGAAAACTAACATTTCCTCCCCTCTGCTTTCGAATCCGAAGACGAAAACATGCTCCCGAATATCAAACCCAAGCACAACGACAGGCGCCTCCGCCTTCTAATCTTGTTTAGTTTAGTTAAAGGAAAATAACAATATAATTATATCGACAGATAGCATTACATAGACCTTTCCTAAATTAATTATTAATAGTTGGTACTTGGTATAAAAAAAAACTAAGAGCTCGTTTGGTAGCACAAAAATCGGCTGATTTGGCTGATTTTGCTGAAATTTATGAAGTTCTGGCTGAAGTGGATGCATTGACTGATTCTGGTGATTTAACAAAAAATTATTTTAAAAATATATTTTATTACTAAAATAAAGAAAAAATTATATGTAAAAAATTATATGTAAATACAGCCAGAAAAGTAACTTCAGCCTTATTTTTCTGCTTATTATACAATTCAGCGTGCGAAAGCAAAAGTTACGTGTTTGGTGAAAAAGTTGGCTGATATGCCTGATAAGCCGAAAAACAATTTTGCCAGCTCCAAATAGAGTGTACACAAGTAGGCGTAGAAGACAAATCAAAGCAGACTACAAGAATTTCATTACTTCACAGAAATCGAAATATTCAAACGGTATGTCATAGAAGATTTGAACTCAACGTTTACAAACAATATACTCCGTATAAATGAATGACAGAAGGGGAAACATCAAAGAGAAAAGCATAACAAATTCTCACTTGTTCCTTCAAATACTGAAGTCTCATCCTAATTAATGAAGTAATAGATTTACATGATCATTGAACATATATATACTATCTATAAGGAGTAATGAAGCATAATCATAGCTATAAAGAGGCGCTGGATTTATCATGATCAGGGGCACCCACACTCACAGACGATCCTTGTCTCCGAGAGACCATAATCCAAGAGTTTACCTCAAAAGCCACACAAGCGCCAATCAGCGCTGACAAGCACAGGCAATAAAGGAGCATGCCATGTCCTTCTCCTTCTCCACCTCCGAGCAACTCAAACCCTTGAAAGACGTTAACCACCCCCACCACCACGCAGGCGTACCCCACTAGATGGTGGTACGATTTCCAGTACTTCCTGAACCTGTTGGTGGTCTTCGGCCTGAAGAACATCGCCAGCGTTTGCAATATCCCGAGGCTGAATGCCGCTATGCCCAGCTTCAGGTGCACCCCGTGTGCTCCCCCCTCCCCGATCCTCACCCCGATCCCGAACCCTATGCTCCCTACTGCGATACCCGAGAGTTGTATGCCTGCATATATATGCATCCAAATTCGGATCAAGATTTGGCCACATAATCATCTTATACATTCAATTCAATAAAAATGTTTGAGAATTTCAAAATAAAAGCGTCAATTTTTTTATTTCATAAATATAAGTAATTGGTGTGATGTTTTGGTATCATGTCACTTTAAACATGACAATATTTTTCAAAAGCGTGACAAAGTACTACTATGAGAACAATGTGAGATACCGTGATCTATACGACATGGAAGTAAAAATGATTGATGTCTTACCTGCGTGGACGTAGAACCATGTAGGACCCAGTGAGTGTATGTGTCTGAGGTAACGCGCCGTGACAGCGCCAATCGGGAGCATGATTCCCCATGACACGGCGTTCATGGCACCGTGCACGGTTTTCAGCGTCGTGAAATCGCGGTTGTGGCTTTTTGCGGAGGTACCGCCAGTGAGGACGTTGATGGTGGAGATGGAGGAGAGGTCATCGGCCGTGGTGGGGTGGATTGTGGGGGAGTAGCCCTGGACGTACAGCCCCCGGTTCCACACGAAATGGATCCTAGTCCTGTTGGGGGCGAGCTTCACAGAAGCGTATATTTCGACGGTGGCGCCGTCGTGGATAGTGTCCATGCGTCCGCCGTACATGGAGGCAGAAGAAGAGAGGAGGTGGATGCCGTCGAGCGGTCGGGAAAGGAGGGGAGCCTGTTGGAGCTTGACGGTGTTGTCGATGATGTAGGGCAAGAGGACAAGCTGGCCGGAGTTGGGGTCGGGGAAGGCGATGAGTGCGCGTGTGCCGGCCATCTCGGCGGAGGTGGGGTTGATTCCCCATCCAACCCAACCGGAGGGAGAGATGAAGGAACCGAAGAAGGCGATATCAAGAGTGGCATTGTGGTGGTGGAAGGTCCACGCTATGGAAGCATCTTGAGAAGGAAGTGAGGTGCATTTCTTGAAGCTGGTCTTCGCGGCGGCGGTGGCGGCTCTGGTGCTGCATTTGGCGGAGAGCACCGTGGCTGGCTGAGAAGACAGTAAAAGGAGAAAGGTGACAATGAAAGTAAGCATAATGGTGTAACAATTCCATCACAATTCTTGTTGTTTAAAGGCCACGATATGTCTCTCGTACGTCCAATTCATTAATTATGTCTTCTAAGCTTAGCTTTGAAGCGTGGTTTTAATCAATGCTCACTGACCTTTATTTTTTAAAATGCGTCAAACCCTTCTGTGTTATAATTAATCATGAGTAAAAATTCCTTCCAAGAATAAATTTTACAATTTTGAAATCACTTTTTTTTTTATAATATAATTGAATATACAAGTAACTCTATCAAAATTTCTAAATTATACAAAAAAACTAACCATTTTTCATTTTTTTTGGAAATTAAATTTGTTCTTGGAGGGGGTTTGTCGCGTGATTAATTATAGGAAAAATTGATTGTAATAATCTCAACTATTGGCGGTCCGCTTATAATAATCTCAACTATCGATTATTTCAGAATAATCCCAACTTTAGGGACCTTCCGCCAATAATAGGTCCTGTAAATAAATTTATGAAGTTTCTAAAGTGGATGAGAAGAGATATAATAAGTAATTCCTATAAATAATCCTAACTTTTAATTTTCACGCTTAATTTTTATTTAAAATTCACTTTTATAGGAGGTAATATTTGGTTATGGACCATTATTGGCGGATGACCCATATAGTTGGGATTATACAAAAATAATCAATAGTTGGGATTATTGTTAGCGGATGGGTAATAGTTGGGATTATTATTTTCAATTTTTCCTTAATTATAATACAGAGGGTTTAACACATTTTTTAAATCACATGAAGTTGATGTGCCGAATTTATATTTCACAAATATAAATTAAACCCTTTGTAAGGTATCGATAATAAGCGTATGTCGTGAACCGAAAGAAAATTGTTTATAGACTAACAAAGACTACGTTCACAAAATCACAAATACGAATGTGTTATGAAAATTTCAAATTTCAAATAGCTTAATAAATTTGCAACTCGATCAAATAAACACAAAACTAACGTTTCCTTATTAGATTTGGGCAACAACTAACACTTTTCTTCTTCTTTACATATAAAAACTAATAAAGGTCAATGAGGGTAGACTTATTTTAGCTATATTTTTTTTTAATTAAGGGTAATTGTGTAGCTTATTTCACTTGTACATTACGCTTAATCAACGACCTGTATCTCCGTTAGTCTAGCCTCATCCCCCAACTGTATTTGCCGTGGTCTTTGACATAGGATATACTTCCTCTGTTCTTAAATAAATGCAACGGTCAACATTTCATATTTGTCGAGACATAACTTTGACCATTAATATAAATAATTTTGTATTAGTAAAAAAATTTAAAAATTAGATTATGAAAATTTACAATGAGACAAGTTTAACAATATTTTTTTCATAAAATAATATTATTACATTAATAAATAAAATGTAGTCAAAGTAGAACATGTGAATAGTATAAAAGTCAAAGTGTTGCATTTATTTAAGAAGGGAGGTAGTATTAAGCCGGTTATCAGCCCTACCAACCCAGTTTAATTCGCTCTCGGATACCTGCATGCCTCACATCCCTTTGTCTAGCTTCTTCGTCGTCTCCCATGTAAGTTGTATCTTAGAAGGTACGAAGTATTTTTCTACTTAAATCTTGACATAATGTCACAATTCTTTTCGTCTTGTAAAATTTAATTTTATCACTAAAACTTTATGTGACGAATAATTTGTGTCACAATATATACACAAATGGCACAAGCCCATCACACTACTTGGGGTCTCTCAACCAAATCCAATCCAGAATGAAGAAATACGCTCTCTGTCCGTACAGACACCTCGGATGCCACCTCGGACCTATCACCTCGGTCGTCCAAGGTCCCAGACAGGTCGCTCAGGAACAAGGACATCACCACAGCCGGGGTGCACCCCTGCACCTCGGCCAACATATAACATGTGGCAAAAGTTAATTGGAGAAAGACACGTGTCAAGTTCTACCGCGCCACATGGCTCTCGCCCATAAAAGAGTCAACACCTGTGGTGTAATGCACCTCCTCATTAATTGCTAGTATATATACCCACTTGGCGGGAGTTGTAAATGGTTCAAATCTCATTTAATATCAAGTAGAGCTGCACAAGAATAACTCAACTCGCATAACTCGCCCGACCCTACCCTACTTGACCATTTGTAATTGGGTATTTGATTTTAAAAAATATTCATGGGTTAAATATGTACGAACCCGCGTCTAATGGGTCGGGTTGCAGTATTAAAATCACAAACACGAAAGTACCCGACCCGGCTGAAAGTTAATTTTGCCATTACTGTGTTTCAATGTTTTGTTGGATAATTTTAATTTAAGACCGTTGTGCTCTATTATTTAAGACTTTTCTTTTAGGAATAAGACTTGGATGTTGTTGGTGGTGTTCTCTATTTAAGACTTTATAATATTCGAATTATAAACATTTATCGTTTTGAAAGGGTGATTATTATAGATTTACGTTTTCTTTTAAATGAACTTCCTTTACGCAAAGATGTTTTTATACTATTGCCCAAGCTTTATGCTTATAAAAAGTTGACGGCACTAAAGTCGTTGTGTGGCTCAAAATAAATTCAATACCAACACTTATACGTAGTATATCGTAGTAAGGTTTGTGTCAACAGGGGAAAGAAATACTTTTCTTTTATGAAACTTGTAGTTAAAGGGGGTTTAAGGTTGATTTGATATAGTAATTAAAATAATAAGATAAACGAATTATATAATTTTAATAAATTAAATAAAAGACTTGGCGTTGTTACTTTCCACTTGTTGATATGTTTGTTGTCTCGATTATATCTATAACTTATGGCCTCTCGAATACTCAATCGAGAAGTATCTCCAATTCATCAAGAGTAGTTACTAATAACAAAGACCATTCATTAACAACCTTTACTATTAACTAAGTATGGAACACCGCCATATACCGACTTGACAGTAGCATTTAATCTCTTCACTCCTTGATGAAATCAATTGAGTTTGATAACCTCAACACAACGGTTTCGGTTTAATCAACACAATTAATTCCTCTTAAGATTATTAACCATGAGACCATGTAGTATTAATGATCCGAATTAAGTTACTTATGAAACCATAAATGATTAATCATCAGTTCATTGATCGTTTCTAGTAGTAATTAATGTCGAAACGTTAAATAATCATCACTTAGTAACACCCCAACATTATTAAAATAAGATTAAAGGAAGAATTAATATTCAAGAGAAGAAGTTAAGTAAATAACTCACAACTTAAACATTCAACAAGATTCAAGAGCAAAACCAAGAAATATATGGGAGTTTAGCTTCTCATTTGGAGACTTAACATGCTAGAAAAATATAAAGAAAATACTATTCTAATTTGAGCTTAAGCATATGGAAGAAGGAATGTCAAAATGGGAAGGAAAATGGGTGTATTTATAGGTGTTTTTGTGAGATTGGGTCGGATACCCAACCGAGTATATAGGATACCCGACCGGGTATCATAGGATACCCGACTAGGTATCCTTGGCAGTAGCTACGAAAGTGCTGAAATCTAGTTATACCCGACCAGGTATGTCAATATACCCGATCGGGTATATCACCAAATTTGATTTTCCCACGTTTTCTTACTTTATTTGATCTTGTAAATCTATCTCCGGGTCAAATCATACTCGATCGGATGTGACACTATCAATTTTTGCATGATTTCTTGCTCCTTGCACCTTCCTTTGATCTTGTAACATCCCTTCCACGATCCTTTGTTAGTCCTTGATTCATTCTTTCTCAGAATTATTCTAAATTTACTAAATTACAACAACCTAGAAACATAAATGATTGCACCGTAAATGTGAAATGACTACAAAGACACACACCGTAAAAAAAAGTAATTAAAAGTAAAAACTTAACACTAACAAACCAATGCAAATATAACAACGAGGGGGGCGAGGAATTACTCTGGCAACATCATGCATTCTATTCTAATAGAGGGCTTCACCATTAAATCTTTTCAAAGCCTCCTTGTCAGCGGGGGAGGGAGCAACCGATTAGCTCACGACAATGGATGGTCCCATCAATATAATCACGCTCCTGCCAGTAGGGACCTTGAAAGCAACATCGTCAAAAGGCCCCTCACCAAGAGACCCTCTAACGTCCCCTCAGACTATATGTCTTTCTGTTTCATCTGAAGTGGTGGGGGATAGATTTGAGTGCCATACGGAGCTAGCTGATCCACATCGATCCGATCACATCTATCGAGATGACATCATCACTGAAAGTATGCACCTCGAGGGTCCGGATATGTAACAACCTTCTTCACCAACGGGTCGGCCTCCTGCAACGTCTTCTGGCCCTCCACACCCTTTGCCATCTCAGAGTTGGAAGCTTGGGCAATGTCAGATGGTGGCCTCTTTGAGCGTTTCTATGCATTAGTTGCCTTCTGCACCTTCTAAGTAGCAGTCTCCTCCTCCTTGGCCTTCTTCTTGGCCAATAACACTTGACGAGAAGTCGCTAGAAGGGACTTTATGTCCATATCAACTTCTGCACAAACAAAATGCAAGTTAGCAAGTAACAGAGGAAAGGGAAATGTGAAATACGAAAACGAAATGCGACGTCCGGCCAACCTTCAGCTCCCTGCACCTGGAATGCTTTGCAGGCTCGTACTACTCTACCATCTCGGAGAACAACTTGTCTCTCTCTTTCGATGGAGGCGATAACGCTCATAACCGAGGAGTGCAAACCTCTCCTCGATAATTAACTTTGACAAATCCCGAGGCCAAGTCCGCAAAAATTCTTGGATGGTATCCACCATATCACTATCAGGGACCTCCTCTAGAGGAATACGCTTCTTTAACACCTCAGAATAGTCTAACGGAATTATTATACAAACTGGGCCTTCCAACCCTTGATCGAGGTGGGTAACCCCTTGAAAATCTTCCTCCTCGAAAGTTGTTGCAAATTTGAAAAACCTCCACAATTTTCATGACCACCTCGAATAAGCTTGAACAGGTTCATGAACAACCTCAGCAACGGCGCGATGTTCATATGAAAGCACCTCAGTAGGAAGCCCGTGATGAGAGCGTAGCTGTTAGGCGTTAACTGAGCGGGTCGAAGGCCAACATAACCCAAGTACTTTATCAAGAAGGTTTGAAGAGGGAACCTTTGGCCCTTCGAGAGACAAAAGATAAATGCACCGAAATAGCCTGACGAACATCTAAGCAATGTTAAGATCACATTCGGCATTGTCAGGACAGATAATCATTAGGAGGGAGCAGTCCAAATAACGAGTAGCCTTTTCGCACCCCAGAAGGAGCACGTCGACGGTTGCTTTGCTTCTTCTCTGGTACCACCATAGATATTGGAGCAGGGGACATATTTTGGCTCGAAGTGGAAGGCTCTTCTTGAGTGCACACCTCGGCTGACCTGGAAGACTCAACCTCCTTCTCTTCATCAAAATCGCTCATTTCATCTACCTCGATGTCCAATTCTTGCACGAGGCGCAATGGGATCTTTGGGTGCGATTGCTAACTGTCCGAATCAGAGCAGTATTCCTCAGCCTCCGAGATGACTTCACGCCTTCTGGAGATGTTTTGTGAATCAGACAACGACATGACTAAGACCACTATACTCATGCTTTTATGGATCAAACGATGGGTTTTCACTAACACCTAATCTAAGGCTCTAGAAGCTAAGTATGCAAAAATGACAAAGAAAAGAATGAAGAATTGACCATGAAGGTTTGAATGTTGGCGAAGAAAATCAAATGGTGTTTATCTCTCTAGAAATCAACAACACTTCATCCAATTTTAAGTAAACGCATATCACAAATGAATTATAAGGACCATATTTATAGGCAAATTAATGATGACACCCCAAAGGTCATCACATGTGTCAACTCACCGGTTGACACTCGGTTCGATTGATGCGACCGCCCACATTCAACCAATCAGCTCATGCCACCTGTCTTCTAGCACGCCCTTTATGATGCACTGTGGTTAATCAAATGCGGAACATTGTGGATCCAAACTCCAAACGCACTCCAACTTCACCAAAGAATACACCTTGAGGTTATTGGTTCATCACACTCTGGCACTTCAACAGAACCTCATAGATCAACGCACCAATATCAAATGGACAAAAACACCTCATGTATGAATTATCCAACTCAAAGACTTAGATAAGCCCTTCGAATTGAGCACCGCGGAGATGGTCTTCGGCTAGCGAAGCCTTCTTCTAAGGATTCTCCCATAGGGTTGCCTTATTCAGGGTTCGCCAAAGAGATTTGATCCTCGAACCAATTCAAAAGGTGGTGTCTCAACGTACAAGCTATACTCCTCAAACTCGATGATCATTTCGGCTTCAGGAGTGGGAGATTGGGGGACTACACCTCGACAATAAATTACAACAAAAAAAGCAAAAACTCTGAAAGTGCAACAAAGATACTGAGAAACCATTCTCACCGCGAAGTGTGTCACCTCGGACTTGAACAACAAACAATGTAAAAAATCAAAGCCAACCAACTCCACTCCCTTTCACTTCAAAGCTTCTCAGCTCAGAGAGTAGGGGGGAATCCTTATAGAGTATATGGTCTTGGATCCATGACCCACACACTCTTGGATACACAAATGGCCCAAGCCCATCATACTACTTTGGGCCTCTCAACCAAATCCAATCCATAATGAAGAAATACACTCGATGTCGATACAGACACCTTGGATACCACCTCGGACCTATCACCTTGGTACATGGTCCCCAGACAAGTCGCTCAGGAACAATGACATTACCAGACCGAGGTCCACCCCTGCACCTCGGCCAATGCCATCTTGGCCAACAAAGAACACCTGGCCAGAAGTCAGTCAGAGAATGACATGCGTCAAGTTCTGCCACGCCACAAGGTTCTCACCCATAGAATAGTCAACATATGTAGTGCATTAAATGCACCACCTCATTAATTACTAGTACAAATACCCCCCTCCCCTTCGGGGCAATTGTGAAGGGTTCAAATCCCATTTAATATCAAACTATTTCTCTCTCTAAACTATTAGCTCTTTCTTCTCTCTATTATGCCACCAAATAAATAACATTTAATGATGTTTTAGCACTTCGTCACCATTATTAATTACCTTTTGAGACAACAAATGTGTCAGAATTATATCAATTTGTTTCATCTAAAATTGTATTTTATCAACAATAGTTCACACATTAAATGACAAAAGTTCAAATTGTCAACCACACATAACATATAGTGACAACCCCCAATATATTTTCTGAAAATTTTAAATTCTGAGGTGATAAAATTGTTATAACTAAGTTACTTATTTTTGTCATAATTATAAACATTCGTCATAATTAAAGTTAGCTTAGCTACAATTTTTTTGTCACTTATAAATTATTTATGATGACAATATCAATACATACATTTGTCACCATTCAAAATATGTAAGGTTCATGATTAGTCATTTTAATGACATTTGATTTAACAAACTTTCATGTGAAAAAATGACACTAAAAAGGATATAATATAATGTCGAAATGTAAATATCAACAAAGTAATTTAATTAATGCCAAAAATTGTACTATGTACCAAAACTTGCCTCCCAGGGCCCCTAGGTCCGTCACAGATTGCTCCCTTGGCAGAGCTTGTTCCCATCGGCTGTTGTATCTTCTCTTGATATGTCTTGCTAAACCTTCTCCATTAATTTGTGGTTATTTAGTCATCCTTGTTGACTGAATTACGCGATTTTTCCTTTAATTTTTTTCTCGTCAACATACCCTACTTATTTGAATCCCCGCAATGATTCATTTTAATTTATTAATTATACTCATGCAGCCGCCTATTGGATAATATAAAACAATTTCCACACTTTGAATATTTATACTACCTCCATTCCAAATTAATTTGCATACTCAACCTTTTAAGGGATTTCCATGAATTCTTGATAGTTGATACCATGTGAAATAATGAAACACATTGATTACTAAGAAGCCCTAACAAATTAACATATATATACATATATATATAGAGAGATATTACCCGAAATAGGACTAAAAGAGTTTGAAAATTTCAAAACAGGATTGCCATTTTTTTATTCCCAAAATAGGACTTATTACTGTCATGTTTTGGCAGTATCAGACTTCAAACATGGCAATATTTTCCAAACTTGGCAGTAATTACTCCTATTTTGGGAATAAAAACATGACAATCCTATTTTGGAATTTTCAAACTTTTTTAGTCCTATTTCGGGAACTTTCCCATATATATATATATATAGGAAAATATTCATGTAAGGTAGGCCTAAAAGTTAAAATTTTAGGCGTCTTTTAGTTGAGGGGCTTCCGAGACGAATTTTTTGATGAAATTTTGTGATGATGTTCTCCATAAAGTTTATATTATGTCTACCAAATTTCAGATTAAAATTTAATTGGGAAGTCACCTATTTTTTTTTAAATTGGCCAGTTTTTATACATAAAACATCTAGTTTTTTTTCAACAATTTAATTAGTTGACTTCCCGGATGAATTTTAAGTTGAAATTTGGTGGACATAACATGCACTTCATGGAGAACATGTTCACAAAATTGCATAAAAATATTCGACCCGGAAGCACTTTAAATGAAAGAGACCTAAAACTTGTAAGTTTTAGGCCTACCTTAGGAGAACACTCCCCTATATATATATATATATATATATATATAGTAAGGATCAAATGAGAATACTATCTTAGGAGAGAAATGAGAATGATTGTGGAGCGTTGGATTTTATCATTGTGCTCAAGTAAAACAGAAATGTGCACATAAAAAATGGAAAATGTGCATTTCAACTGTGCAAAGGTTTACACTTAAAAGTGCACATTAGAATTTTGCATTACTTAAAGTATAAATGTGCATTCTCATAAATGATAAAGTGCATCGTTTTGGAGCGTTCTCATTTCTCACGTTAAGAAGTGTTCTCACCGGAACCGCACCTTATATATATATATATATATATATATATATATATATATATATATATATATATATATATATATATATATAATCAGAGAATAGAATGTAAAATATATAAATATCCATAATGATATTGATGGAGTATATGGACTCCGACCCCCGGTCTGCCGACTACTGGGCCTGGACAGCGGCCCACACACGTTTAGCAGATTCATATTATTGTACATTATTATTATTAAGATGTTCTAGATTAGCTTTTTATATTATCAGTTCATTTATGTAACCGGGTCTGTCAGGCCCATATTAGAGGCCCGGACCCGGATTTCCCTATATATACTCCTTATAGAAGGCTTGTAAACCACAACCAATATTCATTCACAATAAACATATATCTCCTTCTCCATATTCTTTGTTCAATCTTTTCTGTTTATACAGTATGTGTATCAATTATCCAACATTCCTTATGATATATATCCCGGTGCAGATATATATCTGAAATTCTAATATATGTAAAAAGATATAACTAATGTTCCTATGATAAAATTAACGCTTTAATAAATAAACTTAATACATTTAAGAAAAATTAAAAATAAATTACTACGTGTTTATTAAAGTCATGGGCAACATAAGTGAGACATTAGTGGCAGGGACGGATCCAGGATTTTGGGTCAAGGGGGGCGAAATTTTTCGTTAGTGTAGGGGGTGAAATTTTTTTTCGTTAGTGTAGTGGGACGAAATTTTTTCCCTTAGTGTAGCGGGACAAAATTTTTTCACTACTGTAGGGCTATGCGGCTATTTTTATTTTAAAAACGACATTAATACATATATATCCCCCAACGACATATAAATTTATTACATTCTAAATTTAGACAATGACAAAGACATCAACCAATACATTTTTAATAACTTCTATATTGTTTAATCTTATGAATCGGTTATTGAATTGTAATTTTTGTCCATCAAGGAAGGTGTTCGTGAGTCATGACTCATGAGAAGTTTTCTTAATATTACAATAGTAGTATGTATGAGATTATTATTTTTAGAATAATATGCACCACATACACACTATATGGTGCATATTATATTTTAATATTTGTATTAATGCTATAATAATTTAAATTTTATTATCTATGCAATAAATTATTTTTAGAAAGCAAGAAGTAAATGAATTATGTAATTTAATGTCAATAAATATTTATATTTTGGATTCATTTCACGTGATCTAAAAACTGTGTAATTAGTGTGTCTGGTATTTAATATTGTTTGATATATATTTTACAAAATTGAGTACTTGTTATCTAATAAAGATAATTACACATTACAAAACTAGGAATTCTTATATAATAAGTATCCTAAATCTTAAACAACGAGTTATGTAAATTATATTAGATGTTCTTTCTTTTAAATATCCAATTAAGTATTACATTATGTAAGACTATATATTAATTTTGAAAATTAAAAGCTAAGGGGGCGAATCTAATTAAATTATGAAAATTTTATGAAAATATTATATATATGGTAGAAATTTTTCAAAGTTCAAGGGGGGCGGTCGCCCCCCGCGCCCCCCTAAATCCATCCCTGATTAGTGGGCATATGATTTGGCCAAATTATCAATGTTTTGTAAGGCCGGCCAAATTATTTGGCTTATTGCTATGACGGAGAGTAGAAAGAGTACTCGTAAGTCGTAACCGGAAAAAGAGTGCGCGGCGTGATTGCGCGTTGAATTAAAGAAGGAAACATTGCAGCTTCTCCCCGACTTTCCTTTGTACGGCTGCTCCATCTCTGTATCGCTGCTTGACTCAATTTACACGTGGACTTTGACCACCTTCTTTTCCAAACGTTCCTTCAAATTCAAATCTTTTTAAAATGAAGTTTATCGTTTGTTCACCAAGATAGAATTGTTCTCGAAACCTAACACAACCATCTCGTGACAACAACCGTTAACTCTGCATGTTAGATCCATTCCCTTTTGTCCATCCGACTGTGTCACAAACAAAAAGAACGGATCGAGTCACGAAAGACCGTTGACTGCAATTCAGTATTAACAATTTTGGGTGTCTAATGTTTTGATTTTTTATACAGTATCTTTTTTTTTATGAGTAAAGGGTCAGTTTGGTTCTTGAAGTTGCAAAAAAAAGGGTCAAATAAGTCCTTATATAGAAGATTCCGTCTGGACGTGCCATTTGAGGTGGCTCCCGATAGAATTTTTTTATGAAATTTTTTGAGCATCTTATTCATTAAGTCTAGTTTACTCATACCAAATTTCAGCTAACAATTCAATTGAATTCTTGAAGATAACTGCGCTTTTAACGGCACAGTTATCTTAAAGAATTCATTTGAATGTCTTCCCGATTGAATTTTTATTTGAAATTTGGTATGAGTAAACTAGACTTAATGAATAAGATGCTCAAAAAATTTCATCAAAAAATTCCACCGGGAGCCACCTCAAATGGCACGTTCGGACAGAATTTTCTATATAAGGACTTATTTGACCCTTTTTTTTGCAACTTCGAGGACCAAACTGACCCTTATCCCTTTTTTTTATTCCTACTCCGTTCCAAAATACTTGGTTAAATCCGGACGTGATTTTGATTAAAAAAATGTTATAACAGTCTAAATTTTATACTTTCACGAAACTACCTTTATAAAGAACATTTTCTTATCATTCTTATATTATAAAGGGAAAATGGAAACAAATAATGCAACTTTTTAGCAGCCTTCTTACAATATTCCCACATTTTTGTTATTCCAATCTTTGCACCTCATTTTCATTCACTGGTCCCTGACCGGTTGATGACCTGCTATTCCAAGTTATTTTCTTATCTTTGCAAAATATTATCTTTGTGAAAGGTGAGATTTATGGTATAATGGTTTGCAAAGATAAGAAAATAACTTGGAATAACAGGTCATCAACCGGTCAGGGACCAGTGAATGAAAATGAGGTGCAAAGGTTAGATTATTCATGAATAACGAAAAGGTGGGAGTGTGGGACTATTGTAAAAAGACCACTAAAAGGTTGGATTATTAGTTTCCATTTTCCCTATTATAAATTATTTTGAATATATATATATATATATATATATATATATATATATATATATATATATATATATATATATATATATATATATATATATATATATATATATATATATATATATATATAGGGGAAAGATCAAGTACAAAGTGTGCTTATTGTGCAAAAATTTGTACGATGCACCTTGACGTTATTTGCATTGCATATTGAGGTTCAAAGTATTGCACATTGTAAAGTCATAAAAATAGCAGTTGCACATTAAGGTGCAACGAGTTGCACCCTAAAAAGTTGAGTTTTATTACAAAAATGCCACCTTGCCTTTATGTCCTTTGGATCAACTCATCGGACGGTCAAGATGAGTTTGTACTTTGTAAATTAAGAAGGCTTTGTATTTGATCTCTATTCTATATATATATATATATATATATATATATATACACACACACACACACACACACACACACACTTCGTATATATTTGATCAAAGTTTTGAATTTGACTATGTATTTTGTGACGGAAGTAATACTACTCTAACAATACATATACGGAGTATATAAGGTAATTATTTTTAAAGTTTAGAGAAGTATGAGAGCATCTCCAATGCTACAATGTGCACGGTGCACATGTGACATGAGAGAGATAGACACAAAAGATTGATTTTATGACATTTTTCTCCCTGTCTTTCCACGACCTTATGTGTTTATGGTAAGTTTTTCTATGCAATGTCAACCACAATGTCTACATCTAGATATTGTGTTTGACATTGTGAAGAAAAACTTACGAAAATGTTATAAGATCCTTCAAATAAGGAGAAAAATATTTTATTTATTGCTTTTTGATTGGTTATTTCTCATATCACGTATGTACCATTAACGTTTTGGCATTGGAGATGGTCTGAGTGTACGATAGCCTCTGTTTCATTGATACTCCGTATAAAACATAAGCTTTATCTCACAAAGAAATTTTTTTTTAATTTTTTTTCAAATAGTATAAGAGTACATCTACAAGTATACGGACTAAAAATCAAAAGATAGAAGTAGTCAAAGAGCCCTAGTATTTTCCTCGCATCTCTAGACAATTTAGAATTCACATTAGAATATATGATCTCAACAATTGAAAGAATATTCAACATTTCCCCAATGACCATTCACTTTTACACCAATTTACTATTTCTCTCCAGCATATATAAAAAACGAAGAGTATCCAAATAAAATCTACTTGCCTATAAAATATTAATTGAAGAGAAGAGATTTGAACATATATTCCACACGATTAATTGTTTAAACGTATTAATCCATATGTTATACTTCCTGACCATATCACTCTAGTTGTTCCGTTTGTTTTTTCACGTAATTTAAGATAATTACAGTAGACGTTATGAAAAGTAAGAAATTTTTTATACTATAACGACACTGTATCAGTATTGACGTATTGTAGTGGTATATATAGTTGCTTTTTAGATGAGTTTCTTTCTAAAAAAGAGAAATGAGAGAATTAATTTGATACATCTAAAAAAGAAATTTGAATAACTAAAGTGACACAAATGAATAACAAATTAAATTGTATAAAATTTGTTCATTTGTTTATAAGTTGTTACTATCCTTTTCTTTTAAATACTATTTGGACGGTCTTAAATGCCATACGACAAATGAAAAGCATTAAATTAAATGCTTTTGCTGATAAAACCAAAAATACTATTTTTATCAGTGTGGCCCTTGCTCATAAAATAGAAGGAAAGGCTATGAGGCAAAATCAATGAAACTGACGTTCAAAGAAAAATAAAATAAAATTTAACATTAACATTTTCGAATAAAAATAAAGAAAATAACTGAATATTATATGCAATCAACCAATGATAAAAAAGTACGAGATATGCAATCAACCAAAAATACTACATACGATAATATCATATATGTAATTTTTGATTGTACAATAAAATGGTATTAAAGCATCCCTTTTACTTCAAATCGAGTCATTCTAATCATATAATGACCCGAATTTGAAATTTAAAGTGTTTCTATCTTGAATAAGTGTTTATGTGGGGTAATATTGGAGTATTATAATAGCTAATTAAGGTATGAAATAGTTATATAAAAAAAATTAAGGTATGAAATAGTTATATACGGAGTACATTTCTCTAAATATGTACTCTGCACTTTAATTATAAATGAATAAAATTCCCGGATCCCAAATAATACTCCGTACTAGTAAGTTGCATTCACGTAAAAAGAGGCCATAGTCGTGATAGGAGTAGGACTATTCAAAGCCGAATTTACTTTCCTAAATGAATTTCACCCACCGCCACGAGAAATCTATAAAAAGTCAAGCCACACCTTTCCCAATTTTCACCCATCTATGCTGTCCCCAACCTACTTCCTTTCCTGACCATCAATTTCGATCTCCGACGTTGTTTTGGGCGGAGGAAGCAAGAACTCGACGAGCGTCCCGGCCGGAGGGCTGATAGATAGATAGGCCACGCAGTCAGATTCTCTGATCGGAGAACCCACGAAAACGATGAATCGATTTTTGTTGATTCCGCTGCTGATTCTGGGTCTGATGGCATCTCACTGCTACGCTCAGAATTGTTCCGGTCACGTCTTCTCCAACAACGCCAGATTCGCCGCCTGCAACAATCTCCCCGTCCTCAACTCCTTCCTCCACTGGACCTACCACAGCGGCAACCACACCGTCGACATCGCCTACCGCCAGACCAATGTCGCCGCCTCCACCTGGGTGGCTTGGGCACTCAATATCGTCGGAACGAAGATGCCCGGCGTGCAGAGCCTGGTGGCCGTTCCTAACGCCGGCGGCGGCTTCCGCGCATACACTTCCCCTGTCTCCGGCTACTCCACTCAGCTTGCGCAGGGCAATCTGAGCTTCGGCGTTCCCAGACTCTCAGTCCAGTCCGCCAACCAAGAGGTCGTCATATTCGCCACTCTCGTCCTTCCTGCCAACCGGACCAGTTTCACCACCGTCTGGCAAAACGGGCCAATGTCAGGCACCACTCCTGGAAGGCACCCTACGACTGGACCCAACACGCAATCTATTCAGACAGTCGATTTCGCCACAGGCCAGACCACCTCCGGCGGAACCGGAGTCACGTCTGTTATGCGCAGAAGAAACGTAAGCAGCCGCCATCTCTGATCAACCTTTCAATTTCTTAAAATCCCTAAAATTTTAGTTTTTAAAGTTTTTATGCGTATATAAATAATTTTGTCTCTCCGAATTGGCTTACCGGAATCTGATCATCTGCAGATTCATGGAGTGTTGAACGCCATCAGCTGGGGTATACTGATGCCCATAGGCGCGATGATTGCAAGGTACGTGAAGGTGATCCCATCAGCCGACCCGGCCTGGTTCTATCTACACGCTGCCTGCCAATCCTCCGGCTACGTCATAGGCGTAGCCGGTTGGGGCACGGGTCTAAAGCTCGGTTCAGATTCCAAGGGAATTACCTTCAAGACCCACAGATGCATCGGCATCATCCTCTTCTGCCTTGCCACTATTCAGGTACGGCCTGCATTCCGCTCTTATTGATTGTCAAAAGTGTCTCCATAGCTTTGCAATGACTACCAGTTTGGAATTTTTTTCATGGACTACATGATCATGTTCAGTAGCTAGTTGTATTTCAATAGTGAGATTGTATGAAGAACTGCTTATAACAATTGAATATACTGCTGCAGTTAACCGCGTTGTTTTTGAGACCGAAAAAGGACCACAAATATCGACCGCAGTGGAAGTACTTCCATACCATCGTGGGGTACACGACGATTGCGCTGAGCATCACCAACGTGTACAAGGGATTTGATGCATTGGGCAGGGAGGATAATTGGAAGAAGGCGTACACCGGGGTGATCATTGCCTTAGGCGTTGTGGCTGTTCTCTTGGAAGCCTTCACATGGTACATTGTGTTGAAGAGGAGGGAGCCCGAGGATAAACCGAACTCCAGCAACGGACTCGCTTAATACATTCCTTAGATGATTATTACTGTCTATGTATACACGCATTGATCTTTGTTATTGAGGCCGCAGTAGTTTTACATGTTCCATCTTAGCTGCGCTTTTTGCTTATTTTCCCCCCTTTTGTGCTATATACATATTCTTGGGGTTAGCTTCGGTGTGTTAGAATCATTTTTTATGTATGACTTCAGTAGTCTGGAGACTTTGATTTGGATTTTGGAGTAATATCTTGGCACACTGATGATCCCGTGAAATACTCTTGCTTGCTTTATTTTTTTAGTATCAATCTTTTTTATGTATGATTTTGGGTTATTACCTTAGCACATTTTTTGTTGTTTGGCTTGGTCTTATACGCGTACAATGAAGTATGAGAAGAAATCTACTTACATTAAAGTATCAATTCAATGGTTGGTTAGATTGAGCGTAAACGTCTTATACTTTTCGCAGTCGGATCCATTCACACTTGATATTTTTATGACCGGAACAGTGGACTTGACCTGTATTTTCATGTCGGAGGAATTGTCGTTTCCACACAGGGTTGAATTCTACTTTGTTTTCAATGGACTAAAATTACTTGTACAGATATAATGAAATTAAAAATAAAAATTGAGCTCAAATATAGATAAAATTAGTGACTCCCAGAGGCCAGAGCCAAGTAACATCTACATGTTCTCTTTTTACTCTAAATTGGATTGATTTGTAATTTGAGTTTAATTTATTTGAAATAACATACTCCTATTAATTAATTTAGCCAGAAGCCGGGACAAGTAACCCAAAATCTTGTTCATACTCCCTTCATCCCGAAAAGATTGGTCAAATTTCCATTTTGGAATGTCTCAAAAAGATTTGTCATTTTCATTTAAAGTAAGCAATATGTGATTAAAATTAATTCTCTATCCTCTGCACAAATTTCAACCACACAGTTTTTACTTTATTAATCCACGTGAAAGTCAACTTTGACCAACTTTTCGGGACGAAAGGAGTACAATTTAGCCAGATACCCAAAATCTTAAGCCGGACCAATCTAGATCCGCTGCAAGTTCGAAGTATAATTGTGGCTGGGTTTTAGGCAGTGTTCTAAAACGCGCCAAAAGCCGCCGCCTACACGGGCCTAGGCGTGAGGCGTCTGGTTTACGCCCTGCATCACATTATGCGTCACAAAAGGCGGTCAACTGCGTTGTTGACCATTAGGACTTCAGAGTCTGCCTATTGCAACCATTCGAAGCGTGCGAAGGACGAAGCAAATGATGTGTTAGACGCTCCTCTTTATATATAAAAAACGGGTGAGGGAATGCTTCTACATTTCCGGTGTGGGAAGTTTCTTCGTTATAGTAAAAAGCCATTTAGTCCGTATGCTTTTTATATTGAATCGCATAAGGCAGTCCGTTCTATGAAATCGGTGTGGCATTTCCTTGAGTTTCATTGCAGGTTGTTTACACCGTTAGTTGGGGTGGGAAGAAGTCCCACTTTTATCTTGACTTATTATTGTAATTATTATTGCTATTTCTATTATTTTATCAACAACTTCTTTAATTCATTCAGTAGTAAGTAAACTTGTAAATCTATTACTACTATTTATGATTTCAAATTTTTTATTTCTACTTAAATATAAAAAAAATGTAATTTTGTATGTGATATTACATATACATATATAAAATAATAGCATAAAAATTAAGATAGAACTAAAACGTCTTTTCACGCCTAGGCTCCGCCTAAACCCGCCTAGGCTTCAAAGGCTTCGGGCTTGGTCGTGCCGCCTCGGCACGCCTTACGCCTTTTAGAACATTGGTTTTAGGTGGATTTTAAGAGTTGAAAATGGTATGATAAGACTGCCGATTGTATTGAAAGAGATGACACCCCATCCCTGAGGGCCCCCAACACCGACCGGACGGCACGATGGGAGGATGTAAATTATACTATAATCACAATCTGACAGATAGAGAGTGGGGCTCTGTACCCGGTACTTACAGAGGCCCTATGCATTTTTCAGCATAGTAACCCCTCATCGTAGTTGCCGGGATTCGAACCTGATACCTAACCCTTGTGGCACTCCCTCGCTACCAGTTGAGCTACGCCCACCGATTGCGGATTGTATTGAAAGTTTTTGGTGAAAAGTGAAAACACCACGAGGAGTGTGTTTGTATTAGGGGTGGGCATGGGTCGGGACGGTTCGGGATTAGGGTTATCCCGGTCCCGTCCCAATTAATAATAACGGGACGGTACGGTACGGGATAAGCCTTTGTCCCAGTCTTGTCCCATTTAAATCGGGACCGGGATGATTCAGAACGGTTCGGGACGGTTCGAGACGTCCCAAGCTAACAAAAAATAATCATTTGTAATTAATATATATTAGCATTCCTAAAGTATCATGCACTAAAATATTAACATTTTAAAAGTTAATTAATGTTCATCACAAGCTAAAAGCTACTACGTATTAGATTTTAGTTAGGTTTAGCAAAATTTGAAATTTAAATTTAAAACAAAGCAAAAATGAATTATTTTATTCAAAATCATTTGTTCTAGTTGTGAGATACTCATATATAGATATATAAAGTGAGATAAAAACCTATGTTAGTAAATATTTATTTTAGGTATTATTTTTAATTTAAAAATCGGGCATGAAAACTAAAAACATGTTATCATTTATTTTTTGAGTTGACATTACAAACTAGTTACATGCTACAAAATCTATATAGTTATTACAAACGGGACAACGGGACGGTTCGGGATAACCTTCCAATGTCCCGGTCCCGTCCCGTTTGAAACCGGTACGGGACCGGTGCGGGACAAAATCAATGAGACCCAAACGGAACGGGACAACACCGGTACGGTTTCGGGATATACCGGAATGGGACAACGGGACCGGGATTCTTGCCCGCCCCTAGTTTGTATACAAAACCCAACAGTCCGGACAGTCTGTCCCTTAGCAAATTACAAATTGGGTTAAGATTCCAGACAGATCTTGAGCATCCTAGACCAATGACTTGAAATTCAATTGTTTATGCTAATTTGAAAAGTGAAATTCAATGGATTATTAGAAAATGTCTTGGGAGAAAAAAATTGAGACCCATTCATATTACTTTGGTAAAGACTTCGAGACGTGCGCAGGGAGGAGCCGAGGAGGCACATGGTCTGCCTGCGGGAGTGCGGGTTAATACCATGTATGTGTAAATAAGATCACGTATGGTTTATTCCCATATAGGATCATCCCACCACCTTATTTCTATTTTAAAACATATACCATACGACATACGTTACTTCACATGTCGATAAGCGGTGCTTAGTAAAATCTGTGTTAATAAGCGTCGCGTAAAATAAGCAGTGATACAAATTGGACCGACTAATTAGCCTAGTCGGCCTAATCGGCCCTAACTATAGAGACCTAGTCGGCCAAAAAATTGGTCCCAGAATCGCCCGACTAGCGCCTATCGAGTTTTAGGACAATGACAGGTACTACTCCTTAACCTTGATAGTCATCTCGTCTTCAGGAGGGGGGCTAGGGGACTACACCTCGGCCAAAATCCAAAAGCACAAAAAATGCAAGAATGACACAAGGATGTCATCCTCACCACGGACTAAGTAATCTCGGCACCAACCACAGAAATCAAAACGCAAGATAAAAATATAACTCTACACCCTTGCACCTTGAAGACTCTCGACTCAGAGAGTGAGGACTCTTGATAGAGTACATGGGCCGACATACTCTTAGACACACCAACGGCCCAATGCCCATTAAGCTACCTGGGCCTCTCAACCAAATACAACCTAGAATAAAGAAATACAACTGCGGGGCTATATGTACTGTGGACCTCGGACATGCCACCCAGATACGTCACCTTGGCTAGACATATTCAGAGATTCCAGACAGAATCGCACGAGAATAGGAGCGGAACACCAGATCCGAGGTGCACCAACACCTCAGACAACATCACCTCGTCCAACAGAAGATACCTAGTCTGAAATCGGTTAAAGAATGACACGTGTCACACTATGCCACACATCAGGTCTCTTGCTCATAGAATGACCAACACGTGTATTGCATTTAATGCACCGCCTCATTAATTACAAGTATAAATACCCCGGTTGGGGTCAGTTGTAAATGATTCAAATCCCATTTCATACAAAACACTTTCTCGCTCTACTCGTAGCTCTTTCTTCTCTCTATAATACCACCAATTCAATGGTTTACCGTGAAGCTATCAGAAACTTTAGTTCCAATCAAAGTCAACACAGATATAATCTATTATTATAAATATAGGAGTTTCCGGACTATTAATAACAAATGCTACCTTCGTCCTGAAAAGGTTTGCCATATTGACTTTTCTTGGTCAATGATGGCAAAGTTTGGACAATGATTTTAGTTATTATATTTGTATATAATTTTTAAATTTTATGCTTTTATGATAATATTTTAAATAAGGAACATTTCGATATAATTTTCACATTCAAAATAATTTCGTATTAAAAACTATCATCGGTCAAAGTTGATCGTTTTTAACCAAGAAAAATCAGACTGGCGAACCTTTTTAGGACGGAGAGAATAAGGTAATTCACCTATTGACTAGGAAAATTGAAATTTAATGATAGTGTAGAATTGTTATTGTTTATGTGTGTAATTTTAACTAGTTTTATTTGTTGTTGTTTGGGAAATTACACACTTTTGGTGTAATACTTTATTTTTCCTATTTTGTTTTTAATTTGTTTAGATTAGGATTATTCTAAGCTTTAACCAGGTAAAGATCATCAAAAGGATCCTTGGAAAGGTCATGGGAAGTGCAAAGGAACAAGATCAAGTGAAAATTTGGAAAATTAGTCATTTACCTGGTCTGGTAAAGCATTTACCCGATCGGGTATTGACTTGATCCGAAAATCAAATCTGATTTGGAGGCAATTTAACGTGCAGGCAAAGATTTGGCAAAGATTTGTATTTTACCCGACCGGGTAAATAAAAAACCCGGTCGGGTATAATGTGACAGATGGAGGTTCGAGGCACTTACTCAAGAAACCCGATCGGGTTTCTCAAAAACCCGGTCGGGTAAATGGCCCTGGGAGCTCCAAACACCTATAAATACAACACTTTTTCTTCCCATTTGATTACCAATTCACATGCTCTCTTAAGCTCAGTTTAGAATAACATTTCTTTATATTTTTCTAGTATGTTTAGTCTCCAAATGAGGAGCTAAACTTCCATTTCTTGGTGTTGCTCTTGAAGCTTGTTGATTATTAAAGTTGTGAGTTATTTTCTTAACTTCTTCCCTTGAATATTAATTATTCCCTTAATCTATCTATATATTAATGTTGAGGAGTGTTACTAAGATGAAAATTAGTTAACATCTCGACATTATTTATAGTAGTATTTATTTTCTTCCTCTATATATTAATGTTGGGGAGTGTTGCTAAGATGACAATTAGTTAACATCTTGACATTAGTTATAGTAGGATTTATCATCTTTAATATTCCTTCTTGAATATTAGTTAATTCCTATTCATATTTCATATTAACATTTTGAACATTACTTAAAGGATCAACTAGTTTTTTTTCATATATTAATTATTACTAGAATCAATCAACGAACCGATGGTTAATCGTTGTTGGTTAAATCGAAACCGTTGTGTTGAGGTTATCAATCTTAATTGATTTCATCAAGGAGTTAAGAGATTAAATGCTACCATGAAGTCGGTATATGACGGTGTTCTATACTTGACTAATAGTAAGGGTTATTAATGAACGGTCGTTGTTAATAACTACCCTCGATGAATTGGATATACTCCTCGATTGAGTACTCGAGAGGGGATATGTTATAGATATAACAATGATCGACTAAAATATATCGACAAGTGGAAAGTAGCAATGCCAAGTCCTTTTTATTCTTGAATTACATCACATATAAGTCGTTCATTTTAGTGTTTAATTAAATTTAATCAGTCAACCATAAAACCCCCTTTTATTTACTAGTTTCATAAAAAGAGAATTATTCCTTTCCCTGTGGATACGAACTCTACTTCACTATACTACGTATGATTGTTGTATTGTATTATTATTTTGAGTGCACACCACGACAAAGTGCACGACATTTAACTACAAGGAAAATCTCCCTCCCTCCTCTCTCTCTCTCTCAAATAGTGGAATTGAACGCCTTCTTGCATTCGGGTTTTGGAGCCGCACTAGGTTGTCAGCTAGGCTTTGGAGCCGTGCTAAGTCGTCGATGTTTGGTGTTTTGTTTAGCTTCTTCGGTGAGAGAGCGGCAGGGAGATGGAGGGCAAAAGAACATGTGAGATGCAAACCTTGGCCGACAGAAACAAGGACCAATGTGGAACACAAACATGATGAACGGTGATGCAAGCTAAGAGATAGAAAAGAGGTCAGGAAAAGGAAGGAAGATGAAGTATTGATGGCTCGCTCCTCTCTTGAACAATCACTTTGGAGCGACCGCGGAACCAAGGATCAGTGACAGACGTTTCACGGTTGGATTTGATCACATGTGCTCTTGTGCTCTATTTTTCGTTTATGTTTTAGTTTTTGCAATGTCGTACTGTTTTATTCAGTTAATAATTGTGAATTGTGGGTACTTTTTGTTATGAGAATGAGTGGAAGCAATGAGGCTAGTCTAGCTAATAATAGCTTCGAAGTTCTCGCATGTTCAACGATTAGTCTCACTCATCTTTAGACGGTCTATTCTATGTCTGGTCAGGTAGTGAGGAAGCCTATTTTCTATACGTAGGCTAGAGGGGAGACTTGGGTTATTGATAATGTTTGGATGTTTGATTCTATAAATTTAATACAAGCCGTTTCTTTTTTTTAAAAAAACCATGCAAGTCTAATTACATGAATAATGCAATTTGTTTGATATAAAATGCAAAAAAAGAGTCGTTTAATAACCCCATTTTCAACTTATCAGCCTTACATCGAGTATTTGTGTTACTCATTTTGGAGGAGCTTCTCTCTCTAGGGTGGTTCGCCGCTGCTACAGTTTTCTCTCTGCTATCGATATTGTTGAGGAGCGGCCGTCTCCCTACATAGTTAGGGGTTTTTTTGTTCCGCCGAACTTCGCTCGTGCGGCTTGGATTCTCGTGGAACGAGAGCTACATGCGGTTTTCCATTTGGGGGTTTCGGAACGTGAGTGGAACGCAAGGGCGGTGGGTTGCGGCTTGGATTTTTTTCAGTGAAGAAATACAAGGCAACATGATAGAGTTTTTTTTCTTCTGTACCTGAGGCATGAATTTCGATGACAAATCTCAAGGAGCAAATTGGCAAGAGCAAATTGGAGAGCGCAAGAAGGATAGTGTTTCAGATGAAATTTTCGGGGGTTGAAATTCTCTTCTACCATACTACAGCAGCTCGCCCTCATCCGGAATCACCTCCATGCGAGGAAACAATGCGTGGAAAGTTTTAATTTTCATATTATTTTTCCTTTCATAGTACTTATTTTTATTTCAGTTCAAGCATGTATGGTTGAAATATTTTTATTTTAGAAGAACTTTTGATAGACAATGTTTCAATTTTCGGTCGTTTTAGCCACTTTTAGGCTTCTTCTTGCCCGTTTTGTGTGTAGCGAGTCAAGTTGTTTTGTATGAGTGACTGACTCTATGTCTATTTCTATGTCTTACGATCGGATTTGTAATTGTTGTTTGGATTTTGTCTTGCATGTTTGCTGTTTGATTTCGCCCGTTGATCAAATTTTATTTTATAATAATAAAAATAAATAAGGTCGAAATTATTTAATAAAATTAGTTGAAGTTATTGTAGATGACTATTTTAACTATTTTTTTCATATAATTTTTTCTTTACTTTATTAACAAAAGATATTTTAAATATAATTTTTCACAATTCAGCCGATTCAATTAATTTAACCAATTTTAGTGTCATCCAGAAAAGACCAGGTCAAACAAGACTAGACTTGGATAATTATAAAATATACACAAACCAAACATCTATCAGACCAGACTAGACCAGACCAGTTTACAAGGCCGGTCCTAGGGGAGGGCAGCAAGGGCGACCGCCCTAGGCCCGAAAAAAAGTAGAAAGAAAATTAGGCCCAATTTTTTTCTTTATATGTAATTTGAGTAGGCTTCTTTTTTATTTATAACTTCAATTAATTAATCAGGCATAATGCGTAATTTTTGTTGACAATTTGAGAATTTTAAAACATAACTAAAAAGTCTTGAACGGAGGTTACGGAGCTAGACAAGTTTTAAAAAGAATATAAATTTAGTTTTGATTTTTAAATAGAGTTGGTTGTAAGTCAACACATTTGTTGTTGAATCAATAAAAGCACGTCTCTTCACATTTTTTTAGCCTTTAAGATTTTTTATTCTTTTAATTACAAAATTACCAATTTATGTTATTGTCTTTGAGCTGCCGGTGCCTCCCAATTCTCAAACATTATCCCAATTATCTATATTATGCCCCAAAAAAAACTTAATGGATTATCAATTTTAAACATTGTACACATGATCTTGGAAAATATTGATTATAAAGCAATTATTGATGATTTTACTTCACAATGTTATTTTGTGATACTTGTGTTGTTACATTTGTCCAAATATGCAATTCAAATAATTTGAAGATGAATTTTATCTTTGTTTTATAACCTTTATTAGATAGTTGTAGGAAGAATTCCTGAAATATAAGTAATTTTTTTATAATATCAAAATAGGACTCTCATGTGTTTATTTTCTGAATAGGAGTAATTATTGTCATGTTCGGAAAATACAATCATGTGTAAAATATGATACTATCAAAATATGAAAATAATTACTTCTATTTAGAGAATAAAAACATGATAATCTTTGTTTGGAATATACAAACTTTTTAAGTCGTATTTAGAGTAATTTCTCATAGTTTTATTATACTCTGTAATTTTTACTTTAAGTATAATTTACAATTTATCTTGGAAATAGGCCAAAATAGTATATCGCCCATAGGCCCAAAACTCGACATGACCGGCACTCCCAGTTTGTACCAGATCAAACTAGAATACTCAGTAGATTATAAAATTTCAATCCAATTAAAAACCTCCAAACTAATGAAAGAAAATAATTAAAAAACATCATCATCATCATATCCCATGAAGACTACATACATAAGATGGTGTGAATCGAAGTTTGCGGGTGTGATTGGTTCAACGGTTTTTTCTCCGGTCTTCTCTCACATGTTCTTCGATCAACACACTTTCTTTGTCAAAGAGAAAATGATGAAATGCTTCTCCCATCATATTCCCCCTAATCATTCCCATCACGATTTGATCCACTGGAAAAGGTATGTCCGTATCAATGCTGCTATGCCTTGCACAAATTTTTTATCCACTTCAGTTTTAATTTGGATGTATTATTTCTAGCTCATCAATAATGGTTCATAGAAAAAGAAGAAAAAATCGGTTTTAATTGCACTACACCAAATCATACAACACCCACCAAATTTCCGACAGCCGGATTTGCAACAGAAAGTGTTTATAGGTTGGTCATAATTTTTTCCGACTACATTTGTCTATCTGATTTTAGCATTAGCAACGAATTTTTGATGATAAATTTCATTGGAAATGCGTGGCGGAAATTTCCAACATAAAACAGTGGTATACAAATAGAAGTTTTCGTCGGTAAAGTATAATCAGGGATGCTTGTTATACCGCTCTTATTTTGTCCCCTCACAAACATGAACCAGTATAAAAGTTGCAAATATTTTGTAGGTATCCCAAAATGAGTTACCCATTTTTACCGCTCATATTGTGTGGTTCAAATGAGACAATTCATTTAAGTGAGACAACTCATTTAAATGGGGTCTCATTTGAACAACACAATAAGTGAGGTAAAAATGGGGTACCCCACACCATTTTGAGTTACACTAAGCACAACTCTAAAAGTTGGTATACGGGTGTGTACAAACATCATTTTTGAAGTATAATATACTTCTTACTTCCGTAGTTTTGAGAGTCGTGGATTTTTCTTGTAAACGTTTGGTGTGTTTTTGGGTGAAGGTTTTGTTTATTTTTCCACAAACATTATACATTTTGTGCATTTTCCGGTCAATGTTTTATATACTTTTTGGAGAATGTTTTGCGTTGCGTATATTTTCCGGCAAACGATTAGTGTGAAATTAAGCTCATCATCATTATCATTACCCCAGTGCCGCAAAGGCTCCCACCTACGGTAGGGTAAGGGGGATCAGATGTACGCAGTCTTACCCCTGTACTAAAGCACAGAGAGACTGTTTCCAGATGACCCAAGTGAAAAACGCGTCCAAAATTGCATGGACTGACTGCCGCTTCATAACAAAGAAGCGCAGACAGTTTATTAAGCCATTTTGTTTTGTTCCATTATATTCTCAAACCAAAAAATAGAATCATTAGCTCCATTGCAAATGATGGAAAATAGTGTAGAATTAAGCTAAGGAAAAAAAATGTAAGTGGAAGTAAAAAAAGAATGTAAATTAAAAAAATTAGTATGATGAGAAAAAAATCTTTTATAAGAAGGGAACTAATTCGAAAAAATACATAAAAAAGGAATTGAAATAATAAACATGAAGAAGAGAATGAATGAAAAATGGAATACATAAACATGAAAAAACAATAAAGATAAGAAGAAGACTAAAGAAGGGAATATGAGTCAAGACTAAAGAGGATAAAAATAAAGAGAGAAATGTGACCATTTTGAGAAGTTTTGCGAAATGTGAGATTTATGGTTTAATGTTTTGCAAAAAAAATAAATAACTTGGAATAATATGTCATTAACTAGTAAGAAACCAATAAGAGAAGATGTGGTGTAAAAGTGAGATTATTTCTAGATTACGGTTAGATGAGATTATTCTAAAAAGAACGGTAAATGGTTGAATTATTAGTTTTCCATCTTCCAACTTCAAATTCAATCACTCGATCATCTAAAGGTTATTCCAATTAGGGGAGTATTTACTTTAAAACTAAATCACCAGTTCGCAATTTCACTGAAACTGAGAGAATTGACATCTAGGTAAACTGAAACCAAGTGACCATATGCAGGGACGGACCTACCCTTTGGGGTAGGGGGGCCATGCCCCTCCCAAATTTCCAATTTTTTAGTATTTATTTGTAAATTTTTTGTAGGAGTAATTAAATGTTAATATATTTATTAAAAGATTGATAGATATATAATCTTAAATTTTTCATTTTATAAATTCTAATTATATTAAAACTATTCAATTTATTAATTAGACCTTTTTAAGCTTGAAAAATGTTGGGGGGAAATCGTAGGAAACTATGAGTAAATGGGATACATAAATTTGATCAAATATGATGAATTAACTTTGACGTGAGATGAATTTGATTTTATATTTCTATTTGTATAGTTAAAGAGTAATATAATTAAGTATGAAAACAAATTTAATAGTATCAATTATATTTAATTCCCTTTGAAATTTGTGTTGCAAAATCAAACAGAAAACTCATATCCTAGAAATTTATTTTCTTTCCCTAAACATAATCCACACATGTAGTAAGAGATTGATTTTCAGAAATTAAACATCTACTATAATATATCTTAAGATATTGATACTTTTTTTTTGTTTTAGTTGTCCTACAAGATCTCAAATATTTCAAATTAATCAGCAATTTTAACAAAATATGTTTATGTATTTACACGTTTTCGTTCTGTCCCGCCCCCCTCTAGTGAAATCCTGGCTCCGCCCCTGACCATATGCTAGGAAAACCTCTTATGGCCTTCGAGAGTAAATGACTTAGTTCAATGTATATCCTAGCCCCATCCTCCACATAAGTTCTTTTTAACTAATTATAGCCTTATAGCCATTAAAGGCACACCATAATTTCCCTGCATCTTACCCATGTACCCAGTACCTAACAGGTGCTCATATACAATACCCTAAATGACATAATGAACATCATTAATTAATTAAGTTATTTTAATTATAAAAAAGCTCATTCAATACTAGAACAGGAAACACAAATAGACTAATTCAACTAACTCGGTTAAAAATATTAGTTTTCCTTTAATATTATACCTTCAGTCACTCTATCTTTGTCTTATTTTAGGTTTTTCATTTTCTTATTATGCTTGTCTCATAATATTTACTTGGGTGATCATAATTCATTTTAACTTTATTCATACTTAAAACCTCTATAGTCTTAACAGAAATAAAAACTTTTTATTATCACATTACCGTTGATTAGTGTCAATGTTTGGGTATGTTTGGGTAAACCACACCGCCACGCCACCGAGTCACGTATGATATTGTCCTACGGTCCTTGTAGAGGATCTATTCCGTCACCGTATTCTGGCTCAGACAGTCCGGAGCTCGATTCCGACGGTCTCTTGTGCACTCCTAAGCTAAGGGAGCAACTTCCCTAAACAGCCATGCCTACACTCACCCTCTAACCTCACAAAGAAGAAGGAAACACTCACAAAGAGATGCACTCTCGGTCAGGAAGAAGAGTGGTTCAACAAATGAAACTCTAGCTTGAATTACTAGGGAGCAAACTGCATGTATACAGAGGGAACTTTTGGCATATTAGCCCATGGAATGGACCTACTGACCGCAGGGGAAATAATACAATGCACAACTATAGAAGTGTTGGACTATTCCAACAAGACTCTGCACCAACACACACCTCACAATTTGAATTCAAATGAGAAAGTTGAGTAGGCATACAACGGGCGGATGCAAAGAATAAAAGGTGTAGCGGGCTACTAAAATAGGGCGTCAACTACTATTAATATACAAAGACCAATTGGGCCAATAATATATTAACAGTCCTACACTCCTACCAATGTTATTGCCACTATGGAAGATGTTCGGTAACAATGTAACAAATTCATGTAGGTTTTTCCAATGCAATTTCCAAAAAACAATTTGGTGATGGCCTCATTGGCGCTAACTATTACTAGTCACTTTTCAGTTGACTTTTCGGGCAATTCTATGAAAATTATTTGGTATTTTTTCAGTCCAACGTAGTTGCGGGGCGGGGGATTTGGGCCAATAGGGTAATGGTCGGAGGAAGAAAATTTATCTCTGGATATAGAGTAAAGTTAATTTGGAGAGGAAGGAACGAAGAGTGTTATATAGTTGGAGTTCAAAATCAAATGCTGAGAACTATAGACGTTAATGTACTTTTAAATTAACAATTCATTGGATTTCCTATGGATGTTTTTAGTACATTATCGGTATACGAGCATGGAGGTTTTTTACGTACAAACTTATTACGTTAATAAACAAGGATGCCCATCACTAATTTGACCTTTTTGTTTGTAACCACTAATTTTTCAAAAAAATGTCCACCAAACCTAGTATTGAAAATTTAAGATACACATCACGATAGCCACACAACATTTTGTAATGGGATCTCTTAATGTGCACGAGTTGTGTTTCTGGTCTTGTTTAATCTCTTTACCATTCCAGGTGGTTATTTCGATTATTGCATTTTGACAGAAAAGAAGTGACAAAATGTCTGGATTTCAAGGTGTAATTGTTTCCGATCCATGGCTACAGAGCCAATTTACACAAGTGGAGCTGCGTGGCCTTAAATCCACAGTATGCTAACTGCACTCATATTTTCTTGTGACGCTAATGATGTTTTTACTTGATCTGTTTAAGTCTGGTCTGGCTTCGTTTGATCACACTTTCATAGTTATAAATACACATAAAGTAGACATTTTTTTGAGCAATAAAGTAGACATTTTTTAACAAACCCAGACCAGACCAGTTTAGGCCAAACCAGATTAGACAGCAAATTTCAGTCCAATTAAAAACTACCTAATTGTTCTTTCCTCTGTTTGTCTTATGGTGTTATTGTTCTTTATTCACATGAGGTTATGTGATGTGATTAATTATTTAGTTATTCAACTGGTGCACAGTTTGCTTCTGTAAGGGAACAAGCCGGGAAGCTAACTGCTGGCGATTTGCCATCATATATGTCCAAATTGAAGACCTTCAGCGGGATGTTTAGCGAAGAACAAATTAAGGCCATACTTGCTGAAACATTTTCTAACTCGAATGAAGAAATCGATTTTGAATCATTCCTTCGGGTGAGTTTTAGGCACCACCACGGCAGTTCACTTTCTTTTTCTTTATTTGATCATGTTAACTAACTACATAATTTACTGTGTTGTGTCATAAGTAGAAGATTTGCATGAAACAATGTGTCATATCATTTTATACAATGCAATGACATGAAGTGAGACATTGTTTTAAAGCCTTACCATAAGCTGGATTGTTATGCAGGCATTTCTCAATCTGCAAGCAAGGGTCACTAAGAAACCGAGTAATAACTCAAAATTTAAAACCACAACATCTTTTTTAAAGTCTTCTACAACAACTCTCCGTCACTCCATTAGTGAATCAGAAAAGGCATCTTATGTTGCACACGTTAACAAATTTCTACAGGAAGATAGTTTCTTAAAAGACTATCTTCCTTTGGATCCATCTACAAACGCAATATTTGATCTCGCAAAGGATGGTGTTCTCTTATGGTAAGGATGAAGACATTCCATTTTATTATTAGCATCTTATGATTCTTATCACCTTTTAGCGTGCATGCTTGGTTGACTTCACTAATTCGCTTCATGCAGTAAACTCATTAATATAGCTGTGCCTGGGACAATAGATGAACGAGCTATTAATACCAAGAAAGTTCTTAATCCTTGGGAAAGAAATGAAAACCATACCCTTTGCCTAAATTCAGCAAAGGCTATTGGTTGCACAGTGGTTAACATTGGCACACAAGACTTAGCAGAAGGAAGAGTATGTTAAATCTAACTTAGTTGCCTAGTTGATTCTATTACTTACTATCTTCATCATTTATATGTATCATACATATAAATGATGCTAATCTTTTTCCCATTTCTTGTTTTTATTAGCCACATCTCATACTTGGGTTGATTTCTCAAATTATCAAGGTATGTATCTCAAAAGCATGTTTCAATCACTAATTGCACCAGTTATGTGAAGGCAGTAGTAATTATATTCAATTATCTCCAACTTTCATTTTGTGTGAATCAGATTCAACTATTAGCTGATCTGAACCTAAAGAAAACTCCTCAACTTGTGGAACTTGTGGAGGATAGTAAGGTAGTTAGAAATTTATCAGTTTTCTTTGTATGCATCATGCTATAACCACCTCAAATTTAATATGATGCATTTATTTTGGATGTGATGTGAAGAGTTATAACAAAATATGCAGGATGTGGAGGAGCTAATGTCCTTGCCTCCAGAAAAAGTTCTATTGAAATGGATGAATTTTCATCTACAAAAAGCAGGCTATAAGAAGCAGGTTACAAATTTTTCTTCTGATCTGAAGGTGAGGATGATACTAAAGCTAACATTTTGATGGACACAGATGCACCAAAACATAACGACCAGAAACTTCTCACATACATATTAGTATATTACATGCTCTTCCACTTGCAGGATGGAGAGGCTTATGCTCGCTTGCTAAATACCCTTGCCCCGGAGTTCGGCACAGCAACTCTTGAAACAAAGGATCCTACAGCTAGAGCAAATATGATCATCAAGCAAGCAGAACAATTGGATTGCATAAAATATGTCACTGCAAAGGACATCGTTGAAGGGTCAACAAATCTAAATCTTGCATTTGTTGCACAAATATTCCAACACAGGTCTGAGGCTGTAGCATTTTGAATCCGCCTTCATAATAACATGGAATACATTAAACTCTAATTAAGTAAACCTAGTGTTTAGCAACAAAGAATTTCACAAATGTAAGTAATCTCTAATTAAAAATTTGCTATGGCTCCCGCTCCCCTAGCCACATTCGTAGTTTAGGGGAATGAGTTAAGAGAAGCCACATTTCCATGGTGGCTTTCAAGGGTTAACCATATAATCCAAAATCATCTACCAATTAACTTCCAACTTTCCAAGATATACGTCGGCATTGAGGGCAAAAGAAGCCTCAATTCCTTGGAGATATAGAACCACCAATTTCCATAACACTAAAAATTTATAAAATTTGATGCAGGTCATACAAAATTCCCTCACAAACACCAAAGAAGAAAGCAGGGGGGGGGGGTATGGTGAATTTTGAACCCTTATACAGGGTGTGCTAAAGGTGTACTGTGTACACCTATTTTTTTTCCATAGTTCATCAAACATCACTTGGCTGATGAGTATATTTATATTGCCCTTATTTACTTTAGTGTGTTCTAATGGAGATATGTTAGTAGTCATAAAAAAAAGATACCCCGTATGTTCGTAGATCATGTTTCCAAGTATAATGCTGTTCTTTTTTTTGCCATAGTTGATATGCAACTTATGTGACAGGAATGGATTAACCGATGTTGACAACACAAAGTTGCCTTTTGCTGAAATGATGACAGATGATACTGAAACCTCTAGAGAAGAGAGATGCTTTCGGATGTGGATTAACAGCCTTGGAGTCGAAACATATGTTAATAATTTATTTGAGGATGTTCGAACCGGGTACTGTGGTATTCATGAGTTGAAATTGTAGTCGGTAATATTTTGGCTTTGTAAATGCTAACAAGTACTAGGTTGGCATGTTTTTTATTTATGCACAGGTGGGTTCTCTTGGAAGTACTTGACAAAGTTGCCCCTAAGTCAGTCAATTGGAAGCAAGCAACAAAACCTCCAATTAAACTGCCATTTCCAAAGGTCGAGAATTGCAATCAAGTTATAAGGATTGGAAAGGAATTGAAGTTATCACTGGTTAATGTAGCTGGGAATGATATTGTCCAAGGAAACAAGAAGCTCATAATAGGTAACTTGTATGTGCTTTATCCTCCCCATCTACTTTGTGCCTCCCCATACCATAAAAGAGATGGTCTAAAATTATAATCCATCTCAATTTATAGGTTCCAAATACTTTATGCATAAACATTAACAAAACATATTGTATTTGGTTTCTTTTTTAATTCTATCCTCCAAAAGGTGAGGCGCTTAAATAAAGAAATTCTGCAACCATATGAATATATGTGAAATCATGAAAGGGTACACTACAAAAGTAGAAGGTTTGTGGAGCGTAAAAAGGAAAATGGGCAGAATTGTAGGTCAAACTAAGAAAGGAAATGTACATTATGGGATGTACTATGAAGTTATGATGAAATAGTTACTAATTGACATAAATTTAAGAGAAGGAAGCTATGGAATCGAATGGAGTATAGTGGCTCTCATCATACAAAAAAAATGGTCATTTTCTTTTGTTGCTCACTTTAGCTTAATTTCTTAGTGCAATTATCACTGTGTTTGTAAACGTATCCCATTTGGCTTTCTTTCAGCTTATCTATGGCAGTTAATGAGGTTTAATATGCTTCAACTATTGAAAAACTTGAGGTCTCATTCCCAAGGAAAAGAAATAACAGATGCTGATATCTTGAATTGGGCAAACAATAAAGTGAAGAATGTAGGAAGAACGTCTCAAATGGAGAGCTTCAAGGTTTTTAAACAATCTTCAACTTTTCTTTTCATGTATTATTGCAATGAATTGCTATGCTAAGGTGATGTGTTTCATATGATTGCTTCAGGATAAGAGTCTATCCAATGGAATTTTTTTCCTTGAACTTCTAAGTGCTGTGGAGCCTCGGGTCGTGAACTGGAGCCTCGTGACCAAGGGTGAAACAGGTAGGAACTGTGGTCTATGTATTGAAAGATACTACATATAATGTTATTAAAACTAATAAAGGGTGATTAAAATGTTATATGTTCAACTATATTTTTTATTCATTCAATTCTTATAGAATGTCATATATACATTAAGATATAGAATTTGCACTCCAAAACCTACTATCCATACTGACTCAAAAGTTCTGTACGGATGGAGGGGATGGAGGGACTGGAAGAATATTTTAGAATGCATATCCATCTATGTAGATAGAATGCTTCCAAAACCGAATATGAGATGCCTGAGATATTACATTTTGCTAATATTATTTTTATAAAATCTAATTTCTTTTGGATGAAATGTAAATATATATAGAACCATCCAAAGAATGTTTATGTACATCATATACAAGACCAAAACACCTATAGACATCCTAAGCTAGGATGCCCTATCACCTCAAAAACCAAACTAGATGGCTAGCAATCTAGTCTTCCACAACCTTCATTTCCAACCCCCTCTATCCAAACTGGTCCATGGAGAATTTATTAGGCCTGCTTAAGGATTGAGTTCTCAACCCGATGAAATAAAATATACTAGCATAAATGTAATTGCCAATGAACAAATTCCTTATTACATACTCCGTAGTACATTTTTGTGTGCTCTTTTTGATAAATCCCATGATGCTAATTATTGCAGAGGAGGACCAGAAGGCGAATGCGAATTATATAATCAGTGTTGCTCGGAAGCTAGGATGCTCAATTTTTTTATTGCCCGAGGACATCATGGAAGTAAGTCGTCATGAAGATTATGAGCCCATTTTGATAAAGCTTTAAATTGTCGATTTGCATGAATTAACTGAATTAACTACGAAATTTAAAGGAATATGTTTAAGCAAATTAAAATGATCTACAACAAAGGTTGTGACATCAAATTTAGTAATTCTAATCATTCCAACCAAGGCGTAGCCAGAGACAAAAGTTGGGGTGGACCTTGATAAATATTTTTTTCAAATAAATTTTACATAAAAAAATATTTTTCAAATGAGATATTACCCGAAATAGGACTTAAAAGGTTTGAAAATTCCAAAATAGGACTCCCATGTTTTTATTCCCAAAACAGGACTAATTAATATCATGTTTTGGCAGTACCACACTTCAAACATGTCAATATTTTCCAAACTTGACAGTAATTACTCCTATTTTGGGAATAAAAAACATGTCAATCCTATTTTGGAATTATCAAACTGTTTTAGTCCTATTTCGGGACTGAGTCAGGCCCCCTACTTACGCCCTTGATTCCAGCAAATAATATTCTTCAGCGAAAAGTTTTTTATATGCCAAAAACTAAGCTCTCCTATGGGAATCAAAAGCTTGCATGAGTAAAATTTGCAATTATTCCACTTTGTGTCAGGTGAACCAGAAGATGATCCTCACCCTAACAGCAAGCATCATGCATTGGAGCTTGCAAAGAAAAGTAGATAATTGTGAGATTGCTGCATCATCATCCTCAGCAGATAAGACCGTTGGTGATGCTGATGTGGCAGGCGATGAACAATACCCGGCGGAAGGCAGCCAAGACAAGGAGCTTGAGGTTGTCCCTGAAGATGAAGAGTAGAACGATAGACACGTTTCCCAATTGGAAGTTTAACAAGGACATATGCTGCCCTGCATCTTCAATAATATTCTGTGAAGTTGTACAAAAGTACTTGCTGTTATGAATCCATTTTTACTATTAGCAACAATATTTTTAAAAGGTAAAGAATATACACACACAAAAACAAACTGTCAATTTTTTTTGTTGGTTCATATAGAGTTTGTACATAGGTTAAGATGGAAAAAATTTGAATAGTAAATCCTGTAAAAGCATCATCAATACTGAAAATAAAACGCAAAAGCTTTGTAGTTAAGCTATAGGGCAATTTGGCCATTTTTAGACTTCTCTTAATAGCTAAAATTTGAAGTCCTTTTGCAACCTTTTTCATTACAATAAATTAGGATATGACAAATTCCATTGTACACTCAAGGTACCATACCTTTTACATATGGATCAATTTGAATATTTCAATTAAATAATTTAAACAAAACAATTTATGAAATAATGACTTCAACCAATCAAATGCATTATAGGTATGATACTCTCAGTTTTATAGGTAGCATAGCCTTCGCCTTAGGAAGAGAATTTTTCTAAACATAGCAGTTGGGCAAATAACTTGACTATCCTAGCCAAATCATGTGCTACTCGATTAATTCGTTGATAGTCTCACATTAGCAAAACTAATACTAGTAAAATTGAACATGATCATGATCACTAAAATTACTAGCTATTATAGTTACTAAAGTATAAAGACCCATATTTTTTAAGAAACATGAGTTTTATTAAAGAAAAAGTACATGATGAAGAGGGACATAAAACCAAAATCTTGCAAACCGGGTCTTCTAATTAACATCCAAAGGAACGGACGAATCTGCAAGCAAAATGCACTCGTCATTTACGAATTGGGTTGAACTGAATTTTGAAATCACCATGTACCTTTCACAAGTCGGTGTGCAGTCTATCTTGTGGAAAACTTATTGTAATTATTAGGCTAAAGGGTCAAATAGGTACATGAACTAACTTAAAGTGTTCAATTAGCCCCTTATATAGGAGGTTCTGCCCGGCCGTCACCAATTGGGGCGGTTCCCGGTGGAATTTTTTTGTGAAAATTTCTGAGCATCTTCTTCATTAAGTCTAGTTTACCCATACCAAATGTTAGCTAAAAATTCAACCGTGAAGGCATTCAAATGATTTTTTGAAGATAACTGCGCAGTTAAACAACGCAGTACATTTCGGAAAATCATTTGACTGTCTTCCCGATTTAATTTTTAGCTGAAATTTGGTATGGGTAAACTAGACTTAATGAAGAAGATGCTCAAAAAATTTCATCAAAAAATTCAACTGGTAACCTCCCCGATTGGCGACAGCCGAGCAGAACCTCCTAGACTTAATCAGGTAATTAAGAAACTAGCATATGTATGATTCCAAAGTTTAGACCATTATGAGCCCGTTTGGAGAACTCTGTTTTCGGCTTATCAGGCTTATCAACCAGCTTTTTCACCAAACACGTAACTTTTACTTTTGCGCGCTGAATTGTGTAATAAGCCGAAAAAGTAAGGTTGGAGTTACTTTTCTGGCTGTATTGGCTGAAGTTACTGTAGATGACCATTTTAGCTATTTTTACATATAATTTTTTCTTTAATTTATTAATAAAATATATTTTTAAAATACTTTTTTCTTAAATCAGCAGAATCAGCCAAAACAGCCACTCCAGCCAGAATATCATAAATTTCAGCAGAATCAGCCAAAACAGCCGATTTTGGTGCTACCAAACGGGCTCTATATTTGATAGGTTTTGGTTTGGTTGTTTTTGGTTTGATTGTTAGGTGTATGATTCCCGCTGCCATATTTTTATCTACTACTTTTATTATACCTAGTACTAGGTATATAAAAGCTTTGTTACCAGATAACAATACCTACAAGACATATTGATGTTTATCTAAAATCAGGCTTAGGTGGTGTTTAGTTCACCTTGACTTTTAGCTTATTGCTAATTCTTTTTCTTATCAAATTAGATTAGGAACAATTAGACCAAATTAGAAATGTCTAGATCAGATCTCTTTAAGGGAATTCATTATATTATTACGGAGTACTATATTGTAGTGGTTGTAGTTGTTATATGTGTAGTTAATTAAAATTAATGTAGTATTGATATTAAAATAATATTTAACTTGGATGATATAAATTCATGTTACAATGATGATATATCTTAGGCTTTCTTTGCAACTACTTGTGCTTAAATAAAAGCACTTTTTGATAAAAAGTGATTAGTAGTAAAAGTTGGTAGTGTTTAGTAAAATAAGTACTTTTTGTGTAATAGAAAAAGTAAAAAGTAGATTCTACACGGAAGCCGAGAAAGTAAAAGTTGGTAGTGTTTGATAAAATAAGTGTTTTTTCTTAAAAAAAAAGAAGCCAAAAATCACTTTTCTTAAGTGGTTGCGAACAAAGCCTTAGAGTGCTGGGGTGGATCCACAGTGACGGCAGTGGGGGCAGCTGCCCCCTCTCAACCTCATCCTACCCCTATATTATACAAAAATGTGTATAATGTTATTATAGATGTATTTAATAGCCATTATTCTAAATTTCTAACATGCTATCTAGATGGCATAGCGGTGGAAGGGTTGGGGTTTGTAATTAGAAGTGTGGGTTTGAACCTCAGAGGTACTACCTAGTACGTAGTATATTTTTGTTAATTCATTTTGCCTCTTCAAAACTTATCCCAACAAAAAAACAACTTATCCCAACTTTGATTAATTTGCAATATTTTTATTGATTTGGTCTTAATCTTTAAACTATCGATTATTAGCAACATTTTCCTGAATGTACAATTTTCCACCTGCGTTCTAAAAAATTCTTCTCACTTACTTTACTTGGTTGTCTCAAAAAAAATTTCCCACTCTCCTTTTTGGAAAGATTGCATGTCTAACATTAATCAACTTTTTTATTACTCAACCACAATCATACATGTTCACTTTGTTCTTACTTTCTTAAACTCCGCGCGATCCAAGTTAAAACGGGAAGAATTATTTGGGACGGAGGGAGTATAAAATAAACACTATCATATCTTCCTTGTACTATAAATGTAATGCTAAACAACAATAAAAAGCATTTTTTAGAAGGAATGTAAAGATATTTTTGGACAAAATGAAAAGTAAAATTTGTCATATTGCTTTTTAATAAGAGCTGTGTCTTACCGTTATTTTTTAATATCGATTTCATAATATAATAGTCTTTGTGAAATGCGTATGTTACCATTTTCAAAATGTAAATTGCCCTCCCTTAAAGAAAATACTGGATTCTCCACTGTTAGACTGCTCATGACATTACATACACAGTTATTGTTTCTTTGTATCATAATTCCATTCAAACATAAACTTTGAGGCAGCATAATATTACTATTTTTATTCAAGTATGTCATTGTCTTATAATTACAAATTTGTAATGTGTAATTTAACAAGAATGATAAAAAATATGTTATGATATAATATAAAACTAACAACATTAAAGATATATATTTGGGTAGTGCTCGTTTTTTCCAAGGTCATCATCACCGCAGGCCGCAGCAGCCACGTCGTTGTCATCTCACCAAATTGAATCGAAGTCTCTGCGCCAAGTAATTTGGCAGATGGTGGAGTCCAGAGCTTGCGAGCAGAAGACTGAAGATGGAGGGGAAAGAGTTCGAAGATGGAGGATTGAATGGAGGTAGGTGAATGGGAATGGAAGAAAGAGAAGCAGGGGTTGAAGACGAACAGGAAGCAGGATCGACGAACAAGATGTTAGATTATGGATGTAGATCTAGCCACTTGTAAAATGATAATTCTAATAGACTAATATAATTAGGAATCTACCTAATAGATATTTAGGAATCTGCCTGATATCTATTTAGGAATACTTTGTATTTTGGCAACTCTTCTATTATAAATATATGTGTCAGGACTCCTATTGGAGTACCTCTTTCCCATTATTTCACATGGTATCAAGAGCTTAGGTTTTTAGACACATTTTTTTTTCTCTTTTTTTTTTTCCGGTTCCCATGAACCTTCTTATTATAGCCGCCGCCGCCTCGGGGTCGAATGCCGCCACATTTACGGTAGTCTTCGATCCTTTGAAGATGAGCGCGGCTAATATAGCGCAGACCACCTTCTCCGCGTCGCTGACCACGGTGCTTGCTTCCAGCGTGCCGTTGAGTTCGCCGCCTGCTGCTGCCTATGTCCGCGCAGCCCACCTTCTTTGCGTCGCCGACCACGGTGCTTGCTTCAAGCGCGCTGTTGAGTTCGCCGCTGGCTGCTGCAGACATATATTCTCATGGAGATCTTATTGTCAAAGATGTGTCTTCTAATCTTCCGCTCACGGATATATTTGCTAAGAGTTTTTTTTTTAGTTTGCAATTTCATTTTTTTTAAAAGACAACCTGCGCGTTGTATCTCACGCACAGTTTGAGGGGGTGTAATAGACTAATATAATTAGGAATCTACCTAATAGATATTTAGGAATCTGCCTAATATCTATTTAGGAATACTTTGTATTTTGGCAACTCTTCTATTATAAATATATGTGTCAGGACTCCTATTGGAGTACCTCTTTCCCATTATTTCACAAATTCCTCTTCTTTGTCCGCTTTCTTTTTTTGTTTGTTTCAAAAAACTTTGCGACTTTTCTTTTTAAGGTAATGAATTTGTGGCTCTAATTCTTTCTCTTCTACACAAACATCAACATACAGTTTTTACATTTTTAATTTCTCACCCAACATCAACTTAGCAAAGTTGAGTGAGACGAAGATAATAATATTTTGTATTTCACAAAGCTATAGGTACCCTGTGACCTTATTCTTAAAAAAAATATTTACAATAATACTATAACTATTAATCATTTACTCCCTCCATCCCGAATTGTAATATAATTTACGGTTTACGATGTTTGATCGACGATAAAGCAAACGGATCCCTGTCCGCACTCAAATTATTTTTAGATAAAAAAATCACATATTCAGAAATTACGTTAAAAGCTTTACAAAGTCGCAAAAATTAGAACAAATTTTGATAAAAAAAATTGATATATAAAGTAAGATATTAAGAATGATTTGTGTTGATCAATAGAAAGATATCTTAAAATAGGACTGAGAGAGTATTAATTATTGACAATGCGGGATAAACAAATGGGAGCCAAAACATTTGCGAAAGAAACTAAACGAAAATAACATCAACTCATAAGACAATAAGACAGCAACTCATAATATTGTAACTATAGAATGAAAACAAAAGAAAATTAACTAAGAAAGTCAAGCTAAGAGGAAAAGTCGTTGGTAGCAAACTAGCAACGTGTTGGAGATTCAGCTTGTTGGATTAAAGAGCGATTTGAAATTTTGAAGCAGTTAATTACCAAGCAATTAATTTAGCTGATCAATAATTCAGATAATCTGCTCTCAAAAAAAAAAAAAACAAATCAGATAATCTGTAATTAGTCAAACAAGCTAAATATTGAGGGATGTTTTTTCACTTTACATCCGAAACATTGTGCGGCTCGGTAGAACCTTTTGGTACGCTAAGCGTATCAAAAGGCGGCATTTTAATAATAGCCTCCGTTTTTCGACCCGTATGTAGCGGTAATTGCCCTTCCAGATAACGAAGGCGTTGCCTTACGAAAAGAAAGGGAGATGGAGTCATTTTATAGGCGTTTGTGAGGATGAATTCTCTATTGCGTCCCGTGTGGGAAGTTGGATGAAAAGGCATGTGTCGATCAACACAGCTGCAATTCAGTCAACTTTATGTTTTACTGTTTTAGTACTCCGGATTATACTCCTACTCCGTATTATATATTTTATACTCCGTCGTTTATCATTATACTACATAGTACATACTACAGTACTACACTATTTATGCGTATTTAGGGAGTGTTTGCAACTGCTTCTGCTTAAAAAAAGCACTTTTGGAGATGTAATGAAAAAGTGATTAGTAGTAAAAGTTAATAGTGTTTGAGAAAAAAAGTGATTTTGAAAAGTAAAAGTTGGTAGTGTTTGGTAAAATAAGTGTTTTTTGTATAATAGAAAAGGAAAAGCACTTTTCACACGCAAGCCGAGAAAAAGTAAAAATTGGAAGTGTTTGGTAAATAAGTGTTTTTTTAAGCCAAAAGCTGAAAAGTACTTTTTTTAAGCTATTGCAAACACTCCCTTAATCTAGAGGTTAACAACCATTCCACTCCACACTAATTAATATATTATTTTATTGTATTATTATCATTATTGTCTTATAATCAGTGTTTTTTTACTAATATTAATACTTTGTCATTTAACTGCTTTTTCCAATTCTATTCTTTGTGTAATTGACTTAATTATATACTAACTAGTAACTACTAAAGTAGTAAAGTGTCATAATCTTTATTAAAATAATAGGGGTTATTAACTTAATCTAGCCTGTTTTTCTCTAAATCTATTGAATATTAATTTTAAATATTTGAAATATCCCTAGAAAAATCAAAATAATGGATAAAATACCAAAACGCCTTTTCACGCCTTAACCCGCCTAAGCTTCAAAGGCTTAAGGCTTGAGCGTGACGCCTTGGCACGCCTTACGATATTAATTTTTTTTTAAGAATGAGGGTCACCCTCTTAATCGTAAGATATTAAGAATTTCACTCAAACACTTCAACTTCTGCTTCTGCTCCTTGAAGGAGTAAAATCAGTTTTGAGAATCAGATCAAACACCCCCATATGCCAAAAAAAGTGACACAAAGAATTGGCTTGTAATAATTTGGGAAGACTTGTGCTGCGACTGCTTTTATGATGATGGAAGTGATACCGATACGGAGTAGTCACTAGCTAGTTCCATCTCACACTCTTCACTTTTTTTTGTGTGTTTTTACCTCCCTATTTATGTATTGATGACTTGATGTATGTACACTACTATACATGCATGTAGTGTACATGTATTGATCGATGTACGTATTCCGCCACTATGTATGGTCTACGTAGTATTATGCTATTACATTCGTCCCATAATAGTTGTCATGTTTCAATTTGACACAATTATTAATAAAATTGTTGAAAAGTAAAAATTGTTATTGAGATTTGAGTAGAATAAAGTGAAATGATTAGGATCACATATTTTTTGCGTATAGAAGAATCATTTGCAAGAGAATTTTCAGAATTCTCTGCTGAGTCTGCTGGGATTTTGATTCTGGCAGGAGCATTCATAGCAAGAATATGTGACTTTGTCACTTTCTTTGTATCTGTGAATGCATCAGGCAACTGATTTGCAACATTTTGTAAATGGATTATCTTTTGCACCTCTTGCTCACATATATTTGATCTGGAATCAAGGTGCGATAATCATGTTGCATTCCATGTTATATCTTTCGTACTTGGGTCGATTTGTTATTTTCTACACCTAAGCTCGGGAACACTGTCTCATTAAAATGACAGTCGTCAAACCGTGCGGTGAATAAGTCACCAATCATTGGTTCAAGATATTTTATCATTGAGGGGGATTCAAATCCAACATAAATTTCCAATCTTCTTTGAGGACCCATTTTTGTACGATGAGGTGGAGCAATCAGAACATAAACAGCTAAGTTTGGCTCTTGTCCAGTAACTAATTGCATTGGGGAATATTCATGATATGCAGTTGGTCTAAGCCGAATTAAATTTGGTGCATGTAAAATAGCATGTCCCCAATATGATGAAGGTAAATTACATTTCATTAATAATGGTCTAGCGATTAATTGTAATCGTTTAATCAAAGATTCAGCAAGACCAATTTTTGTATGGACATGAGCAACAGGGTGCTCCACATCAATCCCAATAGACATACAATAGTCGTTAAATGTTTGGGATGTAAATTCTCCTGCATTATTGATGTGAGTTTTCTCGCACTTAAAAAGATTGTAATATAGTGGTGTAAGTACGAGTATCGTCTCCACAGGGACGGACAAAAGGGAATTAAAGATTAACTAAATTCGGCGATTAAAAGTAAAATAAAATAAACTGCAAGTGTGCGAGTCTGATTGATTGAATAAAAATTAAATTAAACTAATGCGAATGAGCGAATAAAATAAATGCTTGGTTTCTTTCTAATTAACGACGAAGGGAACAGGGATTGATTCTGGGGTAACCAGATTTCTGGCAGAACAGGCCTAATTACATGAATTTAATTTAATTGAGCCTAGCTAATCATTACTAAGTTCTTACCGCTCTCGCGGCGTAGAGTACAATAATTTAGGGGACCAGGCTGATCTCTCATGCGACAGGATCCTAAATTATTGCCAAGACGAGCGAGCTTACAGCCCCTTAATCGCTACTAATCTCTCATCGAACGATTAAGTGTGTGAATGTGTCCTAGAATAAATTAGATCTCTCTTAACTTATTCTACAAGCAATTGTAATTCTAGCGCGCGTTCTAGGTTACAAAAGATATCAATTAAATTCTTCAAACACAAATTAAACGGCATTCATGCAATTAAACCAACAAGAATTTAGCCATCAATCATGATTAACCCCTTCATCAACCCCAAATCTCTAATTAAACTACTCACAATTCATAATTGAAGAATCAACAGAATTGGGATGAATAGAAATAATTGTCATTAATTAAAAAGATAGAACTTACAAAGAATCCTTTAATCTTGAAGAATAAGGCTTGAAAAGCTCTCAAAAATCGAAATAGGGTTTATCTCTCTAAGCTCATCAGTCAAAAACAGGCAAAATAAGGGCATGTTTATAGAAAAACTCAAAATCTGTCCGAAAATCAGCCCGCAAGGTCGTCCGCACGCCGTGCGGGTCAGACTTTCGCTTCCGACTTTCGCTCCGCCCGCGCAGTGTGCAGGCGCCGCACTATGCAACCACGCGGGTACTTCTGGGGGCTATTTCTGGACCGCGCGGTGTGCGGTTTCGGCCGCGCGGTTTGCGGTTTAGACCCCTCAACTTTTTGCTCTCAGAATCACCCGCGGGGCGTGCGGAACCGCACCGCGGGGCGCGTGGACTGCTCTAGAACCGTTTTCTTGCTATTTTCTTCCCCGTTTGCTCCCGGATACTTCTTTAATCAATCCAAAGGCCGTTTCGTCATCAAATCGTCGCCGTGAACCTCCCGGTGGCCTCCAAAACACTCAAATCTCTCTCGAATGTTCTCCGATTGTTCCTGATTGCTTCTCAAGCGCCGGTGCCGGACTCTAAATTCCTGATTTTGACTCCAAACAACACAAAACTCGAACCAACGCCCGGTAAACATAACTTGAGCTAAAATTGAGACTTGTAACACCTTAAAGCTAGGAAAACCATCAAAAGCCGATCCCAACACGCATCAAATGCATGTCTAAATACGGACTTATCAATTATCAAGTCAGTTTCTCTTTATAGAATGATCCGGAAAATGAGCTCTTAATCGAATGATTTGAGCAAGGAGTTTAGCAAATGCTAACTTTCTAGTCGATAAAAGACTAACATGTGACCAACGTGTTGAAGCATCAATCAACAACATAAAATATCAAAATGGTCCACATGGTGGGGCAATCAGCCCACAAATATCTCCTTGAATCCTTTCTAAAAATGGAGGTGATTTAGTTGCAATTTTTTGTCATAGAAGGCCTGATGATCATTTTGCCAAGAGAACATGCCTTACAAGGAAAATCACTTGATAATGGAACCCTGATATTCTTTAATGGGTGTCCAAGTGAAGTCTTAATGATTATGCATCATTACTTGGTCTGGGTGACCTAAACGGTCATGCCACAACATGAATGTTTTCTGATCATCTAACTTTGTGTTAGAAACCAAATTTATTTCAAATGGACTAATATAAGTGAAATATAGTCCTGAGGAATATGCTGCCATTTTTTCACAAATACTTTTAGTGTCAGATTTAGTTGTCGTAAGACAAAGATATTCCTTTTGATTTTCATTCATGGTTTTTATGTGATAACCATTTTGACGCATATCTTTAAAACTTAATAAATTTCTCCGCGATTTCCTGGAGTATAAAGCGTCATTTATAAGTAATTTTGCCCCATTAGGGAGCATCACATATGCTTTCCCAGAGCCTTCAATGAGCTTCGCAACACCTGTTATTGTATTGACTTTAGCCTCAACTAAAGTCATTTGAGAAAAATATATTATTTCTCAAAATGGTGTGCGTTGTAGCGCTGTCTATCAGACATAGCTCTTTATCATTTGAGTGATCCATATCTTCAATATATGTAAATAAACATAAGCTTGATATGTAGATATTACAAATTATGCATATTATTTAACATAAAAGTACATTTATTACACATTTATTTATGAAAACAACACAAAGGGAAAGAAATAAAAAGTACATAATACTCCGTACATGATAACATAAACTACTCTTTTACAACAGGTAAAAGTCTTTATAATTTATTTTGTGTTATTTTGATCCGTGGCAAATGCATCATCCATTATACTATCATCCATGAAGAAGTCGGACACATCAAATTTTGGCAGAAGTGGAGTTGTGTCATTGACATAATTAGCTTCTACATTTTTGCCTTTGTTCAGATTCATGGAAGGTTGAAATAACTCCACTAGATGTTTAGCCGTTCGACATTTATTAGCCCAATGTCTCGTCATGCCACACTTGTAACAAGTCGTCTTCACCGAGGGTTTTGTGGGACGATTTATTTGATGGGCTTTTTGTTTGCCTCTGCTCTTGTAATTCAGTCTTTCGATCCATTTGTATTCTCGATGTGACTTGTTATTATGACCAGTAAAATGCCACATTTAAAATGTCTTCTAATGCCACTGTGTGTTGCATTTGATTCAGTGGCTAAATTATGGCCAGATGGGCAATAAACCGAAGGACTAGAAACTGTGGGTCTCAGATTATGGTTTTTCATCAAAAGGTCATTATTTTGCTCAGCTACTAATAATACTGATATTAAGTCAGAGTATTTTTTGAAACCCTTTTCTCTATATTGCTGTTGTAGCAGCATATTAGAAATATGCATGGTAGAAAAAGTTTGGAAAAACTGTCAAATAAGTCCCTGTACTATATTGAAAAAGTCAATTAAGTCCTCATACTATTCAATCCGTCAATTGAATCCTCCAACTCCCAAAAAACATTCAAATCATCCTTTTAGCCGGTCAGCTACCGGTATTCAAGTTAATATGCACACATGGCATCCAAGTGCACCCACGTGGCTACTTTTACTTTTTTTTCTTCTATTTTCTATTTCCTTTTCTTTCTCCCTTGTGCTTTCTTCGTCCATCTTCAATTCTCTTGGGCCTCTTCCCCTGCTACTGCTTGAGAGTTGAGACCCACGTGCTCTGAGCTTCAACTTCATTTTTCTTACCACTTTTTTTTTGTTCTTTTCTTTTATTATATAACTTTATCTCCCCTCCTCCCTGATTGGGCGCTAGCAACTCGCAGATCTTGGACGCCGGCAAAGGACACCGCAGTGGACTCCGGCAACATATGCGGCTATGTAGACGTTAAGTTCCAGCTAATCCCTTCGCTACAAGAGATGCTCTTCATCGACATTCATGTATCTGGAGTCCAAAGAGATTAGGAGAGCTAGTTAGAGGTCTTTGGTACCAAATAAAACAAAGAGAAACAAAAGGAAAGAGAGTGGAAGAACTAAGGGAGAAGGGGAATTTACGAAGTTTTAAAATGGAGGTGAATTTTTGGGATTCATTTTCTTTAAAGTTTTCTTGGTAAATTTGGTATAATGGAGGTGATTCTTTTTTAACTTTTGGAATGTGATTTTATAATTTGGTAAAAGTTTACAATCACAACCTTACATGGATCTGGTCCAAATATTTTGGACCTATAACAAAGGAAAAAACTGTTTTTGTTTTTGTAATGGCCTTGACCTTATTGTATTTCTATTGGGCCTAGCCCAATCCCAAAAGAAAAAAGATGATACAAAAAAAAAGAAAAAAAAAGATGATACAAAAGAAAAAGAAAAATCAAAAGAAAATAAGAAGAAAAGGAAAAAGATAACCAAATGTCCCCTCGTAGTTGACAACATTATATTGCTTAGAGTGAAAACTAGCTTTCATTCACTATTGTTTAAAGTGAAAGCTCTCAACAAAAAGTGAGAAGGTCTCTCGTTCACTCAATACTACTCAACAAGAAGTGAGAAGGACCCACTTCCACTCGAAACTCAACTTTGGAGTGAGATTACATCACACTCTCAAGACCAGTAACTCCCAAACTTCTCCCATATAAAGGAGGTCCTCTCCACCTCAAAAATAAAGTTTTTAGATACCAAAAACTGAGCACTTCTCTCTTTGTTTTGCTCTTCTCTTAATTTTCAATTGAGAAAGATATCCTACTCCGTACTATCACTACAAAAAAACACGCGTTTAGTCACGGACCGTAGTCATGGATACGGTCCGTGACTAGTTTAGTCACGGACTAGTCACGGAAATTTAAAAAAAAAAAATAGTCACGGTCTGGACCGTGACTATGGCCGTGACTACAATTAGTCACGGTCGTGGCCCGTGACTTAAATCCTCCAATAGGTCCGTTTCCGTTTCCGGCGAAGTTTATTTGATTCCGACAACTTAGTCACGGCCTCATCCGTGACTATACCCGTGACTATTATTAAAATTTAATTTTTTCATTTCCCATAAATTAATTCGCAATGGTGTTATGTACGGATAAATTTAGTCACAGCCATGGCCGTGACTATTTCCGTGACTGCTGTGATTAACACGTCATTAACACGGGTTGGACGCGTAATGGACACGGTTTTTCTTAGTAACGGACAAATCCGTGACTAAGTCCGTGACTAAAGTTTTTATATATGCAGGAGCAGCCCATTCAACAGAACCACACCAATTCATTCCCAGTATATATACAGTATCTGTTTGAAAGATCGAAGGATGTAGTCTATCTTCTATCATTTTCCCTGTTTATGCAGATAAGGTATGTTATTTGAATTATAATTTTTATTTAGAATTAGTTGGTTCAATTTAAATTATTAAAACTATTAAATTAATGATGAGGTTGTTAATTAATTAACAACATGTTTTAACTATAAGCGTAGTAATGTCATAAATTAGAATTAGTTAAACTTTTAGGTTTATAAAATAACTTAATTAAAATTAGTTAGCTAAATGTAGTTTAAAACGTAATGATGTTTATGTTAAGTGAAATTAGTTCAAATAACGCACGTTAGTAATGTGTTAATTAAGTTAATTGTGAATTGTTATTGTGAATTGTGTATTGCTTATTAATTCAAATGACTTTATATACATGTTCAAATTATTGGGTTGAATTTGGTCATATTATTTAATTTAGTTTAGGTTTAAACGTAGGTTTACAAAAATAATTTAATTAAAATTCGTTAGCTAATTAAACGTAGGTTTGAACGTAGCTATTGATGTGTTAATTAAGTTAAATTAGTTAGCTAAACGGAGGTTTGAACGTAGTGATGCATTAAAAGGGGACAGAATGAACTAGTTAAATTTAGTTAAATTTAACTAAATGAATTAGTTAAATTTAGTTAAACGTATGTTTAACTTAAATGTAGTGTTAATAAATTACTTAAATTTTTTATAATATTAGTTAAATTTAAGTATTAGGTAATTACTTATATTTTGTGCATTATTGTTGTGAATTGTGTGCATTTCATTTAATTTAGTGAAAATTAGTTGATTATGTAGTGAAATAAATTACTTAAAATTGTGTGCATTGCATTTCATATAATTTTTTATTATAATATTCAGGCATAATGTATAAACAAAATAGAAGTTGGATGTATGATAAAGATGCGGTATTGTACGGAATGCAATCAAATTTTCTCGAGGGAGTCGGGGAATTTATTGAATTTGCACTTGAACATCCGGCTTATATGAGTGGTGATAAAATAAGATGTCCATGTTCAAAGTGTAAAAATCTCAAATTTAAAGACCCACACGAAGTTGGGTATGATTTGTACGCGGTCGGTTTTGTTCCCAATTATTATAATTGGACTTCTCACGGCGAACCTTTGGATCCATCTGTTATACCACAAACGGTAGGTTCGTCTCGTTACGTCCCTACAGAGATGAGTGCGTGGGGAGACCGTGCTGAAATGAGGTGGGACCAACAAATGGTATATGACGCATACGGTGTACCGTCTCAGTTCAACCCCCCACAACCACCTAACGACCCCCCTGAAGCCTCAACCTCGTATCAACCAGATGCGGATGAAAATCCGACATTTTATCAACCTTATGTGGATGAAGGTTTGGCTGAGAGATTTCAGGATGTTCTAAAAGCTGCCGACCAACCTCTGTATGCTGATTGTGAGGGATACTCTCAGCTATCCGCTGTTACTGAGTTCATGAACATAAAAGCCGAATACAGTCTCCCTGAAACTTGCATGAATAGAGTCTTGCAGTCAGTAGGAGGGATGCTACCGCGAGATCATACCCTTCCCGATTCATATTACCATATGAAGCAGTTAATGTCTAAGTTGGGGCTACCTTGTGTTGAAATTGATGCGTGCCCGGAAGGATGTATGTTGTTCTGGAAGGAGGATGAGGCACTTGAGTTCTGCAAGTTCTGTGGTGGAGACAGATACAAACCTGTTCGTCAAGGTAAAAAGAAACCACGACATAGGTCTGCACTGTCTAAACTGTATTACCTCCCAATAGCTCCTCGACTGCAAAGGATGTACGCTTCGACTGCTACTGCGAAACACATGACATGGCATGTTGAGCACGAAACCAACGAGGGTATGATGGCTCACCCTTCGGACTGTGAAGCGTGGAGACACTTTGACCGCTGTCATCCTCAGTTTGCTATGGAGCCACGAAATGTGCGGCTGGGAATGTGCTCAGATGGATTTGCTCCTTTTGGCAGGTTTGGCAAGAACTATTCATGTTGGCCGGTCATGTTAACTCATTACAATCTCCCTCCCGACATGTGCATGAAAAGTCATTTCATCTTTTTGTCTTTAATTTGTCCGGGTTCCAAGGATCCTGGGCGAAAGATAGACATTTATCTCCAACCCCTTATTGAGGAGATGAAAAGAACTGTGGGCCGTTGGGACACCAACATTTATCTCCAACCCCTTTTTGTCTTTAATTTGTCCGGGTTCCAAGGATCCTGGGCGAAAGATAGACATTTATCTCCAACCCCTTATTGAGGAGATGAAAGAACTGTGGGCCGTCCGAACAAAATTAAATCACAAACTCAACACAAGGACGTTGATCTAGATGCTTTTCAGCAACAATTTTTCCAACCTCCGCCTATTGTTTAGACGGTCAACTATAACGTCCAATTAAGTGATCCAAATGGCGGACGTGTTGAAGTCATGCCAGAAACGCACCTTCCGGACCTAACCATTCCATCTGAGCGCGAAATTGAGGAAATGTATGTAGCACAACAAAACGCTCAATATCAGGAAGAAGGTGAATGGATAGACGGTTCAGATACAGAAGAACATACTGTATATGTAGAAAATGACGATTCTGATAGCGAATAATTGTGCTGTTGTAATTTCAATTTTATTGACTTCTAATATTTGTGCTCTTTTCTTCATCATTATATTAGTCCAACAATATTTGATTTTTTGTCTTCTTCATTATTATTTATGAACTAAATATTACTCCATATTAATTCAACAACAACAAGTTTTCAAAACTTTAAAAATTCAAAACAAAAAATATTTATTTTGAATTCAAAAAATTCGAAAATTCAAAAATTAATTGAGACGGTCAACTATAACATCCAATTAAGTGATCCAATTGACGGACGTGTTGAAGTCATGCCAGAAACACACCTTTCAGAAACACTCAATATCAGAAAGAAGGTGAATAGATAGACGGTTCAGATACAGATTGAAACCAGATAAATTGAAAGCAGTTTATTTAATACTTCACAGTCCACACTACAAATTTCCACAATATTCCATATTATAAATTCGAAAATTGATCCAATAATTTAAATACTTCGAAAATACAAAATTACAAAGAAAATTAAAGTCACGGTCATAGTCACGGTCAAAACCGTGACTAAACCCTTCGTAAATGTTGTTGCAGGCCTGACGGTCAGAGCCGTGTTGGAAAAATGGTTTTACAAATTAATATTATGGTCATTAATATTATTTGGAAAAACCATTCTGAAATGAATGAGAAATTGTTCCCCGAAAGATAAGCGTGAAATTATATTTAACCCGCTCACACCGCCGCCGTAAGTCGGCTAGCTCGGGTCGGGCCAGGTTCGAGTCTCACCGGACATCTTCGTATGGCTAAAGACTGGAGATTATTTTGCTACGTTTTTATTCCTTTTCAGATAAAACCAAATAGAAGACATAACTATTCGTTTTAAAAGAAAGGTCATGATCTTTCTTTTAATAGGTGTCTTTTGGGTTAGAGACTCCTGGCCAGAGTTCTATAAATACCCACATTGTCTTCAATTTTGGTATATCCGAAAATAAACACTCAATCCTCCATATTCCCTCTTCTTCCGTGCATCTTTGAGTTCGCCGGAATCCTTTTGGGAGCGAAGAACCGTTCTACCCCGGGAGACGCTTGCTACGTGTTTCGGGCAAAAACGTCTTAAGGAAACAACGTTTACGTTGGGCTCGGTTACAAGTAATCTTACGTTTTCCCTTAATTATTTATTATTATTCATTTGCATGCAGTATTTCCGATAACAATCTTAAGACGTTTTATCTATTTGTGTGCAATTTGGTTGTTTCTATTCTGCCGTGTGTGTTCAAACACTTAAATTAATTTTATGTTCGTGTATAATCCACTATCTTTAGTATATATTAATTTAATATTTGCTTTATTTCCCATCGTCTGATATAGTGCTTTCATTTTTTAATCTGCTTCTACAATCCACTTTGTTTAATTAAAATCTGTAGTGCATGTAGTTTAATTATGATTGACCGATTGCATGTAAGACATCATACTTGACTATTTTGATTGATAATCAACATATTTGTTGGCATTTTCTTTATGTCGTTACATCTGTTCGCTGTTTACATGCAATAGTACGTATCAGTCTGCATACATCTTAACTGTCAATTTGTGAAAAGTTATTTCAGTTCTTTCATCAGTCGCATCTCTTAATTTTTAGCAATACTTATCCGTCTTGTTTTTTTTTTTTATATACTTTGTATTCAAATCGTTTGTGAATACTTAATTTTTCCCAAAATTGTTATACGTGAGTAACTTTATTAGTTGTGCTCATTGTTTATACAATTCATATACTTTCTTTGAGTATATATATTCTGCAGCCTTTTCATATTTTTTTTAATAATTGGAGCCGTCTGTTTTGTGTAAACAGAATGGGAGATGAATCAAACATTACTTTTCCAAAATTATCCCCGCTCACTACTTTGCCGATCAGTTCTTCTCACGGGGAGAAACCTAGCAAATTCAACGGTCATGACTTTAAACGTTGGCAACAGAAAATGTTGTTTTACTTAACAACGTTGAATTTGGCTAAGTGTCTCTCCGAAAGCCAACCTGTTTTAGAGGAAGGCGAGACTGATAAGGAGAAAGTAGCCGCGGTGGATGCGTGGAAGTACTCAGATTTCTTGTGTAGAAATTATCTCTTAAACGGACTTGATGACTCCTTATACTCCGTGTATGCCGATATAAAGACGGCAAAAGAATTGTGGGAATCGCTTGAGAAAAAATACAAGACCGAGGATGCCGGCAAAAAGAAATTTATTGTCGGGCATTTCTTGGACTTTAAAATGGTTGACCACAAATCGGTTGTTTCTCAAGTTGAAGAATTCCAACTTATTCTTCATGAAATTCATGCTGAGGGTATGTCCCTTAGCGAGTCCTTCCAAGTGGCCGTGGTAACTGAAAAATTACCTCCCAAATGGAAAGACTTCAAGAATTATCTGAAGCATAAGCGTAAGGAAATGTCCCTAGAGGAGCTCATTGTTCGTTTAAGGATAGAGGAGGATAACCGCAAATCCGAGCATAAGGCTGGACGATCTAATTCCATGGAAGCTAAAGCGAACATGGTGGAAGCAGGATCCAAGAAAGGGAAGAAGAGGAAGCACAATGACGAAGGAACAAGTGGAGGGAAACCTTCGTCAAAGAAGTTCAAAGGATAATCCATGAATATGAATATCCCTTTGAGCCAATCTGCTCGGAAAGTGGAATAATTCATCAAACTACTCCTCCTAATGGAATCACTGAGAGGAAAAATAGAACGTTAAAGGACATGGTTAATGCCATGTTAGTTAGCTCTCGTGCTCCGAATAACTTGTGGGGGGATGCTGTCTTAGCCGCCAACTACATTCTAAATAGAATGCCCCACAAGAAAACACACAAGATTCCATATGAGTTATGGAAAGGGAAAAAACCAAGTTTCAATTACTTGAGGGTGTGGGGATGTCTAGCGAAAGTAGCTATTCCTAAACCTAAAAGAACTAAGCTTGGACCAAAGACCATTGATTGTGTCTTTGTTGGATATGCACAAAATAGTAGTGCATATCGTTTCCTTGTCCACAGATCATATAATGTGGACGTAGTGGACGATACCTTTATAGAATCTAGAGATGCTACATTCTTTGAGAATGTATTCCCTTTTAAGGGAGATTGTGAAGTTGTCTCCTCCGACATGGATGTTTTCATTCCAACCCACGTTGAAGAAACCAATTCACATAAGAGATCTTTTGATTCTATAAATGATAATAATGAAGTGGCGGAAGAATGTGAAATGGGACGCAGCAAAAGGGCTAGAAAATCTAAGAATTTTGGGCCCGATTTTGTTGTGTACCTATTAGATAATGAGCCTCAAACTTATAAGGAAGCCATGTCTTCACCGGACGCTGCACAATGGCAAGAGGCTATCAAAAGTGAAATTGATTCCATCATGTCTAACCACGTTTGGAAAGTGGTAGATTTGCCTCCTGGATCTAAACCTCTAGGATGTAAATGGATCTTCAAAAAGAAAAGAAGAACTGATGGAACAATTGAGAAATACAAAGCTCGATTGGTTGCCAAAGGATACAACCAAAAAGGGGAGTTTGATTACTTTGATGTTTATTCACCAGTTACAAGAATAACTTCAATTCGAATGCTATTGGCAATAGCTGCATTGAAGGGTTTGGAAATCCGACAAATGGATGTAAAAACTGCATTCTTGAACGGTGACTTAGAAGAAGAGATTTACATGCAACAACCTAAAGGTTTTATTATCCCCGGAAAAGAAAGAAAGGTTTGTCGCTTAGTAAAATCTCTTTATGGGTTAAAGCAAGCCCCCAAACAATGGCATGATAAATTTGACAGTGTAATGCTGTCAAATGGATTTAAGATCAACGAGGCCGACAAGTGCATGTACGTGAAAGGCAATCAAATTGACTACGTCATAGTCTGTCTATACGTAGATGATATGCTCATTTTTGGTAGTAACAGTAATTTGATAAAGGCTACCAAAAGTATGTTGGCCAGGAAATTTGAAATGAAGGATCTCGGTGTTGCTGATGTAATTCTAGGAATTAAAATCATCAGAACACCTGAAGGGTTGATATTATCTCAATCACACTACATTGAGAAAATACTCGAGAGATTCAAGAAGTATGATATCAAACCCATGAGAACTCCTTTTGATTCTAGTGTTCACCTCAGTAAAAACAGAGGAGAAAGTGTATCACAAGATGACTATCCTCGGGTCATAGGATGTTTAACATATGTCATGAATGGAACACGACCTGATATAGCTCAAGCTGTGAATAAACTAAGCCGGTTTTCAATAAATCCTGGTAGAGAACACTGGAAAGCGCTTATAAGGCTGCTTGGGTATTTGATGTACACCAAAGACTATGGTTTACATTTTCAAAAATATCCAGCCGTGCTAGAGGGATATACCGATGCAAATTGGATATCCGATTCCAAGGATACAAAATCAACAAGTGGATATGTGTTTACCCTTGGAAGTGGTGCTGTGTCGTGGAAATCTTCCAAACAAACATGTATTGCAAGATCTACCATGGAAGCTGAATTCATTGCCTTAGATAAGGCTGGAGAAGAAGCTGAATGGTTGAGAGAGTTTTTGGAAGATCTTCCTTGTTGGGAAAAGCCTGTCCCTCCAATATCCATTCATTGTGATAGTCAAGCTGCAATTGGAAGGGCAAGGAATGCAGTTTATAATGGTAAGTCTAGACACATCCGTCGTAGACATAATACCGTTAGAAAACTAATTAAAAATGGGATCATCTCTCTTGACTATGTTAAGTCGAAAGAAAATATTGCGGATCCGCTAACCAAACCTCTACCGAGAGAGTTGGTCGAAACGTCAAGGAGAGCGATGGGCCTACGACCAATGATCCAATAAAAAGTCCATGGGGAAACCCTACCTATTATTGAGAGTGCCTCATAATTAGGTTCAAAGGGAAAACACAACTGTGGACTGGCTCGGGCGGTACTAGCCAAGATATAGTACACTCATGTCATGAGCACTTAGGGTATGTTACGCTTTTAATGATCTCTATATCTCGATAAGTTCAAGTAAGGTATGACATGATACCTTCCATAGAGATCACCTATGCTGGTGGAAGAAGGCCGCTTCTATGAGAGTCTATGGCACGAGATAAATTCTCCGGTGCACGATATACTCTTGAAAACACTAGCTGAACCAGGAGGTGTTCAAGGCCGAAACGAACACAAACGTGAGAACCAAAGATGCACTCGGGGCTCTGTGTGTTATTCATTGTCTAGGTTTACGCCAAGGCTGACAGTTCAAGGCAGAAATGGTCACTGATTGGCCGGTAAATCCGATGAATATACACTAAGGTAGGTTCAAAGTTTCACGACTACCTAACCCTATGCAGAGTTCCCATCTTCCCATGTCAAATTCCAATCTGTTTCCTGTCTTTAAGCCAATTTCCCATTCATGTGGGGGGATTGTTGGAAAAATGGGTTTACAAATTAATATTATGGTCATTAATATTATTTGGAAAAACCATTCTGAAATGAATGAGAAATTGTTCCCCGAAAGATAAGCGTGAAATTATATTTAACCCGCTCACACCGCCGCCGTAAGTCGGCTAGCTCAGGTCGGGCCGGGTTCGAGTCTCACCGGACATCTTCGTATGGCTAAGGACTGGAGATTATTTTGCTACGTTTTTATTCCTTTTCAGATAAAACCAAATAGAAGACATAACTATTCGTTTTAAAAGAAAGGTCATGATCTTTCTTTTAATAGGTGTCTTTTGGGTTAGAGACTCCTGGCCAGAGTTCTATAAATACCCACATTGTCTTCAATTTTGGTATATCCGAAAATAAACACTCAATCCTCCATATTCCCTCTTCTTCCGTGCATCTTTGAGTTCGCCGGAATCCTTTTGGGAGCGAAGAACCGTTCTATCCTGGGAGACGCTTGCTACGTGTGTCGGGCAAAAACGTCTTAAGGAAACAACGTTTACGTTGGGCTCGGTTACAAGTAATCTTACATTTTCCCTTAATTATTTATTATTATTCCTTTGCATGCAGTATTTCCGATAACAAGCCGCAGCTGACCGGAATAGTCACGGTCAGCGCCGTGACTAGGACAGTGACTATTTTCAAAATTTTGAAAATAGTCACGGTCCTAGTCACGGCGCTGACCGTGACTATTCCGGTCAGCTGTGGCTCTGACTGTCAGGCCTGCAGCGACATTTACGAAGGGTTTAGTCACGGTTTTGACCGTGACTATGACCGTGACTAAGCCCTTATATAAAAAACAACACTTAGCGAATTTTTTCATTCCTACCACCCTCCCAACCCTAAAACTCCTTCTCCCTTTACTTCTCTCATTCCGGCAATCTCCACCGCCCTCCACCGCCGCCCTCCACCATCTGTCGCCACCGGCCGCCGCTGCCACCGCTCTCCGTTAGCTACCTCCGTCGTTCTTCGCCGTCCTCTTCATCAAGGTTATGTGTTCTTAATTTAAATGACTTTTCATTCCTATTTTTAGTATTTGATTTTTATTCCAAAAATGCATGTTATTATATAACTATGTTCCATTATTAAAGTGCATGCTCTTTCGTTGAAATATACTCAAATGCATGATTATTTACATGATATTTATTCGAATTATAATGTTCTTTAATATTTGAAATATAATTTTCGAAATCCATGTTTAATATTAAATTTTAATATAACATGTTTAATAGTATATATTCGAAATATAATTTATGAATACATGTTTAATACATTTCGAAAATAAATTTCAAGAAATACATGTTCTTTAGTTGGTATACATGTTTAATATAATTTAGTTGGTTAGATGTTTTATATGTTTAATATAACTTGTTTTAGTTTATATGTTTCATATGCATGATTTATATGTTTTGTATGCATGATAATTATGTTTAAATGATTTAGATTATTATATGTGTAATATATGTTCATATGCATGATTAATAATATTTAATATATATGATTAGTGTTTGATATGCATGCCTCTCTATGGTTATACAATGTTTCTGTTTTTCATGCTTTAACCCGAAATATTTTAAAAAAAAATGCCCCCTCATGTTAAGCTTTCACAAACTTAACATGTTTAATTATAATTGTATCGTTTTTTGGACAGATCAATGCCAACGTGCTGACAAATTTCTATAAACAATTTTTATAAAAAGTATACAAATTATTTTATAAACAGTTTTTATAATTTTACAAATTTTTATAAACAGTTTCTATAAACAGTTTTTATAAACAGTTTTTATAAATATAAAAAGTAAAAATTGGATACGAACTGTTTTTATAATTATTTAAAAAAGAACAAAACAGTTTTTTTAAATCTGGATATAAGCAAATGGTAAATAAACAGTTTTTATAAAAACTGTTTAATAAATAAAACAGTTTTTATAAAAACTGTTTTTATAAAAACAGATTTTGTAAAAACAGTTTTTATAAAAACTGCAGTTTTTATAAAAACAGTTTTAAATGAAAATTTAGTTTACTTAAAAACTGTTATTGTAATTTAATTAAAATCTGTTTATATAAAAACTGTTTATTGAAAAAACTGTTTAAAATCTGTTTATTGTAAAAACTGTTTATATAAAAACTGTGTTATATAATCTGTTTTTGTAATTTAATTAAAAAAGTATAAAACTGTTATTTAGACATTATAAAATCCATTTTTTGTATAAACTCAAACTATACTGTTTTTCTAGAAAACGGTTTGTATAAAAACTGTTTTTTATTTAAAAAGTGTATAAAAACTTTTTTTATAAACTGTTTTTGAAAAAAAAGTATACTGTTTTTTATAATTTTGTAAAACTGTTTATAAAAATTGTATAAAACTCATGTATCTAAAACATAAAAAAAAAGATGGCCTCTCATGTAAACTTTGCAAAAAGTTTAACATGTTACTTACAATTGTAAATGTGTATAAAATATTAAACTGATATATCTAAAACATAAAAAAATGATCTCCTCTCATGTAAACTTTGCAAAAAGTTTAACATGTTACCTCCAAGGGCAATTTATTACCAAATTATAGAAGAACTTATTATGAAAAAATATGGACCCCTCATACTAAACTAATAGATAGTTTAATATGTTATACACACTTTCAATTGATAATACTTGTATAAATTTTTATAGTGAAAAATAATAAAAATACCCCAAACTTTGAAAGGGTGTGAGGTAAGCACCCCAAACTTGCATAAGTAATTTAAACATCCCAAACTTTATATAAAGTTTGGGATATTTAAATTACATATGCATGTTTGTGGTGTTCATGTCACACCCCTTCAAAGTTTGGGGTATTTTTATTATTTTTCCCTATAAAAATTTAATGAACTGTGTATAAGTTTAATATGAGTGGTTCAATAATTTCTAATAAACTCATCCTATAATTTATCAAAGAGTTGACCCAGTCGATCGAAGAATCGATCAGTTGGAGCTTGTCAATGAGTTGACATAGTCAATTCTTAGATAAGCTCCAATCTGTCGATTCTTCTGGCTACGGCTTGAGTCATCGATGGACTCTGCCAAGCGCATGTACTGACATTATGTCGCTACATGTGATGTAGCCCATCCATGGTTCAAGGCGTAGCCCGAAGAATCGTCAGGATGGAGTTTATCAATGAATCGACTAGGTCAACTCATTGATAAGCTCCAACCGGTTGATTTTTCGGTCGACTGTGTCAACTCCTTGATAATTATAGTATTTGTTTATTAGCAATTATTGGACCCTGATATTAAACCTATACCCAGTTTAATATGTTATATACATTGACAATTGATAATACTTACATAAAAATTTGATCTTCTATTACAAGCGTTCTAACAAAAAACAAAATAAATTAATATATTTTAGATGAGCAACGAACAATCGACCTCGGCTCCCCGCCCTAACTATGCGCCCATGTCCGAAGCGGAGCGCAACAACGAAGGAGCTGTTTGGGTGACCCCTGCAGAAGTTGTTTTGTAAGTAGTTATGAAGAAACCTTATTTTCAATAATTTTATATAATGTTAAATAATCTAACCAAATCTATATAAATAAATACTATTAATTTTTTTAAGTGACGATGAAGTGTTCAAAGGCATCAAAAACATAATCGGAGGACACTTTCTTGGCACTTGGGCCACGTACTCGGATGTTGACCCCAAGGTCCGCGAACTATGGTGGAACCTGTTCAAGGTAAAAATAAATGAATGTTCCCTCCCTAATTGTATTGGCCTAATATATACCTAGTCATTAATTAATCCAATTTGTTTTAATAAAGGCTCGCTATCGTTGGACTCACGCAAACGGTGCCGATATTCTTAGAGCCTATAATGCTAGGATTTCGACCTGGCTTCGCGCCACTTTTAAGCGTGCCCGAAAAAGTGCGAAAAAGCCTAAATGAGTTTCGGATGAAGTGTGGTCCAACCTTTGTCGCCACTGATCTTCTGATCCGAAATTCTTGGCCAGAAGTGAATCCGGTAAGAAAAACCGGATGTCCGAGAAGGCCTTGGAGATGCAGTGGCACGGGGGTCGCAAATCTCAGAATGCCCATAAAGAAACTCTTGTAAGTGCTATTCAAAAAACCTTACACCATCACAATCCTTCATTATAAAAAATTTACTTAAGTCTTTTTCACACCATTTAGGCTGGTCCTGAGAAGAAGAGGGTTGGTGTTCTTCGGCTCGTCAAGCATTGCTGGACGAAGCACGGCGAGGAATCTGAAGCCGATCTGCCACCCCGCCTCGCTGACTTCGAAGTATGAAACATCATATTTTGTTATTTAGTAACATTTCAAATCTAAGTATGTAGCATTTAAAAAATATTTTTTGAAAATGCAGACGAAGTACAATGAATCCGTTGACAGGCAGCGTGCGGCGCGAGGCCTGAACCAAGAGGACGACCTCGATTCCGATGCGGATGATGAGGCGGCCATTGAGGCGGCCGGGGTTTACAAGGGCCGGGTTCCATGCTTGGGGGCCGAGGGGCAACGGATTTTGTATGATCGAAGCACCGGCGCTACCTCTTCTCGGTCAAGGCGGGGAGAAGATCCTCGTATTGCTACATTGCAGCGTGAACTGGAGGAGCACGAACGGCGATGGGAGGAGCAGCGGAAAGCAGATGAGGCCACAAAAGCCCGGCTGGAGGAGATGGAACGGTTCATGCGTGCCGGATTAATTCCAGCCTCCGCAACAGCCTTTTTCTCCCCCGTATGTATTCCACCCTGAGCAAACTCCTCAAGTTCCGCACATGGGCGGTATGGGATTTTTCCCCAACTCCGGATACGGTGGCATGCCTATGATCTCTCCGAATTTTGGATCTATGTCCTTTGATTTTGCGAGGTCATCCGGAGGAGGTAGTGGCACACCAAGCCATGGACCCCGAGGAGCACCCCGAGGAGGACCCCGAGGAGCACCCCGAGGAGGAACCCGACCTGACCCCGAAGACCCCCCCGTGAACCCAGATGAGTTTCTTGTTGATGATGATGATGAAGAAGAAGAAAATCCTAATTTTTTCATAATGGAGTCCCACGAAGGGACATGTAATCATCATACATTTATACTTTGTTGTATGTCAAAACATTTAAAAGTTTGTCACAATATTTATTAAGTTTGTTGTATGTCTTTACTCTTTAAAATGTAATTTTTCTTTATAAAATTAGAATAATATTTTCAATAAATCAATTTTCAAAAAACATTTTTAAATTTAATTTGTAAAAATACGTATAAAAAAAGTAATTTTTAAAAAACGAAAACTGGAATTTTTTTTTTAAAAAACAAAAATAGTAGTCACGGCCTTATCCGTGACTACAGTTAATCCGAAATTATTATTTGTTTTTAATTAAAAACATTTTTTTTAAAAAAAAATTAGTCACGGTCGACAGCCGTGACTAATTTCAAAAATTTATATTACAACGGCGGGCGGTCTTTTGAAAATTTTGAAAATTTGAAACATTAGTCACGGTCCCCAGCCGTGACTAATATTTATTTTTAAAAAAAAATTTATAGTCACGGTCAGAAGCCGTGACTAACATGTCGGAGTGGGGTTTCTGGCATGACAATAGTCATGGTCCTTGACCGTGACTAACCCGTGACTACATTTAGTCACGGTTATGCGGCGGTGACTTCATTTTAGTCACGCCCATTAAGTCACGGTATTAGTCACGGCCAGCGACCGTGACTAACTCATTTAGTCACGGAATTTTTGAACTGGCGTCCGTGACTACCTCCGTGACTACGCGCGTGTTTTTTTGTAGTGTATTTTTCATATTTTGTATTATTAGGTAATTTCTTCAAAAAATCTTATAAGTGTTTCCTTAGATTGTTTCAATTATTTTGGACCTATAACGAAGGAAAAAACTGTTCATATAATTTACCAAGTTTTTAAGTTTCACAAAATTTTGTAGTGTTGTGATTCTTTCAGCCTTCTTAGTTAATCTGTTAGACTCGTAAACTTGAGATATAAATTATATAATAGTCATCTTTGTTATTGTAATCTTTGAGATATAAAAACACATTCTCTTCCAAAAATGGGAAAAATATAATCACCTCCATTAGTGATTACATACCATGCTAGCTAGTTTATCCCATAAGTACTGCTAATAGTACACTACTAGCTAAGGTAGTTAGCCGGACCAGAAGCGGCCGCCGGGCGCGGGACGCTTCAATTCCCTCTTAGATCCTCCGATCCGCCTTGTATGGCGGAAAAGCCCGATAGGCCCTCAGTTTGAAGCGAAGACTTTGATTCCTACAACTGGCCGGCCGGTCAGTGACAAGTCGATTGAGTGATTTGGTCATTCAACATGGATGGGGCAGCCATAACTTTCGTCTTTCACCAACATAAGATTCTCCCCAGCTTCTGGTTTAATTTGTAAGCTCTCTCAATCACATCCTTTAGTTCAATTTCAGCATCTGTTTCAAGCATTTTATTGTCCGGTTAATAAACTCATGGAATCTGTGATTAGACTGACATCACTTAACTTAGTGGGGCAAATGTTTTAACATACAACAATGCTTTCCCAGCAGAGAATTGTGTTAAAGAAAATGTCCTGCAAAGATAGAAAATGTCTCACCTTTACGCTTGCGCGTCTTGGGAGCCTGTTAGGTAGAGTGGCTTCTTTAACCACACACTTCCAGGAAACACCATCATATTTACATCGCTCAAGCTTCTTTTATCATTCTCTTCAAAGGGTTCAAAGCCCAACCTCACAGTCCATGTCTCCACTAAGGGAGAAGGGGAAGCAAAGAAAAGGGGAAGCAAAGAAAGGGGTGGGTGGTGATTGTTGACAAGGACGGCGAACTTGCCGGGAAACATGGAGCTAGGGAGTAAGGAGGTGGTACAACCGCACAACCAGGCTAACAGGGAGAAGGGAACGGAAAAATGAAAAGAAAAAAATGAAAAAACAAAAAGAAAAATAAAGTTAGTGTCATGTAGATGTCCAGATCAGCAGCTACCGGGATTAATTATCATCAACCGGCTAGAAAGTAAAATTGAACTTTTTTTATAGTTAGAGGATGTAATTGGATGATTTTATAGTAGGGGGACTCAATTGACTTTTTAAGTATAGTAGGAGGACTTATTTGACAGTTTTCCCAAAAAGTTTTCTCCAACATATGAGCATCAGTGACTTTTTGTCCACATAACTTTAATTTGGATGTTATTTGGATCATAGCAGTACTCCAATCAATTATTAAAATAAGGAATGTGCACACTATCCGTATTTTAGCCCATACTCTTAGCCCATATTTATAATCTATCCGTATAGACTTGTGTTGACTAATAGATGGGTCCCTAACTCCACTAAATTAAAATACTCCGTATAAAATTGGTTTTTACATTTAACAAATTAACCTTGTGACTTCCGCAAAGATCGAGCAGCGGCTCCTCCTCTCCTCCCAAAGTTGTTGAACAAGCTACAATTTACATGCTTATATTTTGTGTTTTTGAAGTGTACTTACATTGTCAAGGTACACAAATACACAATGTTGACTTTATACGAAGTATCTAGTATTATTTCTAGTACTACATTGGTGTATGATTTTGTTCAAATTTGGTGATTATTTTTATGTTTATATAAAGTTAAGCTTAATTTTGTGGTAATAAAATTTTGCTTCAAAATATTTTTTGCCCCTGCACATAAAAAATCATGAGTCCGTCGCCGTGTATACGAACATTATTTGTTAAATGTATAAATTCAAACCAACTAAATGAATCGTGCGTTAACTTAGAAATTTGATAATAACTTTTATTCTATTATTTAAATATATATAAATATGTAAAGCACTAAGGTATTTGTAATCATTTTTTTGCAAGAAGGTATTTGTAAATTGTAATTATATGTACCGTACTATGTATGTAAATTAAACAATCATGTGCTCACTATTACCCTTTAATTGATTTTATGTATTCATTTGGTTCAATATTATAAAATTTAAATATACACAATTAGTAAAGTTAGTTTATTCACATACATATATACAGAGTGTTTTATAGTTACGTACTACGTATAATTTAATAGAGATGCACACTTAAGTCCATGCGTACTGTTTAAGGTCTGAGCAAATGTTTATCTACTTTGTTTTTATTTTATTTTTTTGTAGTATTTCAATGTATTATGACCGTTTCCAAACAAAGAGACAAAAGGGAGAGGTGCATGAGTGACACCGACACATGTCTACTATTTTACAACAATGTTTGATGTATCCACTTTTATATCCACCTTGAAAAATTCTTTTGGTACATCTTGGGTTACACCTTGGTGTACACCTATATAACCCCCCTTTCTTTTTTCTCCCCTTTCAACTTTTCTCTCTCCATTCTCTTCTCTCCACTCCTCTCCCATTTGAATCATACGGACCCCCCTCCCTCCTCTCTTTCTTCTTTCCTTTTCTTCTTCTTCAACATCTTGTTCTTCTTTCTTTCTTCCTTTCTCCTTCATCTTCTTCTTATTCTTCTTCTTTCCTTCTCTTTTTTAGGTTTTATTCACCCTAATCATCCTCTTATCTTCATGACCATCTTCTTCTTTTTCTTTCCTTCTCACTTTTTACGTTTTATCCACACCGACACTGGTTTGCTAGTGTCTGTGTACACAGACGAAAATTGTATATATACAAACAATTTTTTTATACAAAACAACTAACGTCTGTGTACACCGACACTTGTTTTCTAACTAATTTTTTCACACCGACACTTTTTTGTCTACACAGATGACTAACGTCTGTGTACACCGACGCTTGTTTTCCAATTAATTTTTCACACCGACACTTTTTTATTTACACAGACAACTAATGTCTGTGTACACCGACATTGGTTTCCATGCAGTCAGTCTGACAGATCTAGAAACTAATTTTACTCACACCGACACTTTCAATGAAAGTGTCTGTATTTGTGTGTTTTTTGTATGTGAGAAGGGCAAATAAATGGGTGTACCCCAGGGTGTAACCCAGGGTGTACACCAAGAACTATTGATCCACCTTATACCCACCATGTTTGTGGAGGTTTTTTTGTCTGTGAACCCGGTTTCACAGATAATATTTTGTCTGTGCAAAATATTGTCTGTGAGCTGGGGTTCACAGAAAAAAACACTTCACAAACATAGGTGTGTACAAAAGTGGGTATAAGAGTGGGTACAAAGATCATTTTTGACTATTTTATATGTCTGCGGGCAATCTAAAGTGTTCTCCTATCAATCATCTTTCTTCTTTATTTTATACTCTCTTTCAAATTGTTTTGCAAAGTCAACATTTTTGGTCAACTAATAATAAAAGTCAATTTTCACTATCGATAATTAATTCAATTTTTTATAATTAAAATTTATATATTCAGAAAATACATTAAAATAATTAAAAAAAATTAAGTAGAATATAATTAAAAATTGACATTCTAATTAAGCAAATAAAATGAAACTGTTTGACCAAGAAAAGTAAAATTTGCAAATCAAATTGGGACGGAGGTTGTACTCCCTATTGCGTAGCACTATTATATTCTTGCTGAAATCATAATTTGTTTCTGCTTTTGTTCTACGAATTGAAGAGCCTAATTATCAGAGTTCAGAATTGAAGAGATCAGAAGACTTAACAGGCCAGAGGTAAACTTTTATTTCTTCTATTATGGAAAAAATAGTACGTAAGTTTTATTTGGGAAATTAAATCATTTACGGAGTAGTATACTTACGCACTTATTATATTTTAGTGAATGAGAGAAAATTAAAGAAGATATAGATTTAAGATGATTTCTTGGAGAGATTTGAGCAGATTCGTGTAGATAACGTGCTATGAAATGAAGAAGATGAAGACTAGATTTAAGAGATAGATATATTATTAATAAGCTCTAAGTTACTTCTTCTTAATATAAAGGTTTTCTGAATGAATTTACAAGACTTCATCAAGCCACTAGCTATTTATACTGGTTGAGCTTGATGATGAATCACTTAATTGATGAGTCTACAGATTTGGTGGCAATAGCAAATTGAATCACCTGTTCTAACTAAGTTACAAGGATCATTACAAGGATCAGAAAAAGCTTGATGTCCTAGTGATAAGGATGAACAATTTGTCATTTCTTAAATTTTACAACAAGAATTGAAGTACATTTTTATGTTCGTAAGATGAATACAAATACAAAGGTGTTTTTAACGTTTTGCAAGTTTAAAATGCGTTATATACTACATACGCATGTAATAAACTAATTTAATGATAGCACAATGACTTGATGAGTAATTTAACACCCGCAGCCTCTTCAATAATTTAAGATGTAATTTTTAGAGTAAAATCTGACGTAAATCAACGCTAACACTCTTTTCAAAATTTAAAATTGAAAGCAAAAATTTAAAGAATCAATTGACAAAGTCAAGCACAACGAAAGATGACGTAACATGTGTGATTAAAAGCTAAAAACAATAAAAGTTGAACCTTTCATATTTAGAAAACCTAATCTGGACATATGCAGGTTGACGAATTCATAAATAAAAATTACGCTAATTTGGTTATTTAAATAGAAATATGGTGGATTTTGTTTTCTTCCCTAGGGTTCTAGGGTTTGTCAGTACGCACATCATCTTTTATTCACTAAACTTTGTTACGCTTAATACCAAGGTCCCAGAGCCATGTCAGAATCCATGGAAGATCTGTACGCACGTTTATCTTTGGAGGACGAGGATACAGGAGTTGACGTGGGGGAAGCAGTATTGGAAGAGCCGCCATATGTTTCTTCGCTGGCTTTAGTGGGACGTATTCTTACTGAAAAACAGGTTCGGTTTCCTTATTTCAGGGATACTATTGCGGACATTTGGAGACCGGGAAGGGGGGTTAACATTCGGGAGGTGGGTGACCGGCGCTACATATTTCAATTTTTCCATGAAGTTGATTTCAGAAGGGTCTTAGAGGATGGGCCATGGTCTTTTGAGAATAATTTAGTGATTTTACGAAAATTAGAACCTCTGGAGAATCCTCTGTCAGTACCCTTGTCACATGAAAATTTTTGGCTACAAGCATACAATCTACCGATGACTTTTTTTACTGAGAGGATGGCCCAGATCATTGGCAATGCAGTTGGAAGATTTGTGCAGGCAGATGAAAATAATTTCAAAGGTGGGAGGAAGGAGTTTATGAGAATCAGGGTGAGTTTAGACGTGGGTGACTCTCTAAAAGGGAGATTGAAACTCAAAAAGGGGGCTGAAGATGTTTGGGCATATCTCAAGTATGAGAGATTACCGCATTTCTGTTTTATTTGTGGAAAGATGGGCCATGTGGACCGACTCTGTCCAAAGTGGTTTGAGGGGTTCACAGCTGATCAACTAAAACCCTTTGGAGTCTGGTTAAAGGCTGGCGGAAGAAGAAGCGGAGCCAATAGAGGAAGCAAGTGGCTGGTTGATAGCGAGGGACATTTCTGGGGTCAATCAAAGGAGGGGGCTGGTGTTAGTGAAAAGGGGGGAGACTCTACGGGGTCATATGAAAAAGCCCTAAATCAAGGAGTTACAGGAAGGGGAGAGGTGAGTTCAGCCCCAGGAAGGGAAGATGATCTAAGCATTGCTATCTAGCAGAAAGGGAGGGTAATGGGAGGGGAAAGTTCACTGAAAAAAAGGAAGGCTTGCGGTGATGTGGGGGAGGGATGTGTTACTTTGCTTGAAGGTTCTGAAGTTTCTCGGTCAAAAAACGGATTGGAGGCGGGTCCTGGTTTTCAGGCCCGCCTGGAACCATGAGTTGTTTAAGTTGGAACTTCCGAGGGCTTGGCAACCCTTTGGCAGTTCAAGTTTTGGTGGATTTGGTCCACTCTAAGAGGCCGAGTTTGGTTTTTTTAATGGAAACTTTCGTGAATAGCAACAAGATTGACGAGATCAAAAGGAAGGTGGGCATGCAAGATTGTTTTGTTGTGGATAGTGTTGGCCATAGAGGAGGTCTGGCGCTCCTATGGGAGGCTGGAGTGGAGGTCCAGATTCAGGATGCTTCACAAAATTTTATTGATGCTTGGATTAGATTGGAAATGGGTGATTCCTTGTGGCGTTTTACAGGTTTTTATGGTTTTCCGGAGCGATAAAGGAGACGTGAGTCTTGGAGTCTTCTTTGTTCACTTAGTGCGCGATCTCAACTTCCCTGGTTAGTAATGGGGGATTTCAACGACCTACTTTATGCTTCCGAAAAACGTGGAAGAGTCCCTCACCCGGCATGGTTGTTAAGAGGATTTCGGGAGGCGATTTGGGCTAGTGGGCTCCATAACTTCTCCTTCGAAGGCTACCAATTCACCTGAGAGAGATGGAGGGGTTCCCCGAATTGGGTGGAGGAGAAGCTCGATAGAATCTTGACGTCTGATAGTTGGCTTGACAGATTCGGGGCAGCTATAGCCGAGTCATTGGAGGGATCTCTTAGTGACCATTTGGCTCTTTTCATCCGCTTGGTCTCAACAACAGGGGTTAATAGATGTCGTAGATTCAAGTTTGAGAATACTTGGTTGAGAGAAAATGATTGTCGTGAGGTAGTTAGCAGAGGGTGGCAACTAGGACGAGGACATGGTGTTATGAGACAAATTGCAACTTGTGGGCGAATGGTGGAAGAATGGGGAAGAGGCAGATACGGAACATATGGCAAAAGGATAGCATACTTCAAGAAGAAGCTTAATTCCTTGAGAAGCCGTGTTGAAACATGGGGAGTGGCTGAATTCTGGAGAGTGAGGAGTGAATATCTTGCTTTATTGGAAAAAGAAAATTTATTCTGGCGTCAACGCGCAAAAGAGTTCTGGCTGAGAGGCGGGGACTTGAACACCAAGTATTTTCACAATGCAGTTAAACAACGAAGGAGGAAGAATAAACTGGTCAGGTTGAAGCTGGAAGGGGGTGACTGGGAGCAGGACCGAGGTGAGTTTGGAAAACTGGTAGGTGATTACTTCACTAATCTGTTCATGTCAGTTCAGGGGGATAATGATATCATACTTAGCAACATTGAGAGGAGACTGGGGGTTCACCATCATAATGATCTGTTGAGGTCTATTAGAAGCGATGAAGTCAAGGCAACTATATTCTCTATGTACCCTGATAAGTCTCCAGGCCCAGACGGGATGAGTCCTAGTTTTTTTCAACATTTTTGGGACCTAATTGGTCTGGATGTAATTGATTTTTGCATAGTAGCGTTTGAGACAGGTAAGCTCCCAGAGGCGGTAAATCACGCTCATATTGTATTAATTCCCAAGAAGGATCAACCGGAAGTGCTTGGTGACTGGAGGCCCATCTCCCTATGCAATGTGGTGTACAAAATCTTTTCCAAAGTGTTGGCAAACCGAATGAAGAATCTTATGCAGTTCTGTGTTTCGGAGCAACAGAGTGCCTTCATCCCGGGAAGGTCGATAGTTGATAATATCATGTTGGCGTTCGAGTCTCAACACTATCTAAAGAGGAAGCGGCAGGGCAAGCTGGGATATGTGGCTTTGAAGTTAGATATGAGCAAGGCGTACGATCGGGTATTGGTGGAACGGGAATGACGGAAAAGGGATATGTTGCCAATTGATCTGTGCCGGGAGATTGAGGTCCTAATGAATTGGTATTGGTGGAACGGGAATGACGGAAAAGGGATTAGGTGGAGTGATTGGGATTCTCTGTGCAAACCTAAGAAACTAGGTGGAATGGGTTTTAGGAAACTTCGTCATTTCAACCTAGCAATGCTGTCCAAGCAAGCATGAAGGCTATTTACGGAACCAGAGACTTTGGTGGGGAGAGTTTTCAAAGCCAGATATTATCCAAAGGGTAATTTTCTTTCAGCTCATCTGGGTAGTAACCCATCCTTCGTGTGGAGGAGCCTGTTTGAGACTCAGGAAATCATCAGAGAAGGACACATTTGGAGAGTTGGTGATGGTAAGTCCATAAAAATCTGGCAGGATTCATGGTAACCAGACAGAGATAATCCTAAAATGACTACTGATCCAGCCATTGGTCTTGAAAATTCCTTGGTCAATGGGTTGCTATATGAACCGCATCAGGTTTGGGATACTGATATTTTACACGACCTTTTTAATGACAGAGATTCTAAGCTTATTCAAAGCATCCCAGTGAGTAGAAGGATGGTACCTGACAGGTTGATTTGGAGGTGGGAATCGGGAGGCAGATTTTTAGTGAGAAGCTGCTATCGAAGAATTACAGGTGAATGTCAGGCAACCGGATGGAAGGGTTGGACGGGGATGTGGAATTGGCAGCTACCCCCCAAGATCAAATCGTTCTTCTGGCAAGCTTGTAACAATTTTCTCCCAACTACGGATAATCTAAGTAGGCAGAAGGTTGAATGCTCGGTGAAGTGTGGGTTATGTGGGAGCAGTGAGGAATCGTTGTTACACTTATTTGTTCAGTGTTCGGTGGCTAGAGCATGCTGGAGTTCAGTAGGTTGGCCCTCTGTGGGGTTGCCGGCTAGCTCTTTTATTGAATGGGTGCAGCGGCTATTTCAGGTGAAGAGGAACGAGGAGCTACAGAAGATAGCTTGGGTTTGTTGGAGCATTTGGTGTGAAAGGAATGAGAGAATTTGGAAGGGGAAGAAGCTGGAAGCTCATCAATTCTTGGGAAAAGCAGAATCTTTTGTCAACGCTTGGCTTCAGGAAAAAGATCAAGGAAAGGCTTTATGTATTCAAGAGCAGAGTTCAAAATTGACATGGAAACGACCGACTGAGGGTCGGTGCAAATTAAACGTTGATGCTGGCTTCAATGATGAGGGATGTGTGGGTGGGTGGATTTTAAGAAATGATCATGGGGATTTTCTGGCTGGGGCAGCCAGGTATTGGGAGGGCAACTTTTCACCTTTGGAGGCAGAATTAATGGGTATCAGGGAAGCTCTAAGTTGGTTAAAGGATCAGGATTGGAATTATGTGGATGTGGAGTCTGATTCATTACTAGCCATTTCGGAAATTCGTTTAGGCTCAAACGTCTCTTCTTTTGGTCTTTTGGCGGAGGATATTAGAGAGTTAAGCTCTAGCTTTACGGGTATTGATTTCCATCATATTAGACGATCTGCGAACAGGGCCGCTCATGCGATAGCACGAGAAGTTAGTTCTATGTCTGATTGCTGTGTTTAGTCATTTTCCCCTCCTAGCAGAATTGTTGATGTACTAAACTTTGATTTAATTAATGCCAATTTATTGTTTGCTGCTCAAAAAAAAAAAAAATAGAAATAGAACGGAGTCTCCAATTTCATCAGTTTTTCAATTGACCAAACTGGAAAAGCTTCTGTCTAGGCGAGAGCGTCTCTCTAGACCGTCTCCCCTGGGGTTAGGGATTGTAAAACTTTTATCCGCTTTCGTCTTCGACGAAGTGAGGCTTTCTTGTGCGGCGTTCGTCCCGCTTTTGTGAGGCTCTTTTCTTTGGCAGACTGCAACGCCTATATGGCGGCCAAAAGTTGTGTATCCCTAGCAAAACGTGGAGAGGTTCGAGGATGTCATTCATGATTGAGATCAGAAGGTCATGGACGAAGCGTGGGGCTAGAGCCTGGAACAGATCTGGACCGGATGCATGGAGCGGAAGATGCTTTAGTACTGTTGGACCGTCCCCCTCCTGAACCGCCGCCATGGAGTGCAGAAGAGTTTACGGTTTGGAGGCAGTATTTTAATGGGAGAAATTGCTATATAGCTTAAACAAATAGGTTACTTTTAGTTAATAACCTATATTATTATTTTTTAAAGAATATAGCACTTTAGCAATTAATATAAAAATACAGTTGAGTCAAATACAAGACTCGATCGTATTTGATAATTAAAACTGTATTTAGATAACATCAAATCCATGGATTTCGGTGTTGATATCCGATATTCATATAACTCATAAGCTTCTAGGATAATTTAAAGGGCTATGCACTTAATTTTTGTAAATATATAACATAAACTTAAATGTATGTATTAAAAAATGTATATATACCCAATTATCTCTATTTTAATTTTACTGTTTGCTTGCTATTTATTTTTCATGATCAGACAGTTTATTTTTCTGTTAGTTACTATTATTGTTCTAAGACCCTTGCATTAGGATTGAGTGATGAGAGGTCTGCTTTAATCGTCGTTGGCTCATTTATGCCCATTATAGGATCAGCGAGTTAAATTGCTTTTTTGGAGGTGATTAACTCTAAGTCGGGTTCGAGAGTTGACGATTGTCTATGATCATTTTGTCGTTTTACCCCCCATCTTCTCCCTATCTGAATGCTATGATATTAATTTAAGCCATCTATTTTGACGATAAAAAAAAATTAGAAATAGAACGGAATTACTACACCATAACCTGATACTACTATATGGTCATGATGGAGTTTGCTAAGCTGTCGGAATACTCTCTTCTCTTTGGAATCTTGGAATGTGTTTGAGCACTAAACTCTCTTCTCTTTGGAGTCTTGGAATGTGTGGAGCACTAAACTCGAAAGTATACTCCCTCTGTCCCGCTAAGATTGTCCCATTTTATCTTTTTGAGAAGTTCCACTAAGATTGTCTCATACAAATTTGGTAAAGATTGTGTGACTCTAAACCATTCTTACTTTATTCTTACTTTATCAATTTAATATCAACCATACAAACTCACTTTTCTTAATAATCGTGCCACTTTCTCTCGTCTCAATCCTAGTGGACCGGAGGTAGTAACTCACAAATATGGCATAATAGTTTCTTACGCAGTTACACATTTTAAATATGGTTAGGCAATTAAAACACTTTGCTTCAGTTGTCCTGCTTCATTAGACTTGAGTTTAGCGGTATGATCTTTTGAGTAAAATACGTATGGATTCATATGGTATGTTTATTATATATTTTATCCGATTGGTGGAAGTTAATTGCCTTCATAGGCCATCTACACTACCAGGCTATTCCCAAAAGTGACGCATGGAAAGACAGGTGAATTAGGGAAAAGGCAATTTAGTCATTAGTAAGTAGTTAAGATTAAAAATTACAAAGTTTTTGTAGATTCAGTACTACCAGTTTATTTTTCTGTGAAGAGATTTTCTAGTATAGTCTTTCTCTTTGAGAGATCTAACCGTCCTTTTGGAAAGAAGAAATACGTGAATACCTAAGGTCAAGGATTATCGCCACTAGGATGGAAGATCTCGCACGATCTCAATCGGCGGCTAGGGTTTGTTTTGGGTTGCGCCTCTTATCGGCGGCAATATGCTTTTGGCTACTAATAAGAAGTTCGGAAGAACATGGCTGATTACTTACTTAATATCAAGGCATGCAGCAACACTGTAAGTACGCATATAGGATTGGGGTTCGCGTCAGATTGGAACACTACAAGAAATCTGATAAAACATGACGAAAAAAATTGTCATAAAAGCTTCATTTTTTGTCACTAAAACTCTTATATGACGATTTATTTTCGTCATAGTGATCGTCACCGTAGCTCCGTGGCAAAAGGTATATATGACAATATTGGGATTCGTCACTATATAATCATTTTTTGTGACACTTTTGTTCTTTGTCACCATTATTGATAACTTTCAGCGACGATGAATGTGTCATTTTTTATCAATAATTTTGTCATGTAATTATGAATTTTGTCATCTATACTAGTGATAATAAATGACGAATCTTCAATTTGTCAATAAAGTATAACTTTTAGTGACGCTGCACATTATACTCATACTAGCGGTGACACCAAAGTTGTCATAATCAAGTTACTTAGTTCGTCATTGTAAAGTAGTTATGATCACACATAAAGTGTCATAAAAAAGAAAAGGATACGAAAGTGTATATAAAATGACAATTATAAACATTTGTCCTCATTCAATAAAGATAAGATTACTAATCATTTGTCACAGCTTTGTACTGAATTATCATTAATAATATCATGAACTACAATATACACAATACAATTCGGAGGTTGAATCTGCTAATCTAACTAAAACAGTTAACAGCCCTCTTACTATGATTGAAAGAAATACTAACAAACTGAGGCTTCATCTTCCACCAATGCTAACAAACTGAGCTCTCATGCCCTGCACATCGTCCACCAGTATGTTGAACGAAGCGATTCAACATCACGATAAATGCGTTTTCTCTCCCTTATACCTTCAAAACTTGAACTGCACATGATTCAACATCAATACCATCTCCAATCTTGATCTAGCTAAAAGTTTCAAGTACTAGCTATAAGAATATCTGCTACACTCGGGTGGAACATCTTACAAAGGAATAGCTCTTGCAGATACAAATATTGAGTCTCGGAAAACCCACACCAAACCCCCTGCTTCTCTTCCTGACTCCATGAAACAACATTATTAAAATTATGTCATCCTTCCAGCAGCAGCTCCAGAATAATGTAGTGTCAACTACAAGAAATCAACAAGCCCAATGATACTATGATGCCCCAAATAACAGATGCAAATTGGCAAATAAGACATCAAATTGTAGAACCTAAGTAATGTCTCTCAAAAGACTTCGAAACTAAACTTTCCAACAAAGGTGCACTATAAATCTAAGTAAGTGAACAGCAGAAAGTATAAAAAGGAGTGCCTTTACAGAAATAGTAAAGAAAGTAAAATATGCTCTTATAAGAACATATTTGATGAAATAGGGATTCATCTACAGTCACACAAGTCCCTGCTTTGTAAAAGAATAATAAAGTAGCTAGGTACACAAAACCCAATTAATAACTCAAAAATAGGCTTTCGTGAAACGAGTAATCCAATGAGAAAATCCCAAGTAAACTGGAAGACACCCCCTATCATAACTTATTAGTTAATATCAGTTAGTATATAGATGCTAAACTGTTAGTTAATATATACTATATAGATAGTAAACTGATTAGACAATGTATATAGATACTAAAGTTTTAGTTAATATAGTGACATTAACTCGACTTTTAGATATACATATACATATATATACTATTCAATTTAAAATTGATTAATTAATATCAGTTAATCAATAGATACTAAACTGTTAATTGTAGAAAATTAGATATTTAAAGTTTTACAAAATTGAGTTTTTGAATTAAATCAGTTGATATATAGATGTGGAGGTGTTTTCTACCAAACGGATTAGTATACTAGGTTGATTAGTATAGTCCTTTCACTAAAGATTTTGCCTTTCAAAAACCTTGTGCTGAATAACCATGCCTTCATCACCAGAACTTTGAAAACCTCATCAAAGGTATGTTTAATCAAAATCTTTACTGAAGTCAAACTCTCCAGTCTCCCACAACAAGCAAATCCTCACGTATGTCTCTGAAATGTAGGAATAATTCAGTTAATACTGAGTACTACGTATGAAATTTGAAAATAAAAAAAAGTGAAATAGAAGATAAATCAGAAGTACCAATAGTAGAATAAAAGTTAAATAAGCACTTTGTCATCACAGTTTACCTCACAGTTAATCAATAGATACTAAACTGTTAAATGTAGAAAATTAGACATTTAAAGCGACTGAAAACATGAAACAATGAACCCATCCAACAGAACTTCACAATACAATCAATGACCAAACTGAAGAATTATAAACACAATTATATTAAAAGAAAGAGCAAAACGCAACTATAAATGTTACAGATAAGAGTCGACCTTGCTGGAGCTGTCGCACACTCTCTATCACTGACATGCCTTCACTGGAACTTCCTACAGAAGAATATGTGAAGCTAAGAAGTAGAAAGAACCGTAAGAGCGACGACGTAGATGAAGCACTCTTATGGTGTTTCAGCTCTTGACCATCGCCTCGTGGCCTGTTTTTCTAACCACGACTTCCATTCGAACCCAGCTTCTCAGATTGGTTTTACAAGAAAGAGGTACGGCATAGCAGTTCGCAAACGGAGGAGCGGAAAAGTTGACATCAAAGATGTAGCAGGGGCGAAGAAGATTGTGCCCGTCTATCCGCTGCGCCATTTACCGATATCCCACTCATCAACGGCGCCCTTATATCAAAGAAGAAATAAGAAGAAATTAAATTAAAATTTTTGAGTTAGTGTCATTACTATCTATCGATATTGTTAAGTATGGTTTCTATTGGACGGTTTCCGTCAACCAGACCAGATCAGATCTTTATAGTTATAAAATATACAGAGATCAGGCGTTTATCAGACCAGATCAGTTCAGACTAGACCAAATCAGACCTCCAAATTTTAGTCCAAAAGAAAAAATCTTAAATCATAAATCAATAATATTTATATCTTGGTGTGGTCTTATGTCATACAACCGTCATCCCAAAAAAAATTGTCAATTTCATAAAATTGTATCATAATTTTAATTAGTACTCCGTATAATGTTATGAAATTTATAAACTTTGTACTTTATCATTACAAATATGAGGTCACAAGGTCATTCATTATATGTTAATTTGTCATTGATTTTTTTCAGACTTTGTTACAAAATAGAGTGTTGTGTGCTAAAAAGTAAAATTATGACGCATTTAAATTCTTCGTCACAAAAAGAGAGAGAAAATGACGAAATAATATTGTCATTATTTTGTATGACAATTAATGACAAAATATGACTTTGTCATTGTATTTAAAAATTATGTGACGAAATTTATAGTCATTAATTGTTATAAAAAATGTCATCAAAAGATTTCCCACCAAAATTTTGGATCAATTTTTGGCGCTAAAACTTTGAGTGACAAATTTGATTTAATCGTCACATTTTGTATCAATAAGTGACGATAAGTGAGAACTAAAGTGACAAACAATGATATTGTCATAAAAAATACTTTTATAGTGACGAATTTTAGTTTTGTAACTATTACCGAACAAAAAATGACAACTTTTTGTGTGTCACACAATATTTTGTCACAAAATGTGTGATTTCTTGTAGTGGAAATTCTTCTTGGACGGTTTGATCCAATGAATTCTCGAACATTTGGATCTGAGGAAGGCTCTGATTCACACCAGTGTTTCGTACCCGTCTGGAAACCTTTCTTGTACGGGCTGATCCAGGAATTTTGCAGGCGATTAGGTACAGAAGCAATATGATAGAGATATCAATGACAAATCTCAAGAAGCAAATTGGTGAGAGCGAATTGGCGAGCGCAAGAAGAATGGAGTTTCAGATGAATTTTTCAGGGGTCAAAATGTCTTCTCCCATACTACTGCAGATCGTGTGCCTCCGGAACCACCTCCGAGCGAAGAAGTGTTTTGGGGAAAGTTTCTATCTTCGTGTTATTTTTCCTTTAATGGTATTTGTTTTTATTTTAGTTCGAGTAGGTGTGGTAGGAGTTTTTTGAATTTTAATGAATTTTTATAGGCATTGCTACATTTTCGATCATGTTAGCATATTCTTGCACGTTTTATGTCTAGCAAGTCAGGTTGCTTTGTATTAGTGACTTATTCTAAGTCTATTCTTAGGGCCTACGATCGGATCTGTAATAGCTGTGTGTATATTATCTTGCTTGTTTGTTCTACTTTCATGAAATCCATTTTGACGATAAAAAAATATTAAAAATTAGAGAAATTCGAGATGATAGATGTGAGAAGTAAATATTGCCAAAGCTTTTTAAGTTTGTGATTTTAATGGTTAACTTATTCTACTGATCGGGAGCGGTATCGAAGGCTAGTTGGGAAACTCATTTATTTGACATTAACCAGGCCTGATATTTGTTACTCTGTTCATATCCTTTCACAATTTATGCAAAATCCCAGGGTGGCTCATTGGGAAGCTATACTTCGGGTCCTCAGATATCTTAAGGGACGGCCCGGACAGGGAATTTTGTTACGGTCCGATTCCAACCTGTCTCTCACTGGTTATTGTGATGCAGATTGGGCGAGTTGTCCTGTCACTCGTCGGTCTGTCACCGGCTACTTTGTATCTCTGGGTTTTTCTCCTGTATCATGGCGTACCAAAAAGCAGGCAATTGTCTCTCGGTCTTCCGTAGAGGCTGAATACCGGGCCATGGCCTCCTTGACTTGTGAACTAATTTGGTTACGCAACCTTCTTTGTTCATTAGGTGTAACGCAGTCTGAACCCGTATGGCTACACTGTGACAATCAAGCCGCACTACATATTGCTTCAAATCCGGTTTTTCATGAACATACGAAACATATAGAACTTGATTGTCACTTTATCCGAGATCACATTCAAGCAGGCACAGTGGCACCATCATACACTCCTACTACCGAACAGCCCGCAGACTTACTTACTAAAGCGCTCGGAGCTCATCAATTCTCGTGTCTTCTTGGCAAGATGGGCATTTGTGACCCCCATGCTCTATCTTGGGGGGTGGGTGTTGGGTGTTAGTTATTATTATTTAATTTGTGTACATATTTATTCATGTAACATTTTTTCTTTGTACGTACGTAGTCTTTTAGTTAGAATAGGAAGATGTAATCTTTAAGGATTGTTTCCTTCTTTACTTCCTTTTGTTTCGCATGGCAGGACGTATCCAAGCCGATGCGTGTACTTTGTATATATACGGCTGCATCCTGCTTCGAGATGAGCCAACCAGCATAAAAAATCTTTCCATATTGCTCCGTTTTACAATAAGAGAGTGAATATCTCAATCCTTGCAAAAGTCTTATGGGGTGTAGGTGCTACAACCATTGCCAAATAACTAATGATCAATCTACATGTGTCCTCAATCTGCTGGTCGGTAGAGTATGTGTCCATGAGATGTGGTGCGTGTGAGGATTCGTTGCTCATGCGTCTTTGAGTTCTCCCCTAGGCGGTTTGATTGGAGATAGCTCACAAACACACGTGTGCTTAATTTTGTATTCTTCGAACATAGGAGGGAAGACTTTAGTCCCCGATAAATTTGAGTTTTATCCTTCAAAAAATGTTCGAAACTATACCCCACCAACTTTCCATTTGTGTATCATATTTGATGAAAAGATTTTTTGAACTTTATTATAACTGTTAGTTTCTTAAAAGTTACGTAGTAATAAATGAAAAAATGGGATGAAAATATGTTGTTCCAAATAATACGTTTTGTCCTAACAAGTTTAGGCATGTAAAAAAAACCGGCCCGCCCTGACCCGAGACATTTGGGGCAGGTCCGTCCCGACCCGACTTGCAAATGGGGCGGGTCCGCCCCGCCCCACTCGTACAAGTTATTATAGCTAGTTAAAACTTGAAACCAAACATTATATTGTTAAAAAGAATAAAGCTAATATTCTCAAGGATAATATATATAAGTCTCTTTCAAATATTTCTAGCTATTTGAAATGTCTATTTCAATATAGTCAATATAATTCAATGTTCGAAAATATAAATGTAAAAACATGTCCTGATTATAACTTTATATCCAGTTTGAAACATAGGCTTAAGTGTTAACAAAGTAAATATCAATTAATTCAAAATGAATGCTACTTAATCTTAACACAGCTAAGATTGTATTGTCTATAACCCAAATTGCGCAAGTGCAAGAATCACAAATTGAAAACCAAATTAATGAATAACCCCCTATTTAAAATTGAAAATTGACTGTCTGTAATGCACATGTGACAAAACACACAAATTGCACAACCAAATTACTACCTAAACATAATTAAAGGATATTACATGTTAAAATACCCCTGGTTAGGCGGTAGAACGATCATCCATTGCGGTGGCGGCTATCGGCATTTCAAAACGGCACAAGGGGCAAACATGTCTCTTTCCCAACCACTGTACAATGCATCCTCCATGAAATATGTGGCCGCAAGGCATGCGAGTCACCATTTCATTCACCTCCATTTCTCCCAAGCAGATCGCACATTCTCCATTTTCGCCCGACTTCACCTTCTCCAATGCGGCGATTGATGATTCGGTTGCCGGAGAACTATTGTAATCCTCCTCCTCCACCTCCTCCTCATTCTGCATCGATAACCTTGTCATCTCATTGTTAACCTCATTTTCTTCTTCCTCGTTATCACCAAACTCCTCAAATCCGCCACTATTCGTTGATGCCCACTGAATAGTAGAAAAATCATGTGGTAATAATTGAAGAAGTTACGTTATCGTTTCTTTTATATATTGATATCCTTTATTTAATTGATGAATTTTTTGTCACTCAAGTCTTCTCACTATTGGCTTAATGAGCGTTTCTTTAATCCTACTTTTGTTTTTTGTTTTCAATTTATTTCTTCTAATCATGTAATGAAGTTAATTTTTCCTTTTGTGATCATCTCACCATTTTGTGATATGAACTTTTCTACAATAGTTTGAAACTCATTTTATATTTGGAGAACTAAAAATGTAACTCTCAGACTATTTTTTACACTTTGGTGGAAATGCACTTTCACGTCTTTTTAAAAAAATCTAATATTATGTGTAATTTATTTGTAAGTTAATCTTTGTTTTTAAGTCATTCTTATATAGTTAGGTCTGTTAATTCTGTTGAAGGTTGATCTGATCAAGTTTTGTACATCAATCACTGTGAAAACATCGTAATAATTAATAAAAGTGACCACCAATTCTATAAGCTAACTGAAATATAAAACAGAGTCACGCACACATGTAACCAAAGAGTCTTGTTTAGGAGATTAAGAGCATGTTTTAATGCTATAATAATTGACTTAATTCTCTAAACTTTCTGAGATTCTGGCTAAAAGAGCGGAATTTGAACAAAGAAACATTACTAGAGTACAGAAAATAATACAAAGCCTAGTAAATAGTGTTCTTCACTCTCTTCTATCTCTCTCTCATCTTTTTTCTTCTTTATCTTTCAATGTTCATATGTTATTTTTATTTTTTTATATTTTTTTTTATGTTCTTATATTTCATATCCGTTTTGTCTTACCTTTTTTTCTTATCTTTCTTATCTTTTTAGGTCTGATATCATAGATCGATTCATGTTAGCCAACCCCAACATTTTTTGGGAATAAGGCTTGGATATTGTTGTTGTTGTGTTCCTCAACAACTTAAACCAATTCATCTAAAAAAAGTAATCATGCCCTGTTGATTAGATTAAAAAAGTTGAGTGATGATTTAAAGTTGAATTGGTTTAAGCTCATAAGATGAAAATTAAGGATATCAAACACGTTCTAATTTTGAAAGAAAATCACTACCTGGTTGTTCAAATACTCTTCAAGGTTGGGTTGGAAGGGATCTCTGATGATTTGGAAGTGTGACTTAGCAATATCAACCACGAGAGGGATGATTTTGTCTTCAAGGTTGCCAAACCGTCGTACCACCGCCATAACAGTGGAGTTGAGTTTTGCCATGATGCAAGGATGCTCCGAGGTGGGAATGGAAGCTTCTGTGAGAACCAAAGCTATCTCATTGAAGCTTGTGCTTACGTCAAAAAACACGTTGTTGTAGTTGGACGCAGAAAGTATGAGGTTTTTGGAAAAGTGTGGTTGTTCATTTAGATTGCTGTGAAGCACCCACTGGTTGGTGTGATGGGAAAGATAGTAAAAGCTAATCATATTCCGAACGATAATCTGAAAGACGAAGGCATTCATCGGAGGATTTTCAACACCATTAAGAATGGCATTGTTACGAAACACACAACAGTGATATTGAGAAGGGGTTGTTATTGAATTCAAATCCATGGTGATGATTTATCAAAAACCTTTTAAGTTTTGATAATTGAAGGTTGTTGGTATAGATGGAGAGAAAATAAACTTTAAACTCTAGGTTTCACGTTTAAACGATATCGATTAACTCGTGTATATATAGGGGCATTCGTTGGTTCGGTTTCCTTGATTGGTTTAATTGGTTCGATTTAGATTGGTTCGATATTGAGAAAGGTAAAAATGCAAGTCAAAGTGACTAAATTTAGTAAGCTGTTTTCAGTAGACTTTAGTTCAGTTATTATTTTGTGGGTTTCGAATTGTTTTGACATATTTTAATTAGTTTGAGTAGGTTTTGTTTCAGTTCGGTCATTTTTCATGCTTAATCGTCAAACTTTGAATCAAACTAAATATGATTTGGTCAGTTTACGCCGATACAAATGTTCATGGACTCCATTTTTATCGATTCGATTATGATCAGTTCTTTTCAACCGGTTTTGGGTTATCAATTTTTTTGTTCGGCCGGTACTATTTCTGCCCTAGAAAAGATAAGGTCAAAGCTAGCATCGTTTAATTTGGCACATTGATCGAAGGGAATATGCTTATGCAACAACCTCTCAACCGTGCTGCATTAATCTCACCATTGGAACTAAGTAGTAGCATTTGACTTTAAGACATGTATATGAGATTTGTTAGCGGATAATATTTAATGAGACCTACTGTCATTACATAGTTAAGAAATTTTTCAAATAATACCACAGTAAATATGGATACAATTTTAAATTAGAACTAGGTCATTGAGTCCCATTTAAAGAACAAAAGGAAAAACTAATTATAAGTAAATAATGGAGTTATATTTTCGGAAGATAGTAATGCCACCCCAATTTAGTCGAGAAAATATAGTATAGAGTACTTTTTATCTAAGTAGCACGGAAATGCGAAACGGGAAACAGGAAACGCGAGAAACGTAATTTCTAAAAAATATAGGATACGAAACGTGGGGGAAACACGTAAATATTATAAAATATAAGGATATATTATAAATATTTTTTAATGTATGTATACAAGTTTTTCCATATGAACATGTTTTTTTCATATAATTTGTTTAGTAACCAAATAATAAAATCACTCTACATGTTCAAATTTAGATATTATTTCATATTAGTAGTTTAGTACATAATTAAACATAAAATATACGGAGTAATACATTTCTAGTAATATATTGCGTTACGAAATGTAACAAGTGTTGTTGCTGAGAAATACCACAAAAATTCACTATTAAAAAATTTATTTTTCACCACAGAATCTTTAAAAAAGAAAAAAAATTGGAATCCGAGGTTTCCGAAACGTAGTGAAACGGGTTTCCAAATTTTTCTTAATTACGGAAACAGCCCCGAAACGGGAATTTGAAGTTTCCGAGTTTCCGAAACGTGGAAACGTGAGCCGTGGAGAGTTTCCGTGCTTCATAGCATTTTATTCTTTTTAGGAAATATACTACAAAGCGTTTTTGTATTTCTAGTCATTATTATGTTTTCAATTCAATGTCATTGAAAGATATTTTATTGATGATGGTATCATTATTATAGAAGTGATTGAGAACAATATCAAAATGGTCTCGCAAGGCTTAACGCACGGTGCACAAAAATAAAAATTAATCTGAACTAATCTAGGGACTTAGAAAATGTTTTGTAAATCTAATAAAACAGTACCGAGCACTACTGAATTTTATGTATATAGATTTAAAATGAGATTTGAGTTTTTTATGATTTCAGAATATATTATTCAATTATTTACCGAATATTCTAATATATATACTACTTATATCCTAAATTACTTTTCTCACACTTTTCTCACTTCAAACTTAATACTAAAATTTTACATCTTAAAATTTTAGTATATAGTGCTCTGTTCTTCCCACTCAATTACTTTTAAAAAATGTCCCAAAACATTTTCCCACTTCCTTTTATGGAAGGGTTTGTGTGGTTAATTTATAGTGTTTCACCTCTCTAAACCTGAAACATAACCAAATATTTTCATTTTATTAATAAGCATGGCAATTACCGACACGTTTAGTCATCGACTTCAAAGATTTCCACATTTAGTCCCCTAAATATTGTCAAATTGACACTTTTAGTTCTTCAACTATGATTTTGACACAATAAGTTGAGGACTAAAAATGTCGTTATTGTAATAGTTGAAAGACCAAAAGTTTCACTTTATGAAAGTCGAAGGACTAAATTAAATACAGAAATCTTTAAAGACATGTACTAAAAATGTCTCTAGCTCAATAGTTGAGGACTAAAAGTGGAAAAAATAAAAGTCGGGTACCAAAATAATAGTTGAAGGGTTAAAAGTGGAAAAATATTAATGTTTTAATATATTACTTCATGAATTTGGAACTCTCACTTCCTGGATATTCTCACTTTTTGAAATAATCTCACTTCTTTTTTATGATTCTCAGAGTGTTTTGGAATCTTTTGATTTTTGCTTTTTCATTGTACTTTCTCTTGAAAATACATTTAGTTCTTTTTTTTTGACTCATCACATCCAACATTCTTATTAACTTAAAAGGTCAGTAGCCAAATTACTAGCAATACAACCAGGCATAATATCAAAACTACCAAACTGATCTGAGAGGTTAACGTGAGCTCTTGCCAAATTATGAGCTGCACGTTTCGCAGATCGTTTACCAAAAGTGACAAAAAATTACTCTTTGTATCTAACAATCTCCTAATATCATCCAAAACAATATGCAGATATGAAAAACCGTCCCCTTGCCGAAGACCTTGCAAAATAGTCATGGCATCTGTCTGAAATTCCACCTTGCTCCAGCCTGCTTCCAGAGCTCCTTCAATAGCAGCTTTCAAGCCCACTGCCTCGGTTTCCGCTGCCGTCCAATTTGTGCTCATCGACCCGCCACCTGCTTTAACAAATGAATCATGCTCGTCGCGAGCCACCCATCCCCAAGCCCGGATTTTTCCCGGATCATTAACTGCGACATCCACATTAATTTTAATAAAATCTTTGTTCGGCTTTATCCACTTCTCCTCCTCCCTTCAAACAGCAATCTGTTGGGCACCTTCGGTGCCTTGAGCTTCTTGCCAGCCTGCTAACATGCCTGCCGCTGCATTGATAACATTTGTTGCATCATTTTTTTGTCCTTCCAAATTGCATTATTTCTTCTTTTCCATATCCCCCAAAGAGTGGCAATAAATCTACTCCTTTTTCCTTGTCTTTTTTGGAAATATCCCCCCTCAACCATTTTTCAAAAAAGTTCTCATCCTCGGTCGGGAAACCCGCAGCCTGCCAGACCGTACTAGCCCAGCTACATTCTCTGAACGCGTGGTCTAACGACTCTGACTGATCATCAAACAATTTACACCCACCTTGAATGGTCAGCCCTCTTCTTCGAAGATTGTCCACTGTAGGCATTGAACCATCTAGAACCTGCCAAACAAAGTATTTACATTTAGGTGGTAGCTTAGCTTCCCATAAGTGACGCCAGACATGCTCTTCCGCCGCTTGCAAACTCCCCATTTTTAGCTTATAGCAACTCCTAATCGAAAAATTGCCATTCGTTTCCCCCTTCCACCTGTAACTATCAGCTCGGTCAACCGTGATGATAGGAATGCTGAGAATTCTTTCTTTGTCTGTCTCATTAAAAATCGAATAAATCAGGTCTCTATTCCATTCCTTCCCTGTTATATTCCTCAAAGCAGCCACGTTTATGTCTTTTATCCTAGTGGGTCTAGCCGAGGTAATTCGGCCGTCGTCACCCCCGGTAACCAAGCATCTGCCATACCTGAACATCAACCCCATTCCCCACTCTTCGTCGGGTGTTAATTTTTAAAATTTCCTGTGTTTCAAATATACTTCTCCAGACAAAAGACGGATTATTTCCCAACATAGCTTGAAGAAAATGAGAATTAGGATAATACATCGCCTTCATTACCCGCCCCATAAGGCTATTTTCTTCATTAATCAAGTGTCATCCCTGTTTGGCTAACATATCCAGATTAACCCTCCTGTTTCCTTCGGTCTACATAGGTGCTTCCAACATCTCCATCTCATGCCTTTCTGATCAAGCTTGGACCCTCTCCACCAGAAACCATTCATAAGTTTCTCAATTTCATCACATAAATATTTCGGCAAAAAGAAAGACATTCATTGCATAGGTGGGCATTGCCTTAACCACATTTTTAAGTAGAACCGCTCTCCCTGCTCTAGACAGAAAACAATTATTCCACGCCGACGAGCACTTTGTCGTAGTGTGCCTCAAATTAAATTCACTACTAAGGGCTAATACCGTAGTATAGCATAGTAGAGTTCGTATCCACAGGGAAATGAGCTTTTCGCGTACGTGTAAGCGTAATAATTAAAAGTAAACGGAGGGGGATTGGATATTTTGATAATTGAGAAAGGAAATAAGATACTTAAATGAGTGAAATAAAATATCAAAGGTAATTAGTCTTGGTTTTGCTTTTATCCACTTAATGAAATGTTCGTCGATCCCGGTTATATCTTTAACTATCTTCCTCTCGAATACTCAATCGAGGAGTATATCTAGTTCATCGAGGGTAGTTATTAATAACGAGACGCGTTCATTAATAAAACTTACTACCGAATTAATATAGAACACGCGCCGTATATTTACTCGATAGTAGCAATAAATTCAAGATGAAAACAATTGAAATTGATAACCTCAACACAAGCGGTTTATTAGTTTAATCAATATAATTAATTCCCCTTGGATTATTAACCATGAGACGCATGCATTAATAATCCAAGTTTACTACCATGAAAAGATCGAACGATTAACAAGCGTATTCGTCGATCGATTCTAGTAATAATCAATATATGAGACAAAACTAGTTGATCCTTTAAGTAATGCTCAAAATATTAAAATGAAATATGAATAGGAATTAATTAATATTTAAGGAAGAATATTAAAGAGGATATAAATCCTACTATAACTAATGTCAAGATGTTAACTAATTGTCATTTTAGTAAAACTCCCCAACATTAATATAGAGGAAGAAAATAAATCCTACTCTAACTAATGTCGAGATGTTAACTAATTGTCATCTTAGTAACACTCCCCAACATTAATATAGAGATAGTATTAAGGGAAAAATTAATATTCAAGGAAGAAGATTAAAGAAAATAACTCACAACTTACAATTCATTAAGTTTCAAAGTAGCAAAACCAAGGTGGAAAGACTACCTAAATTACAAGAATAAAGTGTATATGAAAGAGGGGATTAAATTGGTATCTAAAATAGGAAGGAAAGATGTGTTTTTATAGGAGAAGTGAAGTGGTTGGGTCTAAGACATAATCTGATTTTCCCATGTTCACTTGCTTTATTTGATCTCTTATGATCTCCGGGTCAAATCATATCCGATTTCTTCACATTTCTTTGTTCTCCATGAAGCTTCCTCTTGTCTCCAATACTCCTTCCTTATGCTCCCAAGCTCCTTCCTCTTCTTTTCTTCATGTTTTTGCTTACATATCAAAATATCTTAATATCTTCTAATTCTATTTTAATTTTAGAAGATAAAGATTACACTGTAATTGTACAAAAGCTAAGTAAACATAATTCAAAACCATTCTAAAATGTCGTGTTTATGCACTACTAAATAGTACACATCACACCCTTTTATTCTACTGTGAATTCTATCCCGAAGATAGCCGAGAATGGCTGCTTTATTTCGGCCAACCATCGCAGGTAACCCCAAATATTTTCCTTGCTCCCCATCCAAGTCAATTGGCAAAATATTTTGGCATACAACCTTCGCCGAAGCCTCGGTATTAGGACTGAAGTTAACATTAGATTTATTATAATTAACTAGCTGTCCAGATAGTTCCTCATAATTACTCAAAATCTTATTTATTTCGTTGCACTCCCCTATCATAGCTTTGAAAAAAAGAAAGGAGAAAAGGGTCAAATAGACCCATCTACTATTCTCAAAACATCACATAAACCTATATACTAAATAAAGAATCACATAAACATACCAACTATTAAAAAAGGATCATGTGAGCCAAATTACCGGAGCATGACCGTTTTTAACCGGTAAACCTTTTTCTCCTTTTTTCTTTTTTTCTTTACTTTACCTTTTTCTGTTTCACTCTTTCTCTTTCTTCTTTCTCGCCGGTTATCCCGCCCCCATGCGCTGAACCAAGGGCGGAGGGAGGGGGTGCCCAGGCTGGGCCATGGCCCAGGGCAATTTTTTTATATTATATATATATATATGGGAGGGGGTGCCCAGGCTGGGCCATGGCCCAGGGCAATTTTTTTATATTATATATATATATATATATATATATATATATATATAATTTTAATCTGTTTTAGAAATTGGCCCAGGGCAAAAATATAACCAGCCCAGTGTACAAACATTATGGCCCAGAGTAAAAGAGTCCATGTTCTAAAATATAAAGTAAAGAAGGGAAAGGTAAGGCTAACTCAGCAGCCAAGCGGCCAAGGCAAATGACGCGCATTACCGCATCGTCAGTACTATTTAATCGGACACACTCACGCTCGCCTCAACGAATCAGCACCTGAGCACCGCCGAATCGCCGTACTTCGCCGACTCACTGGAGTGGTGCCGACTTCCGTCTGCTATTGTGCTTGCCGAGTTGTGGAGTTGCCGACTGCTTCTTCGGTTCTTCTCACAATGTCACTGCCTTCTGCTCATCTAGGCCGGCCAAGGGCCCAAGGTAAGTTTCTTTTCTTTTTTTTGTTTTTACAATTTTTATATGCTAGTGAGTTAAATTAGTTTTACAATCTCACTGCCTTCTGCTCATCTTGCATTTTATATGTTAAATTAGTTTGAGTTAGTGAGTAATGACTTGTTGTTGTGTTACAATTGATTTGTGTAATTGTGTGCTTTGAATTGTGATTTGTGAAATAGAAAATTAGGAATGTCAAACGTGAGTTGTGATTTTTTTAAATATATTAATAGTAATTAAAATAAAGTATTGATTAGTTATTTATTTATTTATTTGGTAATTTTAGTAGGTATGGCTACTCAATCTACTTCCAAAAAGGAAAAAATCACATTGCGTTCGTTTTATATATAAGCCTAGTACAAGCACACAAAGTAGACAAGAGTTAAATGTCTCAATTGAAACTCCTAATATCTCATCCGCTCAAGAGGTAGTAGTTTCAGATGCACTTGAAATTGAGCGGGATCTAGGAAAGCGCAAAATGATTAGTGATTGGCCGTTTGAGAAAAGAGATGAAATTATACGATCTTATTTGATGTTTGGACCTTATCAACCGAAATTGAACTTTTACAAAGGACGAGTTTACAAAGATAGGGTACATCGTTTTCAAGCTACTTGGTTCAATGAATTTAATTGGTTGGAATACTCTCCAACAACACATAAGGCATATTGTTTTCCATGCTTTCTCTTCAGTGACGTTGTGCATTCCTCTTGTGCTTCGGCTTTAGTGACTACTGGTTTTGATAGTTGGAAACGAGTTCATCAGGGTAAAGAATGTGTGTTTCTTGTGCATGTTGGTTCATCTCCTTCATCACCTCATAATAAGAGTGTGACTTCTGCTGACACCTTAATGAAACCTACTCAACATATTGACAAAGTCATTGCTAGGATCGGTAAAGAAGAAGTGGTGAATAATCGTTTGCGTGTAAGGACAACCATTAAATGTATTTTGTGGTTAGCTTTACAAGGTTTTGCATTTAGGGGTCATGATGAGTCCGAAACATCTCTCAATCGTGGAAATGTTATTGAATTGATTAAATATACTGGAGAATGGAGTACTGAAGTAGTGAATGATATTGTCTTGAGTAATGCTCCACAAAATGTTAAGTATACCTCCCCGGATATTCAAAAGAAACTTTTAGCTCTTCTAGCTAATCGTGTTCGGCGTATGATTCGTGAGGAAATCGGAGACATGTATTTTTCTATACTTATAGATGAGTGCAAAGATGAATCTAATAGAGAACAAATGGCTATTATTCTTAGATTTGTGAACATTGAAAGTACTGTGACAGAACGTTTCTTTGCTATTAAAGGTGTTTCTAACACTTCTTCTGAAACACTTAAGCATGAAATAAGTGCGGTTTTTTCTGAGTTTAATCTTCAGGTTCACAAGTTGCGAGGACAAGGATATGATGGTGCAAGTAATTTGCGTGGACAGTGGAATGGATTACAAGCATTATTTTTGAATGATTGGCCATATGCATATTATGTGCATTGTTTTGCGCATAGGTTGCAGTTGACTCTAGTTTCCTTAGCTAAACGATGTGATCCAGTTTGGAAATTTTATTCAATGTTGAACAAAGTTATCAACATTGTAAACTCTTCACCAAAGCGAAACACGAAATTACAAGAGGTGCATAGATTGGAAGTCATTGGTATGTTAGCTCGTGGTGAGAGGGATTCAGGCCGAGGAAAAAATCAAATGACATCCTTGCAAAGATCGGGTACTACTCAGTGGGGCTCTCATTATGATTCTATCTTGAGTATGATAGAAATGTTTAATGCAACATGTACAGTTCTTATGAGTATTGCATGTGATGGTCCATATCCCAAAGCTCGGACTGAAGTTGATGGTGCCTGCACTAGTGTTAAGAGCTTTGATTTTGTATTTGGTTTGCATTTAATGGAAGCAGTTATGCGTATAACAGATTTTGTTTGTCAAGCATTACAAAGAGATAATGTTGACATCTTATCTGCAATTGGTTTTGTTGAAACCGCAAAAGATTTGCTTCAAAAGTTGCGAAATGACGGGTGGGAGAGCTTGTTTGAGAAAGTCAAACACTTTTGCTTGCAGCATGAAATTAATGTGCTTGACATGATGAACAAGCTTAGGCGTGGTCGAAAAGAGGTAGATATGGAGCATTATTATCGTTTTGAATTTTTCACCGAAAGTATTGATTTTCAATTGACAGAGTTGGAGTGTAGATTCAACGAATCATCAGTTCAATTGCTCCGACTTAGTGTGGGTTTGGATCCCAAAAAATCATTTGAATCATATAATGCTGATGATATCTACAAGCTTGCTTTGGAATTTTATCCCGATGATTTTCAGGCTCACGAGAGGCATGCTTTGAAGAGTGAGTTGCAATTTTTTTAACCTCACATAGTTCAAAATTCTCAGTTTCAAGTTCATTCTCTTGCGAAGTTAAGTGAAGATGAGTTGGTCAAATCTGGAAAGGCAGAACACTTCAAAATGATTACAAGATTAATTCATCTTGTATTGACTTTACCTGTTTCGACTGCAACAACAGAAAGATCATTTTCTGCAATGAAACTCGTGAAGAATGAAATTCGTAACAAGATGAAAGATGAATTTCTTGCCGATCGTTTGACCATCTTTATTGAAAAGAAATTTGCCAACAAAATAGACGTCGAGTCTATCATAGATGAGTTTGCTAAGGTCAAAGAGCGCTGTGTTCAGTTAACGTTTTAGTTTCAAACATTGTATGTATTGTTTAAAAATATTACTATGAATTTTAATGGATTTTAATCATTATGTTTACACTAATGTCGCTTTTAAAATTTTTATATAATGTTTTTAGTGTAAAGTTGGCCCAGGGTAGACATCCGTCCTGGCTACGCCCCTGCGCTGAACGTCTTCCAGGCCAGTTTCTTCACTATTTTTTTTTTCAATTTTTCTTTTCTACTTTACCTTTCCTTTTTAACTTCTATCTTCCTCCATCGTCAATCCTTTGGTTGCCCAGTTCCCGTGCCCCCTCTTACACTTTCCCGGCCCCCCTCTTAGACTTCTTCAATTTTTTCTTTTTATTTGCATTTTCTTTTTTTTCCTGTCCCTTTTTCGAAATTAGGAAAATGTTTACGTACTTATTTAGCCATGCAAGTTCACGACATATGACCTGGGCGGAATGCTGGTAATATGGCCATATGGCTATCCTGTACATATATATGGGTTAATATTGGGCTCTCTTCCTTACACAAGCAGCTAAAGTGTTTATTGTTGAGTATAGTTTGGGTCGTCAATCACTCCTATTATGTAAAAATATTTTTGTTGACTTATTCATTCCTTATCAAAAGCTTTTATATGTATATATACTCTGTAGTACTTATCTCTGATGTATGTCATTATTTATACGCATATATATAGCATGTAAGCAAATACTCCGTATATATTTATGGCGGATCCATGAGAATAGAAGACTCGTGAGTAAGTATATCTAACATAAGATTGTTATTTGAACCAACGGTTGATAAAATTAGTACAAGTATTATGAATACTCCTTTGAAAAATTTGTATATATGTGACTAAAACATTCATAAGTTTCTAATACTCCGTATATGATTAACAAATTTAAGCACGTTTATGTATAAGTGATATTTAAAATGGAGGGATAAAAAGTAGCATTAATACACATATCATACATGTAAAACATCATTAATTTTGGAATACAAAATTGTTTAGTGGTACTATATATGTATTTAATTAGGAATGCCCACTTCATTTGGTCATACCCCTAGTATTTTCTCTACTCCTTTAAGCACTTATATGTAAACAACGAATAAACCAATTAAGAAATCACAGGGCTGATGCGGGCCGATGCGGTTGCGGTGGCCCCGGCAACCGCAATATTGCGGCCGCATTATCGGTTGCGGACTGTTTTTTAAAACCTTGATACATGTGTTAAATATATACTACATAATTAATACTCCCTCCGTCCCAAAATTATCTTCATAGTTACTATTCACATGGTCAACTCAAATTACTCTTAATCTTTTACTTTATATATCAAATTTTTATCAAAATTAAATTTTCTTGATTAGGCTTTGTAGCGGTTTTAATGTAGTTTCTGAATATGTAAATTTTATTTACTAAAAATAATTCGAGTGTGAACAGGGATTGAGTTGCTTTATCGTCAGTCAAACATCGTAAACCGAACTATGAAGATAAATATGGGACGGAGGTAGTAGAAGATTTGTTAAAGGTTGCAAAAAATCATTATATTCCTATTTTGCGCGACCTTAAAAATATTTCACGCCGCAGCGACCGCAATACGCATCGCAGAGGCCGCAATAACCGCAATCGCTACCTACCGCAATTTAAAACCATGCTCATGACGTTGGTTTTTATATTCTATCTATATCTAAGAGTCCATGCATGTGCTAGTGTTAACGTATCCACCGCCCGGAAAAGCCGCCGCCAAGAATTGAAGCCGCCAGTGATGAAATAAGCTAGTGCACCGCCACTTGGGGATATCTTCCAAATTAAAAATGACAGTATGAGGGTAGGGACATGTTAAAATCGAAGTAAGTATGAGGGCCGGTACTCCATATAAGACTTGCATGAAGGATATAGCTTTCATTCCAGCTTACTAGACATTAGGATTTGTAGACATCTCTGATCTATCGAGGTGGCTAAGGTGGTATTAAAAGGAGAAGGAAAATGTAAGGAAAGAATAGCAAAACAAAAATCTGAAAAGAATAAGGGACGAAGAAGAAGAAACGGAGGGAGAGAAACTGAGAGAAAGAAATTAAAGACTAAAGAGAAAGAATAATGAGAAGGAAAAGTTAAAAAAAAAGGAAAGAGAAAAAGGAATCTAAGTCAACCGGTTAAAAAGAATCATGCTCCCGTAATTTGGCCGACATGATCCGCAAATTATATCGTGGGATCGGCCCATCATGAGCATGGTGTGCCAATTCCAAAACGACTCTGTTTTATTAATTGAAAAAGAGAGAAACTCAACTGAAAGAAAGAAAACGCGAGCTCCAGTGATCGCGGTCTTTGGGATCTTCTTTGCCGATGCTCCAATCGGTCTTCGAGCCACCCTGTACATAGATGTCCGTCTTTGCTGTTTGGCCAACACTCATCTACCCAACAAAAGTGAAAAACATTCTACCAAATTAATTCATACATATACGGAGCATTTAAAGAGAAAGACTTGTGTTTGTAAATCTTATGCAGTAATGGAAAATTGATAAAAACAGGTGATTAAATTTTCATGTATGTAATTTACATTTTCATATATGTGAGTTACATATATACATGATTCCCGAAGTTATATTTGAGTTACACCTTCTCACGTGTGAGTTACATATTTTTATGCTTGAGTTACATTATTTTGTAAGTGAGTTACATCTTTTGAAGTGCAAGTTACATTTGTCATCAACGCGAGTTACATTTCTAATAACATGAGTTACATCAAAAAATAACCCCCCTACTATTGAAACAAAAAAAATGATTTTCTAAATCCTTGTAATGATCATGATACTAAAAACAAAACATATTCACGATTTACATAAAGTCATTGTGTAGTTAGACTTTTTTTTTCATTGTTTGCATTGAAATCAATGTTTTATTTCTTATAGTATGGACTTGATAAGTACGTTACATTTCAAATGGACTTGAGTTACATTGATCAATAACGTGAGTTACATATCTGTACACGCGAGTTACATCATTCATACTACTGAGACAAAAAACAATTATTGTACACGCGTGTACTGTTCACGCGTCACTGTTCACGCGAACTTTTTTAAAAAAATTGTGCAAAACTACGTCGTTTTGGGTGTGGGAGCACGGTGCTCACCGTGGGGTGATACCACAGTATACAAACTCGACATGATCCTTTTTTAATAGTTGGTATGGTTATGTGATTCTTTTAATAATGTATGGGTTTATGTGATGTTTTGATAATAGTAGATGGGTCTATTTGATCCTTTTCCCAAAAAGAAAGCTATCATCTGCAAAAAAAATAGGTGGGAGACTTTAGGTGCCCCTCTACAAACCGCAACCCCATGAATATCCCCTCTCTGTTTAGCTCGCTGTAACATTGAACTCAATCTTTCTGCCACCAAAATAAACAAATAGGGAGACAAAAGATCTTCCTGTCGCAAGCAACGTCCCGGAACAATCGGACCTAAGCTATCTTTGCCAAGCTGAATGAAATAGCTGACCGAGCTAATACATTCCACGATAAGACCGATCCATCTATTATCAAAGCCCATATGAGTCATAATCAATTTAAGAAAACCCCAGCTAACTCTGTCATAGGCTTTACTCATATCCAACATATCCGTCTCTACCTCCTTGCTTCCGTTTTAAAAAATGTTGCGTTTCAAAAGCCACCATAATATTGTCCACAATGGATCTTCCCGGAATAAACACACTTTAATTTTCCCCAATCAAGCTCTCCAATAAACCTTTCATCTGATTTGCTAAAACTTTTGAAAAAAAATTGTACGCAACATTACATCAAGTAATAGGCCTCCAGTCCCCCATTCCTTCTAGCTTATCTATTTTAGGAATTAACACAATATTTGTCACATTTAATTCAGGTTGATTCTTACACGAATTAAACATTCCTGCACATAGCCTCGTTATTTCTGGCCCCACTATGGATGTTTTCTTTTGGACTGTTTTCAGTCCCAGACCAGACCAGACCAGACTTAAACAGACCAGACCAGACCAGACTTAAACAGACCAGACCAGACCAGACCAGACTTAAACAGACCAGACCAGACCAGACCAGACTTCCGTAGTTATAAAATACACAGAGACCAGACGTTTACCAGACCAGGCCAGACCAGACCAGACCAGTTCAGACCAGACCAGACCAGACCAGACTTAAACAGACCAGACCAGACCAGACCAGACTTAAACAGACCAGACCAGACCAGACCAGACCAGCAAATTTCAGTCCAAAAGAAAACATCCTATATCCCAATACTTTTGATAAAACGCTCTGGATTCATCCCATCATTTAGTTCTCTTAAAAATACCTTCCAAGAGTAAAGACATGCTTACTTGAAACAATTGAATTTTCGAAGATTTTAATTCATCCTTGATTGTTTTCATGTTTTTTGTTTGGGAAAAGGATGAGGTTGAGATTTTCTTTTAATAAAGTATTACTACTGAACAGTTAATGTACGCATACGTCGATTTGCAAGGTCTTAACTTAAATATGTTTAGGACCAAAATATTACTTAAGTTATTATAAGTATATTTTCACGATCACTATTGTGTTAAATTGAACAAGATCATAGTCACTAAAATTAATAGAGAAAGTTTCTTAAATAAGATTAAAAAAGTTTTGAAATTTCAAAATAGAACTGACATTCTGATAAGTTCATATTTAAACACGCATTTGATGCATGTTTAGATCGATTTTTGATAGTTTTCCTAGCTTAAATGTGTCACAAGGCTCATAATTAGCTCAAGTTCATGATCGTTTTAGTGTATGCTTGGTATTTTTAGAGTCAAAATAAGGGAATTAAGCCTGACACCGACGTTTAAGAAGTAATCGAGAGAGTTGAGATGCATTTGAGAGTTTATTAGGAGCGTGAAGGTCGATGAGGTGTTAAAGACGAAGTTTTGAAGACAGAAGAGCTCTAGAATTGGCTACGAGATCAAAAGAAGACGAATAAAGCATGAAAACGGCAGTCAGGATGGCATTTTGTCAATTGTTCAAGCATATCTTTTATTTGGAACATCCAACGTACAAGATTCAATTTCCATATAAAAGCTAACTTCAAGAGCTACAAATCATATGAAAACACCATGACGAGAATTTGAGAGGAGCAAGGTGAAACCAGACGAGAAAGTCATATTATCGCTGTTGAGATTTCATGATGCGACCTTCCACCATTTTATTCATATTCTTTGATTGGATGATCCAAATCTATTTTTGCAAGTTGTGGTGGATAGAAGACTTCATTAGTTACAACTGTGGTGAAGGAAGCATAGTCAAATTCGGAGAGAAAAGGTGCACGCCGTGCTCCTGAAATAAGCACGACGTGCGCGGAAGAGAAGCATCACGCTGGAGCCACTGCCGATCGGGCACGTCGTGCGTGCCAAGGGAGGTACGCGAATGGGAATTGATGAAAGAGAAGCATTCGTTGAAGAAGAGCGGGAAGCAGGATTGACGAATGAGATTTTAGATTCGAGATGTAGATCTAGTCACCTATTTGTTCATATACTACCTCCGTTCTTAACTAAGTGCAACATGTTGAATTTTACACTATTCACATGTTCTACTTTGACTACGTTTATTTAAATAATGTACTAATTTATTTTCAGGAAAAAAATTGTTAAATTTGTCTCATTGTAAATTTTCAAAATCGATTTTTTTATTTTTTTATTAATAAAGAATTATATGTTAATGGTCAAAGTTGTGCCTCGACAAGTGCGAAATATTGACCGTTGCACTTATTTAAGAACGGAGGAAGAATAAAATGATACTCGCTCCGTCGCACCGGACTTTGCCAACTTTCTTTTTTTGCTTGTCCCAAAAAAGTTAGCGACTTTCCTTCTAAAGCAATGAATTTGTGACTCTGCTCATTTCTCTTATCTCTACTCTTTGGCACAAACCTCAACATACAATTTTTACTATTATAATTTCCCCCCAACGGCCCAACATCAACTTGACAAAGTTGACTGAGATGAAGATAATAATATTTTTGATTTCACAAAGCTATAAGTAATATTTGTGTCCTTATTCTTAAAATATATTGACAATATATAATACTATTATTAATCATGTATTTATTATTGACAATAACAAAAATAAAATAATGACAACTGATAATGCGGAATAAACAAATGGGAGCCAAAACATGTACGAAAGAAACTAAACAAAAATAACAGCAACCCATAAGGCTGTCCGCAATGGGAGCTGTCAATACACCAAATTTAAGGTTTTGACTCCTTAATATGCTGCAACCCTTGGAAAAAAAAGTATACCAAGGTCTCAACGGGAGTTGCTGGAGCGGAGGGGAGCCATCTATAGGAGGGCTATTGCCTCTTCTACGGAAGTGGCATCTGCGGTAGTGGGCCTGCAGCTGACATGTGCAAAGAGGAAATGAAAGGTGGAGGATTGTGCGTGAGTTTCTGCTACTCCTCTTGCGTGTGGAAATGAAGTGTTGTGTTGGGATTTTATTTTATTGATTATTGATTGTTGATATTTTAATTTTAAAACATGTGTTCCAATTGATTTAAATTTAATATTAAACAAGTTTATAGTAAATAAAATGAAAAATTAATAATAATGAAATATAGAAAACAATTAATATTTTCAAATTGAACTCAAGTACACATTTTAATACTTACAAAAAAAATCACATTTTTTATTTTTTTACATCGGAATGTTTGAGTTTTTAAACAATAATTATTGGTGAAAATAAAATTAACACATACAATATGTGTAGTAAAATAACTAAGGATTTATGCATTTAATTATTAAAAAAAATGTGCTGAGTGGATATATTGACGGTGCTGGGTTGCAGAGAAAAACTGAATTGACTGAGTGAATACGTATAAACTGGAGGAGAATTTAGTTTATTGACGGGCTGGGTTGCGGTTAGCCTAAGACAATAAAGCAGCAACTCATAATAATATTGTAACAATAGAATGAAAACAAAAGAAAATTAAAAAAGTAAGAAAGTCAAGAGGAAAAGTCGTTGGTAGCAAACTAGCAAGCGTGTTGGAGATCGAGATTCAGCTTGTTTGGATGAAACAGCCATTTGAAACAGTTATTTACTAAACACTTAATTTAGCTGATTGATCAATAATTTAGATAATCTATATATAGTTAGTCAAACAAGCTAAAATTGCCTAATAAACCATTTATCAAACCAAGGACATAAGATAATCATCATCCTTCCTCTAATTATTGAGGGATGTGTTTTCACTTTACATACGAAACATTGTGCGGTTCGGTAGAAACCGTAGTACGTACCCGGTGCGTAAGGCTTAATTAAATAATTACAGTATTATTCATTTCATACCGTTTTTGCGTTCCTAATTAATTTCTTCTGTCCAGGACAATCATATTATATACCGTATTTGCTGAAGCCCACCGGCCACCGCATTTTTGTACTACAAGAGAAATGGAGACAATATATATACGACAATATATAGCTTAATGAGATACATATTCCAGTAATTAAGAAAGTGAAATTGAAGGAATTAAGAGACAACAATGTCGTATATCCGCCCCCAAATCATGAGAATGGAAACTCAAGTGGTAGACACCACGCCTCCTCAACAAAAGCCTTTAGGTATATATATGCGCTCAATTAAGTTCAATGCAATTAAACTCATTTTGTGAAGTTATAGATTATTGGGTATTAGCTTCTTTATTAATTACCTTATTCGTCCTTTATTTTTGTCACATATCATATTTAATACTCCTTTCGTCCCGTTAAGATTGTCTCATTTTGTCCTTTCGATCCGTCAAACTAGGATGATCATATATCAAATTTGACAAATTTTGTGTGACTTTAAATCATTTTATTTTATTCTTACTATATCAATTCATTATCAACCACATAAACCACTATTTATTAGTTCGCATGACACTCTCGTCTCAATGTTAGTGGGATGGAGGGAGTAATAATTAACTTCTTTTACGTAATTTATTCATACCTTATTGTACTTTACTAATTCAATACTACCTCCGGTTTTTTTTAATCTTCACAGTTTGACTTCACACAAAATAAGGAAAGAAATTTGACTTTACTGTAGAGTACACTGTTGAGACACTGTTTGACACTGTTTGGCACTGTAGAGACACTGTTTGGCACTGTTGAGACACTGTTTGACACTGTTTTGGTGTAGATTTCTTTGCCAAAAAAGGAAATAAGGAAGTGTGAAGTTTATTTTAGACCGTCCCAAAAAGGAAAGTGTGAAGTTTATTAAAAACAGGAGGGAGTATTAATCATATAAGTTGATTTTTGTAATTAAGGAACATTTAAACTTCTTTTTGTTTTCTTATATATTTATACTCCACTCTGTATGTAAGTTTTTAGTCTTGACTGAAATTGAAGGTTATCCCGCCGCTGCTAGCCCCCTGGCCGGCTTGGAGAAGATGAAGGATTGGTATTTGGTACTATATGCCAAAAAAAAGTGATACAAAGAATTGGTGTGTAATAATTTGGGAAGACTTGTGCTGCGACTGCTTTTATGATGATGGAAGTGATACTGATGCGGAGTAGTCACTAGCTAGTTCCATCTCACACTCTTCACTTTTTTTTTTTTTTTTTGTGTTTCTACTTCCCTAATTATGTATTGATGTATGTATACAACTAAACATACATGTAGTGTACATGTATTGATGTACGTTTGTATTCCGTCACTATGTATGGTCTACGTTACTACGTAGTATTATGCTACTACATTTGTCTCACAATGGTTATCATGTTTCAATTTAGCACAATTGCTAAAAAAATTATTGAAAAGTAAAAATTATGGTTGAAATTTGAGTAAAATAAAGTGAAATGATTAGGACCACATATTTTTTTTTTCAAAAAAGAAAATATGACATTCATTTTGGTTAACCCAAAAAGGAGAGTAGACTACCAAAATGGGACGAAAAGTGTACTATATACACTAGAGTAACCTAATTACCTACATATATATTCTCATGATCTATCACTATTGTTCCGCCACGACTAATTAAGAATATTAATTTCACTCACGCCATGCATCTACAACATCAAATCGAATGGCTATTGCCTAATTATGGAGTGTTTGGGTCCGCATTTTAAAATTGTCTTTTCCTTTAAAGAGTAGAAGTAGATATTGGATGTTTTGGGTGAAATTACTGAAATACTTATAAGTTTTCTCAATTGCTTCTCAAAATAGTTTTAAGAAATTAAGAGAGAACAACTTAACCTTAGAAAAACGAATTCTTGATTTTACTTTCATTTTTTGACAAGTAGAATTAATTTCAAACACCCTCTATTACTAATGGTGATGGTATTACTGTGATTTTACTTGTACCACTCTAATTACCAACACTCACAAATGTGCGTATGCATATTAGGGGGATTTAAAAAAATCAAAATATTAATAATGTTGCATTTCAAAACAGTGAAATTGCCCTAAATAAGATTAAATAAGGGGAAAATTTTACAAATAGGACTTAATCATACTAATTTTCCCAAATTAGGATTACATCTTAGCATAAGACTTAATTGCACTTGCTTTGACCATTATGCCCTTACTTTTAAATTCCATTACCAGACCGCAACTCAATTGAATCGGATTTCCTTTCAAACCGCCACGTCTCACCGTCTAACAGAAAAAACTGCAGAAAGCTTAAATGGAAAAGATTGCGGGTAAGTGACTACGAAGAATCAGCTTCCAAATCGATCTGCTCCATCTGGTTCTTCCCTTGGTGGCGACAGCGAAGAGTCCATAAGCAGCCTACCAAATAGTTCGGCCATCAACCACAGCAAATGGAGTCTCATTTCTTCACGGACTTGACGGAAAGTATCCACAAGCTTCGACGAGTAGATCTGTTGAGCAGCCTGACTCTTCCACCTTAGTCCATCCACACAGGTAGGCTACGTCTGAACATGGTCTAATCTGAAAAGCTGATGTTCCTCCTCTTTTTCCGTGATAGGTTTGAGTTGACATTAGGATTTGCGATCAAAGATGATAATTCTATCATATCAATCAACAAAGTTCGTGAGTTTCTCAGACAGAACACTCCTCTATCTTCGCGGTATTGCAGGCCGGAACTTGGAACCAGGAATTTGGAGATTCAAATGCAACTGAAAATTAAAATGCAAACGTAGACATTAATTAGTCCTTAATGACACATGCGTAGACATTAAACTCCTACAACTAAAGTAAGTATAAAAGCTAAAACAAAAGTATAAAGCAAATATGAAATTTAATAGATTCAATTGATGAAATAATGCTTAAATATATCTATGAAGCTAAGAAAAATACACATCACGTTATATGAATATAAAGTTGTTAAAGGTAGAAAATGTAGTTTTATTTTAGAGTTATTCAAAAAATTCTTTTGAAATATGACTATGTGCATTGTCTTTTTTTAAACATTAAATTAGTATAACTAAAGTAAAGTACAAGAATTAGTATAACATTATAATACATACCCCATTGAATATGAACATGGAGTTCTTAAAGGTGGAGAACTAAAAAAACGTGGGACACCAATTGTTACAGATCCATATTAAGTCGGAGATTTTAGTGACACATGACGAGACATAGTTAATGTACTAAGTGGGAAGAAGTGGGTTGCTAAGTGCAATTTGGTTTAGACAGTGTATATAAACAAGCGAGATAGTCATTAAATACATAGTAAGAAGACATTAATTTTAAATATGTCTGCTACTTAAATATATATGACAACCAAAAGTGTATCAACTGAAACACTAAAAGTCATGTCAAATTGTCAATTAACATAAATTTCAATGCCACCAAATCATGGCAGTTACAAATGTTATTCTAGGAAATAAAAAACTAAATCCATAAAATGTTATCAAACTAAGAACTACGGATCAGGATAGGATTCCTGCAAGACTTCTTATTGTGTCGACATTTCTTACAACGTAATTAAACAACGTTGTCGGTAACCAAATTCTCCAGTTGAACTTCAACAAATAACCACGAATAGGAGGATCTTGTGGTAGACCTGACTACCTAGTGAACTTTCATGGAAAACGAGTAGTAGATCCTCTAAATTTTGCTCTAATATTGCCTAAAATGTGTTGGGCAACGTAGCCATGTTCAGCGTGTGGAGATCCTGTTCTTGCTACATGAATAATTCCATCATGTCGATCCGAGACGAAAACCAAAATATCTCCATGAGCAAGAGTCTTCTTTAGCTTGTTCAGCGTCCCACCATAATCTCTATTCATGTCAACACTATATTATTAGAATTTTAATAATATCGGAACTTTATAAGTTCTGCAATAATTTCAGATGTGGATTGTTGATGATGTGATTATCTATAATCAATTGAATAGGAATAGTTAGAATGTAACCTGAAAAGAAGAACACAAAATATCATACTCCCTCCGTCTCTTAAAACTTTGCCAATTTCCCTTTTTTGGATATCCCACTAATTTTGCTACTTTTCCTTTTAAGTAAAGAATTTGTGGTTCCAGTTAATTCTCTCTCCTCTGCACAAACCTCAACCACATAGTTTTTACTTTATTAATCCCCGTGCTGGTCAAACTTGGCAATGTTTTAAAGGACAGAGGTAGTATAAGTATAGACACTAAATAGTCCTTAAACAAGTACAACAGACATTAAAATAAAATAAAAGAAAGTATATAAAATTTAGAATTAACACAACACGCCACTTGTAAAATCAAAACTTGTACCTTCTAATCTGCAACATATGACTTTCTGAAAGCATCATTCCACAAACAGCCTAGATGCATTCATCATCAACACAAAAAACATGGAACTATACGATTATGATGGAAGTTAGAAAGAACTTCGAAATCAGGAACAACAAACAAAAAATTGAAATGAGAGTCTGAATCAAAATTGAGAGCCTTACTTGAAGAACACAATGCTAAAAAGTGTTCATATGAATCATTAAGTTGTCTTTTGAATCTTCACTGAAAGAGGAATGTGTGTCTTCTAAGTTCATCAAGTCATTTTTTTTTGTGCACACTAATGTGACAAGAGTGGAACTTTTTTTTCCCGGTTCAAACCCACTTGTGGTGGTCGTGGCGCCGGGGAACACCACCCGATTTTATTAGATAAAAGTTTAAAGTACAAGGGAAAAAAAGCATTCAGAAAATTTAGATTACATCAACAATTGAAATTAAAATGAGGAATTTCAAGAATGCAGAAAAGGACCGATTGAACTTGTTATGAAACTTGATAGCATGTTGCAGATAGGGTGGGTAGGTTTTCGCATGTGGGCGTGAATTTTTGAATTTCTTGAGAGCTGCCGCTAGATTGAGGGGAGTCAAATCTTTCATCAACAGGGTAGATAAAGTAGTCCATCTCATTTTGCGGTTTCTTGTTTAGCTAAATTCTAAATTACAGGATATATCAATACACATCATCAGTTCCCTATCCATCTGCCTAATAGAATTCATGCACAAACATACAAAAGTATCCATTTCCAGACCACTGATCACAAATTCACACGAAACTGATATTTTCAAATGTTCGTACTTTCATGCTCGAACATTTTTATCGTACGTTTTTTCATAAGTTTAATTTCCAGGGCGCATAAAATCAAACCTTAACTAATTAACCAACTTAAAATTAATAAGATAAAGGAAGAAGGGTGCAAAAATGAAAATCAAGAGGAAGAAACAAACCAATTAAAATCCTTCAAGAAACTGATTTGAATGAATTAGTGGCTTTTTGTGTGAACCGATGACGTATGTGCGTGAAAACATTTTTTTAGGAAAATGATTAACATATCTTCTCATCAATTACGTCAATATTATTTGAAGCAGAACTTCATCGTAACCTTTGTCTGCATGAATTTAAAATGGCTAAATCTAAAGCCACTAACAGAGACTCGAACAAAAATAAGACTTTGATAACAAATGCCCAAAAATATTCAAAATTCCAAATCACATTCGATGCAAAAGGGGGAGTAAGTTTCTTAATTCTCACAGGAAAACTTGATTCCCTGTTCAATAGAGTAATCTCAGGCTTCAGTTTCTCCAATCCTTCTTTCTTGAAGTCAGACAGGGAACCCAACCCTAAGACTTCTTCCACACCATTTTTTCCAAGTCTCACCTTGAATGCAATGAAAGGAAGCTCAGTTATGGTTGACTGTGCAAAGGAACATTCAATAACATCAGGAACTCCATTCAATTCTTTGAAGCAAGCATTTGCAAAGATGGCCCCGACATATGCCATCGAGAGTGTGGCTGAACCCTTCCAAACCTTAGCTTCAATAACTTCCGACCTCCCTGTTGTATTCTTTTTCTAAGTGCAACAATTACATCATCAGATAAGTTGGTTTTGGTGTAGCTTGAGAAAACATACATATTGACTCAACGAATTAAGAACCGAGATTGAAAACTTACAGATCCGAATGGCACGAGGTGAGAGAAAGGATGCAATGCGGAAGGGGATTTCATAGCCGAATGACTTTCCATTGAGACGTCACTGCACGATGGATTCCATTAAGATGGAGAATGGAAGAAGAAGAAGAAGAAGAAGAAGAAGAAGAAGAAGAAGAAGAAGAAGAAGAAGAAGAAGAAGACATGATCGTTGTGGAAGAGATTGATCGTTTGGGGGTAAAAAGGGAAACTAAAAATTAAGTTTCCTGAAATAGAACTAAATAAAGCTTACGGATGAAAAAAACGTAACCGAGTCCTAATCTTGTAAACTTTGTATGATTTAGTCTTACTAACAGTTCTCAAAATAGAACTGGTATGTTTTTTCTTCCCGAAATATAAGTCGTTACTATCATGATTAAAAAATACAGAAATTAATGATAGTGAATATTGTCATGTTGAATTTCTTGTACTGCAATTATTTGATAGTAATGACTAAAAAATGACAGTAAATATAACATGTTACTTCTATTTTGAGAAAGGAAACACAATAATCATATTTTGAAATTTCAAAACTTATACTCCTATTTTGAAAAATCTCTCTTCAAAACAAGAGCACCGATACTTTTCTCAGACAAAATACGAGTAAATTATTATCTTGGTGGAAAAATCTCTCTTCAAAATAAGAGCACCGATACTTTTCTCAGACAAAATACGAGAATATTATTATCTTGGTGGTAATCATCTATAGCAGTTTTATTGTCATAACTCACCACATTTTCCAAGCAAGCAGTATTTTTCCAACCATATTTTCATCATAATTAATGGTGCAACCGTGAGTTCTTTTCTTATTCCAATTGGGTTTTATTTAGTTTCTTATTATCCAAGCTTACTCAAGACAAAGGTATATGTATATATTACAAAAGTATATGTATATATGGAATATGGCATATGGCTCAGACGAGTGAATTGAATACCACAAATGAGTTCTCACCAAGCCAACATAGGGATCCAAAAAGAAAAGAAAAGAATGAGGAACAAGTGAACCAATATGAATGGGGCAAACATGAATACGTAGTATTCTCTTACATTGGCATAGCTGCACAAGTAAAGAGGAACATAAAATTTTACAAGGCAGATGCAACAGCCATTGCCAATACCACCTGTGTGAGAGGACCGAAGCTCATCATAACCTTGTGAGAAGAGGACGGAGGTGAAGAAGCAAGAGGCGATGATGAATCGCTTTCCTGAGAACCTGGAGCATCAGCAGCAAGCGTAGGGCGAGAAGAAGCATCCGGTGCTGGTGCTGGTGCTGGGGTTGGGGGTATGTTCGTCCCAAAGATGGATTTGGAAAGAAGAACTTTGTCAACCTCATAAATCGCAACAGGACGAGTAGCAAGCACTGAACTGCTGATTTTGGTTGTCGTCCATCCAGATTTGAGGTACACCGTACCAGATACATCAGAGACATTCAGAGCATCACCAGAAAATGTATTGAGTAGCGTGAGGTTACTGAAGTCAGCAAGAGTGTAATATTTGGCCACTCCATGGAAAAGCATGAGATATTTCAGCTTGTCAGTGGTCAGGTTAGAGAGGGATGGTTTCTTTTGGTTGTTGAAAGCTTCGTTTTTGGGGACAAAGAGAGTGATTCCTTGATCACTGTTGTTGGCTTGGTTTTGGAACGTTTGTATGACTTTTGTGGACTGGGCGTAGTTAAGGAATGTGGCGTATGGGCCGGCATGAGTGAGCAAATCAGTAAGGTTCACAAGCTTTGGGGCTGCTGGAGCCGGTGCAGGAGACACAGAGATTCTACTTTGGGCGTTTATTGATGATGAGAAGAAGATCAGCAGGCTAGCAATAGCAAACATTACAACATTGTTTTCCATCTCTCTCTCTTTTCCCCTCTGTGTTCTGACAGGATGAACAGCAAACTAGAATGCCTGCATTTGCAGGATCCTAATCAATATCTCAATAAAAAAAACAGATAAATGGTCTTCTTGTTTACCTCAGGTATATAGAATTTACACAGAGGATGCTATGAAAATTTGAACGGAAGGATAGCAATAACTTTATAATGTGACAACCTTCATTTACTTCTGAGGATTACTACTACATCATAGTAGTATATGAAATGGGGGTAATAAAGTAAGCAGAACTTTTATGTATTACCCAAAATAGATATTGCTTACAGGTATGCAATACCTGATTACTTATATTGACGAATGTGAAAAAAATTGGCCAATACTCCAATATTCTTACATTTCGTGAAGTATCTTTGCATTCAATATCCTATTCAAAGTTGAGCAGCTTACCATCATAGGGGGTGTTTGGAACTGATTCTGCTTCTACTTCTTTTTTAAAACAGAAGCAGAATCAGAATAAGTTTTAGAAGCTAGTCTCCCCCAGCTTCTAAAAAAACTGATTCTAGGAGTAAATTAGAGCACCAGAATCACTTCTGCAATTTCACTCAAACACACCAACTTCTGCTTCTGCTCCCTGAAGGAGTAGAAGCAGTTTTAAAAATCAGATCCAAACAACCTCATATTTAGGGACATAGGGAGTAGAAAGGGTCAAAGAGAGTAGAAGTTAATTATTACAGAGTATCTACTATGCAACGCTAGTTTTTATCAAAATGGAGGTTGAAAATGTTATTCTATACATTAAATCAATTTTACATGTCTTTCACCCCGAGATTCCAATCCAACAAAGAACACAGTGATGTTTTCAATGCTCCATATTTAGTATAGGATCATATCTTAGTGCACTAAGCATTCACCCTTCTCACCAAAGTAATAAGCCTAATGCCTAATAAATCCAGTAGGATTCATTTTGGTAAGGCTTAAAATGGCTAAAATGAAATTACTGAAGAGTCTGAAGACCTGAAGCGTGGCTTGATTGAACAAATTGTGAAAAAAATACATTCCAAATACTACATCCACCCTAAAACTAGGTCCGAATTTGTGAGCAAGGTTAACCTACAATAATTTAACTCTCCGCTAATAACAGATTAGTGTTAATTCAAATCTATGTACCCAAAAATTACACTATAAGTTGAGTTGAAGCCGAAAGACCAACTGATATACGATAAAAGTTTGATACCAAAATCAGAGAATAAATAGGACATACTTCGTATGTTAATTTATGATTAATGAAGTTGCATCTCATTTAGGGACATGGGACTATTTTGATGATAAAATAAAGAAGAAAGTATAGAAATGTATGATGATTCTTTTCGGAAACTTCTGCCAACAAATACAAGAAACCCTGATTTCTTTTACTTTTGGACAAATTTAACAAGCGGATAAAAAATACTACGTAGTGTTTAGTTAAAAAAAATATATAAGCCCAAACCACATGCTAACATAACTGCAATAAAAACCTATTTACTTCCCTCCGACCTATAAAATTGTTCTCGGTTTGACTTGGATCGGAGTTTAAGAAAATGTGAATAAAGTGAAAACGTATAATTATGTTTGAATAAGAAATAGGTAAATAAATGTTAGCCAGACAAAACTATCCAAAAAGAGAAATGAGATTTTTTTGGAAGAACCCAAAATGATAAATGGGAAGTATTTTATGGAACAGAAGGAGTATATTTTAGGAAAGGGGTAAAACACATTTAGGGTCTTTTGAAAAAAATTCTTATCTGGTCTAATTTGACCATTTTAACCTGTTGAAGTCGGATCTAATTTATTAAAGTCTGATTTATCCTGAATTTCATCTCATCATATCTGGTAAGATAATAAAATCAATTCAAGCGAAAAAGTCCATACCTGTATTTCTTACTACCCAGTACCCATACCTTCAGATCTCAGCATTTGGGCATTATTTAATTCCACAAGAACCAAATAATAGAAGGAAAAGATCAAAAATTACGCTGTATGACAACTACAAAAACTATAAATTCAGTTTAACTTTCAGCTGCTTGTTTAGTGAAAGAATAATATTAACAAAAAAAAATCTGACTTTCGTTGAAGTCGAAATCTTTAGCCTACCAACGTTGTAGATCTTAGGGATTTCAGCATAAATTTCAAGAAAAAAACACAGAAGCAAGAAGAAAAAATCCAGAATTCAAAGGAAAACAATTCAAAATCTAAACTGCAATGCAAGAATATCTGCAGTTGAAATAAGCCAATGTGTATGTAATTAGAGAAGGAAGCTAACCTTAGGAGATCGAAGAGAGAGCCTTGGAAGTGCGAGTCCAAGGAAGGCAGACGAAGAGTATTTATCTATTTTGTTGGAAGAGGAAGAAAAGCCATCACTGTTACACTGAAAGTCCAGCGACTTTGGGGTTGTTTGGCAATCGGCTGTTAGCTTTAGCTGTTAGCTGGTTATGTCAGTTATTTGATCACAGCTGGTTGTGTTGGCTGTTTTGATTGGCTGGTTATATTAGCTTGTTGTTAATAAATGTTTGGTAAAACTAGCTGTTATAAAACAGCTGTTTGAATGTAAAATGACGTATAAGGACATGGGTGTATATATAATATTTGAGTAATGCTAATAGTAATAATGTTAAAACTATAAATTATTTGCAAAATAAATTATTTAAGAAAAACAATATTTTATTTAAAATTTTAAAAGAATAAATTAAATTTTAAATACAAGCATAATAAATCTTAACCAATAAATCTTTTAAAATGAAGTAAGATGACTCTGTATTGCAAAAAAACATCAATAGTGTCAATTAGGAAAAAGAATAATCATGCATCTCAAACAGTTCATTAATACTAATAAAAAGTAAAACCACGTCTCAAACATTTTACATACTTAGTTTATCTTAAAATAAAGTAATGATGGTAAGAAGTATTTATGAATGCGTCTAGCTTTCATTAAGCTAGAAGTTATATTATTACGGATAACTCTCATTTCTTGACTTCGAATGTTTGCATTATCTTGTGTACACCCCCTTCAACATCTTCAAATACATTCGGAGGTATGAATTCAGGATCCTCATCAATAAATTTAAAGTCTGGATCTACTATTGTGCTTCTCCTGATTTAGTTGTGCAATGCAAAACATGAACAAATTATCTTGTTTTGATCCATTAGTGAATATCTTGGCATTTTTTTGCAATATCTTCCATCTAGCTTTAAGAACACCAAAAGCTCTCTCGATACAACTTCTTAAAGAGGAATGTGCTCTATTAAAAATCTCTTGAACTCCTCTCGGATTTGCACCACGGAACTCTGACTGATGGTACCTCGTCTTGGGGTAGGGAGTTAAATATCCATCTCTTTCAGGATAACCTTTATCCACCAAATAATACTTTCCTACAATTATAACAACTGCACCATTTTTTCCTTTACATTTTTCAACATGCTTAATACAAAGATCACAAAGGACGTGAAGTGAGTTTTTTGACCAAATAACTCGACCCGCTTTGTTTTCAGTTGTATTTTCATGTTCACCGCTTTGAGAATCATCTATGCTTTTCTTTCGTAGAGGAGCCATCTAAAACTCAAAATAACAAAGTATATATATGTAAAAACAAAAATTATAACTGAAAGAAAAAAAGTATTGCTACCAATGTATATATCATAGAACCAATTAAGTTTAAGACAAATATGCATTCATATATCACGGAATAAATTAAGTATAATTGTTTAAGACAGCTCATAGAGTATTTCCATTAAGTTTAATGTTGAATTATGTAACTTGCAGAGTTACAAAACCCATTAGTTAGGATTTAGGAATCCTACGAACTATAGTTTATTAAATGAATACTAAAAGTCTAGAATGTCATAGTTCAATGTGTAACCAATTGAAAGAAGAAGCTAACCACTTAGGAATCCTACTAACTCTAGTTACTGCATATGTTCTAAGTTTATCCCATAACTTAGAATCAGATAAGCGAAGATATGTAAACTCAGATATGTAAACTCTAGGAAACCTAGAGGTTTTTTTATTTTATTTTTCGTCCCAAGTTAATTTTTTAGGAAATTTATTTGTTCTTGGTGTATAATGATGATGAAATTTAAGGAAATCCATTTCCACTTAATGCAATGGATACTTCATACGTTGGTTATGAATGTAACTCTTTATTTGAAATTAAATGGAACATTATGCTTTGAATTTACATGATTCCATATGCTTCATCTTCGTCTCTATTGGTTTCTACAAATGCAATAGAGAGTTTTGGATTTGGCTTTGTTTTGGCTGACCATATTTTTATTGCTTTTTAGTTCGATGGTTTAACTAATGTGTCTACTTCATTTAATGTTCATAATCTCATATAATAACCAATTTAAAAGAAAATGGGTTGTACTGAGTAGAAAGACTAGTTGGACTAGTTGCTGGTGTATCGGTTATGAGTTTTCTTCATATCTGATATGGGTCTCTGAGTTTACATAATCCACTCTGCAGTTCTAAGTAGAATTAATCCTCGTGAACACCTAGGAAACCTAGATAGACATATTTAAAAGTGGAGAAGATAAAGACACAGATAAGTGAAGACTGTTACATTAGGAAAGGGAAATCAAAGGATAACGTTTTGAGATGATGTCTCTTATTAGAAGGTAAATGCTAATAAAATGACATTAACGTATAGTAGTTGGATCCCATATTTAAAAATAAATTGCAGCTTTCCATTGTGAACATTCATCAAATGATAAACATTTATCAAATCTTGAAAATACAATTGCAATGTAAAATAAATACTCTTAATACTTGAAAGAAAAAACTCACAAACAGCCCTGTGAGTATAAAAGTGCAGCACATGCAACCAAACAACAAACTAATTCCTCACAAGCATTTTAACAAACACCTTTTGGACAAGTAGGAAATCAGAAACATATAATGAAATCCATAAGCACCAAGCTGCCCAATATTCACAACAATATACATTTGCAAAGTTAGCTCACTCAAACATCAATACCCAACAAAAATCACCAACATATCAAGCTTAAAAATCATAATCAATTCACAATACACAATTTAAAAAAGATTTATTTTGTTCAAATAAAGTTTGAATATATATGAGTAGACCTCACACATATACAACCTGCCACAAAAGTAAAGAAAAAAACAGAGAGGGGGAAGGTCGACAAGGTGAACGGCCGTAGATCAGTCGCAGTAGAATTAATAACATTGCCGGAGAAGAAGCAAAAATGGAAAATACAAAGTAATGGAATAAAATTAGAAGAGGAAAAATCAAGAAAGAAGTAAAGTACCTTTGATTGTAGTTGGCAGGGAAGAAGAACGATGGCTGAGGAAAAAATGGAGATGTCGATGTTCTAAAGTCGTTATCAGTACGAGGGTATGAAGGGGAAAATAAATCGGATAAGCCGAAATATGACCTAAAACGCTGCCCAAGCCAGCTTTTCAAAAATCGGATTCTTTGTCTGGATAAGCCGAATGAATAAGCTGATTACCAAACAAGATTTTTGACATTTTAATCCAGTCAAACAGATTTTTTGAGTCAAACAAGCTAAAAAACAGCTTATAAGCTGTTTACCAAACAACCCCTTTGAATAATTGATTTCAAGGAACAAAATAATACGGAATATGTTGACGAATTAATAATGATGCACCGACTCTTTGGAATTAAAGCGCTGAATAGTGAATACGTAGGACATAATAATGGTAATGTTGAAGGAAATGTCGTGTGTTATCGTATATATAGAATATGTCATAGGATCATTCTATGTAAACTATGTATTATGGGCCTATTGGCCCGTCTCTGTAAACTCTAATACTTCCCTATTTATAGGATCTTTGATAATGAAACCATACGAACAATTCTCCCTATAACACGTTGTCGTATTCCTCTTTCGCCGTTGGTGGCACTAACAGCCGGTGCTACTTAGAAACTAGATTGTGTTGTCTCAATCTACTTAGAAATCTAGATTGTGTTGGCACTAAAGTAAAATATGTCTCAACGAGTTTATGATTGTGTTGTCACATGCCGATCAATAACATATGTATTTTTATTGTGTATAGTGTGTCACACAAAGAATTCCACTTGGATAAAGAAACTTCCAAGAAATATCTATGGTGATATGAATATTGGATAAAAATCCATTCGCTATACTCCCATTGGCCGGAAGTGACAAAGAATCTTTGAAGAACAAGAGATTCACGGCACAAAAGCCTAAATATAATAAATTGTGCTTTATTATTGTCCCATGTCCACTATGTTGAGAATAAGAACCTTCTCTATTTGTTGGACTTATCCATTTTATGAGTTTTAGAATTATGAACTTTGCTACCTCTAATTAAACTTTTATTAATGTCTTAAAGTTTAGTATGAATAATATTTACTCATACGAGAATTTAAATTGATTATCTTACTAATTTATCTCAAGTTATAATTTGAGCGAGTTGTGATCTTAATTAAATGGATCCTTATGTGCTTGTTAAAACAAATGTGTACGAAGAAACACATACATGTAATAATGGAATGATATGTACCTCATTCTGCTTCAGATAATAGCACTCTAAAGTATGTGAGTGACATTTGAAATTATTACAACCTCTAATAAATAAGTGCTTAAACCAATTGTGGCCATACACGATAAACTAAGAAATGCACATTTGTCGATTGATTTTTTTATTCATTTATGATCGATAAAGGCAATGAATTGTCTCTATATTTCATATCTAAATGAATATGTTTTTTTTGGCCTCGAACTGCATCTAGAAGTTGCCAAAATTTGTCCATCACAATGGTGTTCAAATGGAATATTTCAAGTCTTGTGACTGAACTCTTGTCAAAGTAACAAGAATTGCCCCCTATACACATATGTGAGACTTCTCTGAACTTTCACATTGCTTGGACATCAATACCCATTGGGCTACTCTCAATGGGTATTCACATAGAAACTCGTTATAAAAATGGGTATTCACATAGAAACTCATTTAACATATAATAAATATAAAAGAAAATGCATATTTCATAAATTTATGAGTCAAAATGGGCATTGACTCATACAAATTTTAAAATAACTGACGCATCATTAATTATGCGAATAAATGATAAAAGGGATCCAACACAAGGTAAGTTGTTGGTTTTAGCATTGCTTAATAACAAATCAATATACATCTTCTGAAGTACGAGAAGAAATATTTACTCTCCATTATGCCTTACAAATATTTTAGAAGGTATGTAAGTTATTTTTTAAAGTTTACTCCGTAGCAATAATAGAATCGAGACTTGTCTATGCTAAGGATATAAAAATAAAGATGTCTCATTTTTCAATACAATGTGACACGTGAGAACTTATCTACCAAAATGCGGGCCATGTAAGTAATTATGGTTTGGTAGAAATCTCTTGATGGTATCTATTTTCTTGATACATAAAATGTTGCATTTGCAATGATTCTAGCAAAATTTATTCATTTAAGGGCTCACCACCCGACCAATCAAGTCTATGTGACTTGTTATTGCTAGACGTTTCTCATCACAAGGAAACTTGATGAGTATTTGCATATTTGTCGAGATCAATGACAATCATCTTGCATCCCATGTAAAAATTAAGTCTCACTAAAACTCACATCTAAAAGAATATAGATGATGAATATTATATCTACTATGCGTACACGTATATATAATTATTTTCATGGGATTATGCAATATTGCAAGCACCCTTACACATTTGTTTTTTTAGACCGATAGTAGACAACCATTTTTGTATATAGCAGTTGGTGACTGGATCTTAGCTTGAGATGTTCTACTTATACATATATGGTTGTTAACTAATTGTGCCTAATGCACCTCCCACAGCGCACTATAATTGGTTTTAAAAGACAAATGATGTTTATGTTGGATATGAACCTCCAATAATAATCCGCTACAAGCCTTAACAGATAACGTGTACACCGCTCTGCGGAATACCACTTTGATGAGATAATTGATTTTCCTGTCATTAGGGAAAGATTAGAGAAAGAACTCTCTAATTGAATGACGGAATCATTATGATGGTACATCATTACTTTGTCTCAATGATAAATCTTATACTTCAAAATGTAACATTGAAGTTTAAGTAAATGATTTAAGTAATCAGATTATACACACTTGTTGCAAACATATTTATAAGGCTTGAATTTAAATTAACAATGCTAAAGGAAGAAGCATTGCAATCACAAGCAGTGGGGTTGTGATTGAGGCCGTGACTCTCTAAAGGAATAGAGGGAAGCCACATGGTTCGATTAATTATCCACCCCAAATATTAGAGGGTAGATAAGGCACAAACCAATATATTCGTCATCATATGAATTCCTCTCACAAGATTATCTCTGACTAAATATGTCCATGAATCAATAATGGGGGACGCCCCGAAGTTCAAATGATTCCAGAGAATTAAAATCTCAATGTTAATGAGAGTGTGTATGAGTCGACCATACACTTATATTGTTTATATATTTCTACGATTGCTCAAAGGAATTTAGAGCACGATGATATCGAACCATACTCTATTGCAATACGAAAGCAATGAGAATATTGGCCTAAATGCGTATAAGTAATCCAGTTATAATTTTAATATTTGACAAAGAGACAGGTATTTGGTGTGATAGTGCTAATCAACCAAGTGTAAAGCCTGTAGGACATAATATAATTCTTTGTTAGAAAACGTATTGAGATAATGAGGTCCTAATTATTCTCACTACACACTGGATTCAACTATGAAAAGTTACACTTCTCTATTTTGAACACAAAAATGTTCAACTACTTAATCTCTAAGTAGCCTCCAAAGTAATGGAGACGCAGCTAAAGATTGGGGAGACAAAAATAAATGTCTCAATCTTATTTAAGAGCAGTTGTTATGTTTTTATGAAGAAAATATCACAGAAAAGGGATGCAAATTAAATATATTATGCCTTGCGCATTTATAATGGAAATAAGTTTTGTTTCCAAATATCTCTATATCTACATGATATAGACATAATTGAGATAAAACACCGAGTTGGTTGAATATTAATTCACCAGTTACATATATCCAAAAGAGTTCTCAGGAAAATTAACATGGATAAATGTAAATTGTTAGCACTCCCATGATCGGTCGAAATATGGATACTTGAAAAGATCCACTATGTTGGGAGAATGAATTCCCTATGTAAGTGCAATATGCGCGTGATTGTACTTTGACAAACACATTCAATCAAATATTACATTCTCAATAATGTGTTAGCTAAAAGTAGCTCAGGACCAACACACCGTATGATCGTCATTGGAATGGTACGAAGAATGTTCTTCAATATCTATATGAAACGATTGATGTAATCTTTAATCATCCCTTATACATTGAATTGAATGATTGATGATAACAATATTTCTAAAGGAATTTAAAATATCAAAAGTATTACTCTATCACAAAGTAATGTGATTTGAGTTTTATCGATGATGGCATCCCCTTACCTCATTGGTATTTTGCTAATGAGTATATATTTATCATGCAAGTAACCATGATGTTATATATATAATACCTTGATATTAGTATATATCAAGTATTGATGTGTTTTCACTCAGGGGGGAGTACCTTACATACTTATTTATCATCAAGTATATCGGTGCGTTGTATTTTTTTTTCTCTTTTGACCAAGGTTTATTTTTTCCCATTGGGTTTTGTTACTTGGTAAAAAAAAAATTGAGCCAACACAATACGCACCATCCCACACTTTAATTTTGCAAAGGTAAAACTATGTTGAAGGAAGAACATAATTAATATATCGCAGTCAAAAGTAATTGACGTGAGCTTATTAGTGCATCATATTTTTTCTTTTTCCGATGTTTATTTATCCCATTGGGTTTTGTTCATTGGCAACAGGTTTAACAAGTTAATAACTTTTACATTAATCACCTTACACTCGGCACACAGGGGGAGAATTAAAGGAATTATATTCCTCTATTTGTGTGCTTCGCTAAGGTAAGTAATGTGACAAGTATTGGAATGCATGAACTTTCCAAACATCCTTGATTAGTGTAACTATTAAGGATATGTGTAGACTTGAGGGGGAGTTCCCCATCTACATTACGTTACACTCTTTTCCTTTAACCAAGTTTTATTTTTCCCATCGGGTTTTGTTACTTGGTAAGGTTTTTAATGAGGTAACAATACATATACGCTTTATTAATCAAAGCAAGGATCAAATAAAGATAGACTTAATGGAAGAAGTCTATAGTGATGCTATACTCTTTTTCTCCAGTCAAGGTTATTTTTTCCCACAGGGTTTTTGTTACTTGACAGAGATTTAGACGAGACAACAAGACAGATACCAAATTCTATCTACAACTCAACACAAGGGGGAGTGTTGAAGGGAATTCTATGTAGTGTGCTATCGTGTATATAGAATATGTCATAGGATCATTCTATGTAAACTATGTATTATGGGCCCATTGGCCCGTCTCTGTAAACCCTAATACTTCCCTATTTATAGGACCTTTGATAATGAAACTATACGAACAATTCTCCCTACAACAGGTAATCAATTTATTTGGTTTATCTATGGTTTATTGTACCTAATCTCATCCTGAAATATGAATTCGGCCAATTAATCTTTTGTCAAACTCTCTTGAAGAAGATTATTCATTACTTGGTATAACAATTGAGCATTGAAAGTTAAATATAATGTTTCTTGCTTCAATTTTTTATATTCACACATTAATATAAACTTATATTTAATTTCTTGCTTCAATTTTTTATATTCACATTTCAATTACTTTTTCAATGTTCATAATGTTTTACAATAATCGTATCCAATTCAATTGCATCTCATTTTTTGTGAAAATTAATAGATAGCATGTTATATTATATAACTCCCAAACTTAACATTTAATTGATACTTATGTTAAATTCATTTCACACAATTTATTAAAATTGAGAGTTGGGCATATGACGTTCGCGCAAAGCGCGACCAATTTACGTATCAAACATACAACTATAAACTTTTAAAGACATATTAAACAGTATAATAGTTAGAAGACATAGACTTATGTCTGTCAAACATGCACTCAATACATCTCTTTTTTTCCATTACAATTCCAACCCAATCAAACACAATCATTATGTTCTTAAACTAGATCTTATCTGTTCTGTTCTTTTATTATTTGAACCCAAAGAAGCATCCAGACTATCAATTTTGGTCACGGTTAACTCCATCGTTGTTAAGTAAGCTTTTCTACCTTTGTTTTTTTCAGTCATTTTGGTATTGCAACTTCTTTGTCGATATAGCTATCGTTGTGTATCTGAATCGAGATGAAATTCATGAAGTATTTGATTATCGTCCAACTAATATTTAGAGAGACTCCCACTAATCCATTCAACACACCATAATATGATATATGTTGAAAAGGTAAGCTGAGAAAAGAGAATCACCGAGAAACACTTTTGATTTCATTATCACTCTCACTCGACTGCTCTTATCACTCCTCTAAGGCTCTAAGACTTTGTTTGCAAGTGATTGTGCTTAAATAAATGATTAGCAGTAAAAGTTGGTAGTGTTTGGTAAAATAAGTGTTTTTTGTGTGATAGAAAAAGTAAAAAGTAGATTCTACACGATAACCGAGAAAGTAAAAGTTGGTATTGTTTGGTAAAATAAGTGCTTTTTTCTTTAAAAAAAAGTCAAAAGCACTTAAATTAATTGTTTGCAAACAAAGCCTAAGCCTCTAAGAACATATGCCCCTATATTTGTAGTGATTTATTTAATTTAATTTGGTGATTTGTCGACTACAAATAGTAATGAGTAAAGTGTCAATTCGGTGCTTGAAATTGTCTCCGGTGGAGTAAAGAGTATATGAATTTGCATCAAAGCTGATAAAGTACTTCAACTTGTTTTTGATGGAATAAAGAGTTCTTCAACTTGTTTCCACAGTGGAATTATGATACATTCGTCAAGTATAGATGAACAAGTTAGGGAAGATGATTTAATGATTTATTAAATTTTAGTTTAAGCTAATTTAAAATTGAACAAGTTAAAAATATGTGATGATTTATAAAACTAAATGTTTATTTTTAAAATGTGTTTAACATTTGTAATAGTTCGGTTGAACATATGTTAAAATACTGTGCAATAAAGTTAGAATAACAAATCATTTGATAAAAGGAAAAATTGAAAAGAATAATCCCACCTTTCACTGGTCTTCTGATAATAATCTCACCTTTACGTAATCCAAGAATAATCCCACCTTTGCATCTCATCTTCTTCCATTGGACCCTGACCTATTGATGACCTACAAAGGTGGGATTATTTATATAAGATTTTCAAAAAAAAGGTCCAATGAAAGAAAATGTGATGCAAAGGTGAGATTATTCCGGGATTATGTAAAGGTGGGATTATTATGAGAAGACCAGTGAAAGGTGGAATTATTCTTATCAATTTTTCCTTGATAAAATTAGTACTCCGTAGTTAATGGTGAGGAAAGAAGACTGAAATAATAACAGTGGTTCATTTGAACATACACTAAAATCACATGCATTTTGTAAAAAAACAGAAATAAATTAATATCATTGAAGCTCTTTAAATTTACTTTTAATGAGTTTAAACTAAAATCATTAAATCATGGGAAAATGGTCAGATAGGCCCTCAAACTTACATAAAAAGTTCAAATAATTCCTTATATAGGAGGCTCTGTCCGGCTGTCGCCATTTGGGACAGTTCCTGGTGGAATATTATTCATGCGCCCTTCTATTAACAAATTTAATTGTCAAATTTCATTGTCAAATAAATGAAATATGATTAGTTTACTCCAGGGGGTCTGGGAGAGGGTGTTAGGATTTAATTAACACAATACGAAAAACAATAAGAAAGAACACATGAAATTTGGTAACTCAGTTCGCCACAAAAGGACTATGTCTGGGGGCGCTACCAAGCCAAGAATTGCTATTAATTTTCGGATCAACTAATTACAAGGGAGAGAGCTTTTATTTATAGAGAGTAAAACCTAACCCCAAAACAACTAGGACGCGCGGCCCAAAAATAAACCGTACGGCCCGAACTGTACGGAAACTCGAGGCTCTTCAGAAACCCCCCGTCCAACTTCTCGTCGAGTTGGATCGACGAACAGAGCTTGGTTATACAGTCTCTAACACTTTACAATCTCCCACCTTGAGACTGTCTTCTTCAAATCTTCCCTTCTTAGCATGGTAGCGCCCGGCCTTCATATTCAAGTACCAAGGCCAACTTTAGCTATGCAAAGCTTCAATTTCTCTAAGGTCACCACCTTAGTAAACATGTCTGCTGGATTCCCACTCCCACGGATCTTCACAAGCTCCAATGCCTCTATCTCCCGAAGATGACGGATGTAGTGATACTTCAACCGAATGTGTTTGGTTCTCTTGTGAAAAGCTGAGTTGTTTGCCAAGAAGATATCACTTTGACTGTCACTGTAAAGTATGTTATTCTTGTACTCCTTTCCAAGTTCCTCAAGTAGGTTCTGAAGCCACACCATCTCCTTGCTTACCTCGGTAATGGCCACATATTCAGCTTTAGTGGTATATAATGCAATAATCTTCTGCAGCTGTGAAAGCCAGGAAACTGTCATTCCATCAAATGTAAGAACATACACGGTAGTGCTCCTCGATCCATCCGAGTCATTTGATGCGAAGTTTGCATCAACATGTCCCAACAGCTCTACACTCTTCCCATCAAAACACAAGGCATTAGAAACAGTACCTTTCAAATACCTCAAGATCCACTTCACAGCTTCCCAATGTTGTTTCCCGGGATCTCCCATGAATCTGTTCACTACTCTCACCGCATGTGCAATGTATGGCCTCGTGCACACCATAGCGTACATGATGCTGCCAATTGTCGAGGCGTAAGGGACATTCTGCATTTGTGCACACTCCTCCTTGTTCTTTGGCGAGTCTTCATTGCTAAGCCTGAAGTGACTTCCCAATGGCACACTTGCTGCCTTCGCATCTTGCATTTTGAATCATTGCAAGACCTTCTGAATGTATTCTGCCTGTGAAAGAAACAGTTTGCCTGCTGCCTCATCCCTCTCGATTCGCTTGCCCAAAATATGTTTCGCCTCTCCAAGATCTTTCATGGAAAAACGTTCTGACAACTGCTTCTTCAGCTTTTCAATCTCCTTTGAACTAGCTTCTGCAATTAACATATCATGAACATATAATAGCAAGATAAGATAACAGTTCTCAGTCCTCTTGTAGTAACAGCAATTGTCGGTGTGGCATCTCAAGAAATTTATTTCCCTCATGAAACCATCGAATTTCTTGTACCACTGCTTCGGTGCTTGCTTCAGCCCATACAAACTCTTCACTAGCTTACACACGAGATGTTCACTGCATTCTACCACGTAGCCCTCCGGTTGCACCAGGTAAATCTCATCATTCAAGTAACCATGATGGAATGCGGTCTTTACATCCATCTGATGTAACAACAAGTTCTCTGCAGCAACTTAACTCAACACTAACCGAATAGTAGTTAGTTTCACCACTGGAGAGAATATATCGGTGTAATCGATACCATACCGCTGGTTGAATCCCTTCACAACCAGCCTAGCTTTGTAGCGTTTGCTACCATCTGCCTCCTTGATTCGGTAGACCCACTTGCAGTGCAAAGCCTTCTCTCCTCTCAGTAGCTCAACTAACTTCCAAGTATCATTGGATATGAGTGATGTCATCTCATCATCCATTGCAAGTTTCCACTTGCCCTTATCATCAACGCGAACTGCCTCTGCATAGGACTCAGGTTCACCACCATCAGTAAGCAATAAAAAGAAATTAAAAGGTGAATACCTATTTGGTGCTCTTCGGTTTCTGGTAGGCCTCTGCCGTGGTGGTGTTGATGGATCTTCATCACTGCTCACCTCTTCATTCTGATTATACTTGCTCCCACCCGAATTAAAGATATTTAACTCAATGATCTTCGGACTGTCTTGCTCAAAATCAGAAGCACTCAATCTGTCCTTGTACATAACCTGTTCATTGAAAACCACATCTCGGCTACGAATAATCTTCCTATTCTGCTCATCCCATAATCTGTATCCATAGTCATCACCATCATATCCAACGAACGTACATTTGACAGATTTAGTGTCTAGCTTGCTTTGGTCAACAGAACTGATATGAACATAAGCAACACAACCAAATATGAGGAGATAGGACGTATTCACCTCTTTACCCGTCCACCTTTCTTCAGGTATCCCATTCTCCAATGAGATCGTTGGGCTTCTGTTGATGAGAAAAGCCGCGATGTTCACTGCATCCGCCCAAAACATCTTTTGTAAGCCACTCTAAAACCTCATGCATCCGGCCCGCTCATTTAGTGTTCTGTTCATGCGTTCAACAACTCCATTATGCTATGGAGTCCCTTTTGTTGTCTTCTCCATACGAACCCCATTATCAGCACACAATTTCTTGAACTCATGCAGTTCATACTCCCCTCCATTGTCAGACCGAAGGCGCTTCAATTTCAGACCTGTCTCCGTTTCAACAAGGGCTTTCCATCTCCTGAAAGCATCAAAGGTATCAGATTTATTTTTGAGAAAATAAACTCACACCTTTCTTGTGGCATCATCAATGAAGGTCATGTAGTAGGCGGATCCTCCTAAGGATGTAACTTCTGCAGGTCCCCAAAGGTCAGTGTGAACTAATTCCAGCTTCTGCGGTTTGATAACTCTTCTCCTTTTTTAGAAACTGACATGTTTCTGTTTCCCGAATATGCAGTCCTCGTATAAGCCAACTTCAACAGTCTTCAACCCGGGTTGTTTACCCTTCGAGCACAGCTCCTTCATCCCTTTTTCTCTCATGTGACCGAGATGACAGTGCCGCAAATTTACAACATACCATCCTTCTTCCCTTTAGAAACAAACAAGGCTCCTTTGGTGATCTTCCAATTTCTGCTACTGAATGTAACTGCATAACCTTCTTCATCCAGCTGCCCAATTGAAAGTAAATTTCTCCTCAAACCAGGAATGTGTCGGACACCATTCAGTTTTAGCATGCATTCGTTCGGAATCTTCACCTGGATGGTACCATTTCCGACAATTTTCAGAGGTTCATCATCAGCAAGATACACCTCTCCAAAATTGCCTGGAGTATACTGTTCCATCACTTCAGCATTGCCACATGAATGGAATGAAGCTCCAGAATCCAGAACCCATGACTCCAACGGATTGCTCACGCTCAAGATTAGGAGATCATCGTCAGATGATTCAGTGGTTGCATTGGCGGATGTCTTCTCCTTCTGATCCTTGATATGCTCCTTGCATTGGTTCTTGAAGTGTCCATACTCCTCACAATTCCAGCACTTGATCTGACTTCTGTCCTTCTTACCCTTGCTGTTTGATTTAGATTTTGATCTTGATCTTTCTCGGTTTGATTTTGACTTTGACTTCGTTCTGTCCCGGTTTTCTGTACTCAACGCCGATCCAAAAGTCACGCCTGATTCCTTCTTGCGAATTTCTTCGCTCACCACCAGATTTCTGACTTCATCGAATTTCAACTTCTCCTTCTGTGCTGAAGCGCTGACTGCAGTCACCATTCCGTTCCGTTCCAACTTTCTGGTAGAGAAGACAGCAGAATTAGGGCGTGAATTTCGTCGTCGAATTTGATCTCAACCAACCGCGCTCAACTGTGTGGTGATTAAATTGAACTCGTTGAGATGCTCCACAACATCCGTGCTTTCTGACATCTTTAGGTTAAAACGATGCCTCATCAGATGAACCTTGTTCGCAACTGATGGTTTTACATACATATCCGATAATATTTGCCTTGACGGTGTGTAGGGCGATGTTTCTGGACTGCGACAATCGAACCACACTCATCGCCTTCCTGTCCAGCAACTTCCAATCGCTCTCTTTCATGTCTTCCCGCTTATCATCCAGAGGTTGATACAGATCCTTACCGTACATGTAATCTTCAATCTGCAACTTCCAGAAACCGAAATCCGTTCCATCAAACTACATCAACGATGTCTTCAAATCTGCCATCGTATTGATCCCCTCGACCTAGGGCTCTGATACTAAATGTTAGGATTTAATTAACACAATACGAAGAACAATAAGAAAGAACACACGAAATTTGGTAACCCAATTCGCCATAAAAGGACTACGCCTGGGGGCGCTACCAAGCCGGGAATTGCTATTAATTTTTGGATCAACTGATTACAAGGGAGAGAGCTTGTATATTTATAGAGAGTAAAACCTAACCCCAAACCAACCAGGACGCGTGGCCCAAAAATATACTGTACGGCTCAAAACTGTACGGAAACTCGCGGCTCTTCAGAAATCCCCCGTCCAACTCCTCGCCGAGTTGGATCGACGAATAGAGCTTGGTTATACAGTCTCTAACACCTTACAGAGGGGAGCTTGGGGGTCCTGGAGTAAGCAGGTATGAAACTCAAACCATTGAGTTTCGACCCTTATGTGCCTACCGGGTTTCGAACTCGAGACCTCCCACTAGGCACAGTATTTGGTTGAAACACCCAAATATTACCAAATCATCGTTGAAACACCCAAATTTCAACTATGATTTGGTAATATTTGGGCGGTCTTGTTCATGTCCCGTCCTGGCTCAATCGAGATCGATGGAGTGTTTCAACGATGATTTCAGAAATTCGAAAGGTAAGTTCCGATTTATGCTTTACTGGTTCCTGATACTTGATTCAAAATTCTTCTAAATTTAGTTTGATTGGCCTTCAATTTGTTATCGTTAGGCATATTAATTTTTGATTTATTCAATATTCGAATTAGTTTTATATGTAATTAACATTCAATAACTAAAAGGCTGATATAATCTTGTGGTTTTCCCTCAGAAATAGGATTTCAGTTCTACTTATGTGTTTTCAACAAATAATCTGCTTTTGATTTTTATTTGTCTATAGTTTTATTCTCTTGGTAAACTTATAAACAACTAAAAGTTTGATAATACATTTATACAACTTTAGTCTAGATCCTTTGAATTTTAACTTGAAAACATTCCCTTGATCATGTGAATTAGACATTTAAAGCTTGCTTTCGTGAGTGCAGACAATGTCCAAATGAACCACTACAATGAATTTTCTCTTGATGAACTTTAGTCATTATTTTGCTCTGATTTTTGCTAGTTGTTATCAATTTCACAATAATAGTTATAGATTTAGATTTAAAAGTTAAGCTTATTTATTTATAAGTGAGGGGAAAAACCATCATGGCTACTTAGTGACTATTCATAAACATTTCAGTCTAACCAAGTAAAATGATATCATTTACCATTGAGATATCATTACACATGGTAGATTTAAATCAAATTCATTTTGTTCACGAATGACAATTTATGTAAGATAATATGAATATAGGATAGGCTACAATGGAAGGTTTTCTGAAGATATTGGACTAAGTGTTATGAATTTGTTATTAGAAGTTATGAATCAGACTTTAATAGTGTGGTTGCAAAACTAAAAGTTTGCTTTTTCTGTTGATGTGGTAGAAGAAACAGTGGTAGAAGAAACATTAAGAGATCAACATGTTCCTATTGATGTTTATTTACTACAGTTAACTTTTTCTCTTGTTAAATTCAAAGTTCGGATTTGGTTTAATGATGTTATGGTTTTCTATTTTATTGGTTAGAGGCTTTGTTTTTTATTTGAAGTCCAGGCCCGGCCCAGCGCAGGTGCAATTGGAGCATCTGCACAGGGCCCCCAATTTCGGAGGGCCCCCAATTTTTTAAACCTTAATAGTATACCTAGGCCCATTAGTAAAGAGTAATATTAAAATAGACAGCCCGACCCAAGCATTAAGCGGCCCGCGACTAATCCAAGCGACAAATATCCTCTCCATTCGAACCATTAAGCGGCTCTTCAATTCTTCATCTGCGTTTTTGGGTATTTGAGCACATGGAAAATCGAAGGGACGAAGCCATTATCGAGGAAACAAGACTGTGATTCGAGCGTGGAAAACGTGGGAAAGGTATGGAATTTAATCAATTTATTCTTTTTATCGTTAAGAATTTAATCAATTTAAATATCTTCTAATCTTCTACAATCCTTATTCTGCCAATCCGACTGGGATTCCCCTGATTTTTCCACTAATCTCTGAGTTCTTCATTCCTCTAATCTACTTCAATCTTTCATTCTTTCATACTTCAATGGCTTCTATGACTTCTGTCCTGCGTGGCTGCTGCCTGCGAGTGGATAGCCGAATCAACCAGATTCAAGAAGGGTTAAGGGTGGGCACTTGGCAAGGAGACTGAGTTAATCGATTCACTCCCAGAAGCCAGAGCAGTTGAGTAGCCGACTGCAGGTGTTTTTTTCTCATTCCTTCTCATTGATTATACTTCGTATATATTTTTGTAATATTTTTTAATTGGTAATTTGGATTCATTTACATCTTATAATAAATGATAGTAATTGAGAAATTGATATTTGAAAATGCCTCCTAGAATCAGAAAATAAGAAGAAAAAACCTGACAAGTTTATTTTATCTAAAAAGGAGCTTATGAATCTTAGAAGAATAGTGCTATTTAAATAAGTGTAGTTTAATTTAAAAATATTGGATGTAATGTTGATACTCATGATGTATTATACTATTATTGAATAAGGAAAATTGTATTTTAGTATGAAGTATAAATATAAAATATGACTTTTATTACTTTTTATTTTATTATTAGTTTTTTTGTATTAATATTATTAGGGCCTCCGGTTTTTCTTTTGAACAGGGCCTCTCATTTGTCAAGGCCGGGCCTGTTGAAGTCATTAACTTAAGTTATGTTTTACTATTTAGAAGTTACTCCGTATTATTTTAGTTCTATTAGTATGTGTTATTTGGAACTCAAGATTACCATCAATTTAGTAATTTGTACTAATATTTCTTTTTTTTTTTGTAGTTTTTGGTTTATCATTTCTTTTTTTTTTTAAGATGGTTTCTCATTTCTATTAATCATCACTTTAACATGTCATTTTCTCTATTTGTCCCAGGTAGTAAGCATATCATTTGGAACACTCCAAGTCAACAGATGCTGAAACACAACCCAGGAAATGTAAAATATTAAGCTAAAAAAAGATGAATCATTTTTGAGGGAAATAGAGAAAAGTGATACGAAGGGGAAAGTTTGTACAGAACTTTATACTTCTGATTGATCAATCTGGGAATAGCTTCTTAAAGTCTTTTCATTATTTTTTCTTGTATCACATTACCATTGTTTGACAATTATTGTGATATGTAATCTTTGGAATAATTACTTTGACTATATGAACAAGTCTACAAGTCCACAAGCACATTGGTAGTTTCATTTCTTTTTAAGATCATTAGTAGTCTCATTTGATAAATGGTTTGCATATTTTATATTGGTTCTCGATTAAATGTGTTTGTTTTCTCATATACAACTTTCTAAGATGTTCAACTGAAGGTATACTTAATGTGTCTGATTTCACATTCCTTTTATATACCTCATTGTTTACCAACTGAGCGCACCTCATTACATAACTTAATTCATTGATTTTGAACATCGTTACTTTAAGCACTGTTAGCCACTGCAGCCCTTTTCTCACAAAAACTTATATGTATGAATAACTAACTTTTAAATTAAAAAGTGTAACTTTTTATTTACTTCTTGTAAAAACATAAACTATAGAATTGATGTTTAATTTCTAACATAAAAATAAATTACTTGCAACTGAGAAAGGTTCAAATTTAGAAGAAAAAGTCCTTATGATGTTATATATAAGTGATGTGCAAGATATAAGTATGATGAACTTATAGCGTGAAAATATTAACTTTTTATAAAGATGTTATAACTAATAACAGTACTATGATGACATCGGAAATAATAAAGGGATTGGAAGACTACTAAAATCTAGTTTTTGCACGTTGAGGATTAGTTAATCACATGTATTATAATACACTTAAATTTTAAAAAAGACTATTAAAATGTTGATTTAATATCAAACATCTAACATGAACTTGTGAAACAAAACTATAATTTGGGGTGCTTGGCAGCTTCACTACTTCGCTCTATTTAGTCATTGCCTCCTTGGTGTACTGCTGGCCAAAGTGTCCCAAGCTGAATAGTTGTCATAAGCATTTGGATTGTGATCCTAACATATGAATCAACAATGGTCAATTTGGAATAGATTGAAATTAACACCACAACCACACCAACTTAAACACGCCCTTATTACAATTTACAAGTATAGGAAAAGCATAATCTCAAAAGTATTAGCACACAACTATATCAGAAGAAATAACTTTTACACTAATAACTATAACTTTCATTCCGCAAAAAAAACTATAACTTTCATATAAGAAGTAATAACTTTTACTAAAAAAATCAGACCTCCAGATATCAAGGACTCCTGCATTAATATATACGATACAAAAATAACTTTAAACATTGATGCCATATCTTGGAAGATCGAAGATATAAAGTACTGCCCATTTGTGGAGATATGCTGGTATTATATTGATTCATGGGAGCAGTATTGAATAAATGAGAGAGTTCACATCATTGATGCAACAAACCCCAACACAGATAAGCTTCAACAAAGAGAGAGAGAGAGAGAGAGAGAGAGAGAGAGAGAGAGATAGCATGGTTTGATAGCTCAATTAGATCAAAACTTCAGTATTTGGGGCCCTCCCCTACTGCAATTCCTTCTTTGAAGGATACATCATTTCAGGAGCCTTCATTGGATCCTTCTGCTAGTCCGGTAGATGCATTTTGCCTTCTAGTTTTGGATCTTGAGTAGATGCAGTAGCATCAATGGAGAGAAAATTGGACATCGACTGAGATCAACCCGTGATTTCTATGTGATTGAAATTGGAATCACAACCACATTAAATTAAAGATGCTCTTATTACAATTTACAAGTATAGAAAAAGCATAATCTCAAAAGTATTAACACACAACTATATCAGAAGAAATAACTTATACACTAATAACTATAACTTTCATATCAGAAGAAATCACTTTTACTAAAAAAATCAGACCTCCAAATATCAAGGACCCCTGCACTAATATAAATGTAAACTAGAGGACACGAGTAATAACAAACAATGTCAGTCTCAATTTATACTTTCACAGAGACGAATCTTATTTTTTTACCTAAAGAAATGTTTAGTCTAGAAACTTAAATATGTATGGTAACTAATTAAGTTCATTGAGACATAATGTCAAATACTTCATATGCGCAGACAGAAGAATAACTTATGACAAATTTGATATACTAGAAAGGTACATTGAATGGAAGTAGATAACTACTGGGTGCATCAAAGAGACAAAGATGGACAATATTCTTAACGAAATAGTAATAGCAGAGAAACAATAACTTGGAGTGTAAATCACATTAATAATCAATTTTCAGATTAAGATTAATAAAAAGTGGTCCAATACACAAATACTCAAATAGAATCATCTTTCATCGAGCATAACTAGGGTCATTGAATTGATTATGATGACTGAAGAGGAAAACCTGGATAACTGAAAATTAAAAGGAGAACTAATTAGACTTATTGTCTTTTGCACCCCAATTATCTTCTGGAGCTGAGCGATTAACTGATTAGGGTAAAAGGAACAACATCAATTAGTAGGCATACTAGTGGCAGAAACAAACTGATCATACAAAATTTCGGAACACAACAATTATTTCAACATTATAGAAATCACAAATTACCAGATGATAGTTGAAATTCGCTTGAGTCTGCAATACAACCTTCGCCGTAGTAAGTCGGATAGAATAACAAGTGGAAAATTGCGAACAAGCTAGGTCTGGTCATCTGGATGAGGAAATCGAAGAGATTGAAGATGAAGAAATCTTTTACGAGGGATCAAAGAGATGGAAGATGAAGAAGAAGATTGACGGATGAACATAGATCTGGTCGTCTCGTCTGGATGATGGATCGATTGAATAGGAGAAAAGGTGTAAAGATGGTTAAAATAACCAAAATGCCATTAATGAATGATGGAAGATCGAAGGCAAAGCACGATGGAGATGAGCCTAGATGAGCAGATCGAACGGTGTAAATAACTTCCCACTTTTCAGCCTAAGATGGACTTCTCATGGGATCTTTTCTCTCTCTCTCTCTCTCTCTCTCTCTCTCTCTCTCTCTCTCTCTCTCTATATATATATATATATATATATATATATATATATATATATATATATACTAGCGGGAGGCGCGCGTTGCGCGACGGGCGAGGCCCAATGTTGGGAAACAACCAAGAAAATTGCATAAATGCAATTCGAAGCAAAAGAAATACAGGAGCTTAAAGCTACTAAAAAGAAATCTGAGTTGAACATGATTGTTCCAGAGGGTTCAAATGTGCAGTCAGTGAACTCAAAGTAGGAAAGCTAATTTCATAAATACATTATTTAGAATATGAGAAAAGTTTAGAGAAGAATCGTACTAAAGTGAATCTACTTACTTCACACAAGTTTTATGCCATGTTGCAATCACTCGCAGTCCGACTGACCGGGTCTTTGGCAAACCTACTCTTCTTGCAATCACTCACATTACATCAATGTGTGATGTAATGTGAGATTTTCACTCAATTTTGTTATGCCCATCAGAGGAGACCCTAGCAGCAGGCTGTGTAACAACGCACATGACGAAATATATGGAGGATGACAACATCCAGTGCATCATATTCTAGCTGATATTGAGTTAAAGGTCGTTGCTCCCAGTTGCTATTTCGCTAGATTTTGTTAAAAGCAGCTCCCAATATTTTCTTTGATAGACCAAATAGGGGCCCCTTTGATTCCTTAAAAAGATTGTGAATGTCAAGAAGCGTGTCATAGTGCTCAAAGCACTGCAGCCTTTCATAAGAGCAAGCAAGTTGAGCCATGTCACATTGGAACTTGAAAACCGCCAATATTCCATTTGTAGTACATGAGTAGTGGTCCAAACTTTAAGAGTGATTATAAAATTGGAAAAACGTAAGTTAGAAATGTGAACATCTGATTTGGCATATCAAGATTCATTTTTTTGGTCAACCCAACCTCTACAATAGAACTAAATCAACTAATCAACCCTCTATAAATAAATAAAAAAATATGTGAGAATAAACTGAAGCAATAATGGAACCAATTCACGGTTTTAAATAATCTATAATACCTTATAATCTGCAATAGAGATAAAGGTAGAGATAAGGTTAAATGTAATGCATACTTAAAGAGACAAACTTTGATTTGTAAGAGTTTGAACAGAGGTAGAGAGCATCGGTGAATAGCAACTAACCATACTTAAAAGTTAAAATACATATTCATTCCCTAATTTACTGTTATAATTGTAATTATAACATCTCAAAATTTGAGTATAAATTAATATAACTGAAAATTATTACCTCCAACCATGTATGGCTCGAATGAATTGTTTTTTCACTCAACGCAGACCAAACTTGTAAACTGCACACCAAATGTGGAGAAAGAATAATTAGTTAACATTGAACATCCCTTAAATAAAAATGTAAGAAATTATTATTAACTTGTTTAGTTTCAGCGCTTTAAGGGACAATATAGTAAAATATGATCAGGGGAGGCTTCATCAGCTTAACAAAGAGGAAACACATTGAGGGAATCGAAGCATAAAATCTCGTTTAAGTTAGAGGGAATATGAAAGCAGTCGAATGATAAACTCCTGAGAAAAGCACTAATTTGTTGGGGATTTCTGGGATGCCAAATGTATTATATTTCAGAGAAAACTCATTATATCCAACAAAACCAAACAGATATTATCTTGGTGGTTCATTTCCTCTTCAAACTTCTTAAGTTAAAGATCAAACAATCCAATTTTATCTTCAATTAAATGTGATCTGGAAACCAAAACATACATACATATCACAATAGAAAGAGATAAAAAGATATAAAAATCAAGCCAAGTGATTTTATCATCTATGTTTTCTCGCATTAGCTCAGAGAACCGAGGTAAAATTTCAGAAAATGGTGTTATTTACTCTTAATTAATTTGTGCAGTGGAATTTTTAAAAGAAAAATTTGAAACATTTACTTTCGCTTGATATTATGTATCCTAATTATGAACGGCTTCCAAATATGATAATCCCTGACTAACCATAAAAGACCAAAGAACTTATTATCCTTTCGAAAGAACTTATTATATCTAACAAATTCAAACGGATATGACGATCTTACATGTTCACAATCGAGTTGGTGCGATTGAGCCTTCTTGGTGGTTCATTCCCTCTTCAATCTTCTTAAGTTTAAGTTCAAGCAATCCAACTTCATCTTCAACTCAAAAACAAACATACACATAAAAATAAAAAGAGAGAAATATATATAAAATGCTGCCAAGTGATTAATCCGAATGAGGGATTTTATCATATATGTTCTCTCATATTAGCTAAGAGAACCAAGATGGAATTTCTGAAAATGGTGTCATTTATTCTTAATCAGGTTGTGCAGGGGAATATTTAAAAGAACAAATAGAAACATTTACCTGCAATTGATTCTAGTGGGAGCCAGTAGACTAAGATAGCAATATTATGTATTGTAACTATGAAATGCTTCCAACTATGATAAGCCTTTGTGGTAAACACTATTAACGTGAACTAATTGGCTTGTATATCACATAAATCGCTTTTGATCCAAAAATAGAGTTTGCAGTCTATGAAAACTGAAAGGGAAAACTTTTTGCTTGCAGGTATGTCTAAAAATATTAGCCCTTCTCTATTCATTAAGTAGTAGGTAACTCAAATGCTTCCAGTTATTAGAAGTAAAACATGATCAAGCAGGGCAATGGAATTTGAACTCTGAAAATCCAAAACCTCAACTCAAAGATAGAAAAGAGTCGTGACCCCTAAGGAAGTCAAAATACATGTGAAATATCATAAAGAATACCAGGTTTCTGATTAAGAAAACGAAATGCTCCGGATGGAGCCCAAACACGTGAGGTAAAGAACAGATCCTAAGAAGACTTTAGAAATACCAGGAGAATAGAACAAAGCAGAAGCAGAACAGTAATAGACCACTATCTCAAATGCCCTTTTGATAAAACTCTGAAACCTCGTATTATACTTTTGCCTGATTGCTCCACCTCCCACATCAGTAGCATTAAATGTAGCCATTGGCTTTTGAACCGCTTCTTCACGTGCTTCTCTCAGTGCAGCTTAAAATCACCTAAATATTATTAGTCTTAAATCAATGTTAAAGAATCCTTTAATGTAGCACCGCGCTTACCTCTCCAGGAGGTGTGGGTCAATTAAAAGAAGACATGTATGCCTCAGCAGCTAAGTCATAGGCTCTTTGACATTCAGCTTCCTCAATACTCTGCAGTGGACAACAAAACTAAACTTAAAAACCAAGATAAAAAAATGCAGGCAGCAGTCAGATGTTGATCAACTTTCAATGTCAACACATTTGGCAAGTTGCTTCTGGACTATAGGTCGTGTTAGGAGGATAAAAATTTAACCCACTCTGGATCAACCAGAAATCATTTGATGCATATCTAATCTACTACCAAACATTGTTTCCTGTTATGCTCAGGTAAGTCCAAATAAAAGTCATGTTCATAAATACATGTCAAGTGATTTATGAAAGGTATCAGAAGTTAGCAAAGCGACTGAGAGATGCAATTAGAAACATTTAGATGAAATGTGATAGAGGCCAAAATTACTCTAAGCAACCAGACAAAAATGGGTGAGAATTATCCAAGTTCGGATGTTGTATTGCTTCCCACATGCCCTGACTCGAATATGTTTAGTCATTTCAGTCACAAGTGAGAGCTAATCAAGAGCAGCTTCATCAATACCACCCATCTAGATTCAATGAAGAATAAAAGTATCAGTTAAGAAACCAGGACACAATGAAAAAAAAAATGAAACAAAGAAAAGGACCAAACAACAACAACATCCATGTCCCAAAAGAATAAGGACCAATCGATGATTAAAATTTATAGTGAGTGGTAGCATTAAACAAATCTCTTCCATACACGAACAAAAATGGAGGCTCAGACAAAGCTCACTAACAGACAAAGCGAAACACTTGACACCACCATGGCTGCAAACACACAAAACACATGACATATTCAGGTCTAGTCAGTGTGTTGCCATGCCAAGATACGGGTTGAACATCCCTAATGCCCATCAACTTGCTCAAGAAAATGAATTAACATCACAGCCCCTTTATAAACAACACTGTCGTCACCAGCACTGACACTGTTAACCTTAGGGACCTGAATGTCCCTAACTTAAGTTGAATACATTGCACATCAGGAATGTCGTGACATTTTAGTCATGGAAAAACTACAGAAAATAGACATCAATACTATGGATTGAGAGTGAATATATGAGCATTAGACTTAAAGATGAGCATGATGGCAGGATTGACAGCCATAACAAGCTATAATAGATTTCATCTTTTGCCTTTTTTCTTATTGATCTATAATGCAATCTGATATTTCAATTATTCTCTTTATTTGGTTCACATACAATTCATGTAAAAATTTAGATATGAATTAATGAACAATATAAAGAACATTGAATGAGGAGAAGAAGCAATGACTCAAAACATACTTGAAAGGTGAAGCAGGGCATGCTTGGTTTATAAAATAGTGCTAATTAACTCCAAAATCTGCATACAAACTTTAGAAACGAATTGCTATGAAACATTTTACCCAAAACACAAACTTGGCTTTATTTTTCATGATAAAAACATGATTTCCAACGGACTCCTGAATAGATTGAGAATGAACGTAGGAGTATTAAAATTAAAAAGGAGTATTGTGGCAGCCATATTAGTACATTCAGTACTACAATTTATATATCAATTGAAATTTCAGGCTAAAAGAAAAGTAATAAATACATAGCTTGAAGAACCACTTGCTCTTGATCTGTCCACCATGCCAGGTAACAGGTAATCCACCATGACTGAACTCACATAAGTACTTACAGAAAGGGCAATATACATTATACAATTATATTAATACAAAATATACATTAGGAGTACACATGACCAGTGAGAAATGAACAACAATGGAGGCTCAGACAAAGCTCACTAACAGGCAAAATGAATTATCCAACACCGCCATAGCTGCAAACACTCAAAACACATGACATATTCAGATCTGGTCAGTGTGTTGCCACGCCAAGATACAGGTCAGGTATTCCTAATGCCCATCAACCAGCTCAAGAAAATGAATTATCATCACAGCCCCTCAATAAACAACACTGCCGACGCCAACACCGAAACTTTTCCATATTTGATTTAAAGATGTAACAACAATGGCCACAGATAAATGATACTAACTGCATCGCGAAAAGGTGACAAAATTTACGCATGTAACTAAAGCTTTCCTGCCCTTCGACTATACCTGGCAGTTTAAACTTTAAATTACCTGCAAAAATACATGTAGTACAGTGGTTGTCCTCAGATATAGTTTCATCATAGGACCCATTTAAGGCTAGTGTAGTATCATTCAATAAGGGATCAAAATCAATTTCCTCATATCCCGTATGGGACCCCACAATGGGAACCATTGTCTCAGAATCGGGGCCAGTCACCGGAACGGGTACAAGTTGATGAACAACGCCTTCGGTTACCACCTTTTTACAGATAGCCACCGGGGGTTCATCCTGTATTATTATAACTTGACAAGGGGCATCATGAAGTACAGGTTCACACTGAATTGAATCTGTATCATGTGCATCAACAGGAAAATCACAAACTGCAGCATCTTTAGTAAAGGGGAGGGGGGCAGTTTCAAAAACTGCAACAGAAGCATCCATAGAGGCATAACCATTTTTTCCATTTTGGCCAATAAACTGATTAGGGGCAGAGCCAATCACAGGGGGGAGGGGTTTTCTTAAGCAACCAAACCAGCATCACAGATAGCTGCAACATCTGTGTTACCATCACCCATAAAGCTGCGGGCAGCAACAACAGGGGCAACACATTCAATAGCAGGATGCCCAGGGGAGCATACTGTTTTATGATATCAGCAATTGGGGCATGAAATTCGCCAATGAAGCAGGAAAAAGTTAGCCATCGAGATAAACAATTGAAGAAAAGATCAAGCAAAAGAAGAAATTGTACCTCCATGCCTGAGGAGGAGGAGGTGAGGGAATCGCCGCTGAAACATTCCATCTCATGGGCTGGGGCGGATGAAAACAATTAATGCTTGAAACCATTACAGGCTTGAGAATTGCCCAAAAGACCCAATTACAACTGGGAAAACAAAAACACAGATGAAGATATGCTCATCCAACCAACTGGAAAAACACGTGCAGAACTAAACCGCGTACCTGAACTCCATCCACATCCAGATCAGGCCACACACTCCGCATCCAGAGACACCAATTTCGAACAAAAAAAAAGCAATGGCACAGAGAACTTCTCTGACCCCCCGACCCCCCCGACCCCCCCCCCCCATGAAATAGAAACAAAAGAGAAGCAAAGTAGATAAGAAATCTTACTGGGGAAGCAATGATACTCGGGGCGGCTTCGGCTGAAGGATTGTTGCGAACTCTGGGCGGCTTCAGTGGAAGGATTTTGCGAACCCTAGACTATCAATTCGAAGAGCGCAGAAAGGAAACGAAGTTATATCTGGCATCGCAAGAGAAAGAGCTGGATATTATATCGCGGTCTCAAACGGAAGACAACAGTAGGAACAACGAAAAGGATCTTCCATCCAGACTGTATAAACGGAAACAGGCCAACTAACAGGCTTAGGCGCTTAATGTATATAGTAAGATATATATATATATATATATATATATATATATATATATATATATATATAGGTAAAAGATCAGGTGAAAAGTGCCCCTTAAAATGAGAAGTGAGAAGTAATCTCAGCCCTTGGATTTGCATCTGATCTTACAACGCAGTAAACTTATAGACTAAATATAGGAACTTATAACCAATAAATCATAACTTGTAAAACTCTCCATAATAATTACTGACGTGCACTTTGTCACGGTGCGTCAAAATAAATTCAATACTAACACTTATACGTAGTATAGCGTAGTAGAGTTCGTATCCACAGGGAAAGCAAAAAATTCTCTTTTTATAAAACTAGTAAATAAAAGGGGTTTTTTAGGATTGAGTGATTTAATTTGATTAAACACAAAGATGAACAACTTATATGTGATTTAATTCAAAGATAAAAAGGACTTGGCATTGCTACTTTCCACTTGTTGATATATTTTAGTCGATCATTGTTATATCTATAACTTATTCCCTCTCGAATCCTCAATCGAGGAGTATATCCAATTCATCGAGGGTAGTTATTAACAACGACCGTTCATTAATAACCCTTACTATTAGTCAAGTATAGAACACCGCCATATACCGACTTAATAGTAGCATTTAATCTCTTAACTCCTTGATGAAATCAATTGAGATTGATAACCTCAACACAACGGTTTCGGTTTAACCAACAAAATTAATCCCTCTTAAGTTTATTAACCACGACCGTGCATTAATAAACCGAAGTTACTTACTTGTGAAGCCATCAACAATTAACCATCGGTTCGTTGATCGTTTCTAGTAGTAATTAATGTCGAGATGTTAACTAATTGTCATCTTAGCAACACTCCCCAACATTAATATAGAGATAGATTAAGGGAAGAATTAATATTCAAGGAAGAAGATTAAACATGAATACTCCTACTATAACTAATGTCAAGATGTTATCTAATTGTCATCTTAGCAACACTCCCCAACATTAATATATAGAGGAAGAAAATAAATACTACCATAATTAATGTCGAGATGTTAACTAATTGTCATCTTAGCAACACTCCCCAACATTAATATATAGATAGATTAAGAGAATAATTAATATTCAAGGGAAGAAGATAAGAAAATAACTCACAACTTTAATAATCAACAAGCTTCAAGAGCAACACCAAGAAATGGAAGTTTAGCTCCTCATTTGGAGACTAAACATGCTATAAAAATATAAAAGAAATATTATTCTAAACTAAGCTTAAGAGTATGGAAGAAGGGATGATGAAAAGTGAAGGAAAATGGGGCTATTTATAGGTGTTTTCAACACCCTGGGGCATTTACCCGACCGGGTCAAGTGCCCACCCGACCGGGTAAATGTCAAAATCAAATATTTCCCACGTTCTGGCGATCTTCGGCATGTTCTGGTGTTCCGGGTCACATCTGACCCGACCGGGTCAAGTAGGGGACCCGACCGGGTCTGGCAATTTCCTTGCTTCTTCGGTTGTTAAATCTTACCCGACCGGGTGGGGATTTCTACCCGGTCGGGTTTTGCTCCTGGGCAGTCAAATTTCTTGTTTTATTCTCTTCAAAGTCCTCTTTTCCAACACCATAAATTCTAAATCTATTTTACAACTTATAAATGAAGATTAAAATACAATTACAACTAAAATCACACAAATGTTTACAAACTAAATAAAACGATAAATAATACACATAAATCAAACATAAAAACATACACTTATGCACTACTAATTAGTGCATATCACTTACGAAAATGCCACCGCGTCAAAATTTTTTCCAGGTTTCCATAATTATTTTTTTGCGGTGGCTTTTTCGTAATTATTTTCGAGGGGTCTATAAGTTATGATTTATTGGTTAAAAGTTCTTATATTTAGTTATAAGTTTAACTTCGCAGTTCTCAGCCTAAGAGCACTTCTCACCTGATCCACTCCCTATATATATATGTATATATGTGTGTGTGTGTGTGTGTGTGTGTGTGTGTGTGTGTGTGTATGTATGTATGTATGTGTGTGTGTGTGTGTGTATGTATGTATGTATGTATGTATGTATGTATGTATGTATGTATGTATGTATGTATGTATGTATGTATGTATGTATCTATAGAACGTGAGAACGTAAGAACGCTTCTTAACGTGAGAACGTGAGAACGTCACTTTTCCCCAACGTGTTGCACAATGAAGCTTGTATATTGCACATTTTCACATTTTCACATTATTTACCAAAATGCCACCGTGTTTATTTAATATAGGCTTAATTCGAGCAAATTGAAAATGTGCAACAGAATATCTCTATTGTGCACCACATTGATTTAAATGTGAGTGTTCTCACGTTCTCACATTAAGCATCGTTCTCACTGGAACCGCACCCTATATATATATTTTGGTTCAGGTGAGAAATGCATCTAATGTGAGAAATGAGAATGAATCTCACCCATTGAATTTACGAAGTTCCACTAAAATTGGCTTTATGTTGCAGTAATATTTAAATTTTGCACATGTTGCACTAAAACTGTTTCATGTTGCACTAATATTTGACGGCGTTGCACCGAAATAGCTTCATGTTGCACTATACACGTGTAATACGGATTTTTCAGAAGTATTTACAGAAATGCCACCGTGCTAGATTGCATATTTCAGTGCATCATGAAGTGTCTTTTACTGCAACTTAGTCGAATCCAATGACTGAGATTGATTCTCATTTCTCACCCAAAGGGTTCTTCTCATTTGAACCTTACCCTATATATTGGTTCAAATAAAAAGTACTTCATAGGTGAAAAATAAGAACTAATCTTGGCCATTGATGTGAAAAAAAGGATGGAAGAGATCAAATTTTAAGGTTGAAACGCGGTGGCATTTTTGTAATTACGGAGAACTTTTATTGAAAATTTTGTGACAAATGTGTATCAAAATAGTTAAAAAGTGCACACGTAGGGTAAAAAAGTGCAATACAGTATAAAATAAAAAGTGCAGAAGTTGGCAAACTTTGACAATCTTTTTTTACACGCATGAGTGCACTTTTAATCAGTAAACTATCCACTTTATAGTACAAATATTTGCACATTTATTGAAACGGGCTATTGTGATTAAAGTTCATCTCATCCATCTATTTTCAAGTGATTAAAGGTCAAGATTTATTCTCACTTTTCATGGGAAGACTACTTTTTACTTAAACTGACCCCTATATATAGATATATATATATATATATATATATATATATATATATATATATATATATGTATGTATAATATAGCTCTGTTAAATACAAAGTTAACGGAGCTTTTAGGTTATCTCGTCTGGAGGAACAAACATTCAGACCATATCTTAAGAAAACAATCAGGTTTCACAACAAATTTTACAGAGCTATTTCAGCTTCAATTGGGATCCCCTAAAAAATTTCAATTGTTGATGTAATCTTTCTGTTTCTGTCCTATATCTTGTTTTTTCAATTTCATCAAATGTATTCTCATATCTCTTGTACTCAGAACTTTATTTCAATAAATTAGGGAGGTGTTCCCCGGCACCCCCGGCACCTAGTGTGGTTTAAACCGGAATGTGTGTGTGTGTTTATGTATATATATATATATATATATATACATATATATAAGAGCTAATCTTGGCCATTGATGTGAAAAAATGGATGAAAGAGATCAATTTTGAGGTAGGAAACATGGTGGCATAGTTGTAATTATGGAGAACTTTTATTGAAAATATTGTGACAAATGTGCATTTGAATAGTAAAAAAGTGCACACGTAGAGCACAAAAGTGCAATACGGTACAAAATAAAAAGTGCACAAGCTGGAAAATTTTAACAATATTTTTTGACACGCATGAGTGCACCTTTAATCAATAACTATCCACTTTATAGTTTAACGTTTGCACATTTCTTAAATCATCTCTTGTGTTTAAAGTTCATCTAATCCATCCATTTTCAAGTGATGGAAGGCCAAGATTTGTTCTCACTTTTCATGGGAAGACTACTTTTTACTTGAACTAACCCTCCCCTAGACACACACACACACACACAATGTATATATGAACACTTTTAGAGGCTAAAACACATACATCTTTTTTTTAAACTATTAATCATTTTTAGTGATAATTCTACTACAAATGCATAACATATAATAAGTATACAAGAAATTTCTGTGATAAATAAATTATAAAATTATTAGTAAATAATATTAAAACGTATAGGAAATGAAAATAAAATAAAAATAAAGAGGAATACATATGCGCCCACCTAGATGGCCTAAGCTAGCACTAACGGCTTTTAGAACATTGTTCTGGATGTATATGAGAGTATTTTAATTTCTTCATTTCATTTTTTCCAAATACTGATTAATAACATACATACAACACAATGGTACAATTTATAATTCATGAAGTGGCGGGTTGCTCAGTTGAGCTATTATTTATAATATTGCTGGATTCAGTAATTACTCACAACATATATATCATCATCAACAACCTCATATACTTACAACATTTAACGTATTTTGTTGCAATATAAGTAACTCTTCGCTCCAGAACGCTTTTTTGTTTTAGGATTTGCTATAAAACCAGAATATGCACCGTCCGTCCTAGCCGCCATGTTACAAATCTCTGCAACGCTACCAAAGCTCTCACTGTCCTTAACAAACGGTTGCTCCATGTACTCCTCAATTTTCATCCACTGTAATATGTAGTATAATATAATAATGTAATGGAGTATAGAGTATTAAATAATGGTTGTAGTGTTGAGGAAGTTCACTAAACAGAAGTAAAACATATCACGTCATTTGATTTTTTTCTCAAATTAAAATATTAATTTGTAGTACCTCCGTCCCACTATGTTTGGGACAAAGGGTGTGGCACAACTTTTAAGAAAAATTGGAATTGTGTGGTTGTTATTGAATTGATAAAGTGTGAATAAAGTAAGATTGAATTGTAACCACCCAAATATTACCAAATATGGTATGAGACAAACATAATGGGACGGACGAAAAAGGTAAAACGGGACAAACTTAGGGGGGCGGACAGAGTAACTCCTAGCGGAAGACGTTTTTATTATTTTTATTTTTTTGTTACAACAAAATAAGTCTTTATTTGTAACTCTATCATAATTAATCTTATTTGGGAAACTTAAATTGTCAATATTTTGTTCATGTTTGAGAAATCTATATTGAATATAATCATACCATCCAATTTATTTTTCTCCACTCGGCATTTAAGGCATTACAAAATGTTTCTCATAAAAGAAGAAACTTGAAATATTTTTTATTCTTTTATTTGAATCAAATAAGTCCAAGTCCAACATTGAGTAAATTTATAAATAGTTCTATTTAGGAACACAAACCACATTGTAATCCTATGATAGGTGGGAACATAACTGCTTTTTAGTAAATAAATTCAACCGGACTTGGACTTTTATTAGAGCTCGTTTATCCAAATAGGCTCGTCTAAACCAAACTCTGAAGTTTGGTTAGCTTAACAGGTTATATATATATATATATATATATATATATATATATATATAGGAAAAACTTCCGAACTTTGATGTTTGGTTAGCTTAACAGGTTATATATATATATATATATATATATATATATATATATATATATATATATATATAGGAAAAACTTCCGGAATATGTATTTTCCGGACCAGTTAACTTGCAAAAATCATTTGACAACCTTCCCGATTGAATTTTTTTGCTCAAATTTGGTATGGATGAACTAGACTTGATGAGGAACATACACAAAAAATTTGAGCAAAAAATATCACCGGGAAGGCCCTCAAATGAAGGGGGCCGGACGGGGCTCCTGTCCGGAAATTCCGGACAGGAATAGCTCTCTTATGAACAATATTATTACGGAGTATTAAATACACAGTATATATACCTTTGCGTTCTCGATCTCAGTATCTTGTTTGGTGATAGTAGAGGAGAGTGGTTTTAGCTTGCAAACAAAGAACAAGTCGGATTTGCTGAATAGTACTTTATGATTTTGCCTACAAATAACAATATAATGATTAATAACTTTAAGCAAGTAGATCAAAGTAAAAAGTCATGTTTTATTATTGGAAATGAGATCATGCATGCTATTAAGCAGACAAACACTGCACCATTCTAGGTCATTTCTAGTTGATGGATGTAAATTTAAAGAGAAACTTAAATTAATTTATCTCTAAGGATGTGTTTACTTCATTACCAAAAATACAGTTAGTTTGTTAGTAAGATGTGTAAAGTAAACATACATGCTGCTTAAAAACCACCTTACTAACCTAAACATGCGCTTAAAGTGCTTCTTACGAAGCATACCATGATACCACTCCAATATTATATTATATTATATTATATTATATTATATTATATTATATTATATTATATTATATTATATTATATTATATTATATTATATTGTATTGTATTGTATTGTATTGTATTGTATTGTATTGTATTGTATTGTATTGTATTGTATTGTATTGTATTGTATTGTATTGTATTGTATTGTATTGTATTGTATTGTATTGTATTGTATTGTATTGTATTGTATTGTATTGTATTGTATTGTATTGTATTGTATTGTATTGTATTGTATTGTATTGTATTGTATTGTATTGTATTGTATTGTATTGTATTGTATTGTATTGTATTGTATTGTATTGTATTGTATTGTATTGTATTGTATTGTATTGTATTGTATTGTATTGTATTGTATTGTATTGTATTGTATTGTATTGTATTGTATTGTATTGTATTGTATTGTATTGTATTGTATTGTATTGTATTGTATTGTATTGTATTGTATTGTATTGTATTGTATTGTATTGTATTGTATTGTATTGTATTGTATTGTATTGTATTGTATTGTATTGCATTGCATTGCATTGTATTGCATTGCATTGTATTGCATTGCATTGTATTGTATTGCATTGCATTGTATTGCATTGCATTGTATTGTATTGTATTGTATTGTATTGTATTGTATTGTATTGTATTGTATTGTATTGTATTGTATTGTATTGTATTGTATTGTATTGTATTGTATTGTATTGTATTGTATTGTATTGTATTGTATTGTATTGTATTGTATTATAAGTAGTGTTATTTTAGACATTTTAATATTAAACCATGTTTTAATTAGACAATCGTTACGTTGCGGCAATACGAATAGTTATATTTAATGAAATTTAAAAGATTTCAACCCTTTATGCAAAAATGTAACTCCCTCCCTATTTGTTTGCAACACTAGGACTGAACTCAAACGTCTAGACCACTAGCGTCTATATTCAGCCTGTTATTGTTAGGCTTCACATATATTCCTATAGTATCCCTTGAAAGTATATTGGTTTCTATCTGTCATCTATGTTTGGTTGAATTTGTAGAAATCAGTTAGATTTCTATCCCAACATTATCAAACAAGCAAAGTCAAAGAAAAAATATATATAATAATAACACATGTGACTCAAAAACAATAATAGTATAAGAGGAAGGCTCACCTGAATGCAAGGAATTCAACAAATTCCGCGTCAATCTTCGGGGGAATAAAAAAAATGAAACATCCAATTAAAATCTTTCTTGGTGAGTACTTTTATAAGAATTGAAATATACTAATGATAGGAGTAGCTAGATATCTAGCTAATAAGCATATGAATGTTGGTCAATAAGCACATGTACAAATTGAAGTAAAATAGCTTACTCCTGTCTCTTCCTTAACTTCTCTTACGGCACCATCACATATATCTTCACCCTAAGAGATCAGATATATATACATTAATACATTATATATGCGCATGTTTTGTAGCTAGGTATAATAACTTTCTCCTTCTAACTCTTTTATGGAATACTAATTAAAGTATGTAAAAGTTGTTAGTTGTATTCCTTTAATTTTAGGGCAAGTTTTAAAGTTCAAGATGTTTAGAAGCTAATATGCTACTAGTACATTTTTTAGAGAAAGTAAGCAACTTCCTAAGAAATAGGAAACAATCCTATTAAAAACATTTATTTTATAAGATATTGTTGGTCACTAAAAGCTATCAGTTATTATATATATCAAAATGACTCTTTTCATCAAGTTATGCCAAACATACTAAGAAACTCTTAATACATCTAATTAACTAACGTATGTTGTAGGTAATAGTTAGCTAGATTACCTCTTTCACTACGCCAGTAGGCATCTTCCATAATCCCGTTCCTCCAAATTTGCCTTGTTTTTCTTGCACCACAAGCATCTACGCATATAGCATATAATTATTTATGTATGCCAATATAACATTAACTAATTCTTTGATGATTGCATTTGAGGTGATCCATCCATCAAAAATTTTATATTTTTACCCATCGAATATTCTCATCTTCGAGCCGAAAGTGAATTGCTCTCTTTTTTCATTTATAGTTTTAATTAATACGTAGTAAGATGTGTGTGTGTGTGTGTGATTACCTCTCCTTCATCGTTGATTACAAAAGCACCAATACCAACTTGATGGGAAGCATTTGCCGGGAGAGTGGAAGGAGTTTTTGGTATCCAGTACACCATCATTATATATGTTTCCTCCGCATGATGATATACAAATCCTTCCTAATATTCATATTATAAACCCGTGAAGTAAATATCAATATGAAACGTGTTTTCATTTTATCTCATTTTTATTTCACATCCTTTACTCTACATTGAATTCAACATCATATATATCTATATTGAGAAAGTTTGGTTCAAATAAGAATAAAATCTAGGGAGAGAAATGAGAAAACATTTATACATACCGTTAGATGCATAATTTTATACTACGTATTAATTTTCGGCTAAATGGATTCCATTTTAAGGTTATTATTATGAAAACATCATTTCATTCGGTTATGTTCAAGACTTTCTTTTATCTTTCGGAAGTTTCCTTCTTTACCATTTCTAATTGAAATCATTATTAATTGATCTTAAATTTCAACCCAAAGCGTTTATTTTTCTGAATTTTTTTGCTTGAGTAACTTCTCGCACATGCTTCCTATTTTCTCCACTATCAATGCGGTTATTTTATTTTCTCAAATGGCATAGTGTTCCCTTTTTTGTGAATTGATGTTTTATTTTGTATGGTGTTTTATTTTCCCTTATTTGATATAACCCTAGTTGAAGTTGATGTTCTAATTTTTGTCTGCACTACAAAAAAAGGCGGGATTGGCACAGAATTTGGCACGGACTTATCAATTTTTCGTGCCAAATAGCTCGTGCCAAAGTGTTTTTGGCACGGATTTGGCATATCCCTGCCAAAATCCGTGCCAAATCCGTGTCAAAATCCCTGCCAATCCCGTGTTTTTTTTGTAGTGTCTGCACCGTAACAAAATGAACAAATCATATTGCATGGCATGTGTTGATGTTTTTAAAACATTCAGTATTGCCAAAACTTGCATATTTTTCCAATGTAAATTAGGAGTCTTCCAAATATTCATACATGCTTTAATGGTCGATGTCAAAAATGTGTTTGTATCTTTAATATATCTTCTCTCTATGATTTCACTACACAAATATTATTACTCTCCTTTTTTGTGATTGTCTCAAATATTGCACTTGCGTTTAATTAATAGTCCAATGTTATACGTAGTATAAATTATTGTGCAAATTGTTGCATCCATTCTAATTTTACTATCATTTCTAAGGTTGTGCAATATAATTTACAATTATTGCAAACAAATGTGTAATATTTTGAAATTTATTACGAGAAGTATATGCTTTATTAATCAAATTTCAATGAAACACCATATGTTTGTAAGTCAATTGTAAAGTCATGTTACACAAATATGTTACATTAAACTAGGTAAATAAAGTATCAAATTTGGAAATGCGATGAACTTTGAAGGCCAACATTGACGCATATGGCGTTCTAGGATTTGAAGGATGAGGTGCACCTTCAAAACTTTTGGAAGATGGAGTGCACATAACATAAAATATGTTTTAGGTCATGTTTGAATGGTAGGTAAGTGGACATGTTAATTTGGATTAAAATACTAATTCTAGAGACAACCGCTCACTAATTCCTACTCTGATACTCATTAGTTAAATAATTTTCATTTAAAGTTCATTATAAGTACTACAATATATCACCGTGTTTCTTATTTAAAATTTGGAAAACTGTCAAATAGGTCCTCGAACTTCCATAAAAAAGTCAATTAAGTCCTTCTATAGGAGACTCTGTCCGGTCGTCGCGATTTGGGGCGGTTCCCGGTGGATTTTTTTGATGAAATTTTTTTTAGCATCTTATTCATCAAGTCTAGTTTACTCATACCAAATTTCAACTAAAAATTTAATCGGGAGCGCATTCAAATTAATTCGAGAACGCAAAAATGCACAGTTATCTTTAAGAATTAATTTGAATGTGTTCCCGATTGAATATTTAGCTGAAATTTGGTATGAGTAAACTAGACTTGGTGAATAAGATGCTCAAAAAAATTCATCAAAAAATTCCACCGGGAACTGCCGCAAATCGCGACGGCCGGACAGAACCTCCTATAGAAGGACTTAATTGACCTTTTTATGAAAGTTCGAGGACCTATTTGACAGTTTTCCCTTTAAAATTTGATCTCTTGTCACTCATTTTGATATTAATGGTCCTGATTAATTCTTATTTTTCACTTAATGTTTATATATGTGTGTATAGTGTGCACACTTAAAAGCTTTCATTTTAATGTGTAGAAACCAAGACAGGCATAATAAATCACTTATATACATAACCTATAGTATATAATTAAGTACATAAGTATATTCAATGCATTATTATACCTTTTTGGCAACATCAACGAGATATGAAAGCTCTATTGGAAGCTTCAACCAAACTCCCTTTTTCCCCTATCACCAATATTAATTAAAATTAATGATAATCACAATATCACTAATAATATTAGTAATGAAAATAATATAAAAAGAATGTTCTATTTTTCTTTTTTACTTCTTATTTATTGCTTTTTTAAAAAGAAAAAAAATGTTATCTTCCCAATTTTCACAAATTACAATACTTGGAAACTTTTATCCTACTTTTTCTCTTTCTCTTTTACACATTTTCTACTTTTACTATTTTTTATTCTCATCTTTTCTAATTTCCTTTACTTTTGCTCCTCTTTCATATATTTTCTACACTAATTATTATCCACCTCAACTTTCATTATACTTCGTGAAGTGACAAGTAATATAAAGAATGTAAGTAATATTAAACCTTATTGGAGCTTAGTCAGCTAGGGTAATAGACAAATGAGGTCGAAGAGGACCACAAGAAATTAAAGGATTTTAAATTTAATGTTTATAAAGATTAAATAAGTCATATTTTGGAAATATAACACACTGAATTAATCACATTTATAAACCTAATTAATCCATGCAATGTTTTAGTAATGTTATGCATAATTTCTCTAAAAACAAATATAAACAGAAAAGTTATATATGCAAACATATAATGGCATGTGAATCGAAATGAGTAGTGGTGAAGTCCACACGGAATTTATAAAGTATTAAACAACTATGCACTATATGAGATGAGACTCTATTCACATGAAATATTAACAAGTAGAAACCGCAAAAAGTAAAACAAGAATAAATACTTGAAGACTCCATAGATATAGTGAAGCTTTGAGAGAAGTAGCAAAGGTGAAAGGATTCATCTTCTCCTTCATTTCGACCTTCACTCCTCCAAATTTGTCATCAATTTTATCTAGTACTTTGGCTGAAGATTTGAAACCTTTTGCAAATTTTCTTGCTATAATATTGAACATATTCATAATCCGGCGGTCAATAATAATACTTTAGTGCGTGATTGGAAGCTTGAATTGCGGAAATGAAGGAATATGATGGTAGTTATGTCGGGGCCTCTAATAACATACAATAATGAATAATATACATATATATATATACATATACATATGAACACAAAATTTATAATTAATACAATGATAGACATGGATCGAAGTAATCGATCAATAACATAACATATACTATGTAAGGGATAGCTTTGGAGATAGGAAAAGTACGTATGTGCGTTCGTCTATATATTATATATATGCTTCCTCCTTTCTTAAATAAATTCAACAAAATTTAGATGTTCTACTTTGACTAAGCTTAGCTTTATTTATTAATGTATTAATTTTTTTAAAAAAATTGTCTCATGATAAATTTTCAAAATGTGATTTTTAATTTTTTTAACTAATAACAAATTATATATTAATGGTCAGAGTTGTATATTGACAAATTATATATTAATGGTCCCACCATGTTTCTTTGACGTTCAGAAAACTCATATTCCTCGAGTATTATAGATCTCCATCATCCACGGCCATGACTCATGAGTATGGGACTTCTAGTATTATTAACAAGAGTACTCTTCCGGTCAGGTAGCCCCGTCCGACCTCCTTCATTTGGGGGTTTTCCCGGTGGTATTTTTTGCTCACATTTTTTGTGTAGGTTCCTCATCAAGTCTAGTTCATCCATACCAAATTTCAGCCAAAAATTCAATCGGGAAGGTCGTCAAATGATTTTTGCAAGTTAACTGGTCCGGAATATGACGACCTTCCCGATTGAATTTTTGGCTGACCAGTTAACTTGCAAAAATCATTTGACGACCTTCCCGATTGAATTTTTGGCTGACCAGTTAACTTGCAAAAATCATTTGACGACCTTCCCGATTGAATTTTTGGCTGAAATTTGGTATGGATGAACTAGACTTGATGAGGAACCTACACAAAAAATTTGAGCAAAAAATACCACCGGGAAGGCCCCCAAATGGAGGAGGCCGGACGGGGGGAGTGGTCCAGCCTGGCCGGACCTGAATATTATTCTTATTAACAATAATACTATAAGGAGTCTCGATCATATATATACTGAAATACTTTTTATCAATACTTGTAAGTCAACAAGCTAATATTGCTTAAATATCATAATCCAAGTTATAATATAATCACAAATTAAACACACACATATTCGGAATAGAATTTAGATGTGTGGAACTGTAGAAAAAGTAGAAAGAAAAAGTATTAATTAAGCAGATAGATATGCTCAAAATATAAAGCAGGTATATATATGTACTTGTTGTTTCCATAGCTGCATCGAAGCTCTCAACAAAGTAGCAAAGGAGTTCGAATCCATCTTCTTCTCCTTCATGTCGACTTCAACCCCTCCATATATATCTTCTGTTGCTTCTAAAATCTCTATGCCCCGCGCATCCATTTCTTTGGATCGGAATATGATTTATATATACAAATCAAATATGATAATTAACTTATGTAGAGAGTGCTACGCATTGTATATGATTTTTTTCAAAACAATGACTGGGATTTAGCAATGTGTCAGTGTGTGTATCAACTTTCAACCCACTCCGCCTAGCTATATATATGGACTATATATATATACTTCGTATATATCAAGCTAAATAAATTGCTTGTTTTTTCTTTTACCTCAAAAAACACCAAGCAATTCAAAAGGAAAATACATTAAATTTTTCTAAAGAAGGAAAGTAGATAAACTTTGGGGCTGTTGGTTACTTCTTCACCTTTAAAAAAAGATTTTATAAAAAAAAAAATCTTTGTAATATTCGACACAAAATGCTTTTGTTTAATAGAAAAAGTGAAAAGTAACCAAACTGAAAAAAAGTTTTTGCTTACACTCCCTTTGGGTTTTTTTCTAAAACTTTCAAGTAAATGAGACTCATATATATATATATGGTGAGAAGCCTCACACGGCTGAAAAGTGAGAAGCTCTTAGAACCGTCCGATTAGAAGTTAATCAATGGCCAGATTTTAAAATTAAAAACGCGCAACATTTAAACATTACACTTCCCGAAGACGCGCTAAAGTTCTGAAACTGCAACGAGCATCGTCCAATAAGCTTCTACGAAGTTGAATCGCGAACGATAAAAGTAATCGCAGCAGTGACGACGGTACTTCCAGCGACTACGGCGACTTTCAATCGAGCAACGGCGGTAGTCGCACTAATTCAGTTCATGTTCAACAGCGCAGATAGGAATCTCAAAATCTTCGACGAATTGCAGAACGAGAAGACAAAGAGCGCTAGGGTTTCTCGAAGGTATTTTGCTTTCGACTTTGATTTTTTTCAGAATAAATTGTGTTTTTGTCTAAATCCAACTTCGAAATGTATGAACTTGTACAATATGACCTAAATTGTACATTATTATTGAAATTTCCGTGTTTAGTTCATGTTCAAGTTATTCTTATATGCGTAAGTTCAAAATTGAGGAACTTAAACACTGTTTTAATATGTATTGATGTTTGATTTGTAATATTTTAAGAATTAGAAGTTGCTTAGTAAAAGTTAAAATTACTTTAATCTGTTTAGATTCTGGAATGAAGAGATTGAAGCTACCAACATCCAAAGCAAGTAAGAAGTTGGAATTTATTGAAGAAGAAGGTAGCAAATCTAATTTGCAGTCTAATGTGCAAGTCAATGTTCCTGTACTACAAGGTTATTATAATTCTAAATTAGTGTATTTCATTGATAATTACTTGAAGTGATGAAAATTGGTTATGAAGTAATCAAATATGTAACAAATATGCAAGGACTTTCAAAAGAAGGAAATTCAAATTGGGGATCAATTAAGCAAAAGTTCTCTAGAACAAGGTCAGGGACACAAAAGGAGAAGCAGATTTTGAATAATATGGAAATCGGTATTCCTGAAAATGCTGTTCTGTCTAATGTTGTAGCAGAACAAGGTATGTGGTATAAGTTACAATTTTTTTGTATAAGTTAGACTATGTTATTTATTTGTTTCACATCACAATATAAATCATGCAATGTAGGAAATATATTCTATATGGTGTATTTTTTTCAACTGTATAACATAACATAAGAAAACCATGTCATATAAGTTATTGATATTGATGTATAAGTTCTGCTTTAGTGTTTATTAGTTTGAAACCAACCACAAGTTAACCAAGCATAACAAAAGCATAGGGATTAAGCTATTGTTAAAAGAAATATAAAATAAAACGAAGTATGCTATAAGTTATTCATTTATATGAATAAGTTCCTGTATGTTACTTATTAGTTTGTGACTGATAATTTTTTTATTTTGTTCAATTTTTTTGAATAGATAATGTTCAGAGCAGATATTCTGGTAGGATAACCCGGAAGATGTATGCATCACAAAAACAAAAAGGAAGTACTATTTCAGCTATTGAAGGTATGGTACTATTTCAATTACAATTTTTTTTAAAGGAAGATGACTAATTCTGTTAAAAGTGATGTAAATGAGTCAAACAGTAATAATAGTGCATTTATAAGTGTACTTGTTCATTTCTATATTACATTAACAGAAGAGTTGAACAAAGAAAAATCTGATCATGATAAGACTTGTTCTAGTAAAAATTTGAGTGATGTTGTAGAATCTGAAGGTACAAAATGTGTTTGAAATGGTATTATATGGATTTTTTAATTATTGCAGGCAAGAAGAACAACGAAGAGGAAACAGATGCAGTAAATGATGAAGATAGAGATGGTATAATATCTATATTAAGAATTAAACAATATTATGATTAGTATTGTTAAAAGTAATGTGTATGGATTAAAAAGTAATTGTAATGCATTTATAAGTGTACTTGTTGTGTTTTTATAACATCACATGAATTTTATTATTATTGCAGGGGAGGAGAACAATGAAGAGGAAAGGGATGCAGTAAATGATGAAGATGGAGAAGGTATAAGAATTTATATTAAATTTGAAATAACATGATGACTAGTATTGTTAAAAGTAATGCGTATGGATTAAAAAGTAATTGTAATGCATTTATAAGTGTACTTGTTGAGTTTTTATAACATCACATGAATTTTATTTTATTGCAGGGGGGAGAACAATGAAGAGGAAAGGGATGCAGTAAATGATGAAGATGGAGAAGGTATAAGAATTTATATTAAATTTGAAATAACATGATGACTAGTATTGTTATAAGTAATGTGTATGGATTAAAAAGTAATTGTAATGCATTTATGAGTGTACTTGTTAATTTTTTATAACATGAACAGAAGAATTGAACAAAGGACATGAGCATGATAAGGATGGTTGTGATAAAATTTTAACTGATGTTGAGGAATCGGAAGGTAAACACCAAACATCTAGTTTAATTTAAAGTCGGGTAGACATGGTATCACATGAATTTTATTATTATTACAGGGGAGGAGAACAATGAAGAGGAAAGTAGTGCAGTAAATGGTGACGATGCAGAAGGTATAAGAATTTATATTAAATCTGAAATATCATGATGACTAGTATTGTTAAAAGTAATGAGTATGACTTAAAAAGTAATATTATTTCATTTATAAGTGTACTTGTTGATTTTTATAACATCAACAGAAGAGTTGAACAAAGAAGGGTCTGAGCATGATAAGGATTGTTCTGATAAAATTTTAACTGATGTTGAGGAATCAGAAGGTAAACACCAAACATCCTCTTTAATTTAAAATCGGGTTGACATGGTATCACATGAATTTTATTATTATTGCAAGGGAGGAGAACAATGAAGAGGAAAGAAATGCAGTAAATGATGACGATGGAGAAGGTATAAGAATTTATATTAAATATGAAATAATATGATGACTAGTTGCACTAAAAGTAATATACATGAGTTAAAAAGTAATACTATTGCATTTATAAGTGTACTTTGTAACTTTTTCAATGTTAAATTTTGAAATGGTTACATTAATAGCTGCCAATGAAAAGCTATTTTGATTAGTTGCATTTTTTGGAATTATACAATACATAAGTATTAACTTTGAATTTTGCAATGCAGTTGATGATGATAGTGATTTTGAAAATCAAGTTCAAAGGGGGGTTCCTACGAATTTGACATCTGTGAAGGGAAAGTGTGGTAGCAGTGACATTGCTACAAGTTCTAGAAGAAAGAGAAAAGCTTCATTCGAAAGAAAAGCTAAAACCAAAAGGATTAAAGCTACGTAAAACTATTGCATATGCCTCAATATATTAAATATTAAAGTTATGAACTTCAAAAAAAATGTGAAAATAAGTTGTGAGAAAATAGTGAGTAGGCAGAATTGTTCAAATAAATTTTCACAAAAACATTACATTGAAAATAAGTTTTTTTTTTTTTTCAAAATTGTCTTGGTTGTGCCCATGCTCGGCAAGGTCATATTGTGTGGGTTTTATTTTTATTTTTTGACAACCTCATATCACATTGTTGATTTCAGGTCAATGATAAATCGTCATTTTTCATAAGAGCCTTATATAATAGGTTCATACCATGAATATCAGGTTGGTTATGACACCGTTAAAATGTGGATCAGATGAAAGATTTATCTTAAAAAGATGGTCTCAACAACATATGATAATGTTTTTCAAAATGTGTTGTCTATAGTAATTTTTATCATGCTTTATATAATAAATATAATACCTTGATTTTCTTTGTGAACTTACAAAATTAAACTAAATTTGTTGATCTTGAACTAATTGTCGTAAACCCAAAGTTTACTTCCAAATTTCTCTCACCATTTCTTGGACCAGGGGCCTCTGCCTTGCTTTGGCAGGCAAGGAGGGTGCCTGGCCATTTTCAACCCTTAGATGAAAAAATTAAAGGTAGAAGATGAAGGGGTCCACTTTATTCACTTATCCCAAAGTCATGGATTAAATCTCTGCCCTTGATTGCAGTAAGGCACTCTGCCTTAAGGCAGAGAATCCAATTCCCCATTTCTTCTCTATTTTATCCTGTCTTTTTCCTTTCATTTAATTTCACTTTTTCATGTTTTCTTTGCTGTTTGACTTTTCCTTTTCACTAATTTTTCTTTTCTTTGTTTCTTTCTTGCTTTTCTCCTCTCCTTTCTGCCTTTTAAAACCTTTTGACCTTCATAAAAAATCTACAAGTTGCAAACTTGCTATCATCTCATACATTATTTTATGCATATAACGTAACATCTACGGAATTAGAACTTGACGTTATTTTCTTAAACTTTGCATTACTTTCGGTTTCACATATTTCTTTTTTATAACATAAGATTCCTGCATAGTTGTCAATATACCGCGTATGATCTTCATCCACATAATATTTATGTTTTATGATTTTAGAATTTCAAAAGTAACCAAGACCATGACCTGGATTATATAATGGGATCTGCAAAAACTCACAACTTTTAAACTTTTTACAGATTTAAGTAAAAAAGATGAATTAGAGAACAGTCTCTCAAAGATGAAAATGGTGTGAGCAATGGGAACTAAAACGAATAGGTAAATGAGGCAAGAAAAGAAAGGCAAAAAAATCAAAACATGACAGGATGACAATATATATAGTCAAAACAGTGGAGCAAGAGAAAAACAATGTAACCAAGAAAGCAAGCATAAAGGAGAGAAAGCAAAATACTAGCCAATCTAACCGAATTTCGGAACATTACTCATACATTATTACACATCCAGCTATATTTGTTACTAAAGCTCCAAGAAAGGAGTGAAAAGAATATATCGCCAAGCGGATCATTGGTGGGTGAATTACCCCTATAGACTAGCAGCCCCTCTTGCCCATCTCACTGCACACCACCAAAAGCATACCATCCTCTTGGCCCTAATGGCCCGGGAAGATCTCAAGCGGCATCCCACCTTTTCCAAACTAGTGTTTCAGTATCAAGTGCATAAACCTCAGCAGAAAACTTTCCAGCACCAAGGTGACCTAGGTTGCTTGGGTCAACTTCCCCACCCTAAATAAATATGTACTTCCCAATCCGAGTTGTTGAAAACACAATTGCATCGAAACAATGTACACCATCAAGTTCATCACCAGAAAATCTATACACAACCCAGATTTTTCCTTGGACCACAACCAGTTCTGGTCCACTTCTACCTTTACAAGCATCCTGGTCCATATATACACCCAGAGATCATTAAGCCGACCAGTCAAACCACATCCACCAAAGACAAATATGTGTTGATCATCACTTGTCATGGAGTGGTAGCTCCGATTCGGGGGCCCATCATCCCCGCTTGACAAGAGGGTCCACCGGTTCGTGGATGTGTTGAAAGAATAAAGTTCGTTCAGCTCTTTGTGCTCAGCATCTCTTCCACCGAAGTCGTGACACCTACACAAGGGGGAGGGACATCTCCATCCTGTGACAGCCTCAGCCAATGACCAAGTTTGGTCACTAAGATTGAACACATAGAGTTGATTGTCAACAGGGACACGTGGGCTGAACTCACCACCGAAAGCATAGACCTTTTGTCCTTACTGGAGGTCTCGGGTTTGAAACTCAATGGAGTGAGTTTCAGCCTAGATTACTCTAGGCTCTAGCAGTCCCCTCCCCCAGACGCCCCAGGTCCAATGTCTGAATGATCCAGTTGCATACAGTACATTCGGAAAAAACTTATTAGGGATTTCTTTAGATGAAGCAAGTTTAGCAACATAAATCCATAAAACTGGAAAAACATATCACAAATCAAGATGAACCAAAACAATCAATGGTTCGACTCTAAACCTTTGTTTGGTTGGGGATTGTAGGAGGGGAAAGTGATTGTTTTTTATTTTACTAATTTATCTTTATTTGCTATTTTTAAACTAGAAATAATTATATGATTAGTTAGATCATGTATTTCATTGTTGTTTTTCATCTTCAGGTTATTCTCAGTCATCTAAAAGAGTATAGGTAGAATTAATTTAAAAAGAAACATTGACCTTCTCCTCCCTTTCATAAGCCCCAAACCAAATAAGCCAAAGGTTTGTTCGGAGCATGGGCAAAGGGGAACGAGGGATTGGAGGAACATGACTCAACTGTCCATAATTCAATTTCACTACACACCCAAGCAAAATAATGATCTTTTATAAATTAAATGGAACTACATTCCCATTGTAATTCAAACAAGAGACCGTATCATCCACTATAATTCCTCCCTCCCCTTTACTGAACTTATCCAATCCAAACAGAGTATGAAATTTCAGCAATTGAAAAGAATGAAACATGGAAGCTTGTCAACTTACGCTAAAAAGAAAGCAATTGGAGTGAGATGGATTTACATAACCAAGCTCAATCCTGATGACGCTTTATCCAAATATAAAGCCAGACTTTTTGTCAAAGGGTATTCTCAGAATCCCGGTGTTATTACTTTGAAACATTCTGTCCTGTTGCAAGAATGGAGACCATCAGACTGCTTTTATCATTAGCTGCACAGCAAGGATGGAAGGTATGCCACTTAGATGTCAAATCCGCTTTCTTAAACGGTTTCTTGCAAGAGGATCCAGCAATCTTAGATGTCCTGGGCTGAATAGAAATTATACTAGACTTAAATATTAAAGGGGTGGGCTAAATGCGAAAAATGAAAAAATTTACACTAAAAATTTCTAAGTTGCCCTGGGCTTCAGCCTACCATAGCCTATACATAGATCCTCCCCTGAAGAGGATATTTATGTTGAGCAACCTGAGGGTAATGTTGTTGCTAGTTCTGAAAGCAAGGTCTACAAGCTGAATAAAGCTCTCTACGGGCTTAAACATGCACCTAGGTCCTGGTATGATAGACTTGATGCTTGCTTGGTTGAAATAGAGTTTGAGAAGAGTAAAAGTGAAGCCACACTATACGTTAAGGAACAGAATCAAGACATCTTTATAGTTTCAGTCAGTGTTCTAAAAGGCATTAGGCGCTAGTCGGGCGGTGACTAGCCGCCTAGCGCCTAGCCTGCCTAGGCGGGCGCCTAGGCGCCGACTAGGGCGCCTAGGTGTTTTCCTTTATATCTTTGTTTTATTTTTATTTTCATTGAATTTTAAATATATTATCAATAATTTTATAATATTTTGACTATAGGAATAGCTCACATAATCATTAGATAGTATGGTTTTTGTAGAAAAATTATAAATAATAAAATAATTAATAGATAAATGTAGAGATTTATATTTTTTAGTCTCTAAAAATGCACATAGGCATTCTAATTTTTGTTAAATATTTCAAAATTATTTTTATCATAGTAATATGAAACTAAATTATATAGGAATAGAATACTTATTGATCAAATGTTGTTTTAAGTCAAAACGGGGGGAAAAAGTTGGGTCGGGAAAAAAATTAATCCAGACCGCCTAGCCACCGCCTAGCCGCCTAGTCGGCCGCCTAGCCTGCCTAGGCGCCCGGCCGATATTTTAGACCGATTACACCAAAGTCGGGGCGCCCGGCCACCGCCTAGCGCCTAGGCGGCGCCTAGCCCGATTTTTAGATCCATGGTTTCCGTGTATGTGGATGACTTGTTAATAATTGGAAGCTCCATAAAGATGATAGATCAGTTCAAGTCAGAGATGAAGAAGAAATTTGACATGAGCGACTTAGGCTTAATGTCTTATTTCTTAGGACTTGAAGTGGTACAGATGGACTGTGGAATTCTGATCCATCAAAGGAAGTTTACTACTGAAGTGTTTAGGAAGTTTGTTATGTCATAATGCAAGCCAATTGGGACACCATGGTGACCGGTCAAAAATTCTTCAAAGAGGATGGGACTGAGAAAATTAATAGCAAAGTTTATAGAAGTTTGATGGGAAGCTTATTGTACTTAATTGCATCAAGGCCTGCTCTTATGTTCTCACCAGTTAACCTACTCTCTAGGTTCATGCATTCTCCAAGTGAGCAACACTTCAAAGCAGCAAAGAGGATTCTGAGGCATGTGCAAGGCACCGCTGATTATGGAGTGTTTTATGGCAAGAATCCAGATAATCTTATTGGATTCACTGATAGTGATCTTGCTGGCTCTGGTGAAGAAAGCAGAAGCGTGTTTGGTTATTGTTTCTCTCTTGATTCAGGCATGATCAGTTGGAAGTCAAAGAAGCAATCTGTTGTTGCTCAATCAACTACTGAAGCCGAATACATTGCAGCTTCCAAAGGAGGAAATCAAGCGGTTTGGCTAAGAAAAATTCTCGCTGATTTGAAGTTGGAGCAAAAGAATGCAACTGTGATGTTCTGTGACAGCAAAGCCGCCATTGCCATCATAAAAAATGCAGTGCTTCATGATAGAACGAAGCATTTCAAAATCAAGTTTCACTTAGTAAGGCAGTTGCAAAACGAAGGTGAAATTGATCTACAATTTTGCTCATCCAAAGAGCAAACTGCTGATATACTCACCAAGATTCTGCCAAAACACAGGTTTGATGTTCTATGTGAAAAACTTGGAATGCGAAGACTTACCTCCATGGGGGAGTGTTGAAGTTAGTGGTCTAGTGTAGACCTGTACAAACACGGGTTCGGGCCGGGCTCGGGCCGGGCTTTATCTAAAACTTCTACCCACTTCAATGGGCGGGCCTGGCCCGGCTCGGATCAAACGGGCCTCCTCCCATGTCCATGCCCGCCCATACTAGCGGGCCGGGCAGTCCATCGGGCCGCCGGGCCCGGGAAAATTTAGCATTAGTTGATAGCATTTCTAAAATAAATCACAACATCTTAAAATCAATTAATAAACTCAATGACATTAATCTGCCTTCATGACATACACTAACTACTTTGAGCAAAACGTTTATCCAAAACAATACCATTAATTTAAAGTCAAACCATAAATTGAAACAAAAATGTCCAAACACTCCGAAAGACTTAAAAAGTCACCCATTACAGTCACTTGAAATTTAATTAGCAAAACACAAATAATGATTTAGCTCCCAGGAGTTTCAAGAGTAGGAGTCAGGACTAAAACTTGACTTGTCAGGTTACTCAGGTACTCCATTCCATTGCCTCTTCATGCTACATGTGTAATATATTATATGTATAATGTATTATATTATATGTATATATATAATATATCAGGTGAGAAGTGCCCCTTAAAATGAGAAGTGAGAACTAATCTTAGCCCTTAGACTACATATAGAAACTTATAACCAATAAATCATAACTTATAAAGCTCTCCGTAATAATTACGAAAATGCCACCACGTCAAAAAAATCTCCAAGTTTCCGTAATTATTTTTTTCAGTGTCATTTTCGTAATTTTTTTGGTCGGGTCTATAAGTTATGATTTATTGGTTAAAAGTTCATGTATTTAGTCTATAAATTTAACTTCGCAGTTTTCAGCCTAAGAGCACTTCTCACCTGATCAGGGAGCGGATCAGGTGAGAAGTGCTCTTAGGCTGAAAACAGCGAAGTTAAACTTATAGACTAAATACAGGAACTTTTAACCAATAAATTATAACTTATAGACCCGACCAAAAAAATTACGAAAATGACACCGAAAAAAATAATTACGGAAACCTGAAAAAAATTTTGACGCGGTGGCATTTTCGTAATTATTACGGAGAGCTTTATAAGTTATGATTTATTGGTTATAAGTTGTTATATTTAGTCTATAAGTTTACTGCGTTGTAAGATCAGATGCAAATCCAAGGGCTGAGATTATTTCTCACTTCTCATTTTAAGGGGCACTTCTCACCTGATCTTTTTTCTATATATATATATATATATATATATATATATACACACACACACACACAAATATTCCTGTCCGGAAATTCCGGACAGGAACCCCGTCCGGACTCCTCCATTTGGGGGCCTTCCCGGTGGTATTTTTTGCTCAAATTTTTTGTGTATGTTCCTCATCAAGTCTAGTTCATCCATACCAATTTTCAGCAAAAAATTCAATCGGGAAGGTCGTCAAATGATTTTTGCAAGTTAACTGGTCCGAAATATGTAAATCATGTATTTTCATAAAGGTTGCATCTTGAATAATTCTTACAAACCACATAAATGTACATTGTTATCTACTTAATGTCTAAATATGCAAAAAAAAAAAAATCAAGATATTATGACAAGTCCATAGAGTTATATTGTATTTGTATAGTTGAAGTACATATTCTCCAGTTTGAGCTAACTCATCAAGATATGAAGCTGTCCTTATAGGATTAGCTAGCTTTTATCCATTTATTCCCCCCTTATTCTGCTTCTTTTCTGATTTGTTTTCTAAATCCTTCACCAAGTAGTTCCCTCATGAAGTAAAACTAATGCTGAATATAAAAACAAGAGTTAGACTTCTGTTAAGTGTATCGTTCTAAAGAGTATCCTTCTGCTAAAAGATGAAGTAAAGAGTATTCTTTTGTAAAATATTCTTTTAACTGAATGTAAAATTTCTGGGGAAAAACATTTGATGACATCATTACACGTGATTTTATACTTTAAGCATATTTGTAACATCAAATAAAATTGATGCTGATTTTGGTCCTAAATCAGCATATTTAAGTCCTAAAACAGGTCAACATCTTTCTCTGGTCCTTTTTAAATTTTAGTCTCTTCAAATGCACGCATATTTGGATGACATTAATGAAGATTTAGGTCCTAAAACCGGCCGGCATCTTTCTCTGGCCTTTTTTTGACATTTTTTACTTTAGTTTTTTGAAGTATGATTTTACACACCAAAGAAGACACCAAAATTGATGTTTTTTTAAGAAGCAATGTATACTAAAGCAATGTATTATGCTTTCAGAATAGAAAAAAAATCCCTACACATCCTGGATAAAAAATATACTATTACCATTTAATTTAATAATTCTATCTAGTTTGTGGTTTGGATTTTTATTTCTTTATTGTATAGATGATAGAACTAATCATCTTTAAAATTTAGTTTCTTTAGATATACTCTATAAGAAGGTATTGTGCAGTAAAATTCTTAAAAAACGACCTTGAAGGGAGCACTTGTAGAAGCGATATACACTTTCGTCTAATTTAGGGTTTTAGATGAAAATTAGGGGAAATTCAGATTATCATACGGCGTGTAAATATATAAAAATAAAGAGTTATACTTTGGAAAGAATACTAACCAATAATAATGCGAAGAATGATCAAGATACTCTCCAGGCAGTGAGCGAAAGCAAGCGAAACTTTATCGCCGAAATTGATAAGCATCGATTTTTAATATTTTGAGAATAATACTCTAGAGTTCAATGAAAAAGAAGAGATGAAGAGGTTTTTCATTTTTCAAAAATACGAGTAGTATTCAGCATTCGAAGTGTACACCGGAGAAGAGAAAGAATCCAGAATAAGTGGGAAGGAAAAGAGATAAAGATGTAGCACCGTAGGAAGGGCAAGAAGATTTCCGAGCTGAGCTTAATAGAAATAGGAGGTAGTTACAGAAATACCCCTATAGGTGAGCTTAATATAGATATAGATTTTTCACACCTCTTCTTCAACTCTTCCTAAATCCTACTCTCTACTCTCTACTCATCTTCATATTCATCTTCTCAAATTCTCTTATTCTCCATTATATTTAATTTTACTATTTAACACTTATAAAATTATTATATCTACTTATATATTAATTATCTACTTATAAATACATATACTATATTACTTATATTTCTTATCTACTTATTATCTACTTATATCTATTTAATACATACATACTACATCTATTTGTTCTGACATATGGGAGGATGATTTTCATCATTTAAATTATTTGGGTCTGACTGCACATTATATTGATGAGGATTGGAATATGCATAAACGTGTTCTTGCTTTTCGTGAATTTAATTATCGTCACACCGCTGAACATATTTATATTTTGATTGAGCGATTGAGCGTATTTTAATTGAGTATAATTTGATTGATAATGTGTTTGCTATTGGTTTCGATAATGCTACTAATAATACTGCTGCTATACCTAGATTGCGTGAATTGTGTGGTGCCAATACTTTGATGGGTAGATTTTTTCATCAATGATGTGCATGCCATGTTATAAATTTATGTGTGCAAGACGGTCTTAAAGCGTTAGGAGATGCTATGGAGGTAGTCAAGGGGGGGGGGGGGGGGGGGGGGTAAACGTATTTGGGGTAATGGTCAACTTAGATTAAAATGGCAAACTTATTTGACTGAAAGAGGTGTGAGATATGTTGCTTTTCCTAAAGATTTGAGTATTCGTTGGAATAGTAGTTATAAATTACTTAAAGTTGTTCTTAGATATAAAGAACATTTTCCTGTTTTTTTAAAACAACATGATAGCTATATTATAAACTCGGGTGAGATCGACACTTGCGAAAAAAATTGTAATGTTTTGATATATTTTTTTAATGCAACTGAAACTTTTAGTCATGTTTATAAACCTACCGCAAACCAATTTATTCGTGAAGCTGTTAATCTCGCCGGTGCTTTTAGAGAATTTGAGAATGCCGTTTACGTGAGTTATTTTTGTAATTTTATGAAGGAAAAGTTTTTAAAATATTATGCACATATTCCGCATATTTATGGTATTGCATTTATTCTCGATCCTCGTTTAAGACTAGCTAATTTGGAAGATTGTTTCAACTTCTATTATCTTGCTTTTTTTGGTGAATTTCCAATGTATGACGATAACCCCATAGATCCGAAAACGGAATACAACGAGGTTAGTTCTTTATTTTATGCCTTATTTAATGAGTTTCGTGCACAATATGGCAACGCGCCCCCTCCTCTGACATGAACATCTTCATCTAAAGGAAAATCAATTTTTAAATCTGCATTTGGCAATCTTATGTAAAAAACTAAAACAACTCACGTTACTGAACAAAGCGCAGTAAATGAGATTACTTTGTATTTAACATATGAAGTTGAATTTGAAGAAAATGATGACTTTGACGTTCTAAACAGGTGGAAGTCAAAAGAAAGAACGTTCCCGATTTTAGCACGGATGGCTAAGAAAGTGCTATCAATGCCGGTTTCAACAGTTGCTGCGGAACAAGAATTTAGTTCGGCCGTTAACGTCCTAACGGCATCTAGAACGAGATTGAGCGCAAAGTCTCTTGAGACGCTGATAAGCTACCACGATTGGTTCAAGGCCGCACGTAGAACTCAAGAAATGAGCATCACCCCCTCCCAAGACTTTATGGATGACTCAACAACCGATGGTGGCTCTACCTACGCCGGAGATTCCGATTGATTAGTATTTTAGAATTTATTATAAAATGTATTTCATGTTTTAATATTTCCCTCAATTCTCAATTGTAATTTGTAAACTTGTACTTCATATTTCAAATAAATATGCGTTCAGTTTTTCATATTTAGCACTTCTCAAATTAATTAATTGGTTACAAACTTACAACTTAAAATTATTTTTCTAAAGACCGTTTTTAAATTAAAAATAGCTTTACAATATGTAATTTGTTTAAATACTTATACACCTATTTTGTAACATTTGTAAATTATAAATCAAAACACTTTTCTAAGTAAAAATAGCTTTACTTAATTCATTAAATTAATTAACTTATTTTACAATATGTATAATTTTCAAATAAAAAATATTTTTAAAAAGAAATTAAAAAAAAATAGCTCCCAAACGGCTATATAGCCGTTGGGTTTTGGGTGGGGGCAGGGGGGTCCCGGGGGTGGTGGTGTGGGGAGTGGGGTTCAAAAACTTCTATAAATACATCTATTTTCTAACATTTTTCTACACCTCTTCTCCAACTCTTCTCCATCTTCATCTTCTTTTATTATCCTACATTCCTACTTATACATCTACCATTTTAAAGATGGAAAGTAAATCTTCCCTTATGCAAAAAAATTTTGATAAGTGGAAGGACTCGAAGACCGGACTGTGGTGGGCAACTTGAAAGTGGTGCAAGAAAGAGTGTAGCTTGGGGCGTTCACACGGATACGGGATGCCAATTAAACATATGAAGTCCTATGACAAAGGCAAAACAATAACCAACGGTGCCCGAAATCCCAATTGATATTTATTAGAAAATGTATTTCATATTGTTATTTTTTTCTCAATTCTCAAATGTAGTTCCTATTTCAAATAAATGCACTTGAACTTTGTTTTTAATAAGAATTTGTAGAAACTATAATTAAAAAAACAACAAAAAAATTAAACATGACCCGGCCCGGCGGGTGGCCCGACCCGTGACCCGGGCGGGTGACCCGGCCCAAACCGGCACCGGCCATAGCACGGGCCGGTCCCGGGCCTACCTCTAATAAACCCGAGGCCCGACCGGGCCTTGGCCCGACCGGGCCTTGGCCCGGCCCGGGTCCATGACTAACCATTTGTATACTTGTATTTTTATTTGTAAGCTATTGTTATAATGAAAAAAGATCCCATGAGAAGGCTGGTTTGGGCTGAAAAATGAGAAGTGATTTACACCATTTGATCTTCTCACCCAGGGCCATCTGGATCGTCCGATACCTTCAATGCTCCGTTATTCATTAATGGCTTTTTTGAAATTAAAAGCAACTTTAAATCTTCTTTTATCTTATGTTTACACAGACTTTAGCCCTCCTTCCGCAAAACCCTTTGTTCTGCCGGCGACTAACTCCGTTTTGCTATGCTCTCCGCCATGGATTCACTCTCTCCACCATGGATTAGTCTCTTTCTGTGTTCCAACAATTATTCAAGCTATTACACATCCAAGGTTTGTTTACAACTCGGTCTAGAGTATGATTTTTTCGCTTCATTCTTTTAAACATCCTTTTGATTGTAGTTATCTCTGGACAGGATGTGTAGATTCTCAAGATGAATTGTCATCGAGTGTGCCAGGCAACATGAATAATCGTCTGTCGAGGAACTCTAGCTACACAGATCAACGGTGAGATGGATTTATTGCTAAGTTTTTTCAATTATTTTCCTTCAAATCTAGAAATAACTTTACCTCTAGCCCATCTTGTTTTGAGATCGTGTTAAATGATAGCCATTTGTAAAATCTGATGAATTTACATTATACCTACCAAGTGTTTGTTATAATGTTTCAATGGTAAGAGTGTAAATAAACCTCATTTAACAGTATACTGGTAGCCAATTTAGAACTATTTGAGTTAAATGTTAAAATTAATTTTAGTCAATTTTAATATTTAGAGTTAAAATACTCCGTATTTGTTTCTTTGGAGTTAAAATAGGTTATCCATTTCCTTGTATTTAAAGTAAATTGGTGCAATTTTGAATTAATTGAGTTGCTAGCCCCAAATTGAGTTGTAATAACTGAAGCTAACTTGGGGTTTGCTTGGTGCTTGTTGAGATTGACAGGGTTCTTCATCACATCTTGAAGAGCAACCATAACTTCTGGATCTTTAAATGCAGCCATTAGTTCTGGGTCATTCAGTATTTTGCTGTAATCAATGTTTCCTGGCATCCCACCAAGCATGTTTCCCGGAAAACCACCCGGCATTCCACCGACAGAACTGCCCATACCAGCGGGAAAACCACCTGGCATGCCACCACCCATGCCTGCTGGAAACCCTCCTGGCATGCCACCACCCATGCCTGCTGGAAACCCTCCTGGCATGCCACCACCCATTCCTACTTGATGATGACTGTTGTTTTTTTAGCCTTTTTGTAAGCAGCCTGAGCTTCAACTTTTCTACGCTGCCTCTCACGCTCAATTCTTCTATCTTCTCTTTGTTTTCGCATCCTATCATATTTCCTCCTGTGCTCTTCAATTTTGTGTGCATTCGGTTCAACCTTTTTAAGTACACACCTCACCTCCTCATCATAGTCAAGCTTTGAAGCCATGTGAAGATCCTTTGCAGCCTTTTCCCATTCTCCTAGTATAGCTTGAGCAATGCCTTGTGATTTATACCCATTGGCAGAATTAGGATTAATCTCAAGAGGAGCAGTCGCATCTCGAATGGCAGCATTGGGCCTTTTCATTTTGATATACACGCTAGCTCTAGTAGCATACATAATACCTAAAGTAGGATTGAGTATTATTGCTTTAGTGAGATTATCTATTGCTTCCCCCAACTTGTCTTCAGAAAGTGCTTTCATGGCCTGAGCTTTGGCCTCTTGAGAAGAATCCTGACTTTCCTCTGTAACCTCTTGCAGACACCTTGCTGCATATCTTCAATTATGCATATCTTTAATTTTAATTTGTTTGAGAGGTCAATTATAATTAGTTCACTACATGTTAAAGTTTAAATAACTATTAATTCCATGAAAGTATAGATTAGATAGCTTTTTATTTGAGATTTCATAGGTTGGTAAGTTAGTTAAGTGCATATTGAAGCTAAAACGACTAATAAATATTCTTCCTCTTTGTTAAGAGGATACCTTTCTTTTCCAAAAATGGTTACTACAATTTCGTGATTTCAATAGTCCTGAGAAAATACTTCGTACATAATACTAATGCATGCTTATAAACTGCCTCATTCCAGAGTATGCAATATTTTGTAAATTTGAAGTGAATCTTTGAGCATAAAATTACACATGTCAAGGCTATTAACTCAATTGGTAGAGTAGTGTGCAAATTTGCACATTGGTGTGGGTTCAAGTCCCACATAGCCTTAGTAAATATCAGTTGTTTCAACTTCCCAAGAAAGTACTTTTAGACAAATTCGATAAGTCATTTGCATAGGCATAAATTTGAACATGCGTCTGATTAAGTTGTAGATGCAATGTGAACAACAGTAGAAAATTTAATATATAACCAAAACTTTGTGCAAGTAGTTGAAGATTACATCCCATTCTCATTTCAAGGCTTACATTTGGACTTTGTTCACAACAAAAAACATATACTACTTGGTAGATAAACTTTCTGCTTCATAACAATGATCTGCCTTTCTTGCTTTCTCCTTCACTTCAAAAGTGTTGTCAAGGTGACTTCTTGTTTCTGGTTTTGAATGTTGACTTGTATACCCCACCTCAAGACCAAGTGATGAGCATCTGAAAATAACCTCATTGACAACACCATTTTCATCATCATTTACCACTTCAAAATAAACTTCACTCTTCTATAGAACACAAAAAATATGTACATAACTAATAAAGTCAGAATCATAACTTCTAAAACAAAATGCATAACTTTAAGAAATATGACCAAAATAAAGATGACTTACAAAAATATGATTAGTTACTAGAGTAGTAATGAAATCATAGTAATTCGTGTTCAAGTTTTAAACTTAAGTTACCACAACACTACGTTGTAGTAATGAATAGTCATATTTATGTAAATATGTTTTATTTTAGTAATATTCTTGTAAAAACCCCTAACTTTAAAATCATGTTAGCAGTAAATATCAATATAAGTAAGAAACTTTATTTGAATACAAAAAATAATGAACCCAACAAATAAGACAACAAATGCTATTTTGATATTGTACACGTATGCTATGTATATATGTATAAAGATGGTTGAATGATTTTTTCTCAAATACTATACACACTACTCTGTTTTCATTACTTTTAATTGCCTAAGCTGAACTTCTAATAATAAATGCATAACTTTTATCTCGTGCGGTATTCTATGTCCATAATAATCAAGATACAAACATATTAACTTCTCATACATAACAAAAATAATCAAAATCACAATTATAAGTTATAATTTCATGTGGTTTAACCAAAACTATTGATGTCCTGCCAGAACTACACAAGCACGAAAACCATCCCATATTGATAACCTCACAACGAATCACACAACTTAATTTAAAACAGAAAAGACAAGCTTCAATATTAGCTATTACGGAGTATTATTTTTCTTGTTGCTAGTAAAAGAATTTATTTAATTCTAGCCTTCATTATCTTCTTCGTTTAGAGGCTCGTGTTGTTCTTGTCTTCAAAGAAGGTTAAAGTGAGAAATGTCCTTTTAGCAGCACACTTGTAGAGTTAGCTAGTACTCTCTTAAAAAATAAAAATAAAGTTAGCTAGTACTATAACTTATACGTAGTAATAAGAATTCCAACTATAATTTTTTGCCAGTCCCAGAATAGAAACGTAGAAACAACATGTACTAAAAACACTGTACGCATACTAATAGAGGCAAAATTCTAACTTCTAAAACCATTGCCAATTATGTCCTCGATCTTCTACAATGAAGAAAAGTAAAACATAGTTTTATCACTAATAAAGCTAGAAATATAACTTCTAAATCTAAATTCGTAACTTTTAACTCACATCAATTCAAGGAATCAAAATCAGTAAGAGAGTATATTTATACAAAAACAAAGACTTCTAAAAACTATCACTACTACTACTACTATTGATATTATTTTCTATTATTACTAGTTAATGAAAGAAACTTATATACGTAGTATATGCTTAATACTTCATAACTTCTAATATGAAATATCTAACTACTAAGTGAAAGTTTATAACTTTTTTGGGAAAAAATTAAAACTTTCAAAATAAAAAAAAACAATGACACATGAGAGAATTAAAAAGAAAAGTCAATCAAATCAAGAGTGTTTGGACTTGCACATAAGATGTCCTTGCTGGTAAAGTTACAAGGTAAAAAGAAAATATTGCAACACACTACTATAGCTCGAACCGTAACTTGTAATAAGAAATTCGTAACTTATAGTTGACATCATCTCAAAACCTCAAAATCAATACACAACTTGTGTAGGTATGAGTCAGAGTCCTCCTCATGTCCATTAAGTAGAAACATATACTTCAGATTATTTATGTAGTATAAACAATGTGTGTTTTCTTTAAAAAAAAAGGGGGGTAACCTCGATGCATTTTTTTTTACCATACTAATAGCATGAAAGTCAACTGATGTTTGAGAAGATGTTAATTCTAAAACATCATTTCTTAAAATGTCATATAGTAACCTGCAAAGATAGCAAGAATGATCCTCTTCTAGGAATTATACTATAATGACAATACTCGGGTGGACTAAGATCTCCACTACAAAAATAAACTGCCTAAAATTCCAATACAAGAAAAGATTTCAAGCACTTCAATTTTCAAAATTTCCAGCACCACTTGAATGATTTCCATGAGAAAATAATACATGAAAAATTAAAAATTAAAGAGCACTTGCGTCATGCATCTGGTTGCTAAAATCCGAATAAGCTTGTTGAAGTACGGATCAGCACCCTGACAAACAGAATTGTCAACACAGTCTCTTAACGAATTATTGCATTCTTTGTATAGAGTTAGATATTCACTTTTTAGATCTGGTTTGTAGAAGGAGTATCGATTTAACCTGTTACTAGCCGTCGTTAAACAAACTAATTGATTAAATCAGGTTGAAAAATCATAAGATCGAGTAGAGATACTCGGAGACATACCACAATCTATATCGAGAAATAAGCTAGCGTCGTAGGTCTTTCTGATTTGGCAGATGTTCGTCGTTGTACGGTTGCACTTAGCCTGAGGTATTGCGATCTTCGTAGTTGGACGGTTGATCGATCATCGTAGAAGTGTTTGCAGTCTAAAGATGCTCAGTAGCGCGAGAAGTTGTATAGACGAATTTGGGTTCCTTCCTGCCTTCTAATTTTAAAGCGGCCCCCGCCTTGACATACTTTTGATCGGACGATCTCAATTGCTTCTCATTTTTCAGCGGAAATGGACTTCTCAGCCGATCCATTCTCTTGTTATAATTATCATTTTTAACATGGCGCTCTGTCTCAAATTGTAGTTGAATTTGTGTTCTATTTCAAGTTAGGGATGGGCAAAACGGCTTTGGTTTGGTTTGGTTGGGGTTCACTGAAGCAAACCATTTGATAACAATTTGTTCGAACCGAATAGTTTGAATCAAGGTTGTTAAAATCGTATTTTTGAATCGAATCGGTAGATGTTTTTAAAAATCGAATCGTAAAATCGAATCGCAAATCGTAAGATTTTGCCAAACATATTTTAATAATTATAAAATAAATAAATATTAAAATTAAGTTGCAAGTTAATGATATTATATCATTTCATTACATAAAACTATACCTAAAATGTCAAAAGCAAGATTTATAAACTGTTTTTATAATGTAAATGTATTGAATAATAACATTAAACATATGTAAAACATAAAAATAATTAAGTAACACAAGAATCCATTACTTTTATAAATAAACTATTCATATTATTATTATTGGAATTATGTATCAATTTGTAGTTGTTAATTTTAATAAATTTGAACCATTTTCACCAAAAACAACTTATTACGATTTTGCTACGATTTTATACGATTCTACACGATTTTAGGACGATTTTTTACGATTTTGTACGATTTTATGATTTTACGATTTTACCTGCGATTTGAATCGCTTTATTAATGTAGAATCGTAAAATCGTACGATTTTACGATTTAAATCGAGATTTTAACAACCTTGGTTTGAATTGGTATGGTGTTAAACTGAAAAACTCTCAACTGAATTGAACAATTTTTAATATTTATTAAAATACTTGTATTTTTCTTCACTCTTTATCATTATGATTAGGCGTGGCCGCGTGGGCAAACAAGTACAGAAACCGCGGGTCGGGCCGGGTAATACAGATTCGGAGCGGGTTAGGGGTGGATCCTAGTTTTAGAAAACCTAAAAAAATTCGGGCCTTGAAACCTCAATAACTCAATTAATCAAAGATTGGTTAACTGAAATGTGATTACTTGACCACACCCGCCCATAGGTGTAGTGCAGATCCACCTAGGCACACATGCATAAGGGGATAAATTGCCCAAATCAGAGTAATTATTATGTATTCTTTTGTTTCATAATAAAGTTACCCAACGTATTACTATCTTCATAATTTTGGCATTGCTTTATAAGGTCAAATGCCATGTAAAATCATAATTGACTTTAAAAAATCAACGTCAACACTTCGACAGACAATAGTAGGAAGCTTTAGGCCCTGAGTCCATGTCATATGCTTGAGTGAATGACAAACAAGAATTTCTTCCATTTCAAACGAATGTAGTTTCCATTTTGCAAGGTAATGATTCTGTACTTGTCATGAAGATGTCTTTGGAACTATTTCAAGAAATGAAGTGTGATTGTTTGCTCGGCAAGCAAGAGATTCTCAACTCCTCTCAGGCAGTTAGCACCCATTCTACATTTTGAGTTGGTCATAAATAGTTGAACAGCTTCGCTATTTTGATGCCTATAAATAGGCCTCCTTGAATCTGTTCCTTGTCCTTGACACAATTCCATGACCTCCCATAGCAGTGGGCGTTTGTCCAGATAAGTAGGTAACCAACCATGTCATGTTGAAGATACAGCAAGAACTCACTAGTCCTCGGTGCCATTCAGGGAATGCATCCGTCTACCTCTCTGATCTAGCTCTGCCATCACTGCTGACTCCTGTTTTTTCCTCTGCTTCGATATGTTAGTGGTTGTCATAAAGCCGATCTTTTCAAAAGCAACCTGCAACATACATACATTCCCTAAGAAAATAAGATTTGAACTTTTCTGATAAGAGCGTTGAGAATGATACAAAACGCTACCACTAATTATACACAAGAATAAAAAACTATCTTGTACGGGGAGATTTTATGGAAAGATAATTTAGATTCTAATTCTATGAGTCTGAATCAGAATCAGAACCTGAATATGCGAAGAGAATTGATTACTTTAAAGGTTTTTGTAATTGATTTTTCTTTATGTAAAAGAGAATCAACTGTTGTTGCATGATTCTGGAACTAAGTGCCCGTTTGGTAAAGGTTACATCAAATGGCTGAATCTAAAATAAGCATGGTAAAGGCTACTTTTTTTGCTGATAAGCAGAATAAACGGCCAAACGGGGCCTAAATATTTAAGAATATACTGTTAAGCGGAATCCGTTATCATAATCATGAGTGAGCGGCTCTTCAAATTAATACCTTAAGGAAACCGTTATCACTTGCAACGGGTTAAAACAACTTAAAACGGGTTTCTTCTTATTTTGGTTGGTTTAACTATCCTCATATATTGGTTGATATGGGGATCAGAGCTTAGGCAAAGAAAGCATTACCGTTATCAAATCATCAGGATCAAACAAGTGCCGGGTGCTTCTCTGTATGATGTTGATCACATCCCCAACATGATGCGTCAATAGCAACTCCTCCTCATTCATCTACAGTTGTTCACTGGAAAACTTACAATCTTTCTCACCCAACTCAAACTTTCAAGCTCAAGATGCAAATGGTTGAAAAAACATGAATGATAATCATAAAAGGTCATCTTACGAGTGATTTTGATACAAAGAACATTCACCTTAAAAATTGCCAATGCCACATGAAACATGACCTTTGCTCCTTCATAGAATAACACATCCCATACACGTAGAGTTGTCTGAAATGAAATTAAGACACTAGTAAATGGATCATTGATAGAGTTTCGGATTAAGTCGGGGTCTCAGTCAACAGGGACATAGTGTATATGTATCTACTACACTAGACAATTGAAGTCAATAGATTAGCTGACCTAACCCAATGCAGTATCGTCTTATATTTCTATTTGATATTTGGATGTGGTACTCCTAACATGTATATCTACATGAGAAGAGGTGGGAAAAGGAGAGGTGCAAAGCAAATGGTGTTTGACCTCAGAAGGAAAACTTTTGGCGAAGAGGCAAAGAAACCATTCTGTGCAAACAAGAGAAACATCAAACTCCAGAGTTTTCAAATGAGAGGATAGCCTGCATTTTCTCATCATTAATCTTAACAAAAAGTTGAATTAAGGATGCATTGCAATGTTGTATAATTGTCAGAAGAAAAGAGAGTTAACCTTGGACAGTTTTTAGTTAACAGATCCTTAAACACTCTTTGATCAACATGGCATCCAGATAAGTTGTTTGTATAGCAATCGCTAACCAATACATTCTCTAAAAGGACAGCAAGCATCCAGAAAGCTTCCTCTTCAGTTTTCATCACAAGCAACAGCAAAGCTGCAACATAGTTTAACCCCTTCACCATAGATAACTAGAGCAGGTCAGTTTAGTCGCAACCAGTCAAGAAAACATAAATGTAATTTAGTAAAGTAAAATCATCACATTGTTTTCTCAGCCTAAAAATGAAACAATCTTATACACAATATTTATACGTATTAAAACATCTAATAATTAGAAGGAACCCCATTAATAAACAAATCAGCATGAGGATATTTGAGTTTAGCACCAGAAATTTTTCCCTTCATGCTTTCCATGGTTCTTTCAATTTTGGGGGAATGACTTCCTATTTTGACTGAAATGGTTTTAAGTTTGCTGTTTTTGTAGGTTAAACATAATATTGTATTATTATAAGTTGATCAACATGTTCTCCTGTAAAACATTTTCTCAGATAGCATTCATGGAAAATCTTTTGGTCATTAACAGTATTGACAAGTTATTTTCCAGCAAACAAGCGGTGACTTAGAAGAGAAAATTCCACAGAAATACAACCTTAACTCCTTAAGGGACAACTCATATGACTTCTATTCTGAGACTTCTATTTGACTGGCTTTAGGCTGTGTCGTATTAGAAGCACATCAAAAGTCTACATTGCATAATTTTGTCATTTCCACATGTCAGTAAAACGGTAATGACATTCTTTGTCAGAAAGATATAGAATAAGGACTCTTTTCAGTTCTGCAACAACTTTTGAGAACACAAACAACATTTACAGTGCGCGCTAAGAACACTCCAGTCCATAACTCCCTTGCTTTTTCAATTTCAAAGGTATACTCTTTCTTTTAAAATAAAGAACATAAAACTGCAAAGTACAAGGTCTGAGCGCATAGAGTGTTCTACATCATATGAGGCCCAAGCACGTATGTGCGAAAGTGATGTAACTGTGTGACAGGAACCGTTAAAATATAGATAGAAGTATAGTGTTATCTACTTAAGTACTTAATACACATAGAATTCACCTGACAATAGCCAACTTCAGAATCACGGAAAGAATATCCAACAAGAACACGCCTAAGAGAAGCATGACCCTCTGCAGTGTCCAACCATGGATGACCAGGGAATGTCCTTGGCAGATCCTGAAAAGTAACATACAAGTTGATTAAAAACAATCAAAGGGCAGATCGGTGCGCGAAGGCATCCCCACAAGGTGAGGGTCCGGGGAATAGTCCCACCGTCCCACCGCAAGGGTGCATAAGGGGCAAGTCTTCCCTTGTCACTTTTTTTACAAGAGGCCACTCCCGAGACTTAAATCCGTGTTTTTTGATTAACATCAATAAATCAATAAAAAATCGTACTTAAAAAAAATGAAACTGTGAAAATTAAAAACTATATATCCTTCAATCCATCCATTAAGAATGGTTCGTCAGTATGATGTCAACAGAACAAATCTAACGATTTGAACTGCTAGAAAAAAACATAATATGCCATCATCCCATATTACCGCAAACATAAATGTTAATTTAAGAAAGCTTCCTTTTTCAGCCTTACAACTGATAGACGCAACACAAGCTTATACTACAAAATAAAATAAAATTTTTAGATCCGCATACACCATGAGAATGAGCAACCCGGATAGTAAAAAAAATCCATCTTAAAAGGAAAAAGTGAAAAACTGATTACAAAGGGAGGACATTATCAGGAGATTGAAGCCAATTCAGCCTAATAATTTCAATATATATTTCAATATACATGCAACCATATAGTCCGTACATGGAAGCACCAAGATATAGTCTAGTGTATATAACCTATGCATAATTCAATGGAAATGGGCAAATATTAAGGCATTCGTTTCCGAAATAAAATGATGAAATTAAAAGTTTCGATGTCTCATTATTAGCTTTTTGGGGAATCTTATACATCTAAACACAATATTGTTAGATCAAGTGCCAGATCGGAGAATCTAATACTTTAAAGGTTTAATTTTTTTGTCCAGATTGCACGTTTTCAGAACAAGGTTGGCATTTAGCAATACAAGAAAACGCGAACCCAAGAACAAAACCAAAAATAAGGATAGAAGAAGCAAAGAGGGGCTGACATGGTCAATCTGCTTGGTTGCAGCCGTGACCTTGCCCTGAACGGCAGCGATCAGATCATCATAGTAGCTATCCGGGACAGTAGACTTCTTCTTAGAGGCGCCGGAGAGGGAGAACCACACAGTAGGACGCAGGGCAGGCGGCACACCCTTGCGGATGAGTCGATTGAGGGTGATGGCGTTGCCGAGGGTGGAAAGCTTGAGATTAGCAGTGGAGACATGGGTCTGCAGATACCAATTAGCACCCTTGCTGGCCTCAAGTGACAACCACAGCTTGCTTTTCTGCCTCACCTTCTCCGTCACCTCGTTCAGCACATTGACGTCGTCCACGTTCCCCTCCACCGTGAATTCATACAGATCCTGGAATTTCACCGTCAGGTTGGCCCGCCTCGCGTGAATGCTCGGCCGAAGAATCTGTATCTGCGATTGGTACTCCAACGCCAAATCCTTCTTGCTCTGCGTGTGACCTACCGCACCATACATTTCCTCCTCCTTCACCGGAACCGGTATTCTACGCCAGTGAATGGAAGGGAGGTTTTCCAGATCAATCAACGGAGTGGATGTTCCAATGGAAGGGAGGTTTTCAAAACGAAGAAGAAAAAGGCGACACACAGAGACAGAGTAAACGCAGTCTCCGCAAAGGTGGTCGCACTGATTGCTTTCATCGATCAAAAATGATGATGGGTCATCTCAACGAGACAAAAGTCGGAGAAAACGGGAGCCGGGAATTTAGAGATCACCACGTTTAAAATAACAAAATTCTATTCTTTTTTATTTATTATTTATAGAATTTGTTCATATTCTTGAATATTTAATTATTAATTCCTTTTTTGGACAATTCTTTCTAAGCTATAAAGTATATGCTCAATATTAATGTCAACATTCTTAAACTGGGATGGGATTCGAACCTGTGACTTCCTCCTTGGGAGTGCCACAATGATGTCATCAAACCAGAAGATATCTGACTTAATTATTAGTTGCCTAAAAAAAAGTATTTGTTGTAAAATCCTGGGAATAACATGTGTGTGAATTATTCATCCTTGTAAGCAGCATACTCATTAGGACACCAAGCTTTTCCTGATCCTTGTAATGATCCTTGTAACCTAGTTAGAACAGGTGGTTTAATATGCTATTGCCACCAAATCTGTAGACTCATCAAATAAGTGACTCATCATCAAGCTCAACCATTATAAATAGTGGCTTGATGAGGTCTTGTAAATTAATTCAAGCAATTCACATACTCAGAAAATCTCAGATATTAAGAAGAAGTAATTTAGAGGTTTTTATCTATATATCTATCTCTTTATTTAAGTCTTCATCTTCTTCATTTCACAACACGTTATCAGCACGAATTAGCTCAAGCATCTTCAAGAAATCATCTTCCTGCAGGTATGAGCATCATTATTAATTATCTTCTTTAATTTTCTGAAGTCATTAAAAATACTTTTCAGAATATAATATGATACTACGTAAGTATTCTATTTTGGTTTCCAAAAATAAAACTTACGTAGTCCTTTTCTCTTATAATAAAAAGGAATAGATATTTACCTCCCTTTTAGTACCTTTCAATCTTGGAAAACTCTTGGTAAAACCAAAGCAGCAACGAATTATGATTTCAAAACAGAACACTGCTAGGCAATGAAAATATGACTTGAAAAGAAAAAGAAAGAAGCAATGAAATGTAACTATGTAGAAAGGTTGACTGCCTAATTAAGTTCCGAATGAGTACGTAGTATATAAGTAATCTATTTGAGCCGTTCACGGGTGGCACATATGGAAATGATAAATTCTGGTTTCTCTAGAAAGAACATGAAATACTCACATCACATGCAAATCGATCAGACTATTCTATATGAATGGCTAGTTTTACAGTCTTAATCGGTTGTTTTTGTCCTATTAATAAAGATGTACTTGTGAGGTGTGATCATCTGCACTACTGCAGACACAGCTGACAATTTTCGATTTTCAATACGTAGTATTCGTCTTCATCCTAAGCTATTTCAATTTAAAATTTTAATGCTGTAGGTATAAGTAATAAACATTTGAACTCAAATTAGTTATCAAATATTTTAGCAAATATAAATTGCTTATGATGAAAATCAATAAAAAAAAATTATTTAATCAATAATTAACTACTACGTAGTACACGTATATAATAATTACGTAAAGGAAAAGGTAGTCTTAAGAGTCAAGACTAATTAAAGCTAAGATAGTCTTAAGAGTCAAGACTATATAGTACGTTAATTGATTATTGATCATTATATTGTGACAAAGTTTATTAAAAACTATTATACATTAACATTTGAAGAATAAGTACATACACATATGTATAGTTTTTACTTGTTCATTAAATTAATAATTCTTGTAGTATCATGGCAAACATTAGCAAACGAGAATTCGACGTCCTTGATCTGTCTGGACAAAAATACCTGGAATGGAAAGTTGATGCTTTAGCACATTTGAAGGCTAATGGTCTTGAAGACACTATTGAGGCAAATAAGCCGTCATCTGCCCAAGACAAAGCGAAAGCTATTATTTTCCTCCGTCACCATCTCCATGAAAGTCTCAAATCTGAATACCTTTTGGTTGATGACCCAAAAGAATTATGGGACAATTTACAGGAGAGGTATGGCCACCAGCAAAAGGTCCTTTTGCCTAAAGCTCAATATGACTGGATCAATCTAAGATTCCAGGACTTTAAATCAATTAGTGACTATAATTCTGCTATGTTCCAAATAACATTTAAACTTAAGTTATGCGGACAAAAAGTCACTGATGCTGATATGTTGGAGAAAACTTTTTCCACTATGCATATTTCTAATATACTGCTTCAACAGCAATATAGAGAAAAAGGTTTTAAAAAATACTCCGACTTAATATCGGTATTATTGGTAGCTGAGCAAAATAATGACCTTTTGATGAAAAATCATAATTTGAGACCCACTGGTTCTAATCCTTCAGTTTATGGTCCATCTGGACATAACATTGCCACTGAATCAAACGCAACACACAGTGGCACACGAAGGCATTTTAAACGTGGGCATTTTAATGGTCATAATAACAAGTCCCACCGAGGATATAAACGGGTCGAAAGACCAAATTACAAGGGCAAGGGCAAACAAAAAGCCCATCAAACAAATCGTCCTACAAAAACCTCGGTGAAGACGACTTGTTACAAATGTGGCATGACGGGACACTGGGCTAATAAATGCCGTACTGCGAAGCATCTTGTGGAGTTATTTCAAGCTTCCATGAATCTGAACAAAGGCAAAAATGTGGAAGCTAATTATGTCAATGACACAACTCCATCTCTGCCAAAATTCGATGTGTCCGACTTCTTCATGGATGATAGCATAATGGACGATGCTTTTGTCACTGATCAAAATAACACAAAATAAATTATAAGACTTTTGCATGTTGTAAAATAATAGTTTATGTTTTCATGTATTATGTACTTTTTCTTTTACGTTGTTCTCACAAATAAATGTGTAATATATGTACTTTTAAGTTAAATAATATGCATAATTTGTGATATCTACATATCAAACTTATGTTTATTTACATATATTGAAGATATGGATCACTCAAATGATAAAGAGCTATGTCTGATAGACAGCGCCACAACGCACACCATTTTGAGAAATAAAATATATTTTTCTCAAATGACTTTAGTTGAAGCTAAAGTCAATACAATATCAGGTGTTGCAAAGCTCATTGAAGGCTCTGGGAAAGCATATGTGATGCTCCCTAACGGGACAAAATTACTTATAAATGACGCTTTATACTCCAGCAAATCGCGGAGAAATTTATTAAGCTTTAAAGATATGCGTCAAAATGGTTATCACATAGAAACCATGAATGAAAACCAAAAGGAATATCTTTGTCTTACGACAACTAAATCTGGCACTAAACATATTTGTGAAAAAATGCCAGCTTATTCCTCAGGACTATATTTCACTTATATTAGTCCATTCGAAATAAGTTTGGTCTCTAACGCAAAGTTAGATGATCAGAAAACATTCATGTTGTGGCATGACCGTTTAGGTCACCCAGGCCAAGTAATGATGCATAAAATCATTAAAACTTCACTTGGACACCCATTAAAGAATATCAGGGTTCCATTATCAAGTGATTTTCCTTGTAAGGCCTGTACTCTTGGCAAAATGATCATCAGGCCTTGTAAGACCAAAATTGCAACTGAATCACCTGCATTTTTAGAAAGGATTCAAGGAGATATTTGTGGGCCGATAGCCCCGCCATGTGGACCATTTCAATATTTTATGGTGTTGATTGATGCTTCAACACGTTGGTCACATGTTAGTCTTTTATCGACTAGAAATTTAGCATTTGCTAAACTCCTTGCTCAAATTATACGATTAAGAGCTCATTTTCCGGATCATTCTATACAGAGAATCCGACTTGATAATGCAGGAGAATTTACTTCCCAATCATTTAACGACTATTGTATGTCGATTGGGATTGATGTGGAGCACCCTGTTGCTCATGTCCATACACAAAATGGTCTTGCTGAATCTTTGATTAAACGGTTACAATTAATCGCTAGACCATTATTAATGAAGTGTAATTTACCTTCATCAGCTTGGGGACATGCTATTTTGCATGCAGCAAATTTAATTCGGCTTAGACCGACTGCATATGATGAATATTCCCCAATGCAATTAGTTACTGGACAAGAGCCAAACTTAGCACACATAAAAATATTTGGTTGTGCTGTTTATGTTCCGATTGCTCCACCTCATCGTACAAAAATGGGTCCTCAAAGAAGGTTGGGAATTTACGTTGGATTTGAATCTCCCTCAATAATCAAATATCTTGAACCGATGACTGGTGACTTATTCACCGCACGGTTCGCTGACTGTCATTTCAATGAGACAGTATTCCCAACCTTAGGGGGGGAAACTAATAAATCGGACCCAAGTACGAAAGAAATAACATGGAATGCAACAGGATTATCACACCTTGATTCTAGATCAAATATATGTGAGCAAGAGGTGCAAAAGATAACCCATTTACAAAATGTTGCAAATCAGTTGCCTGATGCATTCACAGACACAAAGAAAGTGACAAAGTCACATATTCCTGCTATGAATGCCCCTGCCAGAATTGAAATTCCAGCGGAGAATTCTGAAAAATCTCTTGCAAATGATTCTTCTATACGCAAAAAGTGTGGCAGGCCACTTGGATCAAAAGACATAAAACCAAGAAAAACTAAAAGGCAAGAATTGATCTGTGATGCCAAAGATGTTCATCCTTCTGAACAAGAACATGAACAATTTGAAAATACTGGCATAGAAAACGATATTGACAAAACAAACATCTCAAATAATGATTCAACTTCCTTAAATGAGGAAGATATTCCAGATACTGATAGAAACTTTGATAATTATGAAATTTCAATAAATTACGTTTCTACTGGAATGCAATGGAATCGAAAAGATATTGATATTAATGAGATATTTGTCTATGCCGTTGCCACAAATGTTATGAATGAAAACAATGACAATGAGCCAACATCAATAGAAGAATGTCGGAAACGACACGATTGGCCAAAATGGAATGAAGCTATTCAGGCTGAATTAAAATCACTTGAAAAACGTGATGTTTTTGGACCGATAGTCCCTACGCCAAAAGGCGTAAAACCTGTGGGTTTTAAATGGGTATTTGTGCGTAAACGCAATGAAAAGAATGAAATTGTTAGATATAAAGTCCGACTTGTTGCCCAAGGTTTTTCTCAAATGCCGGGAATTGATTATGAAGAAACCTATTCTCCAGTAGTGGATGCAACTACATTAAGGTTTCTCATTGGCATGTCTGTTTTTGAAAGGCTGCAAATGCGCCTAATGGATGTAGTGACCGCATATTTATACGGTTCACTTGATACAGATATTTATATGAAAGTTCCCGGTGGATTTAAAATGCCTGAAGCTTATAGCTCGGAACCTCGAGACATGTTTTCCATTAAATTACAAAAGTCATTGTATGGACTAAAACAATCTGGACGAATGGGGTATAATCGTCTCAGTGAATACCTTCTCAAAGAAGGATATAAGAATGACCCAATTAGTCCATGTGTTTTCATTCGGCGATCAAATTCTGGATTCGCCATAATTGCAGTATATGTTGATGACTTAAACATTATTGGAACTCCCGATGAAATTGAAAATACTGCAAAATATCTTATGAAAGAATTTGAAATGAAAGATCTCGGGAGAACCAAATTTTGTCTCGGGCTTCAAATTGAGCATTTGAAGAATGGAATTTTCATCCACCAATCCAATTACACCGAGAAAGTGTTGAAGAGATTCTATATGGACAAAGCTCGTCCTTTGACTTCACCAATGGTCATTCGATCTCTCAACATACACAATGATCCATTCCGTCCCCGAGAAGACGACGAAGAAATACTCGGTCCCGAAGTACCATATCTCAGTGCTATCGGAGCTTTAATGTATTTAGCTAATAATACTAGACCAGATATTGCATTTTCAGTAAATTTATTAGCTAGGTACAGCTCATGTCCAACAAGACGTCACTGGAACGGGATCAAGCACATATTCCGTTATCTCCGTGGTACAGTTGATCTCGGCCTATTCTACCACAAAGATGCAAAAACTTCTTTAATCGGATATGCAGACGCTGGATACCTATCAGATCCTCAAAAGGCAAAATCACAAACCGGCTACATCATCAAATCATTCGGAGTTAATTGCACTTTATGAAACCGGGAGGGAATGCGTGTGGCTGCGATCTATGATTCAACACATCCAAAATGAATGCGGTATAAAGCCTATTACTTGTCACCCGACTGTGATCTATGAAGACAACACCGCATGCATAGCTCAAATTAAAGAGGGTTATATCAAAGGAGACAGAACAAAACACATATCACCAAAATTCTTCTCTACTCATGATCTGGAGAAAGATGGGACGATCAACATTCAACAAATCAGATCAAGTGAAAATCCAGCCGATCTCTTCACCAAATCTTTACCCCCGAAGAAGTTCACAGAACTTGTACAGAAAATCGGCATGCACCGCCTTCAAAATTTATGTTAATTTCAGGGGGAGTATTTGAATGCACTGCACTCTTTTTCCCTTCATCAGGTTTTTATCCCACTGGGTTTTTCCTGATAAGGTTTTTAACGAGACAGTACATCCAAATACAACGACATTACATGTCGTAATCTTTACCCCTTAACTTTCACACTAATTTTTCATAATAACAAAATAACTATTAAAGGATGAACATTCAAGGGGGAGTGTTGTAAAATCCTGGGAATAACATGTGTGTGAATTATTCATCCTTGTAAGCAGCATACTCATTAGGACACCAAACTTTTCCTGATCCTTGTAATGATCCTTGTAACCTAGTTAGAACAGGTGGTTTAATATGCTATTGCCACCAAATCTGTAGACTCATCAAATAAGTGACTCATCATCAAGCTCAACCATTATAAATAGTGGCTTGATGAGGTCTTGTAAATTAATTCAAGCAATTCACATACTCAGAAAATCTCAGATATTAAGAAGAAGTAATTTAGAGGTTTTTATCTATATATCTATCTCTTTATTTAAGTCTTCATCTTCTTCATTTCACAACAGTATTTAATTAATCTGAGATTTTATTATTTCTTTCTTCCTCAATATAAAGAAGTAACATTTGTAACTTAAGTCTTTTATACATATAAGAGTGAATTGAGTGGCGGACAGATACTATACACTCTATACGTATAAACAAATTATATTTGTGTGAAGAAATTATTGGAAAAGAATAATAAATTACTTACACAAACATAAATAAACAATTATTGTCTGTACATAAGTATAGATTTGTGCGTGATTTACATCTATGTGTAATTTATAGGAATTTTGTGAATACATGCGTAAGAGTTAAGACCAATTTGTAACATAAAAATTTTATTTAACATTTTTGTAACCGTACTTGTTTATATAGGGCCTTTTTTTATTTTCGAAATTGGATTTATCCAAAAAAAACATTTTATTTACATTGCCCAACTCAATTATAATTAATTATCCTTTTGTAGTGTTTTGAAATGTATAAACAAATGTGTACAATGTATTTTCTATGGACCAATGGCCAAGTCCCTTAATTATAAATCTATACTTGATGTGTTCCCAAATTGAAATTTCCTCTCATTTGTTATTTTGGTGTCTTTGTCAATTTCACTCTTTTTATGTGATAATATTTTGGTAATAAAAAACTACTAAGGAGTTGTCTAACATTAAACACCAACTTTCTTCATAGTATTTTTAGTTGAGTATGTTTAAAAAGTAAATATACAATTTATTTTGTGTAAAAGCCGAGAAATTCGAACAAGAAAATTATTTAGGGGTGGAGTGTTAACCTGTTTGACAGTTTGAAGTATTACTTAAGAAGATATATACATCTTTATATACAGATTGGGTAAGATCAGAAAGTGTTGACCCGTTTGACAGTTTCAAGTATAATTTTTTGTGGAGGTAGAAATGAATATGAGACAAAAGTGTGAATCTAACTTTAGATATTGATCCTATTAACATGGTATTCGTCATATTAGATTTTAATCTTTGTTTTGTTTCTCAAATTTGGGTCAAGTTTAGCCCCCCAAATATGTCATTCATCTTATCTCTTTTTTCATGTATATTTAAGAGGTATGCCTCTTTGGAGAGGTTTTGGTTTGGTATCCCTATCTTTTTGTATCTTTTGTATTTTTTTAATAATGAGGTATTACCCGAAATAGGATTAAAATAGTTTGAAAATTCCAAAATAGGACTGTCATGTTTTCATTCTCAAAATAGGACCAATTAGTGCCATATTTTGGTAGTACCGGACTTCAAATATGGCAGTATTTTCCAAACTTGGCAGTAATTACTCCTATTTAGGGAATAAAAACATGAAAGTCCTATTTTGGAATTTTCAAACTGTTTTAGTCCTATTTCGGGAACTTTCCCATTAATAAAACACGGAAAATATTTCCCGACATTTGCCCCACTGATGGGCGGTTTTTCTTCCCGCTTAAAAAAAAAGATCCTATTAACAACATGGCATCTGCAGTTATTATCAAAATAAAAAGAGTTATATGATTAATATTTAATTGGAAAAGTAGGAACATAGTAAGACTGGTTTAGAATTACACATATATTACAATATTTGAAGTTACACAAACTTAGTGCGGACAAAAAAAGAAATGTGAAAGAAGATTAATGACATGGAGAGAGTAATAATTATCATATTTTGGAAAATAAAGAAGAAACAATTTATAAAAATGTGAGTAAGAGAGCATCCACAAGAGTTTGTGAGAAAAGAAGCAGAGAGACATACTATTAATTTTAAGAGGCTAAAAATGATTTTTTTTAGTATTTACAATTTTTGTACTACACAAAGTGCACATTTTTACCTAATTTTATACACAACATTGTGATGCATAAATACACACACACATATAATGCTCCTAATATATATATATAGGGTGCGGTTCCGGTGAGAACACTTCTTAACGTGAGAAATGAGAACGCTCCAAAATGATGCACTTATCATTCACAAAAATGCACATTTATAGTTAAAGTAATGCAAAATTCTAATGTGCACTTTTACGTGTAAACTTTTGCACGGTTGAAATGCACGTTTTCCAATTTTTCATATGCACATTTCTGTTTTACATGATGCACAATGCTAAAATCCAACGCTCCAAAATCATTCTCATTTCTCTCCTAAGATGGTATTCTCATTTGATCCTTACCCTATATATATGAGTGTGAGTTGGGAAATTGGAATCTGACATGTGATAAAACCCTATGGAAGAACAATTGACATGTATAAGAGAACGTTAACATGGCAATTACATAGTATATTCTTTGCGATTATATTGTGCATAGCATTTACTACATGAAATCAAAAGACACTATAAATATGTATTTATAACATATAATGAAAAACTATTGAGTTTCTGATGAAAGAGAAGAGACTCTAAACTAAAAACAAATTACTCTCTCATTCCCCTTTATATTTTTTATTTTACAAAAACATATGATCTATCAAACATTTATTATGAGATATCTTTGAAGATCCTTTGGTCAAAAGTCAAACCTCACTTAAAACATAACACATAACATCACTGCAAGTGGCGAATTTAGGATTAGTGTTTTGGGTGTTCAGTTTCTTTTCTATATTTAAAGCTTTGAACAACAATAAATAATTATACTAAATTTACACACATATATATTTATATATATTTCACAAATTTAGGTGTTCAGGAGAACACCTTTGATATAAGGTGGCTCCGCCATTGGGATGAGCCTTATACAACAACACTCAAGTCTTAGTCCCAAATTAAAAGAATATGAGGTCGGCTACCTCATATTTCGATTCATGTCTCATGACATATCATTTCCTTTATTGAGGGGCAAGTTAAGGAGGTGTGTTGCATTAGAGCTTATGCACTTAAGACGATGTGGGAATTTTACCAAGGAACATTTTGTACCTGCTACCATTAAAATATTTACAAAAGGACATTAGATCTCACCCCTTCCATTGGTGGCTGGTCCCGCATGATAGTTGCCTCCTCTCTTGGAGGCTGGGATCCTTACCATACCCATAAGCCAATACAACTAGGACATATTTGACTCAAATATACAGATGAAATGCTCTAAAATTGCCCAATATCTAACTAACATTGACATATGGAGTTCACTACTCATATTAAAGAAGTATCGGGCTTGAAGTTTCGTGTTGTCTCCATCATTTGGAGTATTTAATTTTGTTGGCGTATGAGGTTTATCTCAAGATTCTTGATGACCACAAAATTTGATCTTGATGGTATATTAGCTATTAAATACTACATGAGAAAATGTGTAACGTTTTCTAATGGTCTTATATTATTTGTTCGTATGCATGTTGGAGTAATTAGAAATATCAATCAAAATTACTACATATTATCATTGTCATTTAAGAAAACCAGTTCATTATTTATATCCTCTTGAAGTTCTATTGAAGAGTTTTTATATGAACTATTATAAAAGTAGAAGTTATTTTGGTTAGAATTGTATGACAGAGAGGATAGTGTCATAAGAAACAAAAAATGTAGGAAAAATTGTCAAATAGGTCCTCGTACAATAATGAAAATGTCAATTGAGTCATTGTACTATTAATTTAACCAATCACATCCCCTTACTTTTTAAAACGAGTCAATGTTGCTTTTTAGCCGGTGAGTAACTGGTTCTGCCGTTTGTGGCTGATGTGGCTGCATACGTGACTTTAAGTAGTTGCCTATTTGAGAAATGTTTAATGACATGTCACAAACCGAAGGTTAAAAGTCAGGTTTCTTGCTATTCTCCCTATTGTTTGTAGTATAAGGCCTTTCTCCCTTCTTTCCACCATTAATTTTCTTAACTCTACCTACGAAATTTGCAGACTTAGTGGTGAAGGTTGGGTGAAATAGATCAAATGAAGAGGCGCCAATGTTGAGGCAATTCCTATTGTGCATATTTGTTCTACCTCTTGAAAGGAAGTAGTAGAAATGTATGCAGGGACTGACCCAGGAAATCCGTCTTGGGGGGGTTCAAAATATTTTTTGGGGGGCAAAAATTATTTTTTGAGGGGCGAAAATTATTCTTCATGTATATATACCCTAGAATTTTTTTTGTTGGGGGGCGGTTGCCCCCCTTGGTCTGTATTACGGTCCGCCTCTAAATGTATGGATCTTCTACATCTACCGGCAGCAAAATTCTGAATTTTACATTCTATTATGAGACAACCATGTGTTGTCATTGTGGGATGAAAGCACCGTTGTGTACTGGAAGAAAGAGTGGGAAAATGTTTTATGGGGGTGTCCAAATTGGAAGGTAAATGTTGTATTTTGTTTAATTTTTTATCGTTAATTAATTTAGTTCATACTCGTGTAATTGAGAATAAGATTTATGTTTAAATGTTATATTAGTTTATGTTGTAATTTGTAATGACTGTTGGGCACTGTTTTTTATGATAGGTTGAAGGATGTGGTTATTTTGTGTGGAACTGTGGAAGGATGTAATGGATGCAAATAGAAATAGATCGGGTTCATGGTGAAGGAGTGGATGGAATTACAAAATCAAATGCAACATTCAGACCTTGCTCAACAGTTGGCTATTGTCCAGAAGGATGACACATGTGTTAGAGACCTACTTCTAAACAGTTCTGAGCCTGCTGAAGTGGCTGAACACATGATTGGAAAGAAGAACAAGAAGAAGAACAAGTTTAGGTCATTGGGACAATTTGATTTGGGTTTCACCTTAGGCTGTATTGTTATGCTGTATTTCAACGCAAACAATGGTTTATGCTCTTAGTGTGGGAGATCTCATATCAACAGTCAATTAACTAATATGCAATAATATGAAGAAATTGAGTAGAAGAAGAATAATTCATCAACAATCAATATCATATATTCATAATGATATAGCAATAGAGCATGATACACGAATAAATTGGGTAGAGTCTTAGGTTTGTTCGAACCTCTGCTTGTATTTATAGGAGAGATCGCGAGCATCCTAGCACGATTAGGAACAATGAACCTGTTCTTTTCACCTTATCTGAATGTTTCTGATATGAATTTATTAAGTTCTGATCTGATCTGAATTTTTCTGATCTAATCTGATCTGGATTTTTCTGATCTGATCTGATTTGAATATTTCTATAATTATAATTATAATTATTATTATTATTATTATTATAATTAAATATATCTATAATCATAGTCATAATTATAAAAAATTATAATTATAATCATAATTATAATTAAAATTAAAGTTATAATAATTATACCTATTACACTAATTATAATTATAGCTATAGTTATAATTTTAATTATATTTTTAATTATAATTATTTCTATAATTTTAATAATAATTATAATTACTCTGTATGATAATAAAAATAAATAATAATAATAATAATAATAATAATAATAATAATAATAACAATAATAACAATAATAATAACAATAATAATAATAATAACAATAATAATAATAATAATAATAATAATAATAATAATAATAATAATAATAATAATATTAATAATAATAATAATAATAATAATAATAATAATAATAATAATAATAATAATAATAATAATAATAATAATAATAATAATAATAATAATAATAATAATAATAATAATAATAATAATAATAATAATAATAATAATAATAATAATAATAATAATAATAATAATAATAATAATAATAATAATAATAATAATAATAATAATAATAATAATAATAATAATAATAATAATAATAATAATAATAATAATAATAATGATAATAATAATAATGATAATAATAATAATAATAATAATAATAATAATAATAATAATAATAATAATAATAATGATAATGACAATAATGACAATAATGACAATAATGACAATAATGACAATAATGACAATAATGACAATAATGACAATAATGACAATAATGACATAAGTTAGAAAATTAAATTAAGCATCACCCATACACATATTTGAACCACATATTTTACTAACATAAGTTAGAAAATTAAATTAAGCATCAACCATACTAACATTCACAAAACAAGAAAATGTATTACAAATTCATATATTTAAATTTAATCCAATGACAAATACAATTATAAAGTCGGAAAATCCATTTGGACTGATTTATAAAATGGTCATATTTTTAATAGAAATTCAAAAATAAGATATCTTATTAAATGGATTAGGAAAAAGTAATATTTCATTTATGCATAAAATTAACATCAACAAGCACACAAAATTGATAGGAAAAAGTGATAATTTCACATTCATCCTTACTAATTTCTACCACACAGACAAACAAATAAAATTATTGTGCAATGCATGAGTACACACTCGTTACTATAACATTCCATACTTCTTTAATTTTATTGAAAAATGTTATATTTGTATTTAATTATTTATTGTAAACCAAATTTTAAATACATTTTTTTGTTTGTTAAAATTGTACTTCATCCATTCTTTAATTGTTGCAACATTGTGATTTAGACACTATTCACACATCTTACTTTCGCCAATATTTTCTACTAATATATCTAATTAAATTATTATGCATAAAATGTTATCAAGTTTCTATTAATGTGAATTTTCAAAATATCAATGCTTTATAATGCTTACAGTAAAAGTTGTGCGTCGACAAATATGAGAGTCAAACTGTCGTAACTACTAAAGAAAGAAAAATAGTACTACCTCTGTCCCACTATTTTTTTTTAAAAAGTGAAATCGTGTAGTTGGTATCGAATTATTGATAAGTGTGAATAAAGTAAGAATGAATTGTAACCACCCAAATATTACCAAATATGGTATCTAACAAACTTAATGGGACAGATGAGAAAGGTAAAACGGGACAAAGTTAGGGGGACGGAAGGAGTATAATTTGAGTTTGCACCCCATTTTATTGTCCAAATTAGACTTTGCACCCCGTTTTTGAAATCATTAGTATTTGTACTCCAACCTCGTATGAAAAGACAAAAATGCCCCTCGATCAGAAATATGTTGAAGGCCAACAAAATTGTGAATGGAGGAACATTTTAGTATTTTCGTACGGGGTTGGAGTGCAAAGACTAAAGATTTCAAAAAAGGGGTGCAAAGTTTAATTTACACAATAAAATGTGATGCAAACTCAAAATATCCCTTTATTTTTTATAATGATTGGATTTTCTAGCCTTGCCCGTGTTTAGGGATGGCAACGGGGCGGGTTTGGGACGGGGGTTCACTCCCCCATTCCCCGCCCCATGTCTAAAAAGCTTCCCCCATCCCCACCCCATCCCCCGCTACTCCTAGACCCGCCCATCCCCGCCCCACCCCGGTGTCCCCCACGGGTGCTCGCGGGTGCCCCCATATAGATTTTATTTACTTCCCCCGTCCCATTTAGAGGTTCCCACGCGGTTTATTACGATGTTTGACTGACCATAAAGTTAACTGATCCCTGTCATTAGTAGAATTATTTTTAGTGAATAAAATTTACATATTCAGAAACAACATTAAAAGTTCTATAATACCTGATAAAAAAAATTTAATTTGATAAATGTTAGATATATACAGTAAAAGATTAAGAACAATGCAGTTGATCGGAGAATAGTGGACGTGAACCTTTAAATGGGACAAAGGGGGTATCTTATTTGCATATTTTTTAACCCATTTTAAAGATAAATATAAATATATATAGCACTAAAAGAAGTAAATAAGCTAGATAAAATGGTGTTTGATAAAAGTTAATTCCGCCAATTTTTGATAATTCTTTAATTTGAATAAGAAAATTAAAAATATAAGTAAACATATTATCATCATGTATGTCGTTACAAATTTCTCATCAATTAGAATACAATTAATTATATATGGAGTATATTATACTTAAATATGCATATGTGTTCTATTATTAACTCACTTTCTCACTTTTAAAACTCATACGGAGTATAACATTTATGACAAGTATTTTTAGTTATTACGTATTATTATGATGATATAATATTTATTAATTCATTAATCATGACTAATACACAGTTACACACATATTTACATTTATATATATCTATATCTATGTGCATGTGTTTGTTATATACTCCGTACTACATACTCTATAATTTACTTAAATAAGGTTATACATTATTTAAATGTGTATGTTTGTATATATATGTATGTTTGAGTTTATATATATAACGGGGACAGGGCGGGTGTAGCAAAACCCTCCCCCGCCCCATATTTTAACGGGTATAAATATCCCACCCATCCCCGTCCCCACCCCGCCCCAAACCCCACCCCATGCTCCCCCCATGGGGCGGTTTCCCACGGGCCCCCTACCCCCATTGCCATCCTTAGAGCATCTCCAATGGGGATGTCTATTGTCTTACACACTCTTACGAATGGATCTCATTTTTTATCTCACAATTTTTATGTGTAGGACCTACATATCTCCATATTTATTTTCATTTTCATTTTATTATATCACTTCTAACCCACTTTTCATTCACTTTTGCTCCTCGATTCTCGTGCAATGTCTATTTGTGGACATTGTCATAGTTATTGTCTACAATTTACTCATATCTCTCTCTTCCTTTTAATTTTTCTATACACATCACTTTCTCCATATTAAATTAAAATAATCATCATATCTCTATCTCTCTCCTATGCCACGTAGGATAGACTTTACTCCAATTCACTACCCCATTGGAGATGCTCTTAACCCAGGTTGATCCATCGGGTTCGGATTGATTAGACGCAGTAATTTGTAGGGTTGTTTCATGGTCCAGTTTTTAAAAACACAGCAAAAATGCAAAAAAAAAAAATGTAGAAATAGAAAAATTCAACATACCGGGTTAGACTGGTCTTTATACAATCTGTTGAGGTGGGATCTAGCGATTGGTTGGGACACGCACTCTCTCAGCTCCACAGCATCGCATCTTTTTTGCAGTTATTTTACGGCATAAATATGATCCATATATGCTTTTCTCGCGTTCTTCGGGATCAGTCATATAACACTCTTCTAACGGAGCAAGCATCAAAGTAATTTGGAAGGTACGAATGGAACGATCAGCTTGGTTTTTGCCACTGCCATTGCTGTTAGCATCACTAATCACAACAGCTAACGCTCTATACGGCGCCTCATCTCCCGTCGTTCAGTTGAGCCCTTCGAATTTCAAGTCCAAGGTACCTATTTCATTTCGATTTCATCATGTATTGTACATTTAGTTACGCAGTTCTGTTTCGATCTCCCGTTTTATTTTCCAGTCCAATTTAATAGAAATGGGTGTTCTGCATTCCTTTCCTACTGCCTTCAGGTGCTGAATTCGAATGGCGTAGTGTTTGTAGAGTTCTTTGCCCCCTGGTGCGGTCACTGTCAGGCTCTAACACCCACGTACGAGAAGGTCGCCTCTGTCTTGAAAGGCGTAGTCACTGTCGCGGCACTCGATGCCGATGCTCACAAGTCCCTTGCTCAGGTCATTTTCCCAATTCCCTTCTCCATCCTTACTTCCAATTTCTATTTATCATTGAGCATCCCAATCGGTTTTAAATTATATCAGCGTTTACAGGTCAAGACGAGGGAATTCAGATGTTCGGACTGCTAGTAAAAAAGATAACTGGGGTGACAAACATATGTATAGTGTTGAACCAATAAAATTTGCAGTATTATAAACTCTAGAATTTCAGTTTCCTTGGCTGAAAGTAAGAAGATCAATGAGATAACAACTTTATTACTAATTTCTTAAAATTTAAAACCATTTAACAGTGGAACAACTTATATGCCATGAGTAAGCTCTGGGAAATATACTAAAAGATACTCGGAAGCATTGATGGAGTATGAGAAACTATTAAATCTGATAAGAGAAATACTAGTTGCATGCATTTTCTTCAGCAGTAATCCCAATCTTGAGAGAAATAGATCTGGATTATGCTGAGATGAAGCACAATGATGGTATTATATGATTGTTACTAATGTGTTGCTCTCTTCCTTTAGGAATATGGCATTAAGGGGTTTCCTACGATTAAGGTTTTTGTAGCGGGAAAACAGCCTGTTGATTATCAAGGAGCAAGAGAGGTAAAACCCATGGTTGATTTCGCGAAGGCACAGGTAAATGCTGATTTCTGTAATTTAATTGCAAAGCAATGATCATTTCCCTGTTTACTGTCTCCATTAGTATTATCTCAAAGAAATGGAGTAAAGACATATGTTGGTAAAGGGGGGCAGGGGCAGCCAGGTGCACATTGCTGTCCCCGCAGAGCGAGAGTGAGAATCCATGGAAGAGTCCCACCGCAAGGATGTATACGAAGCAAGTCTTCCCTTGTCATTTTAAAAAGTGGTCGCTCCCAAGTTTTGAACCCGTGACCTCTCAGTCACACAAAAATACCGTAAGCCGTGTGCCAAAACTTCCCTTCTAATGACATACTCCCTCCGTCCCGAAAAGGTTCGCAAACTTTGACTTTCACGTGGATTAATAAAGTAAAAACTGTGTGGTTGAAATTTGTGCAGAGGAGAGAGAATTAACTTTAGCCACATATTCCTTACTTTAAATGGAAATGGCAAATCTTTTTGGGACATCCAAAAAAAGAAATTTGGCAAACCTTTTCGGGACGGAGGGAGTATATTGGTATTTAGGATTAATTTATAGAAAAAAAATTTAATTTTGTTTTGAATGGGTTGTTTGGGTGTTTGTGGTTACTAAAATAAAGATCCAAGTAGCCACTCTAAGTGCATGTTCAGTAGGCATAAGTCCCTACCTTTTAACTTTTGTACTATTTAGAAAGTCCGTAAAATTTTCTAGTTGTATGTTTGGCACGACAATTTTTTAGACCTTTTTTTTCAAAAAAGTTTTTGAGAATGCACCCTTAGTAGCATCTGAAAAAAGTATGTAGATTTTAGCATTAACCAGTCACAACAACTTGTATACCCAACATAACTGAATCAAACAGTCAACTTTTTATCAAACAGCTATCTCCTTTTTCTTTTAAGATCTTTTTACTCATTTAAAGCTAATTGTTACTAATTGTTACTAAAAAGCTCACAAAAGTATCTTTCCAGCTAGTTGTGCCAAACATACCCTAAATGTTAGTCAAAGTAAAGTGGTATCATGTATGGTCATTTAAGCTTGGGGGTGAAATTTGGTTGTGTTCACCAAGAGATAAAGTGAAATTCAAAGTTGTCGTGATTCGATTCGCACCCTTTATATAGAAGATTAGTTGGGTGTTTGTACATAGATTTTCGTCCTATGAAGAATTAAGTGGAACAACCTATCATGTACACATCACACATGTTAGAATCTCCGATCTATAGATTTTGTACAATATCAACTGACGTTACATCAAAGTTTCATATGGTCCTTCTTTATCAGGAGTAATTGTTAAGATCTGGGGTTCCATCCTAAAAGGTCAACCTGATAGGAGGAGTAACCTACATCTTAATATAGCACTTTGTTCATTCAAAATTTTTCGGTGTGGGATTTTTAACACCCCTCCTCACGACCAGACAATTCGTCTGTATCGTACCGTCATTCATTTTTTTGTCGGTTCGTCATTGTCATTTTTTCATAATCGTGTCGTCATTTATCATAAGGGGACCCACACCGTGGATCGATTTGGCTCTGATACCATGATAAGATCTGGGGTTCCATCCTAAAAGGTCAACCTGATAGGAGGAGTAACCCACATCTTAATATAACACTTTGTTCATTCAAAGTTTTTCGGTGTGGGATTTTTAACAGTAATGTCTTTGTTTATTTAGACCAAATGGATTGTTTTGGTTCTCATTCCATTATGTTTCCTTAGATATACGACCTACTTTTCATATTACTTGTCCCACATTCCTTTTTGGGGTGTTCCAAATTACTTGTCACACCTCTTTTTTGGAAATTGATTTACCTCCAAAAGTTGCTATAGGCTACAGCACACTTATAAAAGTGTACAGTAGTGGTACATTATAAAAAGCCACCGTTTCTCCATCTACAGATGCTATTAAGTTATGGGGAAACCCCTACTGGGACAACTAATATGAAATGGAGTATGTTTTTTTTATCCATTTTGTAAATTTATTATGATTTATTATGATATTATTGAAATACGGAATATTTAACTTCCAAAGAAGGTTATTTACATTCTATCATAGTACTACTGCTGGAACAAAAAATCTTATGAAAGTTTTTGTTTATGAATACAACATCAACAACATCTAAGCCTTATTCCCATAAGAGTTTGGGGTTGACATATGATATCAGAAAAAAAAACAATAAATAGAGAAACAGAGAGACAAACAATTTAGATCAGTTTTATAAATACAACAACATCCAAGCCTTAATCCCAAAAGAATCTGGGGTTGACTAACATGAATCGATCCATGATATTGGATCAGTTTTATAAATAAATTGTTCAACTCTATATTATCTAATGAAGAGTCGCACAGTCTCGATTTTGTCTTATTTATGAAGTTATTGTATTTTCTCCTGCCTAGCCTATGCTTTCTCCCTTTCCCAAACTCTTAATGAATGGCATCATTGAGAATTGAGAGTAGACATGAAATTTATGATTGAAATTATGCATTATGGTTCTTGCATAGTTAAAAAGAAGTTGTATAAATTATAAAAAGCTGTTTGTCCTTGGTATCATAACTAGTAAATAGCTGATTATTAATATCAATGTATAGAAGTAATAAACAGATCTACTAATCTACCTTAAATGTAGCAGCATTATATATTTAGATTTTAGAGTGATCAATTTTTTCGGTTAGTTCAAAGTCATGATTATGGAAAGGTTGCTTGTATACACCAGTTCCCTAGACCTTTTATGGTCTTGAGGAATAAGCACATATTGGTATATATACTGCCAGAATATAAAAAACACTGCACTTTTTATGTATAATTTTGGCGCAGTGTGTACATAATCTACATAATCTACACTTCATGAGCAACATGCTCACAAACTTACTTCCCGATCGGATTTTGAGCTGAAACTCTGTGTACATAATCTACACTTCATGAGCAACATGCTCACAAACTTTCATAAAAAACTCCACCGGGAACCACCTCAAATGGCGGCCAGACGGGGTTCCGGTCAGGAAGGCCTAACCTGATCATTACTCTCTCTCTCTCTCTCTCTCTCTCTCTCTCTCTATATATATATATATATATATATATATATATATATATATATATTGAGAAATTTTCTGCCATCCACTTTTACTCCTTTACGGTACGCTATTGCACGCAGCATGCTGCAAGTCCACTTTTTGCAAATAAGATTTTTATTTATTTATTTATGAAAGTGCCACCGTGTTTAGACCTATTTAGAGGCATTACATCCTAAATACGATGTTCCTTTCATGGGAATGACGATTTTGTATTTGATCCTAGACAGACACACACACACATATCAATACCTATGAGAAACGGTGATTATAATGAATTTGCTGTGTGCAGATTAGGGAGTTGTTGAAGGATCGGTTAGATGGAAAAACAGCAGGAGGGTCATCTCAAAAGTCTGAACCTAGTGCATCAATTGAGTTGAACTCAAAAAACTTTGATGATTTGGTGCTTAAAAGCAAAGAACTATGGATTGTGGAGTTCTTTGCACCATGGTAATCTGCCACCTTTATGATTTCAGCGTATCAATGCTTCACCTGCTTTATCATGTGATCCATATTTCTGTATTGCTGTCTAAGTATTCTTTACTGAACCCATTGAGACCGCTTAGCCCATCTCATTGTGATATCACCTCATTCAAATTCCACAAGTCAAATTAGCAATGTCTAAGAATGTGAAAAATGCTGTCTGTAGGTGAGGCAAAATTTGTTAGGAACCAGAGTGGAAGAGATGAAAATTGACGTAGAATTGATAAACGGAAAAGAGAAAGATAAACTAGAGACTGTTCGAGTCGTCTCAACACTCCCAGTCCTAAATCCCGATCCAAATTCTGCCTGCCTAACTCCTCACCCCCTCTCCCTTATTTATTCTATTTCTAATGGGCCAGCCCACTTCTATTAAATTAGAGGGCCTAAAACCCTATTATTGAACAGCATTAAAATACTTAATAATCTCTTATTCTTTGTAATGCCTGGGTCCCTATCATCACTCCCCCCTTTGACAACCACCTTGTCCTCAAGGTGGGAGTAAGAATATAGCGATGCTGTTCAGCTTCATTCTCGCGCCTCTTCCTTCCCAATACTTCAGCTTGATTACATGAAGTGGGAAAACCTTCCCATTTGGATTGAGAGCTTCAGCCATCAGACAGTCACAATGATTGGTGTCGGTAGTAGCTTGCTCAAGGTTGTTTGCAGGAGAAAATGATGGATATGCATAACTCTCATTCTGTTCTTGATTACCCTTAGTCATCCTCTTATTTAATTCTTTATTTTCTGTTGCATGCGAAAGACTATCACCATTTTTCCTCCTATAAAGCTTCTCTTCACTTCCAACAGTTCTTTCAAGGTGATAAACAATATCAACCTCTATTTCCTGAACTGCCTCATACTTTCCATTCACTCCCGATGAAACTCGATGCAGACTTTTATTTAGGTTTTGCCAACTAACTTCGTCTGAGGTATCCTTTGCACAAAAGATGGATATTTTGAAGGCATTCTCTTTCCCTTGTCTAAGGACTCTATCTTCAGCTGGTAGTATGCATGCAGGTTCCCTTGGCAGATCCAAAATGACAACATATCGCATTTCCGGAGATTCCACACCTACGTGCTGTGATCCACTTTTTATTTCACAATTCACAAGAGAACCGTCTTTTACTACAAGTTCAGCATCTACTTTTTGACTAGAAACCATGTGAATCCCGTACCGTTTCTGAACAATTGATAGTGGTATAACCTCGTTGGTAGAAACCTTTATATTAGTACAGCTTTCATCCCAGCACCCTCTGCAATCCCCAGCAAGTGCACCTACAGAGTTCGTGAAGGAGTGATAAGCACAATTTGATATGAACAGGTAAATCTCCCTTCCTGGGCGTATGTGGCTTCTTTCCCAGGATATCTCCCGTTCTTTTGGTGGTACCTGCGAACGGATGGTTTCTCCCCTGCATATCATTGTACTAGTGTTCACACACGGATGCCCATGCCTAGGGTCTGATCCTTCCATTGCATTAGTTTGTGGATCATCCTCCACCAATTTCTTTGCTAAGGCACCCCAGAACAATACCACACCTTCACCGCCTAGAGCGTGGTCATTACTATCAACATAAGTAGCACACTTCTTCATCCACCTTCTTGTAGTAAGTGTGTTAACACCGTCTTCCATTTTCCCGTCCTTATCTCTTTCCTTGAGAATTTCAATCCATTTATCAGCAATTGCAATATGGAGCAAACCACCAAACCCTATGCCCCCATCTGTCAGTACACAAGCTGCTGGTATTCCCAGAACATTTTCACCAACGGTTAATGCATCTGTGAAGAAACCAGGAATGAGATACTGATTCTGCTCTTCAGGGAATCCTGAGCTAAAAAAAACTTCAACTCCCTTTGACACTTCCCCCATTGACCTATGATTGCCAGTAACGCCATTTTCACAAGGGCCACCTATAACACCCACTGACATCCGCTTGGTCTCCAGAGAAGATTTATCATCTTCTCTAACGGAATTTCGCTCTAGATTAACAACCCTCTGAACATCCTCAGCACTGTTAGGACCCAACTGGACTCTCTCCTCTTCTACCTTTTCTCTGGGGCGCGAAAAAAAAACACCTCCAGGGACAGGTTGTCGCTGATTATCGGACTCCTGAGGGGACGTTGAAGCTTGCAAAGTGTAGGAATCCGCTTGCGATGGAGAATGAGAACAGGAAGATACTGTATGGAGCGTAGATGGCGAACTGGAAGAAACTTCTGGCGACAGCGAACTGGTGAGAGATGAAACCTGCGAACTAGGAGAAACAGGTTGCTCCAGAGTCTGCGATGACGAATAACCTCTGTGTTTCGAATTCTCGCACCGTCGCACTGTTCGCGATCGTCCTCGCCGTCGACGTTTGCCATTCTCCAGGTTTGCACCCTTCCCCACTTTTCCGCGCGAGGCATTTTGATCGGTTTTTCGATGGGGTTCCTTTCCCTTTTGCGTAGACACACGCTTCTCAATTGTCACGTACAAACCAGAGATGACCACTTTCCGTTTTGACCTTTGATAATCCCTGCGTTGCTCCATTTTTTTTACCGCGTGACTTAGATCGAAGCTTCCCAGAGCGGACTTCTCTGATACCAATGTTAGGAACCAGAGTGGAAGAGATGAAAATTGACGTAGAATTGATAAACGGAAAAGAGAAAGATAAACTAGAGACTGTTCGAGTCGTCTCAACACTCCCAGTCCTAAATCCCGATCCAAATTCTGCCTGCCTAACTCCTCACCCCCTCTCCCTTATTTATTCTATTTCTAATGGGCCAGCCCACTTCTATTAAATTAGAGGGCCTAAAACCCTATTATTGAACAGCATTAAAATACTTAATAATCTCTTATTCTTTGTAATGCCTGGGTCCCTATCAAAATTACAATTGATGATTCATACTTATTGGGGTAGCATCTCTTATTTTCTTGTTTGATTTCTCTTCATCTGTAGAATACTGGCATGATATAACACATAAATTTCCATGTTAAACAAACGTAAGCTATATTGTTGTCTCTCTATTGCATCTTAACTGCACTTTCTTACTTTGAATGTACAAAATTGAATTACTCCTAAGTTAAGGTGCACAATAAGTGAAACCCTGGTGACTCTAGATGCGCTTCTCAGAAATAGATAGGTGAAAAGCTTCAATATCTGCTTTTCATGAATGAGGGTCATATTGTGCACAACTTTTATATGTGTGCATCAATGCATGTATGAATGTTAGGAGTTTGAATATATCTGTTTTGAAACCCGGGTCAAAAGCAATACTTTAAGGTCAAAAGTGATACTTAAAGGAAACAATTCTTGTAAAGTATTACTACGTACTTTTTAATATTAAAGTAATATATTTTGGTCCCGTACTCCCGTCTCACCGTCAGGCTGCCTCTCCATTCAAGTTCCATACATATGTCTTTGATTTATATGACCTCATATTATATTGTTATTGAAATGTTGTGCTGCATAGGTGTGGCCACTGCAAGAAGCTTGCTCCTGAGTGGAAGAAAGCTGCAAATAGCTTAAAGGGAAAGGTGAAGTTGGGCCATGTAGACTGTGATGCAGAGAAGGCAAGTTCTAGACTGCATAGTCCAGCTTTGAATGTTCAAAAGTACTCCCAAGAGAGCATGCATTATGCGCATGGTAGTGTTGGTCTAGATATAATTTAGTTGGTCTCTCAAAGTACCTTTAGGATTAGATTTTCTTTCTTTGGAATTTTAAGAGGTTGCATGTTACTGAAGATAAATTTATGAATTTTGATTCTTTTAGGGCCCATTTGGAACCCACAAATTACTATGAAAAGAAAATAAGGAGTAATATTAGAAGCGGATTTTTTTTTTGGGGGGGGGAGTAAAAGATATGTTCAAGCTCAATAAATTTATTTTAGATATTTTTTCGATATCATTGTATTTACTATACATGTTATATAAACACTACAAAGTCTAAATATATTTAGAAAATTTAATTATATCTCATTTTCGTTTGAATTTTCCAAGGTTAAAACCAAACATAAATATTTCCCTTAAGATTTGTTATATGCTTCCTAGCAATTTCTGTTATCCAAGCATACCCTTGCTGATTTTTCAAGTGGTTTGAGGTCTGATCATCTGATGAGAGTTTAGTTTACAGTCTCTAATGAGCAGGTTCAATGTCCAAGGGTTCCCAACAATTTTGGTGTTTGGGACTGACAAGGACCAACCTGTACCTTATAATGGTGCAAGGACTGCCTCTGCAATTGAATCATTTTCACTCGAGCAGCTAGAAATGAATGTCTCCCCCCCTGAAGTAACTGAATTGACTGGGCCGGTATGCTTGCTTTTATTCAGTACAATATTTTTAAGTGAGAATTTATTTAGACATTGATATTCATATTATCCACATATATTCTGCCTATGTATTTGTATAGGATGTCATGGAAGAAAAGTGCAACTCTGCCCCACTTTGCTTTGTGGCATTCCTTCCTGACATTTTGGACTCCAAGGCAGAAGGAAGGAACAAATACCTTGAGACACTGTTATCTGTTGCTGAGAAGTTCAAAGTGAAGCCCTACAGGCAAGCGCAATATCACACAAATTAGTTTCATCAATTTTTATAATATTTTCTTGGAAGGCTAATGGCCTGCTTGGTTGGGGTTATTTGGCTGAATCTGGTGAATATTGGGATAATGCTACCAAATTGGAGTTCTCCCTAAGGAATAGATGCGCCCACATTACAAAATGTGGAAATAACCTCATGTTCATTTATTTCATGTGCCCACATTGGATCCACATTGGTTTCTTACCCACACATATGGGTCCGCTTGATATTTTTCTACCTTAAGCTCTTGATTTAATTGCTACATGCAGAGGAGTAGTATGAGTAGATGTTCAATTGATTCGTGAAGTGAACTTTTAAGCTAAAGCATTGTACATGAAAAATTACAGCTACGTATGGGCCGCTGCCGGAAAGCAACCAGATCTTGAGAAGTATGTTGGAGTTGGAGGGTATGGATATCCAGCCATGGTAGCTCTAAGTGTGAAAAACCAACTATATGTTCCACTCAAGAGTGCATTCCAACCCGACCAGATTAAGTAAGTTTATCTCAACCCGGCTATATTAATTACTACTCTGAATTTTGTAATCTCAGATACAAAATCATTTTGCTATTTATGCAGAGATTTCGTGAGAGAAATTGGGGTATCGGGAGGTAAGGGAAAAAGTTTGCCTTTATCTGGCACCCCTACCATTGTAAAGACTGAAGCTTGGGACGGTAAAGATGGGGAAATCATTGAAGATGACGAGTTTTCCCTGGAAGAACTTATGAGAGATGATGAATGATGATGATAAAAACTTATTTCAGTTCTACCTCTTTCAACATTATTATAGATTATGAGAAATGTACTTTCTAAAGTTTTGTTTGGAGCGAGAGTTAGTTGGGAGACTGGGAGTGCCGAAAGGGCTTGGAGACGTGTGTGTGAGATCCTTGAGAATGGTCATGTTTGAGTACATGCCTTATGCCTAGTTCATTCGCTAAACCCTTGAGAATGTTGTTGCTCGATTCATTTTTGCTTATATTTTATGTTAGCCATCTAATCATCAAATAAGGGTATTTTTGGGGACGAATTGGGGGATACCTCTTGTACTTTCAAAATGTTCTATTATAAATGTAATATTTTTATTATATTTTAATACTTTAATTAGATACATACGTAGGCGTGGACCCGGGCCGGGCTTAGGCCCGGTCGGGCCTAAGAAATTTGGGAGCAGGCCTGAGCCCGGACCACTTTGAGGCCGGTGTCGGTGTGGGCCGGGTCCCGGACCGGGCCACCCGACGGGTGCGGGCCCGATCACCCTAAGTGTGATGTTGTCATGTAAGTTTACTTACTGAATATGGTATGAACTATGTTCATGGACGCCTTGTACAATTGAGTGAGTGTGACCTGCGAGTGGCGCCACTTGATTGTGCGGCGGTTGTACACGCGCCTAGATGCGGTTTGCGGTGTGACAACTTCCAAGTTGAAAAAGTTGGACAAGTTTTAAGGGAATGATTTCCGTAGATGGCAAAAGAAGATGCACTTCCTTCTCATCACTTTGAAGGTTGTGTACGTGTTAAGCACTCTGATGGCGGAAGTGACGGACGATGAAACTTTGGAACAAACTAGGAGGCGTAATAAGTGGGAGAACGATGACTACATATGTAGAGGTCACATTCTTAACGGTATGTCTGGTGCGTTATTTGATATTTACCAAAACGTTGAGACTGCGAAGGAATTGTGGAATTCTCTTGAGTCAAAATACATCACCGAAGATGCTTCTAGTAAGAAATTCTTGATCAATGATTTTAATAATTATAAAATGGTTGACTCAAGGCCGGTTATGGAACAATACAATGAACTCTTTCGTGTTCTTTGTCAATTTAAGCTCCACAAGATAGGTACTGATGAATCATATGTCATGTCGAGTATAATTGACAAACTTCCACCCTTTTGGAAGGATTTTAAACGTTCCTTAAAACATCAAGATGAGGAATTGTCACTGGTTCAACTTGGGAGTCACTTGCACATTGGGGAGTCTCTTCGTGCACTAGAGAATGACCAAATTATGGGTGGAGTTGAATCTGGACATCTTCGTTTTCATTTGGTTGAGGATAAAAAATCTAACCCAAACAAGGGGAAAGCCAAGAAGCGCAAGTATGATAACCATGACAAACCCAACAAGAAACCGAAAGGCTTTGTTTGATCGAGATGTTAAAAGTTGGGCATGTCTAGGGGTGGTACGGTACGGTATACCGAAGGCTTTATCTCATACCTTTACCATACCGTAAACTTTCGGTATGCAAAAATACATACCATTACCATACCTAAATTTCGGTATACCTTGTTTCAGTAGACCAAAATTTCAGTACGGTAAGCTACGGTAACGGTAAATTATCATGATTTAATATCAAATTATTATATATCAAATGAAATATAGAAAATCGGTGTTAATAGTGATATACTAAAATTATTAATGAAATTAAGTATAAAATACCAATGATAACCTATTTGTGTTCCATTCAACTTTGAACAAAAAAATATTATAAATATGTACGGATACTTCAACACATGATATATGAAGATAACAATACATTCTGCTAAAATAATAATTTAAACAACATAAATATATTTGAAATAACATCGATATGATCTCCAACAAATAGTATAAATAATTCAAGAAACATGGATATAAAGTCATTATCCTTGAATTAATGTTGTGTTTCTAGTTATTTTTATAATTTTAAAGAAATTATTGGCCTGGAATTACGGTATGACGGTATAACGGTATACCGTTTATTTCCAAAATATATACTGATACCATAGCGAAGTAATTCGGTACGATATCATACCGTACCAAAAGTGTCGGTATACCAAACACTTTGGTAAATTCGGTATTTTTCGATATGGTAAGTCCGGTATACCAAAATTTCGGTATTTTTCCCCACCCCTAGGCATGTCAAGCGTGATTGCCATGTGAAACTGAACAAGTATGGCGCTGAAACGAGTGGGGGTGGACATGAACGATCTATGGACCTAGGTCCACCGAAAGGAGACCGGTTCTTGACTAACTTCGATAATTCTGTACAGAATTATGTATCACTCATTCAGGAATCCTTTTATGTACATGATGATGATTGTGCATGTTGGATTGACTCGGGGGCTAAGATCCATGTATGTAAGGATAAAGGATGGTTTGAAGACTTACAACTAGTAGATGTCGGTTCCTTCTTACGCATGGGAGACAAGTCAATGGCGCCAATCTTGGGAAAGGGTGTTGATGTTTTAGAATTTACTTCTTAAAAACTAATTACATTATTTGATGGTTTGTGTGTACCGAAGGTTCGAAAGAATCTTTTTTCGGGAAGTATGTTGAAAAATTTAAGGTTCAAACAAGTGATTGAACTAGATAAATATATTCTGTCCAATCATGGTGTGTTTGTTGGTTTTAGATATTTATCAAATCACATGTTTTGTTTGAATGTGGTGAATATATTAATTTCTAGTGATAATTCTATTTTTGTGACATCTTCCATGAATGATTAAATGGTTTGGCATGCTAGATTAGTTCACGCTAATTTTAGAAAAATGCATGAAATGTCTAAAGATGGTTTAATTTCAGCTTTTGATATTAATAATGATAAGTGTAGGACTTGCATGCTTACTAAGATCACAAAAAAAAACGTTTCCTAACATTGAAAGGAATTCGGCTATTTTGGATCTTGTAAGTAAGGATCTATGTGATTTTCACTCAAATCCTTCCCTTGACAAAAAGAAGTATGTTGTTACTTTTATTGATGATTCAACTCGGTTTTGTTATGTGTATTTATTTCACACTAAGGATGAAGCTTTCGAGACATTTAAAGTGTATAAGCCGAGGTTGAATTGCAATTGGATAATCCAATTAAAAGTCTTAGGAATGATCGGGGAGGAGAATATATGAATCCCCATTATTTTCAATCTGTTGGAATCATACATGAGACCACGGCTTCGTACACACCACACCAAAATGGTGTGGCCGAACGGAAAAATCGAGTTTTAAAGGAAATAGTTAATTTCATGCTTTCTTACTCGGGTTTGAGTGAAGGGTTTTGGGGAGAGACCATGCTCATGGCCTGCTATGTTTTGAATAGGGTTCCAAATAAACGGATCAAGACAACGCCATATGAGCTTTGGTACAAGAAAGCGACAAATTTGAAATATTTTCAGGTTTGGGGTTGTAGGGCAGTTGTAAAATTACCCGAGCCCAACAGGAAAACTTTGGAAGAAAGGGGAATTGATTGCATATTCGTAGGGTATGGTGAAAATTCTAAGGTTTAGCTTATAAGTTTTATGTAATAGAACCTAACGATGCGGTAGCGGTTAACACCGTGATTGCGTCTCGGGATGTGATTTTTTATGAGATGAGATATTCATCAATTCAAAGGCCAAAAGATTTACTTCCATGCACTAGTAAGGTGCAAGGCCAAAAATGTTTGGATGGTGTTTCAGATTCGGAAACACCACAAATTAGTAAAAGCAAAATAGGCCGCATTGTGATAGACTTTGGTGCCAATTTTCACTTGTATTTAGTGGACGGTTCAAGGGACGAAGTAGGGGTACAATATTCATATTGTTACCAAGTTGAAGATGATCCAAAGACCTTTAAAGAGGTGAGATGTTGCCTTTTGGAAGGAGACAATTAATGATGAAAGATCATCAATTTTGTAGAACAACATTTGGGTGTTGTCGGATCTTCAAAAAGAAGATGAAAGTGGATGGAACAATTGACAAGTTCAAAGCCCGGTTAGTCATTCAAGGTTTTAGACAAAAACCCGGAATTGACTATTTTGACACGTATGCTCCAGTTGCTCGAATTACAACCATTAGGTTGTTAATTGCTTTGGCGGCTATACACGATTTGATTATACATCAGATTGACGTCAAGATGACATTTTTAAATTGTGATCTTGATGAGGAAGTTTACATGAAACAACCGGATAGTTTCGTTATGCCCGGAAATAAGCATAAGGTATGTAAACTTGTTAAATCATTGTATGGGCTGAAACAAGCACCCAAACAATGATATCAAAAGTTTGATGAAGTTATCCTGCCCAATGGTTTTAGTTTAAACCAATCGGATAAGTGTGTCTATAGCCGATTTGATGCTTTAGGGGCAGGTGTGTTTATATGTCTCTATGTTGATGACATGTTAATTTTTGGAATGGACCAAAATCAGGTTGATGAAACTAAAAGGTTGTTATCATCAAGGTTCTCCATGAAGGAAATGGGGGAGGCGGATGTTATCTTTGGAATAAGGATTAAACGGGTAAACAAATGGATTGCTTTGACACAAGCTCACTATGTTGAGAATATTCTCAAAAGGTTTAATTATAATGATTGTTCACCCGTTAGTACTCCCATGGATCCTAGTGTGAAGTTGATGTTTAATAAAGGAAAGACAATATCACAACTTGAGTACTCTCAAGCTATTAGCAGATTGATGTATGCCATGCAATGACAAGCACCCAACCAGATATGCTTATGCCGTGGGTAGGTTGAGCCGGTATATTAGTAATCCTAGTACTCAACATTGGCAAGCAATGAAGAGAGTAATCAAGTATTTAAAGGGAACAATAGATTATGGTTTGTGTTACTTTGAGTATCCTTCGGTGTTAGAGGGATATTCGGATGCAAGTTGGATATCCAATGTAGAGGATCATTCTTCTACAAGACTACAAGTGGTTGGGTATTCTTGCTTGGGAGAGGCTAGGTTCCATTTCTTGGGCATCCAAGAAGCAAACTTGTGCCACAAGTTCAACAATGGAATATGAGTTTGTTGTGTTGGCTACCGCCGGTAAAGAGGAGGAGTGGTTAAGAAATTTAATTTTTGAGATTTCATTGAGGGGGGGGGGACCGATTGCACATATTTCTATCCATTATGATAGTGCTGCCACTTTGACTAAAGCATATAGTCATGTTTATAATGGCAAGTCTAGACACTTGGGTGTTAGACATAGTATGATTAGAGAATTAATCATGAACGGTGTAATTTCGATGGAATTTGTAAGATCGCAACATAACTTGGCGGACCACTTGACCAAATTAAAAGCTTGGCCCGGAACTTAGTGCACAAGTCTGTGATAGGGATGAGATTAAAGTCCATTTAATTTAATCTTTAATGGTAAGACACCCAATTCCACTCTAATACAACGTTATAGGCTGAATTCAATGTGGAAGCTCAGACTTATGGATTGAAACAAACAATCAAAATCACCCTAAGGTGTGTGTTCGGGCCTGTAGTAGGGAGGTTGATTTTTTTTTTTTAGGAATTCCTTTGATAAAATGTAAGCATGTACATGACTAAAGGAATTACCTATATGATCGTGAAGTTTATCCGCGCTTCAAAAGGCTTGGGACTTGGCTTTTATACGGTCATGAATAGGATTAGGACACACGGTTTTATAATTGTGTCAAATTTGTATTCTAGCTAGTTGAGTATGGAAACTTGTATGTATTTTATCTTTAGATATTCAAATGGGTTGACGGGTTCAATCCATAGGACATCCCGATTCTCGAATATTTGGAATATGTAAAGTACTAAGATGAAAATTCAATCGTATCGACATTTTCATTTATGTACAAGTTTTGGTTTGTAAACTTTGTTGGGTTACACTAAAATGGGGGAGGATTGTTGGTGATTTTAGTATCACCGGCCGTTTTGTGTAATTGGAAATGACATGAGTGCCAATGGGGATTAGAACTATGATCTAATGCAAGCTAGTAGGTTTGGAATGCACACTTGTATATAAGAACAAGTTTTGTCCCGAATTGTCCACTTTCAGTAGACCAACTTTGTGGTTCTAGATCGAGGTCTAGAACGATTGAGGTAGTTTCACGCAGTTTTCTAGAAAGTGCTACGGCTATTCGCAAACGGGTTGTAACTGCTTAGAACGGTTGAAATGAATATATATCTCCATATTTCGTACAAAGAACATACATACAAGATATACAACATATCTTCATCACTTTGGCAGTCAAAATTAAGAAAACAATTCATATATTCACTAGTTTGTGCTCTAGATCTTGCGCCTAAGTTCTTAGTGTCGTTAAGGATTATATACTTTGGTATATATGGACTATGGTGCACTATTGTATGAGGATGAATTTCAAGCTTTGTTTTTGATCATATATAGCACATTATTTCAACAGTGGAAAGATTTTTTACGATGAATAATTTTTTGATTTATTTAAGTCAATGCCAAGTACTCGAATATCACCCCTACGATGATCCGAACAAAGTTTTATACTTTTAATAGGATTAAATGAGTCTTGTTTTTTTTTTGGGGGGGGAATGAGTCTTGTTTCAAGAATAAAATATAATTAATCCTATTTGTGCATTTTATTTATATAATTATATTGTAGTCTTATTTGGAGCAATTTCATGCATTTTTATATATCCACGTACGCAAGGACGCGAGAAATCAAGAATGGCACTAGGTTCATAATTTCACAATAAAGAGGCTACAATAAAATGGATGTTGATTAGGTGACTACTTTTACTAAAAAGATGTTCTTGAATTGATGCTGATAACTTAGAAACTACAAGTTGTTGCCGAACCTGTCATTATTCATTCCCATCTCCAATACACTGCGGATATCACCACTAGCTAGCCATGTAACTAATCAAGTGCCATGTATATATATGGAGGACACAAATTAATTAATATGTAAGTAATTAATTATCGCAGTGTCGTTGTACGTAGTAGTAATTTAACTTGATTATTTGTGATAGCTAGAATTTGGAATTGTAGTAACACATCAGAGTTTGGTAGTCACAAAAACACGGCGGCATATGTGGTGCCGTGGTGGCGTTGGCATCCCCGTCCAGCGGCTGATTAAAAAAACAATCTGTAGCGGACTGGCGGCCGGTGGTTGAACCAAGAGTGGAGGGGAGGAACAGCCGATCGAAGAGGGTGATAAAAAAGTAGGTAGTCTCACATGAACTACTGATCGAATTAAGGGGTGTTTGGAACTGATTCTGCTTCTGCTTCTTTTTTAAAAGCAGAAGCAGAATCAGAATCAGTTTTCAGAAGCTGGTACCCCCCAGCTTCTAAAAAAACTGATTCTGAGAGTAAATTAGAGCTCCAGAAGTGCTTCTGGAATTTCACCCAAACACTCCAGCTTCTGCTTCTGCTCCCTGAAGGAGCAGAATCAGTTTTGAGAATCAGATCCAAACACCCCCTTAGCTAGATTAATGATGTTTTTACTCTGATTAATTTCAATCACAAACCAGATCAGACTTCAACACTTATAAAATTATACACAAAGACCAGAAATCTATCATATCAGATCAGTTCGGAGAAGATCATAGCGGAGTAAAAAAATTTAATTCAATTAAAAACAAAAGACAATTAATCATTCAGCAATTTGGAACGAGAGTAAGCTAAGAGTGGGTTTAGTTTAGCTTAGGAATGAAAAAGACGTAACTTGTTTAGACTTTCTTTGCAACTACTTGTGCTTAAATAAAAGCACTTTTTGATAAAAAATGATTAGTAAAAGTTGGCATGTGTGGTAAAATAAGTGCGTGTAATAGAAAAAGTAAAAATTAGATTCTACACGGAAGCCGAGAAAGTAAAAGTTAGTAGTGTTTGGTAAAATAAGTGCTTTTTTCTTAAAAAAAAAAGCCAAAATCACTTTTTTTAAGTGGTTGCAAACAAAGCCTAAGAAATATTTATTACGGAGTAGTTTGATAAAATAGATAGGTTTGTTAGAATTTTTATTTAATTATTATTAATATTCTAATATTGGTCATGTATTTGGGGTTATATGTTATTAATAGAGTTCGTATAGTCCTAGACATTTAATTGGTTTAATGATAAACCTATGTTTAAGTCTGTCTAGGACTAGGGTTCCCCAACCCTCGCCTCTGCCTCTATATATACGCTTATTCCATATGGAATAAGGACACAATATTAGTGAGAGATCTCTATCTGTCAAGAATCTCATAAGGAAAGAGACCAGAGGAAATAAGAGATTTATTCCAGTTCGTTCATCTATTATGAATCCAGATATTCCTAAATCTCAGACTATCTATATGATTATGTATAATTATATGATGTCGATCTTGGAATTTAATCTAACAATGGGTATCAGAGCCAAGTCCGATTTGACATCATAAATTATACTCGTATATGATTATAATTCCTTGCCGATCTGATTATATGCGTAGATGGTCGATTTAATTTTAATTGTGGATTCACGATCTGTTATTATCGGCAATGCATCTTTGGTATACCAGCATATGCATATACCGATTTCGTATGCTAATCCATGTACGTGTTCCATCTTGCGCGTGCCGCCAGAGGCGATGATACTCTGTTTTTGTAATCTTGATTATGCCGATTTTAGATGATCTATATTAGGTCTGTTTTTTTGTTCAATAATCTTGGAGTTGCCTTTGAAACAAATTAAACTTTAAGGAACCAATTTCAGAACTTCGTCAACGACTTTAATTTTTTATTTTATTAAAGATTGGACTATTGGAGTTGACAAATTTAATATTCTCCTGTTTCAGACTTTAGTTGACGGATTGGAATTTTACGAATTCCTTAATTTAATTTGTTAATTTTTTTATATGATGCTTCCGCATATCAGTTTATAGTCCAAGATTTTTATATGGAGATATTTATGCACTAATAAAATTTAAAGTGATGTTAGTTTTGTCTCCTATGATTATTTACTCAATTAATTGTTTAAATGTTTTGGTATCTTGTTAGTCACCAAAGTGGTCTGGCTAGTTTATTTAGACAATTTTGTTCATATATGTGTACTCATTTAAATTTCTAATGTTATGATACAACTAGTTTGGTTAATTAGAAATTTTGATTGAGTAGATCGAACTGATCATAATTAATCTACGTTTAATGAACATTTAATTTGAGTTTAATTATTTACATATAAGGAGTTTGTTAGTCACCAAAGTGGCCTGACTCATATAAGAGTTAGATAATTAAATTTTTATGATCTATTTGATTAATTAATCTATGTTTTGTGAACATATAAATTTAATTATTTACTTATAAGGAGTTTGTTAGTCACCAAAGTGGCCTGACTCATATGAGAGTTAAATAATTAAATTTTTTATGATGTTTTTTTTATTATTTATGTCCATAAATGTAATGCTTGTTAGTTACCAAAGTGAACGGACTAAATCAATTTAAGCAATTTAATTGAGTAAAATTTATTACATAACTATATTCACTCATTTAAATTTCTAATGTTATGATAAGTTGTTAATCACCGAAGTGATTTAATGGTTGGCTTAGAAATTTTAATTGAGAGAATTAGTCATGATTTTAGTAGATGGATATTTAAATTTAATTATTTACAAATAAGGAGTTCGTTAGTCACCAAAGTGGTCTGACTCATACGGTTAGTATATAATTAAATTTTATGTAATTACACTTCTTCAATCGATTTGATTTATTGTCTATAAATATAATGCTTGTTAGTCACCAAAAAAGTGGCCTGGCCAAGAGTTATTAGACAAATAAATCTGAAAGGTCAAATCAATTTTTTATAATTTTAGGATATTAAATAATATAAAAATAATGCATTGAGATTATATTGCTATAAGATCACCAAAAGGTGGATCATGCATGTATAATTTTTGCAATTTAAGAGACTAATTTTTTAACTACGATTAAATTGGGTTAATGTCCAAATACAACACTCATTTAGTCATGTGTAATTAATTGTCTATTTTCGTATATTATTTGGCATCATTTTTATGTATATATTTAAGGATCACCCAAAGGTGAATTTAATTAAGCATATATGTTTAGGTTTTCTAAGAATGAATCTGTATTAGTTAATTCAATGCATTAATAGTAAACATGTATATTGTTGCAGCTTCGTTAAATCTCTTATCGTTCACGAACGATTTAATTAGGGAATTCATGTTGGATATCAAGTCAATCAAGATTGTTACACATTTAGGTTTTGTGTGTTTCAAATCAAATCTCATAGAAGTTCCTAATAACACTTGGTGGTTAGATTCGGGTGCTTCTACTCACGTTTCTCACATTATGAAGGGATTTAAGTCCATCCAACCAATAAGAGGAAATGAACAATTTCTATTTATGGGGAATAGGATGAAAGCACGCATCGAAGGCATAGGAACGTATAGGTTGATCTTAGACACTGGATGTCTTTTATATGTAGATAATTGCCTTTATGTGCTTGATTGTGCTAGAAATCTTGTTTCAGTTAGTAGGTTGGATGTTTCAGGATTTCATATCAAGTTTGGGAACAATACCTTTTCATTATTTAAGGATAATTTTATTTATGGATCTGGTATGTTGGTTGATTCTCTGTATCGTTTTAATCTTGTTTTGAAATTTACTGAATCTCTATTTAATGTTGAAAATAATGTGGGAGTTAAGCGTAGTGCACTAGATGAGGACTCAGCTTTCTTGTGGCACCAACGTCTCGGTCATATTTCCAAGGATAGACTAATGAGGTTAGTTAAAAATGAAATTTTACCTCAATTGGATTTTAGTGACTGGGATGTGTGTGTTGATTGCATTAAAGAAAGCCAAACCAAACACGCAGTAAAGAAGGCGTCCACAAGAAGCACTCAATTGTTAGAGCTTATACACTGTGATATTTGTGGTCCTTTTGATGTTCCTTCTTGGGGTGGAGAAAAGTACTTTATCACCTTTATAGATGACTACTCACGTTATGGTTACATCTATCTGCTGCATGATAAGGCCCAGTCGGCAGACATCCTAGCGGTGTTTGTCAACGAGGTGGAAAGGCGGCTAGAGAAGAAAGTTAAGGTTGTGAGGTCTGATAGAGGTGGTGAGTATTATGGGAAATCCAATGAATATGGACGATGTCCAGTTCCACTCGCTAAATTCTTTGAAAGTCGAGGCATTTGTGCTCAATACACAATGCTGGGTACACCACAACAAAATGGTGTAGATGAGAGGCGGAATCGTACGTTAATTGAAATGGTTAGGAGCATGTTAAGTTATTCTACCTTACCCCCTTCGTTGTGGATGTATGCATTAAGGACTGCTGCATATATGTTAATCCGGGTTCCTAGTAAGGCAGTTCCTAAGACCCCTTATGAACTGTGGACAGGTAGAAAACCTAGTTTGAGACATATCCATATTTGGGGGTGTCCTTCAGAAGTAAGAGTATACAATCCGCATGAAAGGAAACTTGATCTGAGGACAATTAGTGGATTTTTCAATGGCTATCCTGAAAAGTCGAAGGGGTTTAGGTTTTATTGCCCTAGTCATAGTTCGAGAATTGTAGAGACAGACAATGCTCGGTTCATTGAAAATGGTCAAGTTAGTGGGAGTGGTGAACCACGAAATGTGGTCATTCAAGAACAAAAAGATAATGTCATGTTCCCACATGTCGGCCGCATCAATAGTAGCTCAAACACCAACGAACGACCTGAGTATATAGTTACTGACACAATCACTAATGATCAGAATGAAGGTGTAGTCGGTGAACAAGATACTAATGAGCATGTTGTGACCACTTCAAATGAACATGTCATCACTCAAGAAAACGATAATTCGTCAGAAGGAATAGCGTTAAGAAGGTCATCTGGGGAAAAACGATCTGCTATTCCGTTAAGAAGGCCACTGTTCATGAGACTTTCAGATTTCTCAAATGTTTCGGATGAATTAGAATTGTCTTGTGATATATGGAAGAAAGCGTGTCAGTATAAATGGTGTGTAACCGCCATGATCCATTCAATTTGAAATTCAGTTAAGTTTTTTCTTGATGAGTTTTTTTTGATGAATATTGCGCAATTTAAGTTTTCATCAATTCATCAAGGATCACATGACCAAGTGGGAGAATGTTCGTTAGAATATTTATTTAATTATTAATATTCTAATATTGGTCATGTATTTGGAGTTATATGTTATTAATAGAGTTCGTATAGCCCTGGACATTTAATTGGTTTAATGATAGGCTAAACCTATGTTTAAGTCTGTCTAGGACTAGGGTTCCCCAACCCTCGCCTCTGCCTCTATATATACGCTCATTCTCTAAGGAATAACAACACAATATTAGTGAGAGGTTTGTACCTGTCAAGAATCTCATAAGGAAAGAGGTCAGAGGGAATAAGAGATTTATTCCAGTTCATTCATCTATCATGGATCCATGTATTCCTAAATTTCAGATTTATCTGTATATGATTATGTATAATTATATGATGTCGATCTTGGAATTTAATCAAATAATGTTTAGTAACATGCACCTAATTAATATTAATATTTATTTATCATATAATTAGGAGAAATTTCATACACGCCCAGTATGATAGACGCTAGCACGCACATGTATTATTACGACGTAATTAATTGCACAACACCTAATAATTTAAGTACGGAGTACGTCCAACCAACATAATTAATTAAGGTGTGTGTAATGCATATCATATACTCCGTATTATTATTATACTACGTATAACAAAGGACAAAAATAATCAATATCTGTACGTGTATAATTTAATTAATTACTACGGCTGGGCAGATTGACTAGAGAAATTGGCGCAGGGTGTTTTTCATCAGGTAGTCAACAATGATCCGGTTGGTTTTCTCGGTGAGATGGAAGGAATCCCAGAAGACGTACTTATTCGCATCCGTACATGTGAACGGGTTCATCCGGTCACACAGGTAGCTCATCTCGAAAAGCCCTGTGCCGCAACAAGCGACTGATGCCACGTCAAACCCTATACCACAACAAAATTAAATTATATTACACCACTTCATCAATATGGACTAATAAACTTCAAATTGTATAAATTAGTACACAAATGTTAGGGGACACAAGTTGTACACTTATATACAACTTGTAAACAAAATGTCGGTCACAGAAAATTGGTACGGAATTGTCTGTGGGCACAAACAAGAGTTTTCTGTGTACACAGACAACTTTTGTTTGTGTACACAGACATTTACTTTCTTGTAAAAATACACTGACAGCCACCTGACACAACCAATATTTTCATGTTGCACAGACAATTATTTGTCTGTGTGCACAGACAATATTTACCACATAGACAATAGTTGTACGTCTAAGAGGTAATAGTTGTCTGTGTGATCAACTTTAGTTGTCGGTGATCAATTTCAATTGTCTGGGTGAAAAAAATAATAATTGTCTATATATATCCAAATGAATGATGTAGTTGTATGTGTGATCAATTTACATGTAATTTGAAAACAATAAAAAAAAATAATAAAAATAGATGAAATAAAAAAAGAATAAGCTGATTTTGTGCAAATAATGAAAAAAATTGATATAAAAAGGTGGAGAAAAAGAGGATGAAAAGGGAAGAGGAAGATGAAGAAGAGAAGATGATCTCTCATTTTTCTTGAGATATTGGAATGGATAGGGTAAAGAGGAAAGAGAGAAGGAAGAGGGGGGAAGAGAGAATGGAGAGAGAAGGGGAAAAGGGAAATGAGATTTTTTTGAGCCTTTTATATGGTGTACAGTGTACCCCATGTGTACCTTAAACATTTTTCAACTTAGTGTGTAGTCATTTGTCCTCCCTCTCCATGTTCTTTCCAGCAGGACTTATTTTATTAATAATGAAATCATTATTTTATTTATAATACAAACGTTAAAATATAAAAATATAAAATAAAAATAAAAATTACTAAAAAATTAAGTAAATCACATAAGAAATATATGTAGTCATGTGTCATCGTATCTGCTGCCTCCCAGCACTGTCACCTCCGATTGTTGGAAAAAATGTCACCTTTTGTAGAAATATCATCTTATATACAAAGATGACATTATTACTCTCTGAAACCGCCAAATTTTGTTCTTTAAATACGATCAAAATGGCCCTTTAAAAAAAACTACGATCAAAATAGCAATTATGGCATTAGTTTTGCGAGTTGGCATTTTTTCTGGCAATCAGATAATGGCGGTGCAGGGAGGTGACCGCGTATTAACACTTTTTTTTGTTTTTTACATTTTCCTGGCAATTAACACCTTTTTTTTTTTTTTTTTACTTTTTGTGATAATTAAACCTTCTTTTACATTTTATTTTTTTAAAATTTGTATGTTTTATTATTACTCCGTATTATAAATATAAAAAACCTTATTAAAGCATGACAAGAGAAAGAGTAGAATGGGAAGAATTATTCCTATTTTTGAAACTTAAAACTTATACTCCTATTCTTGCAATTTAGCTATTATTTAATCCTATTTATGGAATACTAATTTACAGTTAGGGGAAAATCTCGAAATTTCTTGATTAAAATGTGCAATATTTTAACTTTGGTAAACTACAATTTTAGTGAATCCACTTATATTTATTAAAATGTGTCTATTAATTAATTAACTAAATCTGTTTTGTATAACTTTTATCTGCGACGACTCAGTTTTAATAAATTAATAAACAAAATTAATAAAATTAAACTTAAATTCTTATTGTATAATCGAATTATACAGTTTTATAAGACACGCATATATAGTAAACAAAATTCCAAAGATGTAAAGAAAAATACTAAAATATCGGTCAGTCGCTCTATTTGTCTCAATATTTGACTTTGTTCGATTTTTAATAGGTGAGAACCATATAATTAATATGATTACAAATTAGAGAGAATTCCTTAAATAGGAGTAAAAACGTTTTGAAATTCCAAAATAGGAGTATCATGTTTTTTATTCCTTGAATAGGAGTACTCTGCCAAGTTTGGAAGAAAATGCCATGTTAAAAAGCCTTGTAATGCCAAACTTGGCAGAAATTTACTCCTATTCAGGGAATAAAAAACATGATACTCCTATTTTGGAATTTCAAAACGTTTTTACTCCTATTTAGGTCAATTTCTGTACAAATTAGTCAGAGAAAACTTAAATAATACCAACTCCACAATTATTTTCTAAAAGAACAACATAAATTAGACACTACTAAAAATTAATGCATGTAAGAATTTGAGGAGTATAAAACAGAAGATATATATTAAAAATATTATATACTCCGTACATGGTTTTTTTTATTTATTCTTTTTAGAAAGATCTTCATTTACTCTATAAATCTTACTACGTATATTACAAAATCAATTGCAAGCAATTCTAACTACTTGTAAATTTCAAGCTAACGAGCATTTAACCCCGAAATAAATAGAAACCAAATCATTAAATATTAGGTAAAACAATATGAATAAACTACAAATCAAATATTGGAAATAAGTGAGAGATAAAAAGTTTTTTGTATGCTTAGAGTTGATCGAAAAGCTAACGAGGGTACGATTTTTTTAAGTCACAACTCGGTACCCATTTAAAAATGTGGTACCATACCTACCACTCACTTGATTGGTCAATACCATTAAATCATTTTTAATTTAGATTTAAATAATTCGACTGCATTATTCTAATTGGTCCATGTGAACAAAAGTATGACACACTATCAACTTTTACGTACTACTAATCACTTTTTCCAAATCACTCCAAAAGTGCTTTTTAAGCAGAAGCTGTTGCAAACCAACCCTAAAAGGATATCAAACAATCTACCTTTTTTTTAAATGGGGGCATATTGATTTTTTCAGTGGGAGCATTATCTAGGGTAGGGCTGGGCATATCGGTTTCGATTCGGTTTTTATCGATTTCGGTTTGGAACGGGTTGGGAAAATTATTACCAAACAAAAATCTTACCATTTTTCAATTTGGTTTGGTTTAGTTCGGTTCGGTTTGGATTTGTTATTTTTTAATAAAATATAAAGGATTTTTTGAATTTCTTTAGTTCGGTTCGGTTTAGTACGGTTTGGTTCGGTTTGGTACGGTTCGGTTCGGTTAAACCAAACCATAATGCCCACCCCTAATCTAGGGCATGTACTTCCATTCCATTACATATGTGCCGATCCTCTTCTGAGTTTCGTGCTAAAATGTAAACTTATAGACTTATGAGTGAGTACTTTACAAATTACAAATATAACAGGAGTAAGGGTTCCATTCCATTACCATGTTAAGACATGTGGTTTCAACCTAAAAGGTCAACCTAATTGGAGGAGTAATCCATGTGTTAATATAACATTTGGTTCATCCAAACTTTTCCGGTGTGAGACATTTAACACCCCTCCCCATGACTAGACACTTCGTCTGGATCGTGTCATTATTCTTTTTTTTTCATCGGTCCGTTTTTTTCATTCAGTCGTAATTGTCATTTTTTCATAAGGGGCCCCACACCATGGATCGATTTGGCTCTGATACCATATCATGTCAAGACTCAGGGTTCCATCGTAAAAGGTCAACCTGTTAGGAGAAGTAACTCAAGGCTTTATTTGTTGGTTTGTATTTCTACACGCAACCGGTGTGGGATAGCTTAATATCATGATTTGACAATTTCATTCATGCAACTTGTCAATTTGACAAATTTAACCTTTTCAGTAAAGCATATCAACGAGCCCCTAGCCTATAGGTTATTTAGGATGTTTTCTTTTGGACTGAAATTTGCTGGTCTGGTCTGGTCTGATCTGGTCTAGTTTGTTTAAGTCTAGTCTGGTCTGGTCTGGTAAACGTCTGGTCTCTGTGTATTTTATAACTATCCAAGTCTGGTCTGGTCTGGTCTGGTCTGGTCCGGTCTGTTTAAGTCTGGTCTGGTCTGATCTGGTCTGGTCTGGGACTGAAAACAGTCCAAAAGAAAACATCCTTAGTATCCTCATGTAACTCGTCAATTTGACAAATTTAACCTTTTCAGTAAAGCATATCAACGAGCCCCTAGCCTATAAGTTATTTAGGATGTTTTCTTTTGGACTGAAATTTGCTGGTCTGGTCTGGTCTGTTTAAGTCTGGTCTGGTCTGGTCTGGTCTGGTCTGATAAATGTCTGGTCTCTGTGTATTTTATAACTATCCAAGTCTGGTCTGGTCTGGTCTGTTTAAGTCTGGTCTGGTCTGATCTGGTCTGGGACTGAAAACAGTCCAAAAGAAAACATCCTTAGTATCCTCATGTGCTACAACAACCTAGGAAAATTGACAGTCCAGTGGACCGGTTGGCTTATACGTACTAATTCTTAATGCATTATGCAATGAGAAAGGGTAGGATATAAGAAAAGGTATTCCTATTTTTGGAATTTAGAACTTATTCTCCTATTCTTCAAATTTATCTATTATTTAATCCTACTTATGGAATTCTAATCTACGGTCAGGGGCGGATCCATAGATTTGGTGATTAAAATGTGCAATATTTTAACTTTGGTAATTAAAGTACAATTTTAGTGAATCCATTTATATTTACTAAAATGTGTGTATTAATTAACTAAATCTGTTTTGTATAACTTTTTTATGTGACTCAGTTTTAATAAATTAGTAAAAAATTACTAAAATTAAACTTAAACTATATATATAGGCTAAAGGGTCAAATAGGCCCTTGAACAAACTTAAAGTGTTCAATTAGCCCCTTATAAAGGAGGTTCAGCCCGGCCATTGCCAATTGGAGAGGTTCCCGGTAGAATTTTTTGATGAAAATTTTTTAGCATCTTCTTCATTAAGTCGAGTTTACCCATATCAAATTTCAGCTAAAAATTAAATCGGAAAGGCAGTCAAATGATTTTCCGAAATGTATTGCGCTGTTTAACTACGCAGTTATCTTCAAAAAATCATTTGATTGCCTTCCCAGTTGAATTTTTAGCTGAAATTTGGTATGTGTAAACTAGACTTAATGAAGAAGATGCTAAAAAATTTCATCAAAAAATTCCACCGGGAACGGTCTCAATTGACGACGGCCGGGCAAAACCTCATATATAAGGGACTAATTGAACACTTTAAGTTAGTTCAAGGGCCTATTTGACCCTTTAGCCTATATATAAACAAGGTGCATTTTATGTGGAACAAGGTAAGTCTAGGGAATTTTCTCTATTTTATATGATCCTATATACAAACACCGACCTACGGATTCACACACATAATTTTTTGTTCAAATGAGAATGATCATATCTTAAGAAAGAAATGAGAAAGAATATAATTGAATTCAATATATAAATTTTTTAAAAGACTAATATTGCAAAAAGATAATGAAAATGCACAAACATGTTCAAAAGTTATAAATTTGGTGTGCCAAGGAAAAAAGTGCATTATATTAAGTATGGGCGAGCGCATAAATCTATATATGCTCATTTCCCCACACCAATCAAATATCCTATGTATTTTAATAGAAACATATATGGTTGGGAGGTGGGTTGTTGGCTAATCCATAGATAAAGGAGTTAAAGAAGAGACAGATAAAGGGGTTGAGGACTTGAGGTAAACTAGCCCATGGAAGGTCATTTATCGATTTAAGGTCAGATATTGCTCTCCATTTATGGTCCAACAAGGACCGCCGACTTTTCAAGCACATGCAATCATTAATGGAGTAGGCTCCTAAGACATACGAGTAGGTAAGTGACAAGTATTATGTGAGTTGCAATTGGTGTACATGATGTTTTTGAGTCTTATATATCATTTGGGTATGGCTCCCATAAAAATGACAATATTCTTCGTGCGAATGTGCATTATAGTTCATTTTGGTGTAAAAATACATTGTGAGTACGTACGTAGCATGTACTAATGTGATTAAGGGCCGGTGTTTGGATCTTTACTTCTTAAAATTGATTCTTCTCTTTTAGGAAGCAAAAGCACATATTGAAATATTGGAATGTTTGGATGAAACTATAGAAATATTTTTGGGTGTTTCAAATTGCTTCTAAGAGCACTTCTTTAAAAGATGGAGGAGGTCAGCTTTTGAAAAACGGATTTTGATTTTTCTTCTGCTTTGAGAAAAGAAGCAGAAGCAGAATCAATTCTAAACACCCCTAGTACCACGCTCAAACCCGAAAATAACAGGTACAGCCGAAAATTATACAATTCTCCCTTTTCAATTTATCCTCTTCACTATATTATATGATTGGGTTACATATGGAGGTAGGATGGAGCACACCTCAGGTCTCGTAAAGAACACGTACTTCTTGGGCATGGGCATCGGTAGCTCGGTCATGCTATACCTCGACTTATCTCAAATTTGAAAAAAAACTTTAATTATATGAGTAAAAAAAGTAAAATTATTTAACAAATTCTTTTAAATGGTCATGTCAAAGCTATCGTGCACCAGTGTTCATGTCATCATGCGCGAATGTACCAAGATGCATATATGATCTTTGCGGTAGACTTAATTACATTGTGAGTAATGGCTGTAATGCAAATTGAATTGGTGATTGTGAGTAATGTAAATTGGTGTATGTGACTTTCTTTGGCAAGAAGTCATGTGAGTAAAAAAATGGTGTTAAAAACATGTTGCGGCCGTAGTATTAATGCGGTAGCGATCCAAAACGCAACCGCATCAAGCCGCGGCCAGTTTTGGTGTTTTTTTAATTCACATCCAAAACTGCAAACTTAATACAATTTTCTTATTTCGTGTAACTTTAAAACTAATTTACACTATGCAGTGGGACCGCAGTATTTTCCAAGTATATGAATATATGATGGAGGATATGGAGAGAAATGAGTTTAATTATTTCGTACCATATGAGGAAGGTTTTGTGATGATCTGAAGCAAAACGGTGTAGGCGTCGGAGTAAACAAGGCGGAGTCCGGGAAGCTCCCGGTTGAGCTTACTCATCATGACATTCAAAAGGGTGTTGAAACGCGCAGCCAGGGTGTTGTACTTTTGGTTGCAGACATTGCCAAAGCCGCCCAGGAAACTGGTGGTTCGCTCCAGGGGGAGACAGCCCATGGGAGGGAGCCCTCCCAGGGCTATCTTCCTCGCTCCCAACCCATAGATTTCCCTCACGAACTTCTCGGCGATCCCGAGGATGAAGCCCTGGAACTGCTCCACCGTGAACTGCTTCCCCCTCCGGCTCCCGGGCATGTAGTAGTTCTCCAGGAAGTCGTTGGTTCCCATGCTCACCACATACAGCGACTCCTGGATCACGTACCTCGCCCTTCTCCCTCCCGCATATGCCCGCAATTTCTTCTGATACTCTTTGTAGTTCTCCACTTCCTTCCACAATGGTATCACGTTCTGCAGGTCACATTACATTAAATTACATTACATTCATCATATGGGTCACAATTGCATTTCATCAGTAAAATATCGTATACCGTGGTGACATGGAGCCCCACAGGCCAGAGGCTGGAGGAAATCTGATATCGGGCTTATAGTAGTGTTCTTTTTAATTTATAAAGCTCAAAATAAAGATTATGATTCATTTTCTTTCATTAGTATCAAATATTACTTCTAATCGTTAGATCCAGTTTATGATAAATTAAATGTTAGAGATGAAAAAGTAAGATTAAATAATCTAGCTACTTTCGAACAAATCAAGATCTAACGTTAGATATTTGGTCTTAAACTTTATTTCTGCCAAAAATGAATCGGCAACGCTTCTCATCGTTTGTTATACGTCGCGTCGTATGTATTTCTGGTTTGACTTTATGGTGCTTTTAAACATTTAAACCAAATAGCGGGCATAAATCTTTCCTGCATTCCATCCGAATGATTTTAAAAAAACATTTATTGTTGACATTTAAATTCTCCTTTTTCAAAGTTTTACTTGCAAAGTTTATCTTTTAAGTGGGATAAAATCCAAATCCTAAAAAATTGAATTTCAAAATCTCCTGCCAGCCAGAATCTGATGGAAGGGGGACCGAAATTGTTTATATGTTGATCACTTAGTTTTTAGTTTTAACAATGCATTCCTCGTATTTGTTTCAAGTCTGCATTTTATTGTTCGAACATATCTAATATCATGTACAATATTTCTTGTGATGATATAATTACACATTTACATCTCTAGAATAGGACGGGCACCACTTGGTGATGGAGATTATTTTTATTAGCTATTAAAAATTAGGTGATAATCAAAGTACTTTATACTATTATATTAAACAAAAAATATTGATTCTTCGCCCAACAGTTATGCCCAAAGGTTTCCTTTCTTCGTGGGTGAATAAGAATGTTGCATATCGACTTTTCTTGGTCAATGATGATAAAATGTGAACAATGATTTCATTTATTAAATTTGTACATAATTTATAAATTTTATACTTTTATGAAAATATTTTGAATAAGGAACATTTTAATATAATTTTCATATTCTAAATAGTTTCATAATAAAAAATATGTAGTATCACTAATCAAAGTTGATTGCCATTAACTAAGCCAATAAGAACTTTTTGGGAGAGAATAACATACTCCTTCCGATTCTAAAAGAAGTTCCACATTTCCTTTTCGGGCAGTACCAAAATTAAGTTTTACTTTCAAACATTTCCTTATTTGGCAGATTATCTACATTAAAACAGTGTCAAACGGTATCCAAACAGTGCCAAATTTATTTTCTTATATGTGTGAAGTTAAAACTGGATCTTGGTTTATAACGGGAGTACTTTGCATGAATATTAGAGAGTACTTTTTGTCTCCCACTCATCACGGTGGAATTATTTGGTTTAATTCTCTCTCTTTAGTTATCTTTTAACTTGACTAGCATCAAGGAGTGAAAACAAGATTTCAAAAAAAAAGGGAGTGAAAACAATGACAAATACCACTCCGTACTTCTTTTTGTCATATTAGGATACTTTTCGAGGGGGTATCTAATAGGGAATAGTACTCACAGGCAACAGGGAACCATATCCATTACCATTCCATGGGTATCTAAATTCTTTCTTGTTTAAGCTTTAGTTTACTAAAACAAAACATTGCATATTCCCCTGTCCCTTAAATTTTATACTCGCTCCCTGGTCTATAAAAACTCCTCATTTGACTGGCACACAAATTAAGATAGTGGATATAGTGTATGTATGGTGAAGAGTTATGCAGAGGAGAAAGAAATGTATAAGAATAATCTTGAATCACAAATTGTTTGTCAAAAGGGGAAAACTAAGATAATTTTGGGACGAATGGATAAAGAAAGATTGGAGATAATACATGGACGGACGGGGAGTATCTTTTTCGTTTGATGTCACAGAAAACTTTACTACTCTCTATTTTAATCGATTATTTTATGGTTTTTGTTATTTTGTTGTTGATGTCCGCAAGTTTGGATCACATACTTTTGGAAAAGCAAAGATTGGTATAGATTTTGGACTTACTAGGACGGCGGAGGTAGCATTGTCATAGCCAGTGCCGGCGGAGGCAAAGCAGACGCCAGCTGCGAAGTCGGAAATATTGTAAGCGGGGTCGAGGTAGGCTGGGACGAAAGGGCGGAGGCCGAGACCCTCGGATATCAAGTCCGACGGGACCCGACCGTTGGAGAACCTCCCGGTGGGGCGCTTGCCGATGAAGTCGCGGCCGTAGGGCTCGAAGTTGCTCTTGAGGAGCGTGGAGATCCGGTTGTTGTTGCCGGTGTCCACGGAGGAGTCGCCGAACACTATCACCGCCGGGACTTTGGCTGCAGCGCCAGTCATCAAGGTGATGAGAGGCAGCAGCAGTACTACGGTGACGGCGGCGGAGAGCACCATTTATTTAAGTAGTCGTACTTAGCTTGTGTGTTTTATTGAATTCGATCTTACCAAGAATGGGGCGGTTTACAGTATTAATAAAGGAGCAGAGATTGGAGTAATTAAGAGCTGAGGGTGGGAGTTAGAGCACCCACTTTATACTGGTTAGTTGTCTACTTCTATCAGTCCACTCCATTATCTCACCTATCCTTTCAGCCCAAAATTAATGTAAGCAAGCCTTCAACGACTTGGCATTTTTTTTTTTTTTTTTATGTATTCTTTCTTACGCACCCAGAACTAGACATTCAGGCTAGGCGTCTGTCTACTTGACTCCACACCAGCATCAGTGCATCACCGCCCCCCATTTTATTCGTGTTCTCATGTGTCCAGACAACTTTATCATAAAATATCTAAAATAAGAACTTCATATTTTGACTCACCGATATAGCTACTAGCTAGTTCCTTGAAAATCTGAAATAGGACGTACGTATACTTATAATTTAGTTAGTGGAAAAATTCACACCAATAATCTCAACTATTCATGATCTTCTTATATTAAAGTTCCACTTTTTCTTTGAGAGGCCTTTGTTTTGTCAAAAAAAGATTCGGAGATTTAAATATAGGATAAGAATGAATTGTCCGACGAATTTTTCTCTCTAGGGTTCGGCGGTTTTCCGCCGTTGCCTTAGTGTAGCCCGATATTTCCCTCTTCGCCTGTCAACCTTGGTTCGAATTGTATCGATACTAAGGAAGGGCGAGAAGGTGGCTTTGGTTTGTTGCTATCGGCAGGTTTTGGAAGAGTGCAGACGAAGACATCAAATTCGACTGCTGTGGCTGTGGGTTTGGGACGAGCAAGCTTTTCTCTCGAAGGGGCATATCGGCGGCTGTGGTTTGGGATTTTTCAACTATGGAGGATGTGGGAGAGCAGTATAGACGACTGGCTTTGGAGAAAGAAAATAGTACTGAATTTTGATGATGAGGAAGAAGAAGAAGCAACCGTTCCAAAGGCAAAGGAGGCGGAGTTTCCGGTGGTGGGAGTCATTCTCACCGACCGGAAAGTCAGATCTCAGTCACTACAGGAACTGTTTGTATCGCTCTGGAGGCCAGGAAGAGGAATGGCGTTTCAAGAAATTGATGAAAATAGGTATCTTTTCACTTTTAATCATAAAATTGATATGAATCGTGTTATAGAAGATGGTCCTTGGCTATTTGAGCGGAATCTGTTACTGCTAAAGGCAGTTGGCCCTAATGATATACCGCATAAAATGGACTTATTTGAAGCAGAGTTCTGGGTGCAAGTGCACAATGTGCCGTACAAGTTTATGAATGTAGATACTGCTAGGAGGGTGGGTAACTATATTGGGGAATTTATTAGTTTTGATGAAAGCCACTTTAAGGGAAAATGGAGTTCTTACTTGAGGGTTAGGATAAAGATAAATGTCAGAAGACCCTTAAAAAGGGTTCCACTTTGACTAAAGGAGGGGAAGGACACTGGGTAGATTTTAAATATGAAAAATTATCAAGCTTCTGCTTCATTTGTGGGATTATGGGGCACTCTGAGAAGTTTTGTCCATTAAAATATGTGGAGGGTCTAGTTTTGGAGAAAAATTTTAGTGCTGATCTGAGAGCAGGTGTTGGGGGTAAGATTAGCCCCACGAGGGGCGGTAAGTGGTTGGGGGATAAACAGGGAGGTTCGAGTCAGCACTGAAGGGCTCAACATAATGGAGAAGGCACTATGGGAGAGGAACGTAAGGGAAATACAGCTGAGTCTGAAAGCAGTGGCACAAAGGAAGAGACTAGAAGCGGTGCAGGGGAGGTCGCGGTGGATCAAAAGCGCAGGAGAGTCTGGAAGGAACCGTCAGAGGAAAACAACTCAGGGGAGGAGATGGCACTGGACAGCACAAAAAACGGGGAGGAGGCGGGTCTCAGCTCCTAGGCCCGCCTGATGTGTTCATGAAGCTGCAGGTGCAGAGTTTCCACGGTGGTGCTTATTTTATTATTGCTTGTTTTGTTTCTTTTGATGGTCAGACTGTTGTTTTGGTTATTTGTTTTGGTTATTTATGTAAGACTCTTGCATTAGGCTCGATGATGAGTGTGTTGCAGTAACCATTATTGGCTCAGTTATGCCCAGTTTAGGATCAGCGAGTTATACTGCTTTTTTGAAGGTGGTTAACTCAGAGTCTGGCCCAAGGGCGGATGGTTATCGGTGGTACTCTTGTTATTTTAGATCCTTGTTGAATGCTTTTATTCTAATATAAGCCCCCTTCATTAAAAAAAATGATCTTCTTATATTAATCCCAGTTATTGGTAATTCCAATATAATCTAAACTATAAGGTATATCTTCCAATATCAAACTGGTGATCTGCTCAAACCCATTCAACAGGTTACCTCGCCACGTGGCTTATTTTGATTGGACTTTTTTCACTTTTCTTTTTGTTTTATTTCATTTTCTTCTTTTATTTCCTTTTTTCAGAATTATGAAAAGTAAACTTTATGGAGGATAACGAACTGATATTTTCATTACAATCCAGAAAGAGAAACGTACAAAGACTATTTATAGCAATCTATATATTCTAACTAACAAACTGAAAGAAGATACTAGAAGAAGTTTGTTACAAAATGCTATACAAACATATGTATCTATAAGTTATCCTTTATCCAATGCTTCTGATTTCTTTGCGTCCAGATCTTCATTGACTTTCTTTCTCCAATACTCCCCCTCAAGATGTGCATATATGTTTTGCATGCACATCTTGCTTAACAGAAAATTCATTCTTTTGGTTGAAATTCCTTTTGTGAACAAGTCTGCCAACTGCAAATCAGATATCACATGTATCATCTTAAAAATGCCTTTTGCATATTGTTCTCTTACCACATGACAATCTATTTCTATGTGTTTAGTTCTTTCATGGAAAACTGGGTTAGATGCTATGTGCATACCCAGTAATTGATCTTCTAGTTTCAGTGCATGCTGCCCAATCTGCATCACAGTACATGTGTATCTTCATGTTATTCAATTTTGGGTAAAACAATCCTTGTCATGTTGTCCCTTTAATGTAGCGCACAATTCTCAATGCTGCTCCTAAATGTACATCTGTGGGTTTAGCAACAAACTGACTGAGTATTGACTGCATATGATATATCAGGACGAGTCACAGTTAAATATAGCAATTTTCCAATGATTCTTCTATATTCACTTGGATCTTCTAAAACTGTCCCAGAATCTTGCATAAATCTGACATTTTGATCAATGGGGAATAGTGATGGTTTTGCATCCAATAAACCACATTCATTAATGATGTCAAGAGCATATTGTCTCTGATTGATGCATATGCCCTTATCATTCCTTGCAACTTCTATTCCCAGAAAGAATCTTAAGTGTCCCATATCTTTTAGCTTAAAATGTTGTTTCAGATATTTCTTCAGATCATCAATCATATCATCATCATTCCCAGTGATGATGATGTCATCTACATACACCAATAATAGAGTGATAGAATCTCCCATTTGTTTTACAAACAAAGAGTGATTATTCTTTGATTGTACACATCCATATTGAGTAATGATAGTGCAGAACTTGTGATTCCATTGCCTGGATGCCTGTTTCAATCCATATAAGGATCTCTCTAGCTTGCATACCACATTCTCCCCCTGTCTAGAGAAACCTTGAGGTAACTGTATATAAACTTCCTCATTTAACTCTCCATATAGGAAAGCATTATTAACATCAAGTTGGAAGATATTCCAAGAATGAGCTGCAGCAATGCTAAGAAGACATCTAACAGTAGTGATCTTGGCTACAGGAGAGAATGTTTCAGAATAGTCAAGTCCAGGTTTTTGTGTGTAGCCTTTAGCCACCAACCTTGCCTTATATCTCTCAATTGACCCATCAGCTTTATACTTTATCTTGTAAACCCACTTACAACCTATTGCTCTTTTCCCAGGAGGTAAAAGTTGCAAAGTCCATGTTTTATTTTCTTCAAGAAGAGTAACCTCAGTTCTCATTGCTTCTTGCCAGTGAGGTATTAATGAGGCCTCTTCATAAGAATGAGGTTCAAACTCTTGGGCAACAGCTAGAACAAACTTTAAATATGACCCAGAAAGTCTATGGAATGAAAGAGAATTAGATAATGGAAATGACACAGATTTGTTACTTTTACCTGTGAAGGGGACAGTTGGATGATGTGCAAGGTTACATTGATAGTCTTTGAGGTAGCTTGGTGGATGATGGGTTCTAGTAGTTCTGCGTAGGGTTGGTATTTGGGGTGGAAATTCAGGTGGATAATTGAAGTTTTGTTCAGATGGAGTGGGAGGAGATGATTGACTGGATGAATTTGAGGTGGAAGATGAATGATTGGAAGCTTGAGAGTTAGGAATTGTAGATGGGAAAGGTATGATGGAAGGTAAAATGTGAGGTGATGTTTGTGTGTTTGGTAAAGAATCAGAAGATATAGAAGCAAAGGGAAACTGATCCTCAAAAAAATAGACATCTCTTGAAACTTCTTTGGTTTGTTTAGAAATGTTATACACAATGTACCCTTTTATGTTGGCAGGATAACCTAGAAACACACATTTGTTTGCTCTAGGATCAAACTTGGATTTGTGAAGAGACAAAGTATATGAGAAACACAAGCAGCCAAAAACTTTTAGATGATGATAGGAAGGCAGTTTAGAATATAGGAGTTGAAAAGGTGAATTATTATCAAGATTTGGAGTTGGTGTGCGATTGATGAGATAGGCAGCTGTGTTGACACATTCTCCCCAAAATTGTAAGGGTAAATGTGCCTGAAAACGAAGTGAACGAGCAACATTAAGCAGATGCCTATGTTTTCGTTCAACAACAGAATTTTGCTGAGGGGTATAGATACAACTTTGTTGATGAACAATTCCCATTTCAGCAAATTCTGTGTTCATTTGAAACTCTTTTCCTTGATCAGTTCTTAAGGTTTTGATTTTGGTATTGAATTGTGTTGAAACATAAGATAGGAAGTGTCTAATATGAGTTCTTGTTTCTGATTTGGTTTGCATGAGGAAAATCCAGGTGTATCTACTGTAATCATCAACTACAGTAAGAAAATAGTATGAGCCATTTAGAGATGAGGTTTTCATGGGACCCTAAATATCAAGGTGAACCAAATCAAAAGGTTTTTCAGACTTATGAGGATTAGTGGGAAAAGATAATTTGTGTTGCTTTCCAAAATGACAAGCTTCACACACTTCAGTGAATTTTTCTTTAGGAATGTCACTGTATACATCATGAAACAACTTCATTCTATCTAGGGAAGGGTGCCCTAATCGATTGTGCCAAATGTGAAGTGTTACAGATTTATTGATTATGTGTGGAAGCATTATTTACAATAGGAAAAGAGATATTGGAAAGCTCTCTGACTATGTAGTATAAACCTTGAACACGTTCAGCTGTCCCAATCACTTACAAGGTGCTGGATTCCTGTATATGACAACCGGTTTTGGAAAAAATTAGCTGAAAGTTGTCATCTGAAACTAACTTTGCTACAGATATGAGATTGTAATGAAATGAAGGAACAAATAGAACTCTTTTAAGAGTGACATTATTATTCAACTGAACTTAACCAATGTGTGTGGCAATAGTGTGACTTCCATTGGGCTGATGAACGGTAAGTGGTGAACACAATGCATAATCTGTGAATAAGGATATATCACTGGTAATATGATCTGTTGCTCCTGAGTCTAGGAGCCAGATATGGGGTTGAAGTTTAATGGCAGAAGAAACTGAAACATGATTATTATGTATACCTTATTTATGGAAGGAAGAGTGATCTGGTAAGTTACCAGATGAAACCACATTATTTGAAGAAGTTATATTAATACCTCCCTTGATAAGAGCACAGAACTGTTGATACTCCTCTTGAGTCAAACTGACATGTCCTTTGCTTGATTCATCATTTTGCTCCTCATGCATTATGGCATTCACAGTAGGCTTGGTTCTGTTTTGCCATCCTCCATGATTGATAAGTCTGTATTTAGACACGCATTTGATGTGTGTTGTGATCGGATTTTGATGATTTTCCTATCTTTAAGGTGTTACAAGTCTCAATTTTAGCTCAAGTTATGTTTATCGGGCGTTGGTTCGAGTTTTGTGTTGTTTGTAGTCAAAATCAGGGAATTTCAGCCCGGTACCCGGCACTTGAAGAACAATCGGGATGATTTGAGAAGAATTTGAGAATGATTTGATAGCTTTGGAGGTCACCAGAATATTCACGATGAAGATTTGAAGGAAAAAGAGCTCTAGGATTGGCTTCGGGATCAAAAGAAGATGAATGAAGCTTGAAAACGACGATCAGGATGACCTTCTGTCAATCGTTCAAGCATATCTCTTTGTAGAAACATCCAATGTACACGATTCAAGTTTCATAGGAAATCCAACTTCAAGGGCTACAAATCATATGAAGACACCTTTGCGAGAATCTGAGAGGAAGAAGGTGAAAACAGACGATGAAGTCAAATGATCTCTGCTGCGATTTCAGAAAGACACCTTCCACCGTTTTGATCATATCTCTTGATTGGATGATTCAAATCACATTCGTAGAATTGGGGTGGATAGAGGACTTCATTATCTACAACTTTCATGAAGTAAGTTTTGTCAAATTCGGAAGTTAAGTAGGCACGATCGTGCCCTCAAAGTCAGACACGATCGTGCCTGAAGAGAAAAGCACCGTGGAGTTACTGCCAGCCAGGCACGATCGTGCCTGGAGGGAAGCACGATCGTGCCTGCCCAAAATGCGCGTTTTTGCTCCGGAGGCACGATCGAAGGCACGATCGTGGCTGGCATCGTGTCTGGCTCCGAAAATCCTAATTCAGCTCAAATTTCACCCGATTTTTCTATTTAAACAGCCTGTAAACCCCCATTTTCAAGGGGGAGCTTAGAGAGAGTGCCTAGCACGAATTTTAGAGGGCTTTTCAGCCTTGTTCATCAATCTTTTGGGATTCTTTGTAAGTTCCACCTTTTTAATTAATGACAATTAATTCTTTTTATTCCAATTCTATTGATTCTTCAATTATGAATTGTGAGTAGTTTTAATTAGGGATTTGGGATTGATGAAGGGGTTAATCATGATGTATGGCTAGATTCTTGTCGGTTTAATTGCATGAATGCCGTTTAATTTGTGTTTGAATAATTTAACAGATATCTCTTGTAACCTAGATGGCCACTAGAATTACAATTGCTTATAGAATAAATTAAGAGAGATCTAATTTGTTCTAGGACACATTCACACACACTTAATCATTCGCTAAGAGATTAGTAGCGATAAAGGGGCCGTAAGCTCGTTCGTTTTGGCAATAATTTAGGATCTTGTCGCATGAGAGATCAGCCTGGACCCCTAAATTATTGTACTCTACGCCGCGAGAGCGGTAAGAACTTAGTAATGATTAGCTAGGCTCAATTAAATTAAATTCATGTAATTAGGCCTATTCTGCCAGAAATCTGGTTACCCCGGAATCTATCCTTATTCCCTTCGTCATTAATTAGAGAGAACCCACCTAGTTTAATCGTTTTATTCGCATTAGTTTTATTTTCCAAACCAACCAATTCTCGCACGACGCTTTTATTTTATTTTCTTTTTAATCGCTGAATTTAATTAATTCTTGATTCCCTTTTGTCCGCCCCTGTGGAGACGATACTCGTACTTACACCACTATATTACGATCTATTTTAAGTGCAAGAAAACTCACATCAGTTTTCGGCGCCGTTGCCGGGGACGGTGTCGGTTTTAAGGGTTAATTAATTTCAGCAAGATTTTTTTTAGTTAGTTTTCTTTTAGTTTTTCCGTAGGATTTTTTTGTGCTTACCTTTCAGGTTTTTTTTCAAAGAGGCATGAGATGAACCCATTCAGCCAAATTCCTGGAGGAAGTCCTTTTCCCCAAACCTCCATGAAATTTTCACCATATACGTCATACCCTCCTTACACTCCTCCTCCTCAATATTACACACCTCATCAAAATTACTCTCCTACACCACAAAATATTCAGCCTTCTTATCCGTTCACTCCAACCACACAACCCTTTCATTCTGATTCTTACTATCCTTCATCACATTACCCTTGGGTAAGCGTAAGACGAGGCTCCATTCTTGAATTTATGCTTCTAAATAAAACGCCTGAGGAAATATCTGAATGTTTTAAGGATAGCATTTGTTCCTTCTGTGGAGGAGATCACCATTTATGTCTTTGCCCCATCAAACCTCTATATGACCATCATTTCCGGGAAACTGCATACCCCACTGCTTCCTCCCCACAATTTACGAACACAAATGTTTCAGTCACTCCTACGTCTTTGCCGAGCTATGAGCCACAGGATGAAGTGGAAGATATTATTTCAGAGAAGTTGTCTCACCTGGAAGAAACACTCAGGCAAGTCATGCAAGCAACTGAGGCGTGCATGGCAATTCAACAGCAATCAAACACAAGGATGCAGAACATGGAGAATCAATTGGGGCAGATTATAAAGGCTTTATCTGAGGAGTCCGAGAGATCTCATCCTAGAGACACAGACGCCCAACCTGAGGAAACCAATATGGATGATCATGTGAGTGAGTCGGACTGCGAAGGTGGGAATATGACGGATGATACACTTCCTGATGTTTTTGAAGACCCTGATGAGAACGCTGTTAACAAGAGTTGGGATTCCTTCATAGGGAGTGATACAGAGTCCAGAGGAGAGGTTGTGAATTTTCACGATATTTGTGAGGAAGAAGAAGACTTTTCTATGGTGCATTTTGATCACGGTGTTACTCCTAATCCTTGCTTGGAGACATGTTTTGAGCTTCCAGTGATGCCTAGAGTAATCAAAGTGTTCACTCATGTTCCTTATCCACCTGAAGAGGATGCGAGTTTCATACTTCACTTCTGCGCTAATGAGGGTTTTGAAGACCATATGCTGCCTACGTGGATTGAAGAATTTAAAGATCCGCGACACCTAATGGCATTTGTTGAGAGGAAGCTGGAGACATTGATTATTAGTGCACCAATGCAGTCTTTGCTATTTGAGCGCGTATGAGGAAGTTGCGTCGGGCACACGACGTTAAATATAGCGCTTCTCGGGAGGCAACCCGAGCTTATTTCTGCTTTTGATTTTGCTTTTGTTTTGTTTGTTGTTTGATTGTTTTGCTTTGTGTTTTTGTTGCAGCTCAGGGTCTTGATGTATGGATGATGTGCCGAGGATTACATTGACTCAGTTTAGTTCTGCATCGACCAACGCCTTAGGGAAGTTTCTATGACTCTAATAATCGCCTGTTTGTAATAATTGACTTGAGTTAAGTTGAGCACGCGTGACCCTATCCTCTTTACCCCCTTGTGCATAGTGCATTTTTTGTCATCGAGGACGATGCCAAAGTTTAAGTGTGGGGGAGTGAATTGGGCATTCGGGCAGTAGTTGTTACATGTGATTTTTAGAGTTAGCATGCACAGGTGTTAGTTGTATATTCATAGGAAATTCATGTCAAAATTTTTGAAAATTTTTCTTTAAACTGTGTCTTTGTGAACTGGCTAGCGTTTGACAATGCTTTTAGAATATCCTTGAAGTGTTTAGCCTTAAATTGCTTGCATGATAACGTGGTTTTTGAAAGGATGAAGGCATTAGTCACCCATTGAATGAATTAACAAAATTCTCATTTGACCTGAATAAGTCCTTTAGGAGAAGCCATTTTGATCCTGACCGTTCTTTGTTTACCCAATTAATTGAGCTCCATAGCCAAATGGCCTGTGTTCCTTACCCGTGAATATTTCTAACTTAGTCTTGATGTTTAGGGAATTAAGGGATCAATTTGCTAAGTTTAGGGAATTTGTGTAGGAGCCATTTTTGGCACTGTTCCTATGCCCCAAATGGGGTAAGAGCAGTCATCTTTTAGGAATATGATACTTTCGAGGATTGCATTGTAGACATGGATTCACTTTGAAATTAATGAACTTTAATTGCTATTTTTCCTTGGTGAGGCCGAGATTAGAATGGGGTAATGTCTAGTGAGAATCCGAAAGGTGAAAAATTAATATAGCTAGACCTCTTACTTTGCGAAAAAGAGAATGGGAGCCCCAGTCAAAAAACGTAAGATGAGACTTGGGTATCTTTCGAAAGAAACGGCGTTCTCGTGCCAACATGACAAGGAAAACTAAACTTAAATTAATGAACTTGGAGGCTATCTCAAAATTTAGCTTTAGTCCTCCGCGTACTTCAAGTATACGTCAAAGCACAAATGTGCCGAGACGGTTTAGCTTAGTTGTACACCATGTTTACTCTTTGCATAGGTTTAGATGATTGTTCCTAATTTGTGGCCTACTAAATTCTTTGATCCTCAGAATAGCCCCGAAATTCCTGAATGCATTGAGTCTTTGATAGAATGTTCCAAACTCTCAAGAAAGGAACTGTTTATCCTTACCATTCACCCTTCACCACCGTCTTCACAAGTCCTTCTGGTCGGTAGCTAGTTTATTCGTGTGTGCTGTCACCACTTTGAGGATGTGTTGGAAAAATGTGTGAAAAATTGCATTAAATGGCTATTTTGGGGCAATTTTTTGAGTGGGGTCCACTTCCGATTTGGGTCGGGTCAAAGTGGTTTCGGATTGTCCTTGTTAAGGGCTACAATTCGATATATGGTACGCTCAAAACGGATAACGGGTGAATGAGAAATCGTTTTTCGAAGTTTACCCGTTAGAATGGAAAAACTGGGAAAAAGGATGGGTTTCTAGTGTGTTAATTTCCCACACCGGAAAACCCAAGGGATTTGCAACCCTTTATAAAGGGACTCTCCCCTTATGGAGTTAAGATTCCTAAGGGTAAAGGCTCTCTCCACGCGCGCAGGGGGGGGTGCAAATCAAATCCCGAATTCGGAGAAGAAAAACCGCGACTTGCGTGCGCGGGCGACCTGCGGACACGAATGTCGTCCAAAAATCTATCTCTCAAGAGATACGATTAATTTTTGTTTTCTTCCCGAAACGTTTAATTTTTTCCCAGCGGCAGAAGTGCTCGGACAGAAGTCTTTGGATCAGAACACCTTGTTGGTCTTCTGATGGCAGAACCCCTCATGGGGTATTCTGATGGCCGCCCATCAGAGATGGGGTATTCTGATGGCCGCCCATCAGAGTTGGGGGTACTCTGATGGCCGCGGATCAGAGTTGGGGTCTTCTGATTGGCCTCCGATCAGAACCCCTCCCGGGGTGTTCTGATGGAGGTCTTCTGTCGCGCTTCTGAAACGTTACAACAATTAATGCCCAACGTTCTTATCTTTTAATGCAGCGTTAAATGGACAGTTCATGGACGATTCAATGCCCAACGGACTGGTCATTGATGTCCAACGTTCAGGTCCATTAAGTCACCATTTACACACAACAAATCCTCCTATATAAAGGCTGGCAGGTGGTTTGCAACAATACACGTTCTTACACGAACTCATACACTCCAAGCACCTTTTGCACCTCTAAAAACACACTGCTAGCATTCTGAAAATTCCCTCTGTGTTCATACCGTGTTCTCGTTCGCTGCAACTTTTGTTTGTGTGCTCAAACATTAGTTCGTAGTCATCGTATCCTGGGAAACGATTGTTGCAACGCTCCTAGCACCGTGGGAGGCAACAAATACGTTTTAAGGACATCGTGCGCAGCACGAGCTTTGACTAATTCTGCTTCATCTCCTTTCTTGTTTTTCGCTAGTCATTTTATTTAATTAATTTATTTTAATTAATTTTCTTTATTTTCCGAAACACACCCAACAGGATGTTGTGAATAATTTTGTCAAATATTTTAGCTAAAGTACAAAGATGTAGTTTAGGGAAGAATTTTCTTGGTTTAGTCTGCCTGTTCTGTGAATATCCCTTTAACTATGTGTGCATGCTAATTGTTTTGATTCCGTGTGGTGATTATCGTAAGTCCTGTTGTTTAGTTTGCTTGAGGACAAGCAAAGGCTTAAGTGTGGGGAAATCTGATAAGTCTGTATTTAGACACGCATTTGATGTGTGTTGTGATAGGCTTTTGATGATTTTCCTATCTTTAAGGTGTTACAAGTCTCAATTTTAGCTCAAGTTATGTTTACCGGGCGTTGGTTCGAGTTTTGTGTTGTTTGTAGTCAAAATCAGGGAATTTGAGCCCGGTACCGGCACTTGAGGAACAATCGGGATGATTTGAGAAGAATTTGAGAATGATTTGATAGCTTTGGAGGTCACCGGAAGATTCATGATGAAGATTTGAAGGAAAAAGACCTCTAGGATTGGCTTCGGGATCAAAAGAAGATGAATGAAGCTTGAAAACGATGATCAGGATGACCTTCTGTCAATCGTTCAAGCATATCTCTTTGTATAAACATCCAATGTACACGATTCAAGTTCCATAGGAAAGCCAACTTCAAGGGCTACAAATCATATGAAGACACCTTTGCGAGAATCTGAGAGGAAGAAGGTGAAAACAGACGATGAAGTCAGATGATCTCTGCTGCGATTTCAGAAAGACACCTTCCACCGTTTTGATCATATCTCTTGATTGGATGATTCAAATCACATTCGGCAAATTGGGGTGGATAGAAGACTTCATTATCTACAACTTTCATGAAGTAAGTTTTGTCAAATTCGGAAATTAAGTAGGCACGATCGTGCCCTCAAAGTCAGACACGATCGTGCCTGAAGAGAAAAGCACCGCGGAGTTACTGCCAGCCAAGCACGATCGTGCCTGGAGGGAGGCACGATCGTGCCTGCCCAAAATGCGTGTTTTTGCTCTGGAGGCACGATCGAAGGCACGATCGTGCCTGGCATCGTGTCTGGCTCCGAAAATCCTAATTCAGCTCAAATTTCACCCGATTTTTCTATTTAAACAGCCTGTAAACCCCCATTTTCAAGGGGGAGCTTAGAGAGAGTGCCTAGCACGAATTTTAGAGGGCTTTTCAGCCTTGTTCATCAATCTTTTGGGATTCTTTGTAAGTTCCACCTTTTTAATTAATGACAATTAATTCTTTTTATTCCAATTCTATTGATTCTTCAATTATGAATTGTGAGTAGTTTTAATTAGGGATTTGGGATTGATGAAGGGGTTAATCATGATGTATGGCTAGATTCTTGTCGGTTTAATTGCATGAATGCCGTTTAATTTGTGTTTGAATAATTTAACTGATATCTCTTGTAACCTAGATGGCCATTAGAATTACAATTGCTTATAGAATAAATTAAGAGAGATCTAATTTGTTCTAGGACACATTCACACACACTTAATCGTTCGCTAAGAGATTAGTAGCGATAAAGGGGCCGTAAGCTCGTTCGTTTTGGCAATAATTTAGGATCTTGTCGCATGAGAGATCAGCCTGGACCCCTAAATTATTGTACTCTACGCCGCGAGAGCGGTAAGAACTTAGTAATGATTAGCTAGGCTCAATTAAATTAAATTCATGTAATTAGGCCTGTTCTGCCAGAAATCTGGTTAACCCCGAAATCAATTCCTGTTCCCTTAGTCGTTAATTAAGGAAAACCAAATCTTTTTATTCGTTCATTAGCATTAATTTTAGTTTAATCAATCAATCAATCTCGCACAATTGCACTTTTATTTTATTTATTTCTGTTTAATCGTTAAATTTAGTTAAACCTTATTTCCCTTTTGTCCGTCCCTGTGGAGACGATACTCTTACTTTCCACCACTATATTACATCCTTTTTAAGTGCGAGAAAACACACATCAATGATTCTGATCAGTTTGTGGTTTAAAGCGTGCAAGCTTATGCCCAGGTGGATACCCAATGAGCTCAAAACAGTTTTCAACTGAATGATTTGTTTTCTTACAGTGTGTACACATTCTTTGATTTCCTCGAGTATTGCTCCCTCATTGTTCATTGGTGTTATTTCTGATATAACCTTGATGTGATTGAGCAGCCATAGCCATTGTTGTTGCATCATTTAGATAATTCATTGAAGAGTTCAATTCCTGATTTGCTTCTTCTTGAAGGACCAGATTGAAGATATCTTCAAGAGGTGGCAGAGGATCCTTTAGCAAAATATGATTTCGAAGTGATGTGAAGGATTCCTTCAGTCCCATGAGAAACTGCATAACATACTTTCTTTCCATCCTTTTGTTCATCTCAATCAATACAGGGCAGTTATCAACAGTGCAAACAGCAGGTTCTTCATACTGACTTATTTCTTCCCATATAGTCTTGAGTTTAGAATAATAGACACTGATTGGTGAATTGTCTTGTTTCGTGTTAATCAGGTTTTGCTCAAGCATGTAAATGTGATTATTACTTGACCTAGAAAACCTTCTTTTCAATTCTTTCCAAACTTGTGTTGCAGAATCAGAATATAAAGCAAAATCACCCAATTCCTGTGATAAACAGTTCGAAATCCATGAGATTACCATGTGATTAGCTCTCATCCAACTGAAGTAGCTCGGATCATTGATCGCAGGTCTCGGTAGGGTTCCGTCAATGAAAGGTAGCTTGTTCTTCGCTGATAATACCACGTACATCAATCTGCTCCACCTATGATAGTTGCGAGCATCGAGCTTTAAGCTGATCAATGTTTGACTTGGCGACTCAGCATGATGAAGGAATAATGGATTCATTTCATCTCCGCCATTTTTGTTCTGATTATGTGCTGAAGTTGAGTGGTGACTATGTTCTGATTCAGAATCACTCGACTCTGAAGCCATGGTGAATTAGTATCGCTTAAGGAAGAAGATGAGTTATTGCGGAAGCTCTGATACCATTTCAGAATTATGAAAAGTAAACTTTATGGAGGATAACGAACTGATATTTTCATTACAATCCAGAAAGAGAAACGTACAAAGACTATTTATAGCAATTTATATATTCTAACTAACAAACTGAAAGAAGATACTAGAAGAAGATTGTTACAAAATGCTATACAAACATATGTATCCATAAGTTATCCTTTATCCAATGCTTCTGGTTTCTTTGCGTCCAGATCTTCATTGACTTTCTTTCTCCAATACTTTTTCTCTCTCCCAGACCCCACCCGCCCGTTCTTTTCTTTTTTCTCTTCCTCCGGTGAGTCTGCTGAGTGCTCCTACACCTTCACCTTATTTTTTCTTTTCCTTCCCACTCGATTCTCCTGTCCTCCAACTTTGTTTTCTTCCTTTGTTTTTTCCTTCTTCTTAATGGGGTTCCATTGACCTCAAGAGTATATAGCAGCACTCGCTACATCAGTGGAATATTGGAGCCGTTGTTTTCCTTTTTCTTACTCATCTCTTCATTTCAAGCTTTGCTAAAAACTGTAAGGGAGTCTTTGGATTCGAGCTTGGGTCGGATACCATGCATGGTCATGAGCAAGAAACGATTTGAATTTAATGTTTTTGTTTATAGCTGCCAGAACTCGACCAATGCTTCGCCGGAGAAGACCACCGAATTCCGGAGCAATGAAGTCTCTGATTTCACTGGACAATACTCATGGGGTCTATTGTGCGTTTTTGTCCGCGTCAACTGCATCTGAATGGGATTGAAGAAACTAAAGAAAAGAAGTTGTGGAAATGACAAAGAAGAATTCCAGGATTCACGAGAATGGCTGCTATGGATTATATTGAGATTATGAAGAAGGGGTGAAAGGGAGAGTACAAAAGAAAACAGTAACAAACAGGGGGGGTTGCTGCTCATCGATGACATAGCCAACCATTTTTTCCTTTTTGTGGTTTTACCTGTTTAGTAAGTATCAAGTCAACTAGGATCAATATGAGAAGACAACATATGAAATTGGTATTATTCTGGAATAACACATATTTGGTATTAATATTAGAAGACTGTCAATAGTTGAGATTAATGGTGTGAATTTTTCCTTTAGTTGTTTATAGTTTAGTCAACAATTTTCGTTTTTTATACTCCTATCGTTTCATAATTAAAGTTACAGTTAAATTTTTTGAGTCAAATTTGTTAAACTTTGACCGCTTATTACTCAAAGTTAATAATATTTTACCTCAAAAAAATTACGAGTATATAATTAATATGCTTCATTGTAATATGTATTATTCAAATGTTGATTTATTATAGATTTTATATGTATATATTAATATGAAATTACGGTCAAACGTCCGCTTAAAAGACCGTAAAAATCAGACTGTGACTTTGGTTATGAAACGGAGGAAGTATATATATATATATATATATATATATATATATATATATATATATATATATATATATATATATATATATATATATATATATATAGGGTGCGGTACCTGTGAGAACACCCTCTTAGGAGAGTAAAAAAGATCAAATCTAACCTTCAATTCACTTAATCTCACGGCCAAAAACAATTCCAAAAAGCAGTTGATTTGCATTTATTTCGGATCATTAAGTTCGTAGATATGGAAGGTGTTCAACTCAATATTAAATGAGGGTCACTATTGTAAATTGCATTTAGATAGGTTCAACACACGTAGCATTATAATAGGAAAGGAATCCTATAAATTAGGATAATAATTAATGAGTAACTCCATCTAATAACTACGTTATCTTGTTTTTTTCCTTCAAATTAGTACTCCCCACAATGAGTATTGACTTCGTACACTAAAATTTAATATGAAAGTGCATTAAAATATTATTATGCATTTTTGATAAATTTAGTATGCACCCAAATAAATTTAAAGTGCACCAAAAATAAGATAAACGTGCGTGGAGAAATGAGATATATATCCATCTTAGAAAAATTTATTGTGCACCAAAATGTATTTAACGTGCAATATATATTTACATATGTTTAATGTTTAAAAATATGTTTTATGTGGATCATTCTATTATGCACTTCATTTGAGTTATTGTGCACTTCTAACATTGAGGTACACATTTTGTAGTTGATCTACGATTGTTCTATAAAATTCAAATACTTTTATAGATTACTTTTATTTGATATATATTTCTGCACTTTTTGGTAAAACTAGCCTTACTTTTGATCGAAGTGTGCTAAACTTCTCTACGTGCACTTTTATTTATATTGATTTGCACTTTTAATATGACAATCTAACTCGTTCATTTGCATTTGAGCCATTGTGCACTTTTCCAGCAAATGTTAAATGAATTTTACCATACAATTTATATGCACATTTCTTGCTTCACGATGCACTCAAATATTTTACCGAATGCACCTTTATGCAATAATAAGCTCAACGGAGCAAAATAATTGTAGATGGAAAAACGGAGCAAATTAATCACTTGATTGGTGGGTGGTACAACCGCACAAATGGTTAAGATATCAAGGAAGAAACAAAGAAAATAATAATATTAACTAAATCCTTAATTTTAGGAAGGAAAGAAGTTATCATGACGGAATGGATCTAAGATGGAAAGAAAAAGAATGACCCTTCTAACCTCTAGAAAGATTAGTCACGCATAATAATTATGAGATGATCCAATGGTTGATATCTATTCTTTTTTCCTCTCCTAAGATTAAGTTCTCACATGAACCTAAATATATATATATATATATATATGTATATATATATATTATATTATATTATATATATATATATATATAGAGAGAGAGAGAGAATAGAGATCAAATACAAAGCCTTCTTAATTTACAAAGTACAAACTCATCTTGACCGTCCGATGAGTTGATCCAAAGGACATAAAGGCAAGGTGGCATTTTTGTAATAAAACCCAACTTTTTAGGGTGCAACTCGTTGCACCTTAATGTGCAACTGTTATTTTTATGACTTTATAATGTGCAATACTTTGAACCTCAATATGCAATGCAAATAACGTCAAGATGCATCGTACAAATATTTGCACAATAAGCACATTTTGTACTTGATCTTTCCCCTATATATATATATATATATATATATATATATATATATATATATATATATATATATATATATATATATATATATATATATATATTCGTAATAGTTTTCAAAAAGTATACCACTTATATACTTCAATTCGTATTTACTACTCCGTGCATATTATTTTTATTTTTTATTTCGACCGGTGGTGGTTTGCGCTATAGGTGATCGAGGGTCCTCACATTCAGAGAGGGGGGTCCGGTGATTAAGCTTGAACCCCTAATTGTAAGAGTGTTTTTAAGTTGTCCCCCAAAATGAATTATTTAATGTAGTGATAAGGGATCATGTGGGGCTAAGTGCCTCCGCTAATTATAATATGGGAAAACACCTAAATATTACTAAAAACATACTTCTTCTGTGCTCTTAAATAGATGTAACATGTTGAGTTTTACAATATTCACATGTTCTATTTTGACAATGTTTTATTTATTAATGTATCAATAAATTACTTTTAAAAAATATTACTCCGTATTAAATTTTTCTTATTGTAAATTTTCAAAATTTGATATTTTTAATGTTTTACTAATAGAAAATAATATAAATTAATGAGTAAAGTTGTGCATTGATAAACTTTAAAAGTGAATTGTTGCAATTATATAAGAGCGAGTGAAATATGGGTTTTCCTAACATATATATGTGTTTTTGGTGTGTAACTGATTATAACTTTCATCTCAGGCATGGGACACATGATTGGTTTAAAAAGCAACATTCACTAATGATAGTAATTCGTGAAAGCAATACATGGTATCATTCATCATTTTCGAAAAAAAAAACATATGTAGTCATATATTTGAAAAACACAATGACTTTAAGTAATATATTGGAGATAATTTTCTCTTATCACAACAACAAACATTAGTGCTAAGATATATAAGAAATTGGTGCCCTTTCTATCTTATGAATAATTTTAGGGAACTAGTATAGTACCCGTGCATACGCACGGGAAAGAGCATTTGGTGCATATATTTTCTCACGATTTAATTCAATATTAAAAAAATACTTTATAGAATTCAACATTTTTGAAAAAAAAAAGTACAATAAGCTAATACCATAAAGTATAAGCCCATTAAATACATATTCAATGAAGAGTATATTAGGAAAAATCAATTGACGTCATTCATTAGAATTTGCTACTTATAATTTTTCATGATTAAATTAAATTTAAAATTAAATATATTCTAAAAAAGTGAAAACTATAGGTGAGTGACATAAAGTTTAAGTGAGTACAATAAATATTAAAATTAATGAATAACATTACTTAAAAAATAAGTTGTTACTCATCAGTTAAATTAGTGCTATCATATGAGAGAGAAATTTATTCTGCTAAATTCTCAGCCGGTTTATATTATCTTATGCCTAAAAGAACTACACATGAGAGAAAATTCCCCCTCTCAATTGTAGTCGGATTACCTCATACCTAAAAGCACTACATATGAGAGAAACAATTCTACAACTTAATTGTTAGCAGACTTATCTTGTACTTAAAATAACTACATATATGAGAATTCACTCGCTTAATTGTTAGCAAGGTTGTCTTCTAATACCTAAAAGCACTACATATATATAAGAGAGAAATTCTTCTGCTCAATAATTAGCAAGCTTATCTTGTTATATACATAAACACTACATGTGAGATAGAAAAATCTCTTATTCAATTGTTAGCCGGCTTACGTTATACCAAAAAACACTACATATGGGAGAAATTTTTTTCCTCATCAATTGTTAGCCAAATTATCTCACTTAAAAAGTACATATGAGAGAGAACTTTCTTCCACCCAATTGTTAGCAAGCTTATGTTCTTAGCTTCTTATACCTAAAAGCACTACATATGAGAGAGAAAAATATCACATTCGGTTGTTAGCCATCTTATCTTAGACTTAAAAGAACTACATATGAGAGAGAAAATTATCACATTCAATTGTTAGTCATCTTATCTTAGACTTAAAAGAACTACATATGAGCGAAAAAGTTATCCCGCTCTATTGTTAGAAAACTTATCTTCTAATACCTAAAAGCATTACATATGACAGATAAAATCCCCCCGCTCAATTGTTAGCAACTTATCTTCTAATATCTAAAAGCAGTACATATGAAAGAGGAAATTCTTCCGCTCAATTATTAGCAGTATTATCTTCTTATAGCTAAAACTCCTACATATAAAAGAGAAAGTTCTCCCACTCAATTGTTAGCCGACTTACCTTATACCTAAAAGTACTACATGTGAGAGAGAGAGAAATTGTTCCACTCAATTGTTAGCCGGCTTATCTTATACTCCGTACTTAAAAGAACTATATATGAGAGAGAAAGTTCTTCCGCTCAATTGTTAGTGGACTTATTTTACCTTATACTAAAAAACACTACATATGAGAGAGAAAATTCTTCTGCTCAATTGTTAGCAAGCTTATCTTCTTAGCTTCTTATACCTAAAAGCTATACAAATGAGAAATAAAATTATCCCGCTCAATTGTTAGCCAACTTACCTTATACCTAAAAGCTGATCTTATACTTATAAAAATTATATGAGAGAAAAAATTCTTCGGCTCATTATTAGGAATAGTGTGAACTTTTATTTGCCAGTTTATTTTCGTTTTTCTAAATTTAGTTCGGTTTGGCTTCTTATTCCAGTTGGTAATCTTCTACGGTGCTTCTTTCATGACGCATTATATAGTAAGAGATGTGCATTTTTTTTGTTCGAATACTCTTCCAGATGCTCGATTAGGAATCATCTGAAACCCTTTCGTAAGTCTATCTCATTTGTATGTACATAATTGGAAGTCCACAATAATAACTAACTTAAGTATACTTATATTTTTAATGACTTTTAAGGATTCTCATTCTGTTTACTATTAAAGGTGATTTGATTCGCTGGAAATAATAATACTCCCACTACAAAAAAACACGGAATTTGCAGGGATTTTGGTACAGATTATAATTTTATACCAAAAAATGAATCTGTCCCATTAAATTTTATCCGATTTGACTTAGGTAGGAGTTTAAGAAAGTATGAATAAAGTGGAAATGTGAGGTTGTGATTCAGTAAGAAAAGGGTAAATGAATCTTAGCCACACAAAACTCTCCAAAGGGAGAAATGAAGAGAATTTTTTGAAACATCCCAAATGCTGAGTGGAAAGGATTTTATAAGACGGGGGGAGGTATTTTCTAATATGATGAGATTTATGTGTAAAATTTCTCGTCCTACCAATTGAATTGCACCTCTCCCGCGAGAGTGTTTAGCTACCCTCCTTTGTTATTTAGTATGGTAAAGATGCCACGCGAGAGTTACATAGTTAAGGAGTGAAAATTCGATAGAAGAACACGGCAGATGCTTTGATATTATTTTAAGCATAATTATTGTCAATGTTAATAAGTTATATTTTTATCCACTATTCTTAATTTTTTGTACATTAGGAATCCTTTCTCTGTTTAATACTACCCATGTCCCATAAAAGTTGGTCAAGTTTTATGGGACGGAGTGAGTACGAAATAATCTGTATCGAGGTTGAAAAGTAGGAAGCTTATTTAGTAAACTTTGTCAGAGTTATAAACTTTATCATTTATAGGTATAAATAATTTGTCAATAAAATATATACTACATAATTTGTCAGTCTTAAATATAACAAAGTGTTTTGTGCAGAGGTAGTATTTTTTATTAATAAAATAAAGCAAAAATATACAAAAAAGTATCTAAAATGATTCTCTACAATAACTTCAGTTAATTCAGTCAGAAAAGTAACTTCAAACTTACTTATTTTGATTATTATACAATTCAGCGCACGATATACATCACAACATATTAAAAATTCATATTATCTTTTTTAAAAACAAATATTGCATATACAACAATGTAACTAAATTTGCTATGAATATCCTTTTATAATCACTTTGGTATAATTTTAAATACAATTATATTAATTAAAAAATTTATAAGTCATATTTGTATCAATTATCCTTATTTTAGTTATATAGTAGAAATTATGCATTCATTTAATACGGAATAATTGATATTGTGTTTGGAAAATATTGAAGATTTAATAAACCTTCATTTTTTTAAAAAAAATTATATATACAATATTGGTGTCATATGAAAGACCGTAAAAAATATTAAGTAAGAAGTTGTCAATTGGAAACACTCATTTCAATTTTTTTTAAGCTAGAAGCTGAAAAACACATTTTTAATATCTTGCAAACACTGCATTAGTAAACCAAATTTTTATATTTTCTATCTTCATAATTCATTTTTTATAAAGCAAATAACAAAAATGTAAAAGATATGATGAAGCCACGTAGCATAAGTAGAGCAATGCTCTCTATCATTGGTAGGTAGGCATGTTGCTTAATAATTGGGGTAAAACAGTATTTTTAATAACCTACTACTTTCATATACTACCTTCGTCCCATAAAACATGACAAACTTTCAATTTTTGGTCATTCCAAAAAACATTGTCATTTCCACTTAAAATAAGAAATATGTGGTTAAAGTTATTTCTCATTTCTCTACAAAAATATCAACCACACAATCAGTATTTTATTATTCTACGTGCAAGTCAATCTTGGCCAAGAAGCTGTTCTATTCGTCTTATTTTTATTAGTTATTGTTTATTCTTATTTTATTCAGATCAGATCGGATCAGAAAAATACAGATCAGATCAGAAAGATTCAGATCAGAAAGATTCAAATCAGATCAGACCAGATCAGAAACATTCAGATCAGATCAGAAGCATTCAGATCAGATCAGATCAGAAATTTTCAAACATGATTTATCACTTTTATTATTATAAAATAATAATAATAATAATAATAATAATTATAATAATAATATTATGATTATTAATAGTATGATTATTATTGAGGTGATTATTATCATCATCATCATCATCATTACTATTATTATTATTATTATTATTATTATTATTATTATTATTATCATTATTATTATTATTATTATTATTATTAATAAATTATTATTATTGTTGTTGTCGTTGTTGTCGCCGTTATTATTATTATTGTTTTTGTTGATGTTATTATTATTATTGTAATTATTTTTATTATTACTATTATTACTATTTTTACTATTATAATTATTATTTTTATAAGCTTTATTATTATTATTATTATTGTTATTTGATGGACAGTGTACCCGGGGGGTAGCTTATCCGGGGGGTTATTGTGAGAATAACCTAGAGAGAAGTCAGAGCAAACAAGTAGGAGAGAGAGAGGCGATTGTATTAATGAACTCGAGATGTTCTGGTCCTTTACAATGGGGAAAGGGGCTGCTATTTATAGTAGTAATAAATGCGATGAGAGTACACGTGGCGACGATCCAACGGCCGAGGGGTCACCTCAATCAGGGTGGCACCGGCAATCGCACGTTCACCGCATTAAATGCGGTGGGCGGATGTGACGTCGCATTAAATGCGGTGGTTGGCTGTCTCCAAAAGGAATCTTCGATGATTGAGTCTGTTCAGCCGAATGCTCTCCTTGCAGCCGAGGGCACTATATGCCGAAGGCTCTGTGTAGCCGAAGGCTTCCCTGATGCCGAGGGCTCCATAGTCCCGAAGGCTCCCATTTTCTGCCGTTTTCTCCCAGTAGCTTCGTATGCCCAAAAATGGTTGTTCTGTGAGTTTTGGAGCCTTCGGCCAAGGAGGCCGAAGGCACCACTGTGTGCTTTGTGGGCTTCTTGACACTTGGGCCGCCGAATCTTGGGCTTCCTAAGCTCCTTGGGCTTGTTGGGCCTGTGATAGATTAGTAGGAGTCTGTGGGCCGGGGGTTCCCGGGCCATATACTCCATCATCATCATCATCATCATCATCATCATCATCATCATCATCATCATCATCATTATTATTATTATTATTATTATTATTATTTATTTTTATTATTATACAGAGTAATTATAATTATAATTAAAAATATAAATATTATACGATAATTATTATAGGAATAATTATAATTAAAAGTATAATTACAATTATAATTATAGCTATAATTATAATTAGTGTAGTAGGCATAATTTTTTAGAACTTTAATTATAATTATAATTAAGATTATAATTATGATTATAATTTTTTAGAATTATGACTATCATTATAAATTATATTTAAATTATATTTATAATTACAATTATAATTATAATAAGTATAATTTTAATTAAAGAAATATTCAGATCAGATCAGAAAAATTCAGATCAGAACTTAATAAATTCATATAAAAAACTTTCAGATCAGATGATGAAGAGAACTAGGGCTGAGCAAAACCCGATCCGACCCGAAAAACCCGATATTTTTTTCGGATATTATCCGAACCGAAGTGGATATCCGACCCGAAAAACCCGAAACCGGAAATCCGAATAGTATTGGGCCTAGACCGGGTGGCGGGTAGGGTTTGTGAATCCCAACCCGACCCGCCCGAATATCCAAAATATATGTTAGTGTGTACTTTGAATATTTAAATTAATACTTGTGTTCAATTATTTGTGTAATTATTTGTGCAATTTGTATTAAATTATTTGTGTGAATTGAATGTGTAGTGAACTAGTATGTACAATGTTTGTTAAAGTGGCATTCCAACACTTTAACTATCCAATTATAATGTGTTTTGATATAACCAAAATATCCGAAATATATTAAATTATGTAGTGTGTACTTTGAATATGTTAAATTAACACTTGTGTTTAATTATTTGTGTAATTTGGAGGTTTAGTGCACTAGTGTGTACGATTTTTGTCAAAGTGGCATTTAAACACTTTAATTATCCAATTATATTTTTTTTAATATAACCGAAATATCCGAAACCCGACCCGATATCCGATAATATCCGACTTAAAAATATCCGAAATACCCGATTAGAAATATCAAAGGGTCAGGCCTAGTATTTAAATTAAAAAACCCGAAGGGGTTTAGGGTTCGCCCGAACCCGACCCGTGCACACCCCTAAAGAGAACAGCTTCCAACTTTTATGGAATGGATGCAATATATAAATATAAATAATTTTAAGAATAATTATAGAGATTATTAATAAATTATATTTTTATATATTGAATATTGATCTCATATGAAAGATCACAAAAAAATTTGAATTTTAATATATTTTTTGTAAACATTGAAGCAAAAATGAAAAAGTTATACTCCCTCCGTCCCGCTATTAATTTCCTACTTTGGCCTACACACATATTTAGGAAATAAATTTGACTTTATTGTTTAGACACTGTTTGGCACTGTTTAGACACTGTTTGGCACTGTTTAGACACTGTTTGGTACTGTTTTGCACTGTTTGACACTTTTTAGATGTAGGATAACTTTCCATTAAGGGAAATGTGAATAATATGATACGATACGATACGATACGATACGATACGATACGATACGATACGATACGATACGATACGATACGATATGATATGATATGAGATGACATGACATGACATGAGATGACATGACATGACATGACATGACACCGTTTAGATGTAAGATAACTTTCCATTAAGGGAAATGAGAATAATATGACATGACATGACATGACATGACATTACATTACATTACATTACATTACATTACATTACATTGTATTATATTTTATATTATATTGTATATGTGCATATTAATGCGTCTGCCTTTACAGTATAGTGTTATTTGGTACGTTTCAATGTTAAATTATGTCGTAAACTACGTGAAGTAAATATGTACGTGAAATAAATATGTTATTTTAGGGCATCTTCTTGTTAGGATTATTGAGGGATCAAATTAGTGACATTGGCAGATTTTTTAGAGAAGTATCATTGGGAGACATTGATTATTTAATGAGATTATTTGCTAGAATAATCCGGGATCAAAATATGAATCCGGATTATCTTAAGATTATTTGAAAAGTATGTGTAATACGTTAATGTTGGACGGAGAAAAAAGCGGATTATTTGAAGATGATGGTTGGGAGACATAAATGGATTTTGAGATTATTTAAAAATTAATTATGTAAGAATATTTAAAAGGCAAGAATGCTAGAAAGTGTGATTTTTACGGGATTAGGAATGGTGATGCTCTTATGCATTGCTTATTAACACATGTCATATTAAGTACTCCGTATCATTTAGTATCTTTGAAATTAATTACTCTCTCGATCCCACATTTAGTTTCTCATTCACTATTTACATTGTTAATTTGAATCACTCTTAATCTTTTGCTTTATATATCAATTTTTTTTATCAAATTTACAATTTTTTATCAGACTTTGTAGTGATTTTAATGTAATTTCTGATGTATAAATTTTGTTTACTAGGAATAATTTGAATGCAAACAGAGATCACACTAATTTATCTTCAATCAAACATCGTAATCCGAAATGAGAAGTTGTTTCAGGGACGGAGGTAGTATGTCCTTACTATTTGAAAATGATTCCTTAATAAAAATATTCTCAAAAAAAAAAGATTTGTTCTTTCATCCGAAAGACTTTATTTATTCTTTATTTAATTTAATAGTTTTGAGCAAGATTTGTTACTTGGGATGTTTTCTTTTGGACTATTTTCAGTTCCAGACCAGATTAGATCAGACCAGACCGGACCAGATCAGACTAGACCAGCAAATTACAGTCCAAAAAAAAGAAAATATCCATGCTGCATCGCTCAATTTTAAAAGGCTGTAATATTTGTTAGGTTGTTCGTTTTTTTTTTCAAAATACAGAAAAATATATAGCGTTGATTTAACGCTAACAGGTAGTATAAATGCAAAAAATAATCGCAGCCGTCTTTGTTTGCTCAGATTCGAAAGGCTGGAGTATTAGAGAAGAGGGGGAGAACTGAGAAGAGAAAATGTCTCAGGGACCGGAGGCAGAGAAGAAGCCGACCCCAGCCGGGGAAGCTGGTCAGCACATTAACCTTAAAGTCAAAGGACAGGTTTTCTGCTTCCTCTCATCCCTTTAGCTTCTCTATATATTGCGTCTTTGTGTATTTGCTTTTTAATTTAGGGTTTGTTCGTGGAAAATTTAAGGGTTGATAGTTTGATGTTGTATGTTTTGCGTTGCTACTGCTTGATTTCATCTCATGAATCTATGCCTGTCTTCAATTTGTGAACGTAATCCAAAGTAGCGAATCAATTAGAGGGTTAGGTTTGTGTCTTTGGGAGTTAAACTAGGTCGATTATTTGCACTAGTCCTTTTCGGATTATAGAGAAGTATTACAGCATTCGCCAACTAAGGTTTAAGAGAACTGCGTGCCTCTGGAATTGCATGCACTACACAGCTTTCAAATCAATGGCGAGATAGTTATTGATTGCAATGGTTCTTCAAATTAAAATATTCTTTTGCAGGTTTGAACTTTGTGTTTCTTTTCACTGAACTCCCGTAAAGGTCAATATAGATCTCATTTAGGGGATGATTTTGTTGGATGAAGGGTTATTGTGTGGAAGGACTTGGAGGACTTGCTCTATATCTATGAATAGGAAGTTTCTAAAAAATTGAAGGGTTCTTGAGAAATTGTACTATCACATATTTTTTAATTCCTTCAATCTTAATAAATGCTCTCTCAAATTTATCTCAAGATGTACATTTATCCTGCCAACCCCTACTCCTCTGAAACCCCTCAGATCCCATCTCTGAATGACTTAAACTGACCTCTAATGTATAATACTTGCCTCTCGTGTAAAGAGTCTTGGTTGTAACCCTGAAATTAGCCCTGCTAATGGAACTCAATGAGTCATTGTTTGGGATGAAGGTGGTGACATTTTATAGAATGATTGTGCATGCTTCTTGCTTTCCATTCACTTGTTGGTAACTTCTTTGCTTCTGATTTTTTTGGATGGTTTGTTCTTAGCTGTGTGCCTAATATCCATGATATATCCACCCTAACTCATTGTTTTCATTGGTTCGTTTCGTTTGCCCATTCTTGCAATACAAAATGCATGTGGAATATAGGGTAATATGGCAGTCTTGGATCCTTCACCTCTTGGTTTCTTCTTCCTGAACTTGCATCAAATTATCTGTGTTTGTATGTAGGATGGTAATGAAGTCTTCTTCAGGATTAAAAGGAGCACTCAACTAAAGAAGCTAATGAATGCATACTGTGACCGACAGTCTGTTGAAATTACTTCAATAGCTTTCCTGTTTGATGGGCGACGTCTTCGAGCGGATCAGACTCCAGATGAAGTCTCACCCTCCCTCCCTCCCTCCTCCCCTTTCATTTGCATTTTATTTGCATATCTGATACAAAATCAACCACATGGTGAACATAATAGACTGTGTGGGATCAGATAAATTTGCATGGTGACTTCTTTTTTATGCATCTTCTTTTGGTCCATTTGAAACCCAAAAAGTGCAAAAGAGGAAGAACAGACAGAAAATTTGGATGGAAATAAATTTGTTGAGAAATAAATATTACGGAGTACTTGGTTTTAGATCCAATGAGTACATTTCAGATATTTCTGCAATATGTCTGCAATATATAAATTCTTAAATAGGTTTAAGCAAATTTAATTTTTGTTGTTATTTTTAACAATAAATGATAAAAATTCTTCATCTTCACCCCCTATCTGGTGTCTTGTTTGAGTTCCAATCATTGCTGGACGCAATTCTCATTTTACCTTGTGCTATTTCAGCTAGAGATGGAAGATGGTGATGAAATTGATGCAATGCTTCATCAAACTGGGGGAACTTATAATCAATATTTTACTTCTAGCTGAAGATAACTCTGTATCACTGTGTGGGCGAAGTTTACCTTATTATTGTTATGCGTAGTGAATTGCCTAGGAGTGGGTTGCTATTTCATTAAACAGGATATGGTTTGCTCAAGTGGCCTGAGCTCTTTTGCCTTACGCTTATGCCAAATTTCTTTTGAACGTAGTAGGAATCAACCTTTTGTTTTATCATCTACTACAACAATCTTATAAGGTGCAGGATCTTTTGAAGTCCTCTTGTACAATACCGTGTTCTCATTATCTGCTTGTTTTTTACTACGTATATGATAATTTTTTGCTTGTTATTAAGTTTTCTACAAAAGCTTGACTACCTTAGAGGTAGGGGTGGACTGTCTACATGGACATGGTCTTGGGACTGGCCGGTTTTCAAACTAGGACTGGAAAACTAGGTTTCGGGATATAAGTCATATAACTTAGAGCATCATCAAGGCAAAAGTGTTGAAAATGCATGTGTCTCGAGGGATATAATTTATCTCTTTTCTTTTCACATGTTTATTTTTGGTTACTTTTACTCGCAATGTCAAATGCTTATGTCAAATTGTCAAAATCTAGATATTGTGTGATATTATTAACATAATATTATCAACAGAAAGTAACTAAAAAAACTCACACTTGTAACATCAAAGAGAGTAATGCCATTTATTAATTTTGTTGGTTGGTTTTTATTTGAATTGTTTTTAGTGTCATATCAGATTAAACCAGATGTGGATAATTATTATAGGTGGGATCGGTCTGATCTGGGTCGGGTTTTTGCTAAACCTGGAAATTACTCGTAAGGTCTTGGTTTATGAAAATTAGGGACCAGAACAAAATCCAATATATTCGGTCCGAGTCGGGTTTTTGGTAGTGTCGGTTCAGTTCGGGTTTGCGTTTTTGGTGACGTGAAATATCTCATTGTTCTTTTATATTTTAACACCTATTTTCAAATAAAATTAATCCAAAATACAAATCGCAAATTATAACACAAATGTTAGTCTCCAAAATCACCAACAATTGAAATCCAAAGAAGATAATTATCTTAATATTTTATTTAAGATGCATATAAATAAAATAATATAGGTTTCTTAAAAATATTATGAAATAAAATTTAGAGAAAAATATGACTAGAGTTGCCATAGATATATTTTCATGGCCACTACGCTAAACAAATTGAGCATATTTGTAGTCATTGAAAATTACTAAATCATTTTTTCGTCCACCGTGATTATAATCATATATTAGGAAATATTTATAAATTTATATTCATATATTATATTGATTTATATTAAAGGTAATTGTTTCATGTTTTTATCGGTCCGGGCTGGGTTATAGATTTTAAGGCCCGTTAATGCGCCCAGAATTTTGGGTTCGATCCTTTTTTTTATTCGGACTGGTTAAAAAGAAAAAACTTGAACCAGGATCATAATTTGGGTCGGTTCAGGGTCGATTTCCGGGTTTCAGTTTGGTTTTTTCCAACCATACACAGATCAGACATTTATTAGATCAGACCAAGCTAGAAACTTTGAGTTAATAAAAACATCATCAGTCCGCATTATGGTCCCATTTATTTTCATTCGTTTTGCACTTTAAAAAAGATGGGATTACATTTAAAAGATGACAAAGATGAGGAGGGGTAGGGGTTAAAAAAATGTAAAGAATATTTTAAAAAAAAATAAAAAGGGGACTGTTGGGTGATTGTAATAAGGGGTTGGGCCGGGTTTGGACGGGCTTCAGGTGCAATATTCAGGCCCGATTTCGACCCGGGTTAGGATCGGGTCGGACAAAAATTGATAGTAATAATCCCAACTATTGGCGATCCGCCCATAATAATCTCAAGTATTGATTATTTCAGAATAATCCCAACTTTAGGGACCTTCCGCCAATAATAGTCCCTATAAATAAATTCTTGTAGTTTTTAAAGTGGATGAGAAGAGATATAGCAAGTAATCCTTATAAATAATCCTAACTTTTAATTTTTACACTTAATTTCTATTTAAAAATCACTAGTTGTAAGAGGTAATATCTGGTCATGGACCATTATTGGCGGACGGTCCATATAGTTGGGATTATACAAAAATAATTAATAGTTAGGATTATTGTCGGCGGACCGGTAGTAGTTGGGATTATTGTTTTCAATTTTTCCTTTTTTTATATTGTCTTTTTGAATTAATTCCAACTTCCCCCCACTCCCATATCCCCGAAACCGCGCAGCCCCACCCACCTAGCACCCAGCCCAATGGGAAAAAAAGTTAATTAAGCTCGGGCCGGGCCGGGCCCGGCCTGGCTAGGCCGGTCACCTTAAAACACAGCCCGTAGCCCGCCTCATTAAACCCGGATAAGGTCACCGGGCTTGGTCCCAGTTGATCGGGCCAGGCCAGGGCGAAGCAGTACCGATTTCGTTCGGGGCGGCCCGTCCCAGTCCATCACTAATTGTGGGAAGTTGATGTGGGCATACATGTGGCGGTCACGTCAGTTTTTCTTTTTCCCTTCACTTTCTACTTTCCCTTTTCGATTTCTTTTTCTTCCTTTTTTCTTTTTTGCGAAACTTATTGTAGATATGATTAAAACTCATTCATTTTCCCAATGATGATCTTATCAGTTCTTTTAAAAAAATAATATATAAATTCGTAATATTCATTTAATAAATAATTAAATAAATAAATAAATAAATAAATAAATAAATAAATAAATTTTATGGACTAATATTCATTTAAAGTGATTTTGAAGAAAATACTTAATAGTAAAAGTTGGTAGTGTTTGAGAAAAAAGTGATTCTGAAAAAGTAAAAGTTTGTAGTGTTTGATAAAATAAGTGTTTTTTGTGTAATGAAAAAAGCGAAAGCAGTTTAAAGCACCATTCCACCTACTTCCAGCTTTTAGCTTTTACGTGATTAATTTAAGGTCATTTGAAAACACTGTTTTCAGCTTTTTTTAAGTCAAAAGATGAAAACACTTTTTAAAAGCTTCAGCAAAGACTCCTGTAATCGGCTCAGAATTGTTAATACTTGTCCTGTTGGGATGGTGGGTGATTGTTATTGGCTCGGAATTGTAAATATTGGTCCTGGTCTCGTTTCAGACCTTATTTTTAGAATAATTCTTGGTGTACACCCTGGGTTACACCCTGGGGTACACCCTAATTATTTGTCATTCACACAGACAAAAAACGCACAAATACCAACACTTTCGGTAAAACTGTCGATGTGAAGAAAATTAGTTTTCAGATCTGCCAGACTGGTTGCACGGAAACCAATGTAGGTGTACAGAGACATTAGTTGTTGGTGTAGATAAAAAAGTGCTGGTGTGAACAAATTTGGTTTGCAAGTCTGCCAGAGGGTTGGAAAACCGGTGTCAGTGTAAACCGACATTAGTTGTTTGTGTAGAAAAAGTATTTGTACATGTACAATTTTCGTTTTATGCACACTGACACCGGTTTCCTTTAAGTGTCTGCGCACACAGACAAAAATTGTACATGTACAGAAACTTTTTCTACACAGACAACTAATATCTGTGTACACCGACACTGGTTTTCCAACCCCCTGACAGACTTGCAAACCAAATTTGTTCACACCGGCACTTTTTTGTCTACATCGACAACTAGTTTCTGTGTACACCAACAACAAGTGTCTGTGTACACCGACATTGGTTTCCATGCAACCAGCCTGGCAGATCTGAAAACTAATTTCCTTCACACCGACAGCTTTACCAAAAGTGTCTGTCTTTGTGCGTTTTTTATCTATGTGAATGGCAAATAATTAGGGTGTACTCCCAGGGTGTACACCAAGAATTTTCCTTATTTTTAACTCAACCAAGTTAACTAAACTGAGAGCGACAAATACAACTTTGGTGTTAGTTGGTTAGTTTTTTCACACTATTACTCGAAGTCTAGTAAAATCGAAACGCTCTATAATAAAGCTTACATTTAGGAATTAGGCAGGGCCGGCCCTGTCATATAAAAGACCTTGTTCAAAATTGAATATGAGGCCCTAACGTATAAGACACAATGTTAATACTCCCACGTTATTATATACTAGTCTTCTTAATTAGTGTTTTGTGATTTTTTAGAAGAAAACAGTAAATGAAAAAGTAGAAAAGAGAATATATTAAGAAGAGTAAAATAATGATAAAGTATGGAAGAGAAAGTAGTATGCAAGCTCTTCTCAAAATGCACAATGACTTTTAGCTAATTACTATAAATAGGCTTATGTAATAAAGAAATTGCACAATTATATTGTAATTAACAATTCCATTTTAATTACAAATAAATGTTACTCCGTCCTATTTAATGTTTTTATTTACAAAAGTACTAAGATATGAATCTTTAATAAAATAAATAAGGATTTTGTATATTCCGTATTATGTATAGTACATTTAAAATTTTGGGCCTTCTGAATTGAGAAGTCTTGTGCAGTAGCACTTCTTGCACGGCCTCATCTACGGCCCTGGAATCAGGTGTGCAAGTTTAGTTTTAACCATTTTAGCCATCTGATATTTAAAAGAGTTCACGGTTTGATTTAGTAAAAGTTCGAACACCCATTTGGAAGAGTCATAATTCCATGTAGTGCTTTATAATTATGGTTTGAGAGTATAAATGGTTTAACATTATAACATCAAGCCTTATTCCCAAAAGATTTTGCTGTCCATTAACATAAATCGATCCATGATATCAGAGTCAAAAAGAGAAGAAAGATAAAAAGAATAAAAAGATAAAGTAAGATAAAATAGATGACATAAAGATAAATACTCTCTCCGTTCCTTAAAACTTTGACAACATTCTTTTTTAGTTGTTTTTGCCACTTTTCCCTAAAGTATTCGTGGTTCCAGTTAATTTTCACTCCTCTGCATAAACCTCTATCACACAGTTTTTACTTTATTAATCCTCGTGCCGGTCATACTTGGCAAAGTTTTAAGGGACGGAGGGAGTATAAAATAAAAATAACATAAGAACATAAGAAAGATAAAAAAATAAAAGGATAAAAGAGAATAAGAAAGATAAAAAATAAGAATAACATAAGAACATAGAAAGAAAAGAAAGATAAATAACAAGAGAAAAAGGAGAAGGAAGAGAGAGAAGAGATCAATTTTCCACACGAATATGCGCTCTCCACTTTGTTCTATCCAAAATCATACTCTCATCTAACCCAAAAAGAAGCATATCCGTTCTGATCCAAGCATGTTTGGGTTTTTCTCACCCTCTCCTCTCTGCCTCTTCTCCCCACCTTTCAAGTCATCTAACACGTGCATGACTCAGTCTTCTATGCACATGACCAAACCACCGCAGTCGAGGTTCCTGCATCTTATTTTCTACAAATGATACTCTTACCTTTTGTTTGATTATCTCATTCCTCAAGCGCTCTTTTCTGTTATTTCCACACATCCAACACAACATACACATCTATGTCACACTCATCTTTTGAATGTGATATTGTTTTACCGTCCAACACTCTATCCAAATAATAATGCAGACCTAATTGCTGTCCGATAAAATTTACTCTTTAGTCTAGTCAGCATACCTCGACCACATAAAAAACTTGATGCACTCTTCACCTTCATCCACACTACTCTGATTCTAAAGGATACATCTTCATCTAATTCACCATCCTTTTGAATTATGGAGGCCAGGTAACAGAAATATCACACATGTGTATTTCATTGTCATCAAGGGTAATTCCACTGTTACTACTATTTCCACCTCCGCCAAACTTACTCCATGTACTTTGTCTTGCTTTGACTCAGTCTGAAAATCCTTGATTTAAATGTTTGTCGTCATACTTCCAACTTTGCTTTAACATCCGATTGCGCCTCATCAATCAATACAATATTGTCAGCAAAAATCATGCAACATGATATACATTCTTTAAAAACTTAAAGGAGAATAACTACAATTGTATGCCATGCATATTTCTCTTAGGGGCTAAAATAATTTAAAAAGTGTTTGGCTATTATAATTTAACTTTGAACTGGATAACATACGTTAGTATCGTTTTATTTAGTCATATAAGTTTAGTTTTAATTATTTCGGTCATCAGACATCTGAAAAATCTGATCCTGACATCACATTTTTCAAATATACTACGGAGTATGTATTACCTTGCTAATCATGATTCATGAAGTAGTTATTTTTTGAAAATTGGCTTCAATTTAATCATATTTAAAGAAAAATCATTTAGTTAAATTATGCACCTTATATAGTTTTGGATCATTTATTTTGAATGATCTAACTTCTAAGTAAAATAATTAATAAACGAAATATCAGCCACGTGTTTCTTTTCCTTTCAAAGTTGTCCCAATTCCAAAGGAGAGTAACAAACAGCAATTCTGATTTTTTTTAATCTATACAGTTTCCTTCTCAAGCTACTGAGAACTCTGAATCTTAACGTCAAGAACAGACTCGAAGGCGAATTGTTGTGTGGAGAATAACCGAGTAAAAGAAGAGCATTAAATTCATAACATTTCAATATTCATTATTTAGCTGAAATAAAGGTTTCAACTAATCCTTTACAGAAGTACAGAACAGCTTATAAAAACATAAATGATAGAATGGTAACTGGTAAGTGTTATTTTATATAATATCGACACATTTGGAACTATTATATACAACTCTGCACCTATTCTACTACGTACAATTTACCGTCAGTTAGATTATGTACATTGCAAGCTTTGCCATCACATCATCGTATCTTGACCTTTCTTAATTTCCTTTCGCCTTTAGACACTTCTCCATCTTCTAACTGCAGTTGTTAAAGAAAACATCACTACAAAAGGATATATGAGAAATTCACCCTACCATCTAAAAGAAAGAGATCTCATTTTCTTGTCATCTAAAAAGTACACAATATAGCCAATTGTACAATTAATATGACTCACCATCCTTTGAGCGAGTGATATTTTTCTTCTGTTGCTATAGTCTTTGGTAGATATCCTCTTTGCAGGGCGAGATAGTTTTTTTATAAATCCTTGTACATGATTATAAATGCTGCAAAATGTAATCTATAATAAGTACATATAAGAAAAATTCATGCACAACAATAATATATAGTAACATATATTTAGAAGTGTTTTAGCCCTTGTTGCTTGATTGGTTAAAATTGGGATAAAAAGATAATTTTATCAATCAAAAGTTTCTGCAATGTGGAAAGGTCACGGTGCAAATGTTAGTATACATGTACTAAAACTCATATTGGAGTCTATTTCTTTAAGTTTGTAGTTGACCTAGATTATTGCCAGTTATTTTGAGGTAAACATTGGGTTAAAGTGTAAAAGCGATATCAATTAAAAGGCTACTTATTCTGGAGACTACTTATTAGGCCATTAATGCTCCCAGAAGAGGTGTAAAACAAATTTGTTTCAAATGCCCCAAAAGATCATACCTCAGCCGATGCCTATTGCAGGTTGTGAAGAAAGCAACAAAACCATTAAGAATGCTCCGAACAGCTCGAAAAATCTATCAAACAAATATGGGGGGACAGTAACAGGGCATAGTGTTTAGATTATATGTAATGGAAGCATGAAAGGAAGTTGTCTAAGAAGCATATAACAACCTGGGAGAAAAGGTCATTCCAAAGAGAATGCCACATTGAAGCTTTGTAAGAAGTCACCGTTGACTCCACCTCTGAAGTGAACTGGAGAAGGCTACTCAAAAAAACCCACAAGTCTAGAACCACACTATATGTAAAAATGCACACCCCAGCTACAAGACTGTATAATCCAAGGACCAAACGGATGGGGAAATAGAGTATTTCCCATATAAACCAAAACACGTGGTTTAACAAGAACATTACTGCAATTAAGAATGCAATTTGTAATAAGAATTATAAATCATCATCATTATCATTACCCCAATGCCGCAAAGATTCCCGCCTACGGGGGGGTAAGGGGGATCGGACGTACGCAGCCTTACCCCTGTACTAAAGGGGGATATAAGAAGAATTATAAATGAGTAACATAATTTATATTGCCGTCTTATGAGGTGTCTGATGTCTAGCTATGCTGTGTGTTGAAGTGTCCCAGATTGGCAAAGACATCAGACTACTAGACATGGCGTTTTCTATGTTGATTTTGTTATTTTATATTACCTCCGTCCCAGTGAACTTTGCCAACTTAGAATTAGGTGAGAAATAAGAAAAGTGAAAGGTGTGTGATTAAGGTTCATGCAAGGTTCTTGCAGAGGAGACAGAAATGAGCAGAACCACAAAGTAGTTACTTTAATAGGAAAGTAGCAAAGTTTTTTGGGACAACCAAAAAGGGAAAGTTGGCAAAGTCCAATGGAACGAAGGGAGCATTTAGCTGACATTGGAAACTATGATCAACAATACTCACCAGTATTCCAGAAAAAAGAAAGAAGACACCAACATGGCAAAAAAATGATTTGAAGAAATTCCGCCACCAGACTGCAGGAACTCTCCAATGCCATCCATATTATTGACAAACAACCCCCAATGAGTTCTGTGCACATGCTCCAGAAAGGAAGAAAGAAGTCTAACCCTTCAAGTAATGGTTCCAATATTGGCCGTGTGAAAATTGAAAAAAATGACTGAACCGTGCGTGCCATCATGAAAAACCATTTAACGGCCTTCTGAAAATTGTGAAGGAACAACATCGTGCCCAAGTACTTTATCCTCGAAATCATTTCCCACGTTTCAATCCAATCAAAAAGGGGTCCAAATAAGTGTGATGCTGTCGCTTTGAGAAGAGGTACATTTTTATAAAGATCATAAAATCCAATAAGAACAGTTATTACTGAGATTATCACATATAAAAATCTTGCCAGAGGACACATCCATGGACGATAAAGGCGGCAAAATCCAGGGTAAGACTGAAGGAAAATAGCCCAAGATGGAAGCCCACACTCTAGAAGAGTAAGAAGTCGCAAATCTGACATGATGATGTCCTTCAATTTAAAAGGGAGTTCACAATCATTAAACCGAAACAGAACCAAAACATCCTTGTACTGTGTAGCTTCGACTATATCCTCACTTTCACTTGAATAATAACTACTCTGTGAACCATGAGTTGATCCAATAGTTTCACAAAACGATTTTTCAGAAAATGGGCCCGATCTTCTAGTGCAGGATTTGAAAACTTTTCTTTTCCTATGAGGTCCGGCCGGAGGCGGCGGTGTACAGAATGGGTTGTTTTCTATTGTTTCTGATGACAAAGTCAAATTTGTACCATCAACTATCTCAACACTTCCATCTACGTCACTAGTGCACAAAAAAATTTCTTCAGCATCGTAAAACACTTCTCCTGCGCAAATCTCAAGAACAAATGCAAGATTAATAAGATTTTGTTATGATTGGTTTTTCAGTACACGACTTTGCCATATTTTTCTTCCTTATATTTTAGACATGCTTCATAAGAAAATGAATCTGCGTGGTTGAGATTTATTTAAAATGCTATCAACCACAAGCCCACACTCTTTGTTCCTTGAAAAGAAAGATAAAGAAAACACAGGGATAACCAAAAACGAAAAACGTGAAGAAAAGTATGGGATGGAGAGAGAATTACTGGAATATTGAAACCCTGATTTTTATACAGTAAATAAGGTTGTTGGAAGAACTATGTGTTTAAAACAAAACTATTTTAAACCCATATATGGATAAACTGAAGCAATTTGCAGTTCTTTTGTACAACGAAAAAAATAAACATTTTGAGAAGCATGAGGACTATAGAATCTTGCAGACTTTTGAGTTTAGACATCCATCATCTGCATATACAATAAGACATGAGATGACAGAAATTTCCGTCAATTTTCATCATCCCTCTTCTAAGAGTTGGTGTGTTTGCAAGCACAAAAACATGAAACAGTTCATTCACTCACAGGCATGTGAAATAGAGTAGATACACCCTTCAAACTTTAATGCCTATGAAGTGTAAAATCCATCCATGCATAGGATAAAAAATGTAGGCTTATTTTCATTGACAATGAATATGATGCTCACAAAATCATACCAATTGTAGAGTCCAGGTATTCTTTCAAAATACTTTGCTCAGCATGGGTCCCTGGGAACCATGAACGTATGCATCTGGCAGCTTGTGATGCACTATCAAATTCCCATCTCGTCATGAATTTGGCCTCTATGGCAAGTGATGTATCTGTCTGCAATCAACAAAAAGTTAATAGCTTTACACATCACATTTGATTTTAAACAAATGATGGGTACGAGAGAAGGAATGGTATACCTGGAGCTCATTTAAATAATTTAGACCACGGACATCATCCCAAGAAACTTCAAAAACAATGAACCCATATAAGGTTCTGTGGAGTTTGTTATTTAATAATAAAGAATTCCTCAATTTCTCAACAGGTAAAAGTGCCCTTCTCCTAGATACAGTTGCAGCATCAACCAAAGAAAACCATCTTTGAATCTTTTCAGATTTAAGTGTACTTGTTTCAGGACTAGCTTGCATTCCTTGCATATTTTCAGCACCATGTTTTCCCTTCCGGCCTCTAGTATTAGCAAAAGGGGACATCCTGGACTTTATTTATAAGGATGCAGTCAAACATAAAAACACTTCTAAAATTACAGAAACAATTTCAAATCCTTTATACACAAGACATACCATGACAATTACAACACTTGAGATATTTTTAAATTTGTTTCTAGTGCATAACTTGTTTGTGAATATTTAACTATTTTGGAAACCTATTAGAAAATTTAGCTTCATTTGATCAAAGTAGACTCTTTTTGGTTGGGACAAAAAAGGGAGTAATCCAAGTTCGCTACCTTAGTGACCATTAGCTGCCACAAGTGTGCAGGACGGGAGATTAGATCTTCTAACCATGGCCGATTGTCGACTAATATGTAAATTTTATTACTCTCGCGGGCTAGGAAAAGGTTGAGATGTGAAAGATAAGATTGCAAATCCCTGCAATAACACAGAAAGAAAAGCTAAACCAAGAGAGAAAGTCAATGGGATTAAACCCCAGAACCAAGCAAGTCACGTGCAAACGTACACACCACCAAGATCCAATTCTAAAGAAGAAGTACGAGATACTCAAATGAACACTTTACCACCATCTTTATCTTTATCCAACAAATAGAAAAGAAATGTATTTGTTTGATATTCAAAATCAAGACAAAATTTGAAGATAACAACAAGACTTTTTTAAATGTCCAAACAAAAAAAAGGACACGAAAATATTGTTCAAACCGATCATCCCACATTCATCTGATCAGCGAAAGGTTTATAATAAGCTCAATAGGACCCTTCATCTGGTTTAAACATTGTTCAGAAAATGAACTCAATTTCCAAGATGTTAATTCATAAATACTTGAAAATCTACAACCAAGTATTTAAAAAAATAATCTCCTCATAGAGTATTGAAAAGACCAAATAGAAGAGTTGAGGAAACATGGAGCTGAAATTCATACCCGATTTGCAAGCTCGTCAAGGGAAACACACAGCGGCTCCCCATCAACTTCACAATGACACTCCAATTCCCGACCTTAGCTCTCAAAATTTCATTATCGCCCCCAAATACTTATCCTTCACACTTCACAGCTTCACGGCCAAATTAAAAAGTAAAATCAAAAGTCTCAGTTTTTTTGGAACATTTCGCATATATCCAACCAGATTCAAAATGAGAGAAATTATACAGTCACAATAACTAGCATTTTGAACACGAAGACGAAATATTAAGATCAAGCAAATACCTTGAGAATTCAGAAGAATTAAAGAAAAAGGAAAGTAAGACATAATAATAATGACATACACAGATGACTAAATTCGGAAAAGGAAGCAGTTGCAGCTTGTCAAGAAGGCCATTAAAGGATGGATGAAGGAAGGAATAAATGCATGAGGTGATTGATCGCTGAGGGAGAGAAGAGAAATTGGGAAGCGTGCGAATGGAATTCAATTGGGGTTATCTTAGCAGTAAATGTGGTCTTGGAGGGCAAATTGGTAAATGCGGACCTCGGGATCCCTGAACTAGCTTCCTGCGCCGGCTTCTTCGTCGTTTTTCTTCTTCTTCTTCTTCTGTGAATGATGATAAACAGATATAGAGAGGCAGAGAGATGAAGAGGCCGTATAGAATACATATACGAAATTACGGATGAATGCGGCGATGATGTTCTGTCTCGCTTTTGTCTTCACTTCACGCGAGATGGCACTGCGCGTGGGTCACATGCAGGGCAGGGCGGTTATATCATGACGACCTTGAAAGTTTCCTGATTGCTCTAGAAATAGTAATCTGCACACAACTACTTTTCCCACTTGTAAATGCTTACTCCCTTCGTCCCATTTTTTCTGGTTTATTTTTCATTTGGGAAAAGTACAGAAAACGTACCTGTGGTTTGGGCCATTTTCAGATAGGGGCATGTGTTTCATTTTCTGACAAAGTGGGGCATGTGTTTCAATTCCGTTATCATAGCAGGGGCACGACGTCTAACGCCGTTAGAAAAATTAACTCCGATTTTAAAAAGTCTCCGAAAAATTAAAAGAAAAATACTGGGAGATGCGCCTCGTCAAGGAGATCAACAAACTATCTTTCTCTTTGGATTTTTCGGCTCTATTTGGATTATTTTTTAAAATCAAATTCACTAATATCAATTTTCTGGTGGACTTTCTGGAGATATGGTGTCTGGAAACAAAAAATAAAGATAGTTTGTTGATCTCCTTGACGAGTCGCACCTCTCGGTATTTTTCTTTTAATTTTTCGGAGACTTTTTAAAATCGGGGTTAAGTTTTCTAACGGCGTTAGAGGCCATGCCCCTGCTATGATAACGGAATTGAAACACATGCCCCACTTTGTTAGAAAATGAAACACATGCCCCTATCTGAAAATGGCCCAAACCACAGGTATGTTTTATGTACTTTTCCCTTTTCATTTTATGGTATCCTAAAATATGTGTCTTCTTTTCTCTTTTGGAAAGAAATACGTGGTTTACACAATTACTCTTTTGTATGTTTTATAACTAAGAAATCAGGTCTGGTCTGATCAGGTGTGTTTAAGTCTGGTCTAATACTGAAAACAATCCACATAAAAACATATTTATAATTTGGGAAAACTGTCAATTTGGTCCTTGTACTTTCATGAAAAAGTCAATTAGGTCCTCGTACTTTTAATAAGATCAATCAAGTTGACGTGCACTTTGTCGTGAGGTGCACTCAAAATAAATATCAATACGACACTAATACATAGTATAGCGAAGTAAGGTTCGTATCCACAGGGAAAGGAATATTTCTCTTTTTAATTAACTAGTAACAAAGGGGGGGTTTTAGATTTGATTTGATTTAATTAACACTAAGATGAATGACTTAAATGAGTTTAATTAATGAGAAGAAGACTTGGCTTTGATTTTATCCACTTAATGAAATGTTCGTCGATCCCGGTTATATCTTTAACTATCTTCCTCTCGAATACTCAATCGAGGAGTATATCCAGTTCATCGAGGGTAGTTATTACTAACGAGAAGCGTTCATTAATAAAACTTACTATCGAGTCAATATAGAACAAGCGCCGTATATTAAATTGATAGTAGCAATAAACTTAAGATGAAAACGATTGAGATTGATAACCTCAACACAAGCGGTTTATTGGTTTAATCAATATAATTAATTCCCCTTAGATTATTAACCATGAGATGCATGCATTAATAATCCAAGTTTACTACCATGAAAGGACCGAGTTAATAACAAGCGTATTAATCGACCGATTCTAGTATTAATTAATATATGAAACAAAACTAGTTGATCCTTTAAGTAATGTTAAAAATATTAATATGAAATATAAATAGGAATTAATTAATACTCAAGAAAGAATATTAAAGAAGATGAATCCTACTATAGTTAATATCAAGATGTTAACTAATTGTCATCTTAGTAACACTCCCCAATATTAACGTAGAGGAAGAAATAATTATTACTATAACTAATGTCAAGATGTTAACTAATTGTCATCTTAGTAACACTCCCCAACATTGATATAGAAATAGTATTGATGGATTGTCTACCCGGGGGGTTTCTTATCCGAGGGGTTATTACGGGAATAACTTAGAGAGAGGTCAGAGCAAATAGGAGGAGAGAGAGTCGATTTTATTAAATGAACTCGAGATGTGGAGTTGAGATGCAGATGATGTCGATTACAAGGAGAAATGGGCTGCTATTTATAGCAGCAATAAATGCGATGAGAGGACACGTGTCAGTAATCCAACGGCCGAAGGGTCACATCAACCGGTTGGCACCGGCAGTGGTACGTTCACCGCATTGAATGCGGTTGGCGGATGTGACGTGGCTTTAAATGCGGTGGTTGGCTGTCTCCAAAAGGAATATTTGATGATTGAGCTAGTTCAGCCGAAGGCTCCCTGTGTAGCCGAGGGCCCCTTGTGTAGCCGAGGGCTCCTTGTGTAGCCGAGGGCTTTCCTGATGCCGAGGGCATGAAAATGCCGAGGGCTTATGTTTTCGCCCGTTTTCTCCCAGCAGCTTCTTATGCCAAAGAGGCTATCCTGTGAGTTCTGGAGCCTTCGGCCAAGGAGGCCGAAGGCACCGCAGTGTGTATTCTGGGCTAATTTGAGGCTCGGGTCGCTGCATTTGGGCCTGAGTTGTTCTCTGGGCTCAATGGACTTGTGTAGGAGAAGTAGGAGTCTATGGGCCGGGGGTTTCTGGGCCATATACTCCATCAGGAGTCCCTCACTCCTTTTGCCGAAAGGTACTTGAGGGAAAAGGAGTAGATGTGTTGCTTCTTCTGGAGGCTTCATCGTTTCGCTGGGTGCTTTTGCTGGAGAACTTTGTCCACTGCCGAAGGCTTCCCTCAGTCCCTCACATGTCGAGGGTTTTCTGAGGGAAGGTATTCACAACCTTCGTATGTTCGCCGGGGGATCCCCTCAGTCCCTCACATGTCGAGGGTTTTCTGAGGGCAGTATAACACCTGTATGACCGCAGAAGGCTTTCCTCAGTCCCTCACACATCGAGGGTTTTCTGAGGAAAGCATGGATGTATTGCCTGCGTGTGTTGTGATGAGGGTTGCTTTATTTCCGCAAAGTGACTCGGGGAAAAATTTTGATACTCTACCTCTGCCGAAGGATGTGTTGAAGTATATACCCGAAAGTTTCTGCTTTGATGTTCACCCGGATGCTACTTGCGTCAATTGTAAATCTTTGCATGAGGAATTTTTGTCCTGCATGATTCCCGAGGGGTGTATCCCAGTCCCCCACTCCTTTAGGCCGAAGGCAAGTTCGGGCTGAAGGAGTTATGAAGTGTTGAGGAGTTCCCCGAGGGGTTCCACTGCTGGGTATTGTAGCACTGGCAAGCCGAAGGCTTATGTTGCTGATGGCCCAATTCATGAAGGCAGTATTGATACCCCGAAGGCTATAACATGTGATATCCGGAGGCATGCGTCCAAGGAGACCTGATGATGATTGATCACCGAGGGCCGTTGTTTGCAGACACCGGAGGCTGTGAGGCGGGAGGCGCCTCAAGTTTCCCAAATGGAGCCGTTGGAATAGAGCCGTTGGAGGGGGGTTCCACGTGGCGCGCTTTTGTTGGCGGGTGCCACCCATTGGTGGAACCGGCGGCCCGCAATGATGGCCTTTTCAAATCGAGGCCCAGTTCTCGAGGCTAAAAACCTATATATACCCCCAAGGCGGAGCTCAGTTCCCTTGTGCGTTCATTGTGAAGCGAAGCTCTGCCCAAGTGTTTTCTAGAGAGAGAAACTCAATATCGATCAAACCTAGCTTTCCGAGGTCAGTTCTTCTCCTGTTCTTGAGCTTTTTCGTAAATTTTGCTCTCCCGCCATTAGATCGAGTGTTATAGTATCTGTCGCGTTCTAGAGATTCCTCCCCAACTCTTCGATTACCAACTTCAACATGTCCTCCGAAAGCGACTCGCAAAATATCTCGAAGAAGTCGTCGGCGCGAACCGAGAGCATCTCCGACGTAGAGTCATCGAATGATCAGCCGTCGACACACGATGATTCCGCGATAGCCGGTGAAGTCCAGGAAGAGCTTCGAGCCGAAGCGGAGGCTGAGGAATTCGAGCAGGTTGTTGAGGATGAAGAACTTGCCCTCGCCCTGCAGGTGGCCGAGGAGGAGGAACAAAAAGAGAGGCAACAGGTGACAGTTGCCGCACTCCCTCTTCGAGGTGCTGGCGAAGCTAGTAGCTCCCGGCCTCTTGATCCGGAACCCATCAGCGTCGCTCCGGGCAAGCGAAAGAAGAAGGTGGGGGCCGCCGCAAAGAAGAAGAAGGAAGCGGCAGTTGATACGGGGAAACCTGTAGACATTCCCGAGGGCTATTCTTATCTAAACGTTGCCGCACTAGTTCTGAAATCGAGGGCCCTACAATCAGAGTACCTGACGGCTCAGTTCCTTGTCGGTCCCCAGGGACGTGTTATAGAGCCTAAGCCTGACGATGTGCTCTCCCAGGCCCCCGAAGGATGCTTTGCGGTCCATTTGCTGTCCCTGGAGTTGGGGCTTCGATTCCCCCTTCATCCATTCTTGATAGAGTACTTGAAGTTTGTGAAGTTGGCCCCTTGTCAACTCACTCCCAATAGCCACTCATACATTGCTGGCTTCCTGTCCCTCTGTCGTTCTCGGGAGGTCGACCCTTCATTGGATCTGTTCTTTATGTGCTTCAATCTTTGCCGAGGGGGGCACTCTCATGCCGAGGGCTTCGCCAACCTCCAGCAGGTCCCGGAGTGGAGGCTGTTTTCTGAAGTCCCGTCCTCGCATAAGGGGTGGAAGGACAAATTTTGCTACATCCGGATGGCCGTGAACCCCTTCCCGGAGCCTCTTAAGGATCGCTTCCGGAGGCATTTAAAGGTGGGAAGCGCCGCTCTTCAAAAAGCCGGGAAAAAATTGTCAGCTAAGCCCGAGGGCTCAGATAAGCAAGTGACAATCAAACAAGTCACTCTCCCGGATGAGTTGTATAAGCTGGACTTTAGGCGCTACCGTCGCTTCGGGGAGAAGGATGAGAGATACCCCCTCATCGACATGGTTCCACAAAGTGCCGAAGGTTGTTGCCGAGGGCTATACGTTTTTATACTTAGCACATTTCCTTGTTATGTAGTGAATCTAATATATGTGCATTTTGCAGGACCCGCCATGGATCTAAAGGCCATCACCGCCCTGAGGAACAAGTTAGACAAAGAGCAGAAGAAGAAGGACGCCGGCGGTCAGAAACCAGTCGACGCGTTTTTTAAGAAGGATGGCGGTGCTCAGATTGCCGAGGGCATGGGAACTTCGGGGGGAGGCGCCGAAGCTTCCCAGGCGGAGGGTGCCACGAAGAAACGAGCCGGCAAGGGTCAAGTGCCTCCGGAAAAGAAGAGGCAGAAGAAGGGGACCACTGAGAAGGACAGCGTCCCGGTGGTGGACGTCGAAGAGTTCCCGGTTTCTCACGCCCCGGCTTCCAATACCCCTCGCTCCCCCATTGTCCCGACGACCGATGAAGAGTGGCCTCGGGAGAATGTGCAGTTCTTCATTAAAAAAGGGACCGCCATTGTGCATGGCACCATGGACCCGAAAGATTTCTTGAATGGTGCCACCCCCCCGCTTGACAGGTCGGCCCTCAGCCGATATGAGGATGAGGCCGTCGAATCCAAACTTCTTCGTGCCTCCGTCACGGTGAGTATTCGGAGCCCTTCTTATACAAACTTGTTCAAGTGTTTCATGTTCCGTATTTCCTGACCCTTTATGACTTTCGGACATTTGTAGGCCAGCGTCTTCCTCGGGGAGCATATCCGAAGGCTGGAGCAAATGCGTGCTCGCAAGGCGGAGGATGACGAGGCCCTCAAGAAGCTCGTCGAAAAAAATACCGAGGCCATCCGACAGATGGCAATGCTCGAGGAGACCCTCCGGCTAGAGAGGGAGGCCGTGGCAGCGAAGCTTGAGGGCGCTAAGGCCGAGGGGAAAGCTGAGGCGGAGGCAGCTGCTGCTGCAGCAGCCAAGGAGGCAGCCGAGGCCGCAGAGAAGTCGAAGGCGGAGGCGGCATCCCAAGCTGTCGCAGACTTTGTTGCCGGAGGCTGGAGGGGGGAGGACCAGGAGGCGTGGAGGGCCGTGGTCGTCCGGGAAGAAGTTGATGCCTGGGTTAAGGGCCCCGGCGCTGAATGGCTGGCGCTGAAGGGCAACGAATACTGGCAAGGGGGGGAATTCTTCACCCAACGCCTGATCTACCGGAAGCTGGCCGCGCATCAAGGCATTGACTTGAAGGATTTCAAACCCGATTCATTCGGCCTGCCCCCCCTCCAACCAGATGTAATGGTACCCCTGCCCGAAGGCGTGGAGAGGCCCATCCTCCGAGACTCTTTGCTGTTGCAGGAATGCGGTGGAGACGAGGAAGAGGCTGGCGATGATGCCACTTCTAAAGCTGCCGATGAAGGGGCCTCAACTGCTGATGCTTAGAATTGTTGTAGCATTTTCGATGTAATACTCACATCAACTACCGGCTTCGGCCTTAGCATGTAAAGAAACATCTTTTGGTTTTTGGTGATGAATGATTTGCCTTCAGGCCTTTTCTCAATGGATGCATCCGGTTTTATTTTATTGTATGCCTTTGTTTGAATGGATGTATGTCTTTGCTTGCTTTCACTTGCATGTTTTCATCCCTTCCTTTCCTTGAATGAATGCCTTCCTTCCCGGAGGCCACAAGTTTGTGGACTTAGGAAATTTTCCTAAGTAAAACTTGGAAACAAGCCCCCGGTCACAGTGCAGAAGTACCGGGGGGTCGTTGTTGTGGACTTAGAAAATTTTCTAAGTGAATGCCCAATCCTGAGCCCTCAGTTGTGTGATGGGTTTCGTCGGGGGCTTGCTTGAACCTCCGGTGTGTATAGCTGCCGAGGGATCCGAAATCATGGTTTTTAAGTGAAAACCTCGTCTGAGTCCCCGGCTGTAGAGTAGGATGGCCGGGGGCTAATATGAATTAGACTTAGGAAATTTCTCCGGAAATGCTGAGCCTTCGATTAGCAGTGTAGCTTCAGGTCATCGCCAAGTAGTTTAGGGGGCCATCGACCACGAGTGTGTAGGTTGAAGAATTGTTTCCCGAAGGGTTCCGTCTGTGGACTTTCTGCCTTCGGTATGAGGTCTCTGGTTTGTGCAGATATAGGTTTAGCTTGCCTTAGAACTTTGTGGAGCCTTCGGCATGTCACGTAGTTGACTTCGATCCAGCCGAACTTCGGCCTTAGCCAGATTTAGGTGAAGTTTTGCTCAGTGAGCCTTCTTCTTGGGCCTCCGGTGGAAATCTTGTACTCCAAGGCTTCATGTAGTGAACCCTCCGGCTATGTAGCCGGATGACTCGTTGTTGAGAAATTTTCTGTTGCCTTTGTAGGAGCCTTCGGGAATGTATGTCCGAAGTGTTGAGCCTCCGGGGAGAATAGTATCCGGGGAGTTCCTTCCCCCCTACACATCTTTTTTTTTTTTTTTTTTTTTTTTTTTTTTTTATTTTTTGATGGTGTAGGAGAGGCATCTAGAAACTTGGTTTCTAGGGAAGGCTTGGCCTATATGGGAGGCAACGGGACAAATCGTTGGCTCCCCCTTCGGGAATGACCTTCCGATATCCCGAAGGGTTTGAGGGTCGTTTCCTCGGCCCGAGACATCGTCTGTTGCCTGCTTCCCCTTGGGAGATAGCACGGAAAGCGCCTCGGTTTTGAAAGTCGTCCCCTCAGCCCGAGACATGGTCTGTTGCCTGCTTCCCCTTGGGGGATAGCGCGGGGAGCGTTTCGTTTGTGGAAGTCGAATCCTGGGCCCGGGACATGGTCCGTTGCCTGCCTCCCCTTGGGGGATGGCGCGGAAAGCGTTCCTGGGAAGGGTTTTATTTGCGTGTGGAACACAAATAGCCGGGGGCACTTGGTACCAGCCGGAGCCGAGGGGTGTTGCACCCCCCGGTTTTTTTTTTTTTTTTTTTTTTTTTTTTTTTTTAGGAGAGTATGTAAAAGTATGCATAATGTATGCATGGTTGCGTCCTCGTGGGGTACACTTGGTGTTTTCAAAGAGTGATGGGGGTGACCCATACACTTGGTACTTGGTACCTAAATTGTTGTTCCCCTTCCTGAGAGGAAGAGGCCTTGGGCCTATTTTGGTGAAGAGATGAGGGCTTGGCCACTCATTTGTAGGAGAGAAAGGGGGCCTTGGGCCGCTTGTACAATATGTAGGTGATGAAGACTTGGCCTTTTGATTATTCTTCAAAAACAGATGGGGCCTTGGCCCATTGATATTTACAATGGCTGAGGATGAGGGCTTGGCCGCTCATGTCTTATTGATAGAATTTGACAAGGTGGTGCACATTCCAATGTCTAGGGACTTCTGTCCCATTGGGGCGTTTTAGCTTGTACGTTCCTGGTTTGATGATGGCTGAGATGATGTAAGGGCCTTCAAACTTAGGCGCCATCTTGCCGCCTTCGGTGGGTAGGCTGGCCTCCCTTCGTCGGAGGACGTAGTCACCCACCTGAAATTCCCGGGAGCGGACCTTGGCGTCGATGTAGCCTTTGACTTGTCTCCTATAGTTTTCAGCCCTGAGAAAAGCTTGCTCTCGGCGTTCTGAGATGAGATGAAGGTCGAGGGCCATGTTGGTGTCGTTGACTTCGGGTTCATATTGTTCCACCCTTCGGGTGGGAAGGGTCACTTCTGTCGGGGCTTTAGCCTCGAAGCCATAGCATAGGGAGAAGGGTGTCTCACCTGTTGCACGCCGAGGGGTGGTGCGGTAGGCCCATAGGATGTTATGAAGTTCTTCTACCCAGCCTCCCCCTTCGGCTTCCAACTTCTTCTTCAACCCTTCAAGTAGGGTTCGGTTGGCGTTCTCTACTTGCCCGTTGCCTTGGGGGTAGGCAACGGATGAAAAGGTGTGTTTGATGCCCCATGCCTCTAGGAGGGCACAGAAGGGGGCTGCCTCAAATTGAGTCCCGTTGTCGGAGATGATTTGTTGGGGGACGCCAAACCTTGTGAGAATATTCTTGAGAACAAAGTGGCGACACCGGGCTTCGGTGATGCTGGCGAGGGGTTCGGCCTCCACCCATTTGGTGAAGTAGTCAATGGCAACGATGATGTACCTGTTGTTGGAGGTACCCCTCGGCAGAGGGCCTACTAGGTCAATTCCCCATCTAGAGAAGGGTATAGCGGTGCTGATGGGGGCATAGTTGACCGCTGGCCTGCCGGGGGCCTTCTGAAAGTGTTGGCAAGCGGTGCACCTTCGGGCTAGGTCAGCACAATCTCTAGCCATCGTGGGCCAGAAGTAGCCCTGAACTATGAGCCTTCGGGACATGGAGAAGGGTCCCTGGTGAGCTGAGCAAGTGCCACTGTGCACTTCCTCCATGGCGACTTCGGCCTCATCTTGATGAAGGCACCGAAGGAGGGTGCCGTTGTAAGATCTCTTGTAAAGCCTCCCGTTTTCGATGGTGTAGCTGGGAGCCCTCAGTTTTGTCAATTTGGCGCGGGCTTCGTCTTGGGGTAGTTGCCCTGTGGTGATGAAGGTGATGATGTCGGAGATCCAATCCTCCGGCCTTAGGTGGATGTTCATGACGGGGCTCGCGTGGATGCTTGAGAGGCTAAGTTCCTCAATTCTTGCAATTTTTGAGAGGTGTTCGGGGGATTCATCCGAAAGCTTGGATAGAATGTCGGCCTCGGAGTTTTGAGCCCTCGGTATTTGGGTGAGAGAATGTGCCTCAAACACCTTGAGCAACTCCTTAGCCGCTTCTTTGTATTGTTTCATCCTTCCTTCCTTGGCTTCGTACTCCCCGGAAATTTGACCCACGACAAGTTTGGAGTCACACTTGACGTGGATCATCTTAGCCTTCAGATTTGCTGCCAGCCGAAGGCCACAGAGGAGGGCTTCGTACTCGGCCTCGTTGTTGGAGACTTTGAAGGAGAAGCGGATGGCATAGTATGCGCGGAAGCCCTCGGGTGTGATCAGGACTACTCCCCCTCCGCATGCTTTGGTGGCTGAGGAGCCATCGGTGTAGAGGGTCCACCACTCATCGAGGGGTGCCGAGGGCTCTTCGTCAGTTGCTGATCTTGCGGTGCATTCCGTTACGAAGTCCGCCAGGGCTCGGCCCTTAATGGCAGGCCTCGGACGGATGTCTATGTTGTATTGGCTGAGGAAGATGGCCCATTTTACCATCCGGGAGGAGCTAGTGGGACTTCTCATGAGGGCGCCGAGGGGTTGATGAGTGAGCACTTGGACCGGATGAGCTTGAAAGTAGTGGCCAAGCTTCTTGACGGTCCAAACGATGGCTAGCACCGTCTTCTCGACGGGAGAATACCTTAGTTCGGCCTCCCGGAGGGTTTTGCTGACGTAGAAGATGGCATGTTGGATGCCGTCTTCTTCTCCGATTAGTACTGAGCTGATAGCCGCAGGGCTAACACCGAGATATAAGTATAAAGTCTCCCCCACCTTTGGTTTGGAGAGCACCGGGGGAGAAGAGAGGTACTTCTTAAGTTCGTCGAAGGCCTCTTGACACTCAGATGTCCATTGGAAGCCAGCTGTCTTCCTCATGATTTGGAAGAAGGGGAGGGCCCTCTCGGCTGACTTAGAGAGGAATCGGTTGAGGGCCGCCAGGCGACCCGTCAACCGTTGAACTTCTTTGACGTTGCGCGGAGGCTCCATATTGATGATGGCCTGAATTTTCTCGGGGTTGGCCTCGATACCCCTTCGGCTCACCATATAGCCCAAGAATTTTCCACCTTGTACGCCGAAGGTGCATTTCTTTGGATTCAACCGGAGGTTGAATTTTTGCATGATGGCGAAGATTTCCCGGAGGTCCTTGGCGTGAGTGCCGGCCTTCTTGCTCTTGACAATCATATCGTCAACATAGGCCTCCATAGTGCGCCCCAAGACAGCTTGGAAGACTCTGGCCACCATTCGGGTGTAGGTGGCGCCTGAATTCTTGAGGCCGAAGGCCATCACAAGGTAGCAGAAGATACCCTCGGGTGTCATGAAGGCGGTTTTTTCAGCGTCTTCCTCATGCATGTAGATTTGATGATATCCGCGGAACGCGTCGAGGAATGACATGATCTCGCATCCCGCGGTCTCATCCACCAGTTGATCAATGTTTGGCAGAGGGAAGGGGTCCATAGGGCACGCCTTATTCAGATCAGTGTAGTCCACGCACATGCGGAAGGTAGGAGGCTTCTGTGCGAGGACTACGTTTGCCAACCAAGAAGGGTATTTCACCTCCTTAATGTGTTTGATGGAGAGGAGCATAGATACCTCCTTCTTCACGAACTCCCTTCTCTCGGCCGAGAGGGGTCTTCTTCGTTGCTGCACTGGTTTGGCCGAAGGGTCCACCGCTAGGCGGTGGGTGATAACCCTTCGGTCAATTCCTGGCATGTCCTCCGGCCCCCATGCAAAAACTATGGAGTAGGCGCGGAGGGCTTCGGTGATGCCAGTCCTCAGGTCTTCGGGGAGCTTGGCTCCAATCTTCAGGACTCTTTCCGGCTTGGCCGGATCGAGTATCAAGTCTTCGGTCTCTTCGGCAGGTTCAGCCCTCGGCCTGTTTTCTTCTTCCTCCAAGGCCTTGGTGGTGATGGTGTCAACACGAAACTCTGTTTTACTAACCTTCTTGGTAAGTTGAAGGTAGCAGGTCCTGGAGAGTTTCTGATTCCCTCTCGAATAGCCGATGCCGGTGGGTGTGGGGAACTTGAGACAGAGGTGCCTCATGGAGATGACGGCCTCCAAATCCTCGAGGGCAGGCCGGCCGAGGATGATGTTATGTGCGCAGTCGAGGTTGACGACGACGAACTCCACTTCGAGCTTGGCTCTATGGGATCCGTCGCCGAATTCGACCATGAGTGTGATGACGCCCTCGGCGTCGATGCTGTCCCCCGTGAATCCGGAGAGGGGGGTGTTGATGTGCCGAAGGGACCCCCTGTCGAGTCCCAACTCTTGAAAAGTGCTGAGATACATGACGTTGACAGAACTCCCCGTGTCAACATAAGTCCGGTGGATGATGGCGTCGTTGATCTCAGTGCGGATTACGAGGGCATCCCTATGCGGCAGAGAGCCCGAGGGGAGGTCCGCATCTGTGAAGAAGATGGGTTCCCCCCTCGGCCTCTTAGTTGGGGGCACGTGGCTGACCTCCCCAACGTAAAGGGATTGAGCCCACTTCTTCCGCTGGCTGGTGGAGTCTCCACCAGTGTTGCCACCATTGATCATGTGGATGTGGCGCTTGTAATGTTGGTGGGAGCCCTCTCCCTCGTCGTCGAGGCCCCCAATTTCACGTTTCTTCCCTTGTGGGTTTCCCAAGGGGATGGTGTTGGGGTTCACCCACTTGTTTGCCTTCGGCGGAGGGCCTTGATGATGAGGGGGACCCTGGGGCGGAGGGCCCCTGATAAATTGGGACAAGTGGCCCGCCTGTATCAGCCTCTCAATTGCGTTTTTCAGTTGGTGGCAGTCGTCGGTCTTGTGCCCGTGGTGGCGGTGAAAGCGGCAGTAGGGCTCATCAGGACCGATGGCATAAATCTCGAGGGGTGTGCGGGAGTCTCGCTCAACGAGCCCCCGCTCTTCCGCATGATCAAGAATCACGCTGACGGGGTGCGTCAGGGGAGTGCGTGGGTGCTCCAGGAGGACGGGTTGTGCCCAAGCCTTCAGATTGTTCTTGTAACCGCCCCCGGGTCTGGCTTGGCCACCCCGGGAGCGATCGTTGTACTGTGCCTCTCGGTGGACCGGAGGGGGAGGCCCTCCGGGCCGGTTCCTGCCTTCATTCTTCTGAGAAGGATCCGTGTTGCGGCGGTCCTTCTCGATTTCCTCCGCTTCAGCGTATCGGTCCCCCCGCTGAAGGGCCTTCGTATAATCGCGGGGGGGATCAGTGATGAGACTCCGAGAGAAGTTACCGTTGCGGAGGACTGTGTGGAAGAGGGCCATCAGGGTCCTGTCATCGGCGCCCTCGACCTCGAGGGAAGCCTGCCTCCAGCGTTCTAAGAAACTCCGAAGGGTTTCCTCCTTCTGTTGTCTCACGTTCAGAAGGTGGGAGAAGTGCTTCTTTGAGCGATGCCTCCCAGCAAATTGTGTGAGGAAGCGGTGGGCAAGTTCTTGCCAAGAATCAATGCTGCCTTCGGGCAACCGGTTGAACCACTCATACGCTGGTCCCTCCAAGGTGGAAAGGAACCAACGGCATAAGTATTCATCCGATGCCCCCATCATCATCATGCTGTTTTGATAACGGCTATAGTGCTCCTGGGGATCCGTCTTCCCCTCATATGGTTTGATAGGTTGCCCCCGATATTTGTGGGGGATTTTGGCCGCCAACACCCTTGGGGTGAAAGGCGTCCTAGTGCGGATCTGAATGAGGGGCTCGCCTGAGCCTTCGGCAAGTTTACGTTTCATTTCCTCCACCTGTGCCCGGAGGTCAGCGTACTCCGGATCTGGCCTCGCTGTGGAAGCCGTCGGGGGTGCCTGACGATTCTCCTCGAGTTGACGGAGGAGGGCTTCAATGATTTCGTCCTTGGGGTCCTTCGGGGCAACCCCTTGGGAGTTGGCCCGGAAGGATTGCGCCTGATTGATCTGGTGCCTGGCGTCATCGGCATGGAGGAGGGCTTTGCCTTTGCTTCGTGGGGGAGGCACGCCCTCGGCGCCCGAAGCAGAGGCTCCACTCTCCTGGGGCCTGCTGAATGCCTGTTTCCCGAGGCGGTCTTGGACCCCTCGGTGCCCGGGAGCTCCCCCAAGCCTCTCAAGTACAGAGGTTCGGGGTTTCTCTTTCATCATGGGGCGCTTGTCCCTGGATTGGGCCTCTTGGGAGGCGGTATCCTGCGCCATGACCCCCTCGGCGTTTCCAATTCCCGGGGGAGGATTGTTGAACAGAGGGGGGAGCGGTGGCAATTGAATAACATTTCCTCCAGCGTAGGGCTGGAGGGGTGTCTGAGAGGCGAGGGCTCCGGAATTGAGAGCCATGTTTTGAACAAAGGCCGCAAAGGCAGCCTGAAGATCGATGGCCGGGGCCGGAGGGGGAACTTGGTTCTCACTCCGATCCCTCCTTCGATTATCAAGGCCAATGCGGGTATCAGGGGCGTTCTTCTGTAGTTGCTGACGGAGGTCAGCAGTAGCCTGCTCCAACTCAAGGATGATACCACCCTCGGGTACCAAGAGCCTGTTGGAGGCCTCAGCCCCAATGGTTTCGCCGGGGGCTATGTGGTTCTCCTCAAGGGTTTTGGACTGGGCACGGGTGGTTCTTCCCATTTTTGGCAAGTGTCTTGTGTTTGGTAGAGGGGGAGGGTTTCTTACTTGATTGTTCTGACCTCTCAACGAGAGCACCAAATGATGGATTGTCTACCCGGGGGGTTTCTTATCCGAGGGGTTATTACGGGAATAACTTAGAGAGAGGTCAGAGCAAATAGGAGGAGAGAGAGTCGATTTTATTAAATGAACTCGAGATGTGGAGTTGAGATGCAGATGATGTCGATTACAAGGAGAAATGGGCTGCTATTTATAGCAGCAATAAATGCGATGAGAGGACACGTGTCAGTAATCCAACGGCCGAAGGGTCACATCAACCGGTTGGCACCGGCAGTGGTACGTTCACCGCATTGAATGCGGTTGGCGGATGTGACGTGGCTTTAAATGCGGTGGTTGGCTGTCTCCAAAAGGAATATTTGATGATTGAGCTAGTTCAGCCGAAGGCTCCCTGTGTAGCCGAGGGCCCCTTGTGTAGCCGAGGGCTCCTTGTGTAGCCGAGGGCTTTCCTGATGCCGAGGGCATGAAAATGCCGAGGGCTTATGTTTTCGCCCGTTTTCTCCCAGCAGCTTCTTATGCCAAAGAGGCTATCCTGTGAGTTCTGGAGCCTTCGGCCAAGGAGGCCGAAGGCACCGCAGTGTGTATTCTGGGCTAATTTGAGGCTCGGGTCGCTGCATTTGGGCCTGAGTTGTTCTCTGGGCTCAATGGACTTGTGTAGGAGAAGTAGGAGTCTATGGGCCGGGGGTTTCTGGGCCATATACTCCATCAAGTATTTAAAGGAAGAATTAATATTCAAGGAAGAAGATTAAAGAGAATAACTCACAACTTACAAATTCATTAAGCTTCAAAGTAGCAAAACCAAGATGGAAGAGTTTAGATCCTCATTTGGAGACTAAACATACTATAAAAATATAAAAGAAATACTATTCTAAACTGAGCTTAAGAGTATGGAAGAAGGGATGCTTAAAAGTGAAGGAAAATGGGGCTATTTATAGGTGTTTTGAAGGTGCTGCACCGGATACCCGGCCGGGTATTTGAGATACCCGACCGGGTATTTGTCAAAATCAAATATTTTGCCCACAATTTTGTGTTTTCTGCACGTCTTTTTGTCCGGGTCACTTCATACCCAACCGGGTAAAGACTATACCCGACCGGGTAAGTCACCAAATCACATTTCTTGCATGATTTCTTGTTCCCTTGCACTTTCCTTTGATCTTGTAAGATCCCTTCCATGATCCTTTATTGATTCTTGATTGTTTCTTGCTCAAGATGATTCTAAATTTACTAAATTACAACAAACTAGAAAAATAAAATGATTGCACCTTAAATGTGCAATTACCACAACAACACACCATAAAAAGTAATTAAAAGTAAAAATATAAACACTCAAAAATCAATGCAATCAACTCCCCCACACTTAGTCTTTTACTTGTCCTCGAGTAAAATCCATAAAGTTCTTCACCATCCAAAGAGTGTCAACGAGATAAAAAGAAAAACAGAAGTGTTTTCTTTTTCAGTTTAAATTCATCCGCACTATAGAAAGTTATTGCTTCTCCCTCCAGCTGCTTGCTATGGTAAAAATGAACTCCTGCAAAACTAATTTCTTCTCTCATTTCTCTCCTTTTGCCTAGGAGCCTTTTCAGGTTTTCATCCTAGCCTCTCATTTTTTTTTACTCACTCTTTTTTTTTTTTGCTAATGTTGCTTAGGTTGCCCGTTTGGGTTTTCAACCTAACTAGCATTTCTTCTATTTTTTTATTTAATTTTTTTTTTGTGAAGAAAATAATGCAAGTTACAAGGTAGAAAAAATAATTGTGTACCAATGAGTGACTCCCCCTCACTTAGCTCAGAGCACTGTCCCTAGTGCTCGTTATCGCCATCACTTTTGTTGAAGATATAAAGTTGTGGATTGGGAGAGGGGTGGTTGCTTCCAAGAGTTTGTGGATTAGAGGGTATGTGGAGCAAGAGGACAGTGATGAGAACAAGATTATGATTTTTTTTTTGTGGGGTTTGGTGGAGGATTTGGATAGATTTTGAAGAAAGAGGGATATGGTTAGGAGGTTTGGGGTAATTGAATTGGGTTCAAATTTGGAAAAGACGAATGAGGTGATTTTTTTTAAAGTGCAAAAATAAAATGCAACAAGTAAATGTACCTTGCATGGGTTGCCTCCCAAGAAGCGCTTTATTTAACGTCGTGGCACGACGCTGTCATTGTGTTCAGTCATTCAAACTTGGATCGTGATAGTTTATCTTCTTCACACTTTCACTCCTACGACTTCCATAGGAATGCTTAATTTCTTGACTCTTCACTTTGAAAATCTTTCCAGGATCAAATATCCAGATTTTCATTGATTCATGTAGTGGGAGTGAGGGAAAGAAATTATCGTTAAACATGGTTAACGGAAAATGTTTTGATCCCTCAATTTTGCTGAAGATTTCAAAAATGTCATTATCCTTGTCAATTTTATGAGTTTCCCTCAAAGTTTTTAGAATTGTTGGGGGTACCTCAAAGGATGACAAGGATAGATATTTGACCTTAAAACTCGGTTCATCCTCTTCTTTGACTAGCTGGAGCTCCGTGTCTCTTTCTTCTTCTACTTCTTCTGGATTTTGGATCTCCTTTTGCATTTCCTTCTCATTTGTCAATGTGATTGCAAAAGTTTGCTGTTTAGGATCACATTCTATTTGAGAGGGAAGTTTTTCCGAATCCCTTGCTTCAAGCCTACTTACGGCCCCGGCTATTTGAATCATTTGAGTTTCCAAGTTTGAAATGCTAGACTTGGTCTCATTTTGGAATTGCACCATGTTGTTTTGCATGGTGGTCATGTTGGTAGCAATAGCCCGGACCATATCCTCTGTAGACATGTTAGAGTTGGAGAACGGATCATACCTCATGTGAGGTGCATCCCTTTCGTAACCAACATCATCAATTTTGTTAGGCCCCTCAGACTTTGATGAAATATAGTTTTGATGATGCCATCCTCCCTTGATGTTTAAATTCTCTATTCGATATTGAATGATCATTGTGTGAACTGAAATATGGTCCAAAAAGGAAGGAAGGTGACAAAATTAGGAATATATAAATTGTGTCACAAAATAAATATACTGGAAATATAAAATGCAATAAGGTAAATTCCTACCTTTCTAGGATATTCAAATCCAATCAGTATATTTATTTTTGGATTACAATTTTATTATTGTCACTAGTAAAATTGTGACTAATCTTACATGTACATCTTATGTACAAAATTAATTTTACTGGAAATATAAAATGCAATAAGGTAAATTCTTCTTTACCTTAAAAAGGATATTTAAATCCTACCAGTACAAATTAATTTTGTACACAAGAACCAGAGTCACAAATTTTACTTGAAAAGCTGTATAATCACGAGACACTCCAGAGTTGCCTGTGAAGACAAAATCCCACTAGATGGTGAATAGTGCGCAAAAGGTCTAAGGAATGGGTTTACATTTCCTGCAAAGCAAGTTGCTCCAATTGCGTCTGAAGATAAGCTGCTCCAACACAAGAAGACGAAAGTACAAGAAGCCTCAACGAAATAGATTAAATCCTCTCAACCAACGGAGGAGATTAATCAACCAGAGATGCCTATAAATTCGGGCATAAGCATGAGAAGAAAAACAAGCTCCTGAGTTCACTAAGCAGAGAAATCATACTACACAAAGAAGATATCTAGCAAAAAGAGAAAGGGCTCATTACATTCTGCTCTCTGCTTAGACTCATGCTTCACTAAACCTTCTAGAAAAGAAATCCTCATTGATACAATCAGAAAGTTTAGTTTTTAGTTGGAGGCTAGAAGTTTGTTTCATATTAAAACTGTTGTAAACACTTCTAAGGATAGCATCGACTAAGTCCTTAAGTGTGGTAGAATAGGATAGAGTACCTTTTGATCCCCACTGGATCAATCGAGAAAAACCTAAAGGATTGAGTAACTAGGAGTGGTGTGTACTCTCAGTGAAACATCTTGAAGTCTGAGCAAGTTGGTGATAACAGCCAGACGGTCACTAATTGTATTGGGCTGAATACTTTAGTGGAAATCCATCTGAAAGAGGATGGGACTGGATGTAGGAGGATTACACCACCTCTGAACCAGGATACATCTCGTGTCAATCTTATTTACTCTGATTCGAGATCATCAAAGGACCTCACACAAGAGTCTCTGACTAAAGATCATCAGAGTACCTCACTCAAGAGTCTCTGATTCAAGATCATCAGAGTACCTCACTCAAGAGTCTCTGATTCAAGATCATCAGAGGACCTCACACAAGAGTCTCTGATTCAAGATCATCAGAGGACCTCACACAAGGGTCTCTGATTCAAGTTCATCAGAGGACCTCATACAAGGGTCTCTGACTCTAAGTCATCAGAGGACCTCACTCAAGGGTCTCTGACTCAAGGTTACCAGAGGACCTCACTCAAGGATCTCTGATTCAAGGCCATCAGAGGATCTCACTGAAAGATCTTCAAAGCAGAGTCTCCATTCTCCTATTCACTTCAGTCACTAAAGATAAGTTGTCCTAAATACAAATACCCCTTCCCTCTTATCCTCTCATAAGAAAGTTACCATTCACAGTTAAAAAGAGGTCATAACTTCCGCTGCGATCCTAAATCTCTCAAAAGATTATAGATCATCATACCTATGAGGGAAACTCTTTAAAAATAGTAAAGGACTTTAAAAGTCTATTCACCCCCCCCCCCCTCTAGACTTTTACCTCTATCAGGGACCATCAAGTGGTATCAGAGCGGGTGTTCCTAGAGTCAGTTTCTGACTAAGTTTGAACTAAAAATCCAAAACTCACTCTTCTCCAAAAACTTTCAAAAATGGACAACCAACTTTCCAAAAATCTCCTGTTCAACTTCAACAAAATTGATGACTGGAAAATCAGAATGAAAGCTCATCTGAGTGCCCTACATGATGAAATGCTAGAAGTCATTACTGATGGACCCATCAAAATCATGAAGGTCATCACATCCAGAACCACTGAAGGAACAGATGATATGTACATTCCAAAACCAAAAATGGAATGGACAACTGAAGATAGGAAGAGAAACAACCTAGACAATGTTGCCAAAGACATCCTCTTCAAAGCTGTTGATGAATCCATATTTCCAAGGATAAGGAAATGTGAAACTGCCAAAGACGTATGGGATGAATTAACAAAGATTGGAACTGGCGATGAACAAGAAAAAGACAACAAACTAACTATTGCTCTCAAGAAGTTTGAAGATTTCAGAATGTTGTCAAATGAATCCATTCATGATATGGAATCCAGATTTCTTAAAATTATTGCAGAGGTCTCTGATCTTGGGAAAACTCTCTCCCAAAAAGAGATCTCTCTTAAAATTTTAAGAGGACTACCATCAAGATGGGATATGAAGGTAACTGCCATGAGAGATAGCAGAGATCTCAGAAGTCTTTCAACGGATAAGCTCTTTAGTGATTTAAAAGCTTATGAGTTTGAAATGAAAGAGATAAAGGATGAAAAGGAGGAAGAGATCAAGACACTGGCCTTAGTGTCTGAACCTGGCACATCAAGATCAACAGAAAAATCACTCAACAATCTCTTCACTGATGAACAATTTGCAATGTTTGTAAGAAAATTCAAAAGGTTCATAAAGAAAGAAGGGTCATCCCCAAAGAAGCCATTTCCTCAACAATCCAGAAGATACAAATCAAGTGAGAATACTATTCTTTGCTACAACTGTAGACAGCCAGGACACTACAAAAATGAGTGCCCTCTCCCATTGGCACACAAATATCAAGGACATCAGAATGCTACTCACAAAGCAGGATTCAAAAACTTCAAAGGCAAACATCAAGCCTTTGTAAGTGAGAAAAAGAATGAAGAATCCCAAAATGATGAAAGCAGCTCAAGTAATGAAAGCTCTTCATCAGAAGACTCTGAAGAAGCACTACTCTGTCTAGGAGTCTGGCCAGATGCTAAGGATACAAGCAGCAGTTCATCTCAGGATAACTCACTCAAATGTCTCATGGCAGATAACCACGACAAGGATGTAGAGGTAACCTCCTGTTCTTCCTATTGCTCAAATGATTCTGGACCATCTAGTATTACACTAGAATCTTTACTTCAAGATTTTCAGAAGGTCCAAAATCATCATGTTCTCTTAAGATCTGAAAATGAAAGACTAAAACAAGACACTAAGAATATTCATGATAAACTCTTAGTTGCCTTGTCCAAAATCAATAGCTTGACAGAAGAGAACATTGAGCTAAAAACAAAAATGAATAATCTCAGCCTGACTAGTGAAAATGATGATCACACTCCTGAGATTATCCTTAAAAAGAAGAACAGAGGTCTTGGATACAAATCACCCACCAAGTACTCAGAAAACCAACTATCCACATCCAATACCATTAAAACAACAACACAAAGCCACCAACACTCCAACTCCCAAACAATTCCCACAAAAAGGAATATGTCAGTTCCCAAACCAAAATCCAAACACCTGTACAAACAAAACTTTCCTATCAAACAAACAAGTTGGCAACTCACCAATAAGACCAACTACCAACCAAAAAGGCAGCAAATTCCATCCAAAAGAAACTTCTCTTCTCCTACATCTAGGAGAAAGAAACTAAACATCTATACAGCTATCCCATATAACTACAACACCTCAAACGGCTATAGATCAGTCAGCTTAGAATTAGATGGTTCTAGATGGGCATGGATGCCTAAACTTGTTCAAGGAAAGAAGCCCACTAACTTGTGGGCTGCTGCTCAACACTGATAAATACAGGAGGGTGCTGGAGCAGCTAATTCAACAGAATGGTACATAGATTCAGGCTGCTCCAGGCACATGACAGGAAGCAAAAGGCTGCTGTCAAACTACATGGCAAGGGAAGGACCCAAAGTAACATTTGGAAATGAAGAAAGGAAAGGAGAAACCAAAGGAGCTGGAGACTTAGTAAGAAGAGGACTTATAATCCAAAACATATCTTATGTTAAGGGTTTAAAGTTCAATTTAATAAGCACAAGCCAGCTTTGTGACAATGGATATAATGTAACATTCTCCAAAGACACCTGCTTGATCAGAGATGTCAAAAATAATGAAATTGTGCTCACTGGTAGAAGAAGGAAGGACATGTACATTGTTGACTGGAAAACTGCAAAGGAAGGAATCTGCTTAGTAACAAAAGCTGATTCAGATCTAAGTTGGGAATGGCATAACAAGCTCAGCCATCTCAACTTCAAAACCATCAACAAACTGTCCAAGAAAGGATTGGTGATTGGTCTTCCAGATATCAATTACAAAAAGGATCATCTATGTAATGCATGTCAAAAAGGGAAACAAACAAAAGTACCCTTTAAAAACAAAAATGATGCATCATCAACCAGACCATTGAGCCTACTGCACCTTGACTTGTTTGGACCAATTGACCCAACAAGTTTAAGTGGCAAAAGATACACTCTGGTTGTGGTAGATGATTATTCCAGATTCACATGGACCCTATTCATGAAAAAGAAGAGTGAAACTGAGAAGAAGCTCCCAGAACTGATGAAACTCCTTCAGAATGAAAAGAGCATCTCAATACAAAAGATCCGGTCAGATAGAGGTACTGAATTTCTAAATTCAACAGTAATTCAGTACTGTGAAGAATCCGGAATCCATCACCAAACATCAGCAGCAAGAACACCTCAACAAAATGGTGTTGCTGAAAGAAGGAACAGAACACTCAAGGAAGCTGGAAGGACCATGATTGAAGCAGCCGGTCTACCCAAAAGATTTTGGGCAGAAGCAATAAACACAGCTTGCTACACCCAGAACAGAAGTCTTATTCATAAGACTTACAAGAAGACTCCATATGAGCTATGGAAAGAAAGAAAGCCAAACATCAATTATTTCCATGAATTCGGATGCAAATGTTTTATTCTAAACAATGGAAAAGACTATCTCAAATCATTTGATCCAAAATCAGATGAAGGGATCTTCTTGGGCTACTCAACAAATAGTAAGGCTTTCAGAATCTTCAACAAAAGAACTCTGGTAGTAGAAGAATCAATTCATGTGGCCTTTGACAATCACTCCTATGCCAACAAAATGGTAGAAGGAGAATCATCTGGGAAAGAAAAGATAACTGGAAAGGCTCCAAGCTGCCTTCCCAACACCAACAAAAATCATGAAGCTGCAGATGTCTCAAACAATGGACAACTACCAGCTAATGGATCAATTCAAATCACTGGTTGTTCTCCAAAACAACCAACTGAATCATTCACAAGATCTGAAGTTCCTGTTCCTCCAACTCTACCAGAAGATAGTGAAGAAGAAAAGGAGGATGAGCAACAAACTCAAGTCAACAGAACCTCTGACATCAGATGGACAAATCAACATCCTCCTCAACAAATCATAGGAAACATCCATGAAGGGGTTCGAACTAGATCATCATTCCAGAAAGAAGCTATGTTCTCTTGCTTCATCTCACAAACTGAACCCAAGAAAATTGAAGAAGCCCTCTCAGACTCAGACTGGATACTAGCCATGCAAGAAGAACTCAACCAATTTGAACGAAATGAAGTATGGCAACTTGTACCCAGACCCTATCATCAACATGTGATAGGAACTAAATGGGTATTCAGAAACAAAATGAATGAGGAAGGCACAATCATCAAAAACAAAGCCAGACTAGTAGCCAAAGGCTACTGTCAAGAAGAAGGAATAGACTTTGATGAAACTTTTGCTCCTGTTGCAAGACTTGAAGCAATAAGAATATTCCTTGCTTATGCTGCCTACAAGCAATTCACAGTCTATCAAATGGATGTGAAAAGTGCCTTCCTAAATGGTCTACTAGAAGAGGAGGTCTATGTGGAGCAACCTCCTGGATTTGAAATCAACAGAGAAAAAGATCAAGTATTCAAACTAAAGAAGGCCCTCTATGGACTCAAACAAGCTCCAAGAGCATGGTATGACACTCTCTCTCAATATTTAGTGAACAACGGTTTCACTAAAGGCAAAGTAGATAAAACTCTCTTCAAAAGTGAAGAAGGACCACACATACTGCTTGTCCAAATTTATGTGGATGACATAATCTTTGGAAGCTCAAATCAGGCATTATGTAAGAAATTTTCAACTCTCATGCAAAACAAGTTTGAAATGAGCATGATGGGAGAGTTGAACTATTTCCTAGGACTACAAGTGAAGCAGACTCCACAAGGTATCTTCATCAACCAAGCAAAGTACACAAGAGATCTCATGAAGAAATTCAAAATTGAGAACAAGTCTACTGTAAAGATCCCCATGAACACCTCTCAAGGACTGACTCCAGATGAAGATGGCAAAGACACTGACCCTACACTCTATAGAGGTCTGATTGGCTCTCTGCTATATCTTACAACTAGTAGGCCAGATATCTCCTACTCAGTTGGGGTATGTGCAAGATTTCAATCAAAACCCAAAGAAAGCCATCTCCTTGCAGCAAAGAAAATCCTACGATATCTAAAAGGAAATCCTAACTCTGGATTATGGTATCCAACAAATGGAAATTTTGATCTATATGGATATTCAGACTCAGACTTTGCTGGGTGCAAAATTGACAGAAAAAGCACCTCTGGAACTTGTCAAATGATTGGAGGAGGACTTGTTTCTTGGTTCAGTAAGAAACAACACTCAATTGCCACAAGCACTGCTGAAGCAGAATACATAGCAGCAGGCAGCTGCTGTGCACAAATACTATGGATGAAGCAGCAATTAAAGGATTATGGAGAAGAAACAAAGGAGGTCAGCATTCTGTGTGACAACACAAGTGCTATTGCAATAACTCATAATCCAGTCTTTCACTCAAGAACCAAGCATATTGAGATCAGACACCATTTCATCAGAGAACATGTTGAGAAGAAAACCATTAGATTGGAGTACATCCCCACAGAAAAGCAGCTAGCTGACATCTTCACCAAACCCTTAAATGAAGGCAGGTTTAATTCTCTAAGACAAGACCTAGGGATGCTTGATGATCTGGATCAAAGTAGAGAATAAAGTCTGCAACAACTCAGGGGGAATTCCACTCAAAGAACTCAATTATAAGGGGGAATTACCAAAAACATCAACTCAAAGGGAAAATGTACTCAAGCATCTAACAAAATGAGCATCAAAGAAGTTGGAGCACACAAAGACAAGGGAATGAAGCTCTATGGTCCTTATACAAAAGGTCTCAACTGTCTATCAGAAGACCCCAGATCAGAAGGTCTGAATACTATCAGAAGCCCTCAGATCAGAAAGCCTGTCTATCAGAAGACCTCAGATCAGAAAGTCTGTCTATCAGAAGACCTCAGATCAGAAAGCCTGTCTATCAGAAGACCTCAGATCAGAAAGCCTGTCTATCAGAAGACCACAGATCAGAAGGTCTGAATAACTATCAGAAGACCCCAGATCAGAAGGCTTGAATACTATCAGAAGACCTCAGATCCGAAATCTCTTAAACTACAACAGACGACTACCTCAACCAGAGCCCAGAGGTAGAATCACTTTAACAAAAGGAGTCAGGAATCTACGCATGCATGCAACTACGACACATGGTGATTCAAAAAAATCTTGGGAAGCAACATCATTAAATTGGTAAGCTCCTCCAACCAATTTTTCTCTTTTATCTATACTGATTTTATTCTTGAAAAGAACATCAAGCCGTAATTCCATTAATACGCCTTGATTTCTCAACCAAGAATCCCAAACGATGCATGCAAGTATAAATATCCAAGTTAATCCTCAAATAAACAAGCATCTTTTGCAACCATCCCTACTAAAAGATCCTCTTCAAACACACCTTAAGCCAAAACACTCTAATGGCACATCACAGACTCAACCTAAATCTCTCCTTAGGCCCCCCAAATGCTCCTGATAAATTCATCAGTGACCTAGAGTCATGGATAATATACACCACTGACAAGGATTCTCTCGACCAAGAAAGAAAGAGAGTCCTAAAGTGGAGGTATTGGAGACACGCTCCAATCGACCAACTTCTTCTTATGGCACCCCTCATCCCAAAAGAAGAAGAATTTGCTCTCCAATGGTTGGGAGCAAGCTCCATAGAAGAAGCCCTTTCCCAGGAACTCATTGAGAAGGTCTACAACCAAAAATTAGACCAACTCAAAAGAAATCGAAGAAAAAGAAAACTGGATGAAGGAGAATCATCTAGGAGACAGAACTAATCTAGGTTTGAGCTGCTGCCAAAAAGGGGGAAAATAGAATCTAGTTTATCTTTGTTTTATGTATTCAGAATCTAGTTTTTGTTTTGGCATCATCAAAAAGGGGGAAATTGTTAGGCCCCTCAGACTTTGATGAAATATAGTTTTGATGATGCCATCCTCCCTTGATGTTTAAATTCTCTATTCGATATTGAATGATCATTGTGTGAACTGAAATATGGTCCAAAAAGGAAGGAAGGTGACAAAATTAGGAATATATAAATTGTGTCACAAAATAAATATACTGGAAATATAAAATGCAATAAGGTAAATTCCTACCTTTCTAGGATATTCAAATCCAATCAGTATATTTATTTTTGGATTACAATTTTATTATTGTCACTAGTAAAATTGTGACTAATCTTACATGTACATCTTATGTACAAAATTAATTTTACTGGAAATATAAAATGCAATAAGGTAAATTCTTCTTTACCTTAAAAAGGATATTTAAATCCTACCAGTACAAATTAATTTTGTACACAAGAACCAGAGTCACAAATTTTACTTGAAAAGCTTTATAATCACGAGACACTCCAGAGTTGCCTGTGAAGACAAAATCCCACTAGATGGTGAATAGTGCGCAAAAGGTCTAAGGAATGGGTTTACATTTCCTGCAAAGCAAGTTGCTCCAATTGCGTCTGAAGATAAGCTGCTCCAACACAAGAAGACGAAAGTACAAGAAGCCTCAACGAAATAGATTAAATCCTCTCAACCAACGGAGGAGATTAATCAACCAGAGATGCCTATAAATTCGGGCATAAGCATGAGAAGAAAAACAAGCTCCTGAGTTCACTAAGCAGAGAAATCATACTACACAAAGAAGATATCTAGCAAAAAGAGAAAGGGCTCATTACATTCTGCTCTCTGCTTAGACTCATGCTTCACTAAACCTTCTAGAAAAGAAATCCTCATTGATACAATCAGAAAGTTTAGTTTTTAGTTGGAGGCTAGAAGTTTGTTTCATATTAAAACTGTTGTAAACACTTCTAAGGATAGCATCGACTAAGTCCTTAAGTGTGGTAGAATAGGATAGAGTACCTTTTGATCCCCACTGGATCAATCGAGAAAAACCTAAAGGATTGAGTAACTAGGAGTGGTGTGTACTCTCAGTGAAACATCTTGAAGTCTGAGCAAGTTGGTGATAACAGCCAGACGGTCACTAATTGTATTGGGCTGAATACTTTAGTGGAAATCCATCTGAAAGAGGATGGGACTGGATGTAGGAGGATTACACCACCTCTGAACCAGGATACATCTCGTGTCAATCTTATTTACTCTGATTCGAGATCATCAAAGGACCTCACACAAGAGTCTCTGACTAAAGATCATCAGAGTACCTCACTCAAGAGTCTCTGATTCAAGATCATCAGAGTACCTCACTCAAGAGTCTCTGATTCAAGATCATCAGAGGACCTCACACAAGAGTCTCTGATTCAAGATCATCAGAGGACCTCACACAAGGGTCTCTGATTCAAGTTCATCAGAGGACCTCATACAAGGGTCTCTGACTCTAAGTCATCAGAGGACCTCACTCAAGGGTCTCTGACTCAAGGTTACCAGAGGACCTCACTCAAGGATCTCTGATTCAAGGCCATCAGAGGATCTCACTGAAAGATCTTCAAAGCAGAGTCTCCATTCTCCTATTCACTCCAGTCACTAAAGATAAGTTGTCCTAAATACAAATACCCCTTCCCTCTTATCCTCTCATAAGAAAGTTACCATTCACAGTTAAAAAGAGGTCATAACTTCCGCTGCGATCCTAAATCTCTCAAAAGATTATAGATCATCATACCTATGAGGGAAACTCTTTAAAAATAGTAAAGGACTTTAAAAGTCTATTCACCCCCCCCCCCCCCCTCTAGACTTTTACCTCTATCAGGGACCATCAAATTTGTTCAAGGTATTCATCTTGGAGCTTTGGGCAGAAATCCGTAAAATGCATGTGAGACATGCAAATGTTGCATGTCTTGGCATCTTGAGCTTCCGAGTTTAAGATAAATCCCTTTATTAGAGAAGTCAAGAAGGAAATTTGACTCTCTAAGGATGATATGTTGGCATCCATATACTCATACCTCATGTAAGCTCCAGAAAATAGAAGAGTAAGATTTTTTTTTTTTTAATTTTTTTTTTGTTTTTGATTTTTATGAGATAAAATAAAAAGAAAAATAATTGCCTTTCCCCGGCAACGGCGCCAAATTTGACGTGCACTTTGTCGTGAGGTGCACTCAAAATAAATATCAATACGACACTAATACATAGTATAGCGAAGTAAGGTTCGTATCCACAGGGAAAGGAATATTTCTCTTTTTAATTAACTAGTAACAAAGGGGGGGTTTTAGATTTGATTTGATTTAATTAACACTAAGATGAATGACTTAAATGAGTTTAATTAATGAGAAGAAGACTTGGCTTTGATTTTATCCACTTAATGAAATGTTCGTCGATCCCGGTTATATCTTTAACTATCTTCCTCTCGAATACTCAATCGAGGAGTATATCCAGTTCATCGAGGGTAGTTATTACTAACGAGAAGCGTTCATTAATAAAACTTACTATCGAGTCAATATAGAACAAGCGCCGTATATTAAATTGATAGTAGCAATAAACTTAAGATGAAAACGATTGAGATTGATAACCTCAACACAAGCGGTTTATTGGTTTAATCAATATAATTAATTCCCCTTAGATTATTAACCATGAGATGCATGCATTAATAATCCAAGTTTACTACCATGAAAGGACCGAGTTAATAACAAGCGTATTAATCGACCGATTCTAGTATTAATTAATATATGAAACAAAACTAGTTGATCCTTTAAGTAATGTTAAAAATATTAATATGAAATATAAATAGGAATTAATTAATACTCAAGAAAGAATATTAAAGAAGATGAATCCTACTATAGTTAATATCAAGATGTTAACTAATTGTCATCTTAGTAACACTCCCCAATATTAACGTAGAGGAAGAAATAATTATTACTATAACTAATGTCAAGATGTTAACTAATTGTCATCTTAGTAACACTCCCCAACATTGATATAGAAATAGTATTTAAAGGAAGAATTAATATTCAAGGAAGAAGATTAAAGAGAATAACTCACAACTTACAAATTCATTAAGCTTCAAAGTAGCAAAACCAAGATGGAAGAGTTTAGATCCTCATTTGGAGACTAAACATACTATAAAAATATAAAAGAAATACTATTCTAAACTGAGCTTAAGAGTATGGAAGAAGGGATGCTTAAAAGTGAAGGAAAATGGGGCTATTTATAGGTGTTTTGAAGGTGCTGCACCGGATACCCGGCCGGGTATTTGAGATACCCGACCGGGTATTTGTCAAAATCAAATATTTTGCCCACAATTTTGTGTTTTCTGCACGTCTTTTTGTCCGGGTCACTTCATACCCGACCGGGTAAAGACTATACCCGACCGGGTAAGTCACCAAATCACATTTCTTGCATGATTTCTTGTTCCCTTGCACTTTCCTTTGATCTTGTAAGATCCCTTCCATGATCCTTTGTTGATTCTTGATTGTTTCTTGCTCAAGATGATTCTAAATTTACTAAATTACAACAAACTAGAAAAATAAAATGATTGCACCTTAAATGTGCAATTACCACAACAACACACCATAAAAAGTAATTAAAAGTAAAAATATAAACACTCAAAAATCAATGCAATCACAAGTCCCCGATGTCACGCCCCGGACCTACCCGGACACGTCAACAACCCGCCGTACAATACGAATAGTCAACCGCAGTCCAACACATTCATATTATACAAGGCGTCATGAATATCATTCACACATATAACATCCATAAACAAACATAATAAGTAATTCATAACACAACGGAAAACATTGTTTAAAACAAAGGCCACACCGGGCTATTCATGAGCACGCAGGCTCTATAGTAAAATATCCATGAGCAAATTTATTAATGTTTCAAATAGAATGGAGGAAGCACGAACCAAGTCTTCTCTCCGAGGAATCACTCGATCAACGAGCACAGGATGCAAGCTCTAGCCTCAACCTGAAATGGTGGTGGGACGCCCCCGAAGGGGTCAGTACTCTATACGGCTATAAAGTACTGGTGTGGCAGGCATCTAATAGATATACAACAAGTATTTCAAACACAAGACCCTCAAGTAGGGTGATAGTACATTATGATTGTAACCCTAAGTTACCCCGTTTAAAAATATACTTACTTTATATAAAAGTCAAGTAGTCGGCCCGTGGGCCCGTTTTCATTTGGAAATCACCATTCCCAACCCCGTGGCTATAAGCCACGACAACTCCTAGAGTCCAACCCTAGTACATGACCTTGTATTCTAGAGCTCGGCTCTACTACATCACCATACAATTCATATACCCCGGGTCAATTTCCTTACCTTGCGTTCTAGAGCTCGGCTCTATTACATCACCACGCAAGTCCTAGAGCTCGGCTCTAGCTATACAATACATAGACTCCAAGTCTACACCTTACATGCATTCTAGAGCTCGGCTCTATTACATCACCATGCATTAAGGTCCAATTCTCAAGCAACCCTATGCCTAGAATTGACATATCATTAAACTACTTTGGGTCATCCTTAAAGACTTCCCATAACTTAACCTTAGTTCCAAACTAAGTTATTATATACACTTGAACTATATTCAAGTACCTTTCATACAATCCAATCCCTAGGATCAATTTAATCAACAAGTTCCAATAATCACTAACTAGTATTTCAATACTATTAAGATTATTGTTATCATACCATCATCCTCATTATTTGTAATTCTCTACATATTTATAATTATGTAGCAGCAACTTAAGTATTCAATCTCAATACACAAATATTCATTTATGTATCCACATAATTCATACATGAGCAAAATGCCCATTTTCACAAAATAGTTCATTTATACCCATTTAATCTCATATTATTCATACCTTCTCAAATCATTTCAAATTTCATTCCTTGGCAACTATATCAATATTTCATCAATATATAATCATCATAATCCATGAAAAATTATGATTTAAGCATTTAGGTAATCTCATGCTTAACCTACAAGTTGTAAGCAATTAGATGTCAATCCTCACCTTAATTGAGCTTTAAACTTTTCCTTCTTGATCCAATGGTCAAGGCTTTGGTCAAGGTTGATTTAGAACTGATTCCTTGCTTAGAAATGAGTGTTAAACAGCCTCCTCCAGCTGCCAGCTCCACTCCTAACCGAATGACACGAAAACAGTCCCTAGAACGGGCGTTTTCCGGTTAACTCGTTTCCTAGTTTTCCAAGATTTGCTCTAGGTTAGTATCTAACCTTTACATCAATAAAATAACTTCATAAGGACATATTATACACTTTTAGTAGTGTATAATAGTCCCACCAATCGTTCATATCATTTGGAAAATGAAAAGGAAGGTTTTGGATTCAAACTTACGTTGAATACAAAACTGTGTTCTGCGAGGTTGCGTTTTGTTCGGACAATCTGGAAGCCTTCCACTACTCCGATTGATGCAAACCAGACCTCCACGGATTCCTCGTCTTGAGAGCTTTCTTTTGGTACCTTATACGCCTTAATTGGACGAGTAAATCTCAAGTTATGGTTCGAACAGTAAGAGCTTCGCACTAAAGAAAGAACCTGCGGACTGCTCTCCTTCTTCCTTCCCTTTTGAGTTGTGTGGATACCTTTGCTCTCTTATCTCTTTTGGGGGGTCGAATGGGGGGTTGTGGGAGTATACAAGAGCTCTCAATCATGTTACCAAGGCATGTGGAGTGGTTCCCAATTGATCCCAATCATTTTGGGGTCCAAAATATCTACCAATACTTCCAAAAAAAATGGGAAGATGGGTCCTATTGTTTTATCTTTTGTCAAAAGATGTCTTTTTGTACTCATCCTAATTTATTTAGAACAAGTCAACTTCCTACATCACATTATTGGTCTCCAATATGTGTAGGCTCATCTCAATAATTTACTTGATGGATATTATAGGAGGAAAATCCTACTCCCATTATTTAGCTCAATAATGCCAAAGATGGGGTTATAGGCATTTGTATTCTCCTTTAATCATTCTATCACTTATTTGACATTTGTCATACATATTATTGGACTACTAGCCGTGTGGGTCACTCCCGAGTGGATCCAGGACGCCATTCTCGAATACTTGCTATTTTTAGCAGGTTGGGCCCAAAATGAGTATTCGCCAGCCCGATACTAATATACGAGTTCGAACAGTATAATAATCGGTCATTAATTACGTAAAACATTAATCGTTTAACAAATGTTTGGAAATCAGAAATCCAATACATAAACTTAAAATTTTAAATCAAATTTTCAAGGACCTTCGGGAGCGGTGTCACAAGTTCACCCCCCCTTAACAGGAATTTCGTCCCCGAAATTCACAGCTCTACTCAAATAGGAATGCATACTGCTTCCTCATCAAAGCTTCTGTTTCCCAAGTCTCTTCTTCGACCCGGTCACTTTTCCAAAGGACTTTAACCATTGGAACTTCTTTACTCCTCAGTTTCTTCACTTTTCTGTCAATAACTCTTACCGGTTGCACGGCATAGTTCAAATCTTCACGTACCTCCACGGGCGGCTTCTCCAACACATGAGAAGGATCATGCACATACTTCTTAAGCATGGATACATGAAACACATTATGTATCTTCTCTAACTCAGGAGTCAACTGTAGACGATATGCAACGGCTCCCATCCTCTCTATAATCCTAAATGGACCTATATATCGTGGGTTAAGTTTTCCTCGGGTTTGGAACCGAATGATCCCTTTCCAAGGAGAAACCTTCAAGAATACCTCGTCATCAACCTTAAACTCTAAGGTTCTTCGACGCTTATCTGCATAACTCTTTTGTCTATCCTGAGCCGCCTTGAGTCTCTCTCGAATTAACTTCACCTTTGATTTGGTGACCTCCACCAACTCAGTACCCTCGAGTTTGGCCATGCCAACTTCGTCCCAGCATAACGGTGTACGGCACCTCCTCCCATACAATGCCTCGTATGGAGGCATGCCGATGCTTGCCTGATAACTGTTGTTATAGGCAAACTCCACAAGTGCTAAGTGGTTGTCCCAACTCCCCTGGAACTCCAATGCACAAGCCCTCAGCATGTCTTCTAGGATCTGTATAACCCTTTCAGACTGCCCATCCGTCTGTGGATGGAAAGCAGTGCTGAACTTCAACTTCGTTCCCATAGACTCCTGGAATTTCGGCCAAAAACGTGATGTGAATCGTGGGTCTCTATCAGATACAATGGTCACCGGGACCCCATGCAGCCTCACGATCTCATCCGTATACAATTTGGCTAACCTCTCAAGTGGGTAGGTAGTGTTGATAGGCAAGAAGTGTGCACTCTTTGTGAGCCTATCCACAACGACCCAAACCGCGTCATAGTTCCTGATAGTCCGTGGTAAGCCTACCACGAAATCCATAGTCACGTGCTCCCACTTCCATTCAGGGATGGAGAGTGGTTGCAATAAGCCTGCTGGGTGCTGATGTTCTGCCTTAACTTGTTGACAAGTAAGGCACCGACTGATGTACTCGGCTATTTCCCTCTTCATTCCAGACCACCAGTAACTTTCCTTCAAATCACGGTACATTTTCGTGCCCCCCGGGTGCATGGCATAAGCCGATGAATGAGCCTCCTCTAAGATGGACTTTCGGAGCTCATCATCTGACGGTACACACACACGGTCACGAAATAACAAGAGACCATCATCTCTTTCCCTGAAATCCTCCACCGGCCCCGCTTGCATGCGTTCCCGGACCTTCATAAGTTCTTCGTCGGCTTCCTGACCCTTCTTGATCTTATCAAGTAAAGTGGGTCTCACCTCAAATCGTGCCAATAAGGCACCATCGCTGGTTACCTCCAGTTGGGCTCTTAATGCCCTCAAATTAGTTATCAATGCCCCAGACGAGCTCTTCCGGCTCAAAGCATCTGCCACCACGTTTGCCTTGCCTGGGTGATACTCTATCACTAGATGGTAGTCTTTTATCAGCTCCATCCACCGTCTCTGTCTCATGTTTAGCTCTTTCTGAGTAAACACGTACTTCAAGCTCTTGTGATCAGTGTATATGTGACATGTCTCCCCGTAGAGATAATGTCTCCATATCTTCAGTGCAAATACCACTGCCCCGAGCTCCAAATCATGAGTAGGATAATTCACCTCATGCTTCTTCAATTGTCGTGAAGCATAGGCGATTACCCTCCCATTCTGCATCAGTACACATCCAAACCCTTGGATGCTTGCATCGCTATAGACATCGTACCCCACACCCTGTTTGGGTAATGCAAGTACCGGTGCCTCGGTCAATCGCTTCTTTAGTTCCATGAACCCCTTCTCACATTTGTCATCCCATACAAACTTAGCTCCTTTACGAGTGAGCTTTGTCAATGGTGATGCCAAAACAGAGAACTTCTCCACGAACTTTCTGTAGTAGCCTGCCAATCCAAGGAAACTACGAATTTCCTTGACGTTCTTTGGCCTCTCCCATTCGGTAATGGCTTCTATCTTCTTGTCATCAACAGCAATTCCCGATCCCGAAACCACGTGCCCGAGGAAGCCAATCTCCTTTAGCCAAAATTCGCATTTAGAAAATTTGGCATAAAGTTGCTTCTCCCGTAGTGTCTCTAGAACAAGTATCAAGTGCTCCTCGTGCTCTTCTTCACTCTTTGAGTAAATCAAGATGTCATCGATGAACACAATCACGAATCGATCCAAGTATTTATGGAATACTCGGTTCATCAAGTCCATGAATGCCGCTGGGGCGTTTGTTAACCCAAACGACATAACAAGGAATTCAAAGTGCCCATACCTTGTGCGAAAAGCACTTTTTGGTTGTCATCTTCCTTAATCTTCAATTGATGGTAACCCGACCTCAAGTCAATCTTCGAAAACACGGTTGCTCCTCGTAGTTGATCAAACAAGTCATCAATCCTAGGCAACGGATACCTATTCTTGATTGTGACCTTGTTCAGTTGACGATAGTCAATGCACATTCGAAGTGTCCCATCTTTCTTTTTCACAAAAAGAACCGGTGCTCCCCACGGGGAGTGGCTTGGTCTAATGAAACCGTTATCCAAAAGCTCTTGCAATTGGGTTTTCAACTCGTTAAGTTCAGCGGGTGCCATCCGGTATGGCGGTATGGAGATTGGTTTGGTACCAGGCTCGACCTCGATCACAAATTCAATCTCTCTGTCAGGTGGAAGCCCCGGTAGGTCTTTAGGGAAGACATCCGGATACTTACAAACCACCCTCACATCATCGATGTTCGTTTCCTCTTTGGTTTTGTCAACCACGTATGCTAGATATGCGTGGCATCCCTTCCTCATCATATTTCTCGCTCTCACGGCGGATATGATACAACTATTTGATTTGCCGCGGTCCCCCTCGAAGCGTAGGGTGTCCCCCTGTGTGCCTTCGAGTTCCAACACCTTTGTGTAGCAATCTACCCTAGCATGATGCTTTTCTAGCCAATCCATCCCTAGGATTGCATCGAACTCCATCATACTCAGCGGTACGAAATCACACGTCAAGGTTTGGCCACCGATTTCCACCATACAAGATGGATAGTAATTGTTTCTTTCAACGTCTTCCCCTAGTGGGGTTGATACCACTAAGGTTTGTGTCATTGGTATTGATTGCATCTCTAAGCTCTCGGCAAACGCCTCACTCACGAATGAACGTTGCGCTCCGGTATCGATAAGGATTCGTGCATCCTTCCCGTTAATCTTTAGTGTCCCTACATTCATGAACCATGTAAGACATCTTTCCTACCCTCCCTACTCATTTATAGAAGGTTGCAATGTTCACACGCACGTTAGGGATCAAGAAGAGGCCTTAACGCCGCAAAACGATGCGAAAAAATCGGGTTTCGGCAATCTGGGTGCCAGGCACGGCGTGCCCGGGGTAGGCACGGTCGTGCCTGGCTCAGGAAAACGCCCTGGGGCTACTGCCTTGGAGGCACGATCGTGTCTGCCTTAGGCACGATCGTGTCTGCCTTAGGCACGATCGTGCCTGGGTTGGACAAATCCTGGGAACCACTGACTTGGAGGCACGATCGTGTCTGCCTTAGGCACGATCGTGCCTGGTTTGGAGAAAAACCCTGGGCAGCTACTGCCTTGTAGGCACGATCGTGTCTGCCTTAGGCACGATCGTGCCTGGGTTGGGATTATTCCTGGGCAGCTACTGACTTGGAGGCACGATCGTGTCTGCCTTAGGCACGATCGTGCCTGGGTCCCAGCCGCCTGAAGTTGCCCGAAATCCCCCGGTTCGACCCCAAAACCTCGTGCAATGATCCTAGCGATTAGTATCCTCAATTTATGGACTAATTAAGGATAAAACACTAGTATATGAGAGGCAATACCTGCAACGGAGTCCGGGTTAGCTTGAGCATCCGCCTCCGTCATCGCATAGACCCTAGCCTGGGTCCTCCCTTGGTTCACGGATGGCGCGTTGCTCGCACTTGCTCCCCCATGTCCCCGGCTTGCTTGAGAAGCCCCGGGTTGATTCCGCGTACCCGTCGGGCCACTACTTGGTCCCGATGTCCTTGCCCCACTCAATTGTGGACAATGTGCCTTCAAATGCCCGGCATCCCCGCATTGAAAACATCTAGGGGGGTCGCGACATTTACCGGAGTGGTTCTTCTTGCAATTGTTGCAACGAGCTACCACTGAGGTTTGTGACCTCGCGCCTTGCCCACTCGGGCCTTGGTTCCCCCTATATGGTGGCGGTGGTGCCCGGAAAGATCCTCCCCCGTGGTTCCCCTTTTTGTTGGAACCTTGGGAGCCATGACTCTCCCACTTTCTCTTTTTCGCCTCCTCGGCGTCTCTCTTCTTCCTTTCTTCCCATTGCTTCTCTCCTTTCAACCCTTGGTCAACCACTTGGGCAAACGTCATGTTAGGCAATTGTGTTGCCCTGTCACGTATCTCCAAGTCTAGAGCATCCCAGAAGTGGTTCACCATCCGGTTCTCGTCGCAAGCATACTCAGGTATGTAATCGGCAAGATCCCTGAACTTGTACTCAAGTTCCCTCACCGTCATGTTACCCCCTTGGGTTAGAAGGGTGTATTCCCTCACTTTCTTGTTCACCTCAAAGTCCGAGTAATATTGGGCAAAGAATTCCTGTCGGAAATCCTCCCAAGTGACAGTCTCGCCATATTTGCCTTTGGTCCCATCCCACCACTTGGATGCCATACCTTCAAGCAATCTCACCGCAACCCTTAGTTTATATTCGGGGGTGAGTTGCATGTCCAGGGCTGCCTCATTCAGCCGCTTAATCCGTTGTGCCGAAACGGAGATGTCACCCGTCCCATCGAACGGTTTGCACCCCAAGTCTCGTGCCTCTTTGATGTATTTGGAGATCCTTATGATTGGACCTCCATCACCCCGACCCCCATGTGGTTCAGTGTGGGCCCTAGAGTCGCCATGGCTCCTCCCTCTTGAAGCCCCGCCCGAAGGTTGCCCGGCCCGGCGCCTTCGGCGTTCCCTCCTCTCCTCACGCTCACGGTGGTACTGTTGAAGTAGTGCTTCAATCCGTGCTAAGGAGCCATTTTCCTCCTCATCACTTACATCGTCATCATCCCCTTCATAAGGGGTCTCAACCGGTTCAGTTTCCGGTCGATAGGTCGAGTCCTCATAGGACCAGTAGGTTTCACTTTCCGTGTCGACATGACCGTCACTCACGGTCTGTGATCGGCCTCCACGGCCAGCTCCTCTAGATGCCCTAGAGGTCCTTCGACTGCCCTGTCCAGTCTCCACTTGTACACGGCCAGTCGGGTTTCTCCTAGTAATCCTGCCACCACGGTCCATTTCTGAAAGAAATTTGGAAGGAGTCGTTAGACTCGTATCAAATGTCAATTGACGGATAGGTACTTAAGACACATTTTGGCTCGAGTCACCGCCATACCAATTGCTAAGGGTACCATCTTAACAATTAGAGACCTTGCAACCCAAGTACCAAAAGCTCTCCAAGTACAAAACTTCTATGCTCATGGTTTTCAAAATCTTTTCAAAAAGAGAATTTTGAGACTTCATTATGAAGTTTATGGACTAAGTCTCTGATACCAACTTAATTGTCACGCCCCGGACCTACCCGGACACGTCAACAACCCGCCGTACAATACGAATAGTCAACCGCAGTCCAACACATTCATATTATACAAGGCGTCATGAATATCATTCACACATATAACATCCATAAACAAACATAATAAGTAATTCATAACACAACGGAAAACATTGTTTAAAACAAAGGCCACACCGGGCTATTCATGAGCACGCAGGCTCTATAGTAAAATATCCATGAGCAAATTTATTAATGTTTCAAATAGAATGGAGGAAGCACGAACCAAGTCTTCTCTCCGAGGAATCACTCGATCAACGAGCACAGGATGCAAGCTCTAGCCTCAACCTGAAATGGTGGTGGGACGCCCCCGAAGGGGTCAGTACTCTATACGGCTATAAAGTACTGGTGTGGCAGGCATCTAATAGATATACAACAAGTATTTCAAACACAAGACCCTCAAGTAGGGTGATAGTACATTATGATTGTAACCCTAAGTTACCCCGTTTAAAAATATACTTACTTTATATAAAAGTCAAGTAGTCGGCCCGTGGGCCCGTTTTCATTTGGAAATCACCATTCCCAACCCCGTGGCTATAAGCCACGACAACTCCTAGAGTCCAACCCTAGTACATGACCTTGTATTCTAGAGCTCGGCTCTACTACATCACCATACAATTCATATACCCCGGGTCAATTTCCTTACCTTGCGTTCTAGAGCTCGGCTCTATTACATCACCACGCAAGTCCTAGAGCTCGGCTCTAGCTATACAATACATAGACTCCAAGTCTACACCTTACATGCATTCTAGAGCTCGGCTCTATTACATCACCATGCATTAAGGTCCAATTCTCAAGCAACCCTATGCCTAGAATTGACATATCATTAAACTACTTTGGGTCATCCTTAAAGACTTCCCATAACTTAACCTTAGTTCCAAACTAAGTTATTATATACACTTGAACTATATTCAAGTACCTTTCATACAATCCAATCCCTAGGATCAATTTAATCAACAAGTTCCAATAATCACTAACTAGTATTTCAATACTATTAAGATTATTGTTATCATACCATCATCCTCATTATTTGTAATTCTCTACATATTTATAATTATGTAGCAGCAACTTAAGTATTCAATCTCAATACACAAATATTCATTTATGTATCCACATAATTCATACATGAGCAAAATGCCCATTTTCACAAAATAGTTCATTTATACCCATTTAATCTCATATTATTCATACCTTCTCAAATCATTTCAAATTTCATTCCTTGGCAACTATATCAATATTTCATCAATATATAATCATCATAATCCATGAAAAATCATGATTTAAGCATTTAGGTAATCTCATGCTTAACCTACAAGTTGTAAGCAATTAGATGTCAATCCTCACCTTAATTGAGCTTTAAACTTTTCCTTCTTGATCCAATGGTCAAGGCTTTGGTCAAGGTTGATTTAGAACTGATTCCTTGCTTAGAAATGAGTGTTAAACAGCCTCCTCCAGCTGCCAGCTCCACTCCTAACCGAATGACACGAAAACAGTCCCTAGAACGGGCGTTTTCCGGTTAACTCGTTTCCTAGTTTTCCAAGATTTGCTCTAGGTTAGTATCTAACCTTTACATCAATAAAATAACTTCATAAGGACATATTATACACTTTTAGTAGTGTATAATAGTCCCACCAATCGTTCATATCATTTGGAAAATGAAAAGGAAGGTTTTGGATTCAAACTTACGTTGAATACAAAACTGTGTTCTGCGAGGTTGCGTTTTGTTCGGACAATCTGGAAGCCTTCCACTACTCCGATTGATGCAAACCAGACCTCCACGGATTCCTCGTCTTGAGAGCTTTCTTTTGGTACCTTATACGCCTTAATTGGACGAGTAAATCTCAAGTTATGGTTCGAACAGTAAGAGCTTCGCACTAAAGAAAGAACCTGCGGACTGCTCTCCTTCTTCCTTCCCTTTTGAGTTGTGTGGATACCTTTGCTCTCTTATCTCTTTTGGGGGGTCGAATGGGGGGTTGTGGGAGTATACAAGAGCTCTCAATCATGTTACCAAGGCATGTGGAGTGGTTCCCAATTGATCCCAATCATTTTGGGGTCCAAAATATCTACCAATACTTCCAAAAAAAAATGGGAAGATGGGTCCTATTGTTTTATCTTTTGTCAAAAGATGTCTTTTTGTACTCATCCTAATTTATTTAGAACAAGTCAACTTCCTACATCACATTATTGGTCTCCAATATGTGTAGGCTCATCTCAATAATTTACTTGATGGATATTATAGGAGGAAAATCCTACTCCCATTATTTAGCTCAATAATGCCAAAGATGGGGTTATAGGCATTTGTATTCTCCTTTAATCATTCTATCACTTATTTGACATTTGTCATACATATTATTGGACTACTAGCCGTGTGGGTCACTCCCGAGTGGATCCAGGACGCCATTCTCGAATACTTGCTATTTTTAGCAGGTTGGGCCCAAAATGAGTATTCGCCAGCCCGATACTAATATACGAGTTCGAACAGTATAATAATCGGTCATTAATTACGTAAAACATTAATCGTTTAACAAATGTTTGGAAATCAGAAATCCAATACATAAACTTAAAATTTTAAATCAAATTTTCAAGGACCTTCGGGAGCGGTGTCACACCCGAACTTTGTAAAAACGTTCAATTGAGTCCATTTGCAGGTTAATTGTCATCAACAAATGCCTGATTGGGCATCCACATGTGTGCCACATCAGCAAAATTATTGCTGATTGGGCTGCCACATGCGCCCCACGTTAGCGGGCGACTTGCTGACATAGCAAGTAACCTGCAAATGTACTCAATTGAACGTTTTTACAAAGTTCGGGGACTTGATTGATCATTTGAAAAGTACGAGGACCTAATTTCATATGTCTACTACTTTATCTCCATTCCATATTGAAATGTTTGATACATTTTTCTATTTGTAATATATTTTAATTTGTATTACATCGCTCTTTTTTGTTAAAATTTTCTTTTAAAATACTCTACTACTTTTACGTTTCCGACTTTTTAGATTCTTTTTTCACACCTTTTCACCATTTCTCCTGCTTTTGATATCACAATTCACAATCATTACTCCTACGTCTTTTCTCTCTTAAACATTGTGTCACCCTATTGTAGCAAATATCTCAAGACGAATTAACTTTGTACGCTTGTGAGAGATAAGACCCACATGCATGCCTATTGAACTGTGTGTACGTAGAAGACCGATAATGTACCTGTTTGTCGAATTGAGAGATAAGAAGATAAGACGGGGAGTGAATGGAAATGAATACCCAAACAGACGTGGATTAGAGGAATGGAAAGTGATACGCTTCTTTTTGAGTTGGATGGTCTCAAAGTAAGATTTGAAAGAGAACAACCTGGATGATCAATATTCATGTGGAAGATTGATCTATTTTCATTTTTTCTTTTTCACTTTTTCTTTTTCGATTTCTTTTTATCTTTTGTACTTTTTCTAATGTTGGCTATGTTTGGTAAATGGCTTATCGACCATTTTTTGACTGGTTTGACCGATTTCAGATGATTTGACTGGTTGACAAGCTAAAATTAGTGTGTGGTAAAATAGCTTTTTCAAATAAATTGTTCATCCAATCAGATGTTTATCTTTTTTTTGGATGAACGGTAAATATATATTATCCCCCAAAGAAAGTTTAACAAGTACATGTGTCCAAAATCTAAGCCCCCCACCCCCCAAAAGGGGGTGAGAGGATTTTCCATCTAGTCTAAATCAAGCAACCAGTCGCAACCAAAAAACTGGTGCTCAAAACTCAAAACAAATCATCAGTGCTGCTTATAGCGTGCACATAGATCAAAACAATCAGAAAGAAGTGATGCAAGAAGCACTCACTTATAAGTAGGCATGGACCCGGGCCGGGTCGGGCCCGGGCCGGGTCAAGGCCCGGTCGGGCCTCGGGTCCTATAAGGGTAGGCCCGGGACCGGCCCGGTCAATGACCGGTTCCGGTTCGGGCCGGGTCACCCGCCCGGGTCACGGGTCGGGCCACCCGCCGGGCCGGGCCGGGCCGGGCCGGGTCAATAAATTTTTTTTTTATATTAATTATATATTATACAAATTGCTATTAAAAACAAAGTTCAAGTGCATTTATTTGAAATAAGAACTACATTTGAGAATTGAGAAAAAAATAACAATACGAAATACATTTTGTAAATTGTAATGAATATCAATTGGGATTTCCGCCACCGTTGGTTGTTGTTTTCCCTTTGTCACAGAACTTCATATGTTTTATTGGCATCCCGTATCCGTATGAACGCCCCAAGCAACAGTCTTTCTTGCACCACCTGCAAGTTGCCCACCACAGTCCGGTCTTCGGGTCCTTCCACTTGTCAAAATTGCTTTGCATAAGAGAAGATGTACTTTCCATATTTAAAATGGTATATGTATAACACTATAAGTAATTAAGTAGGAATGTAGGATAATAAGAGAAGATAAAGATGGAGAAGAGTTTGAGAAGAATTGGAGAAAAGGTGTAGAAAAATGTTAGAAAATAGATGTATTTATAGGTGTTTTTGAACCCCACTCCCCACACCACCACCCCCGGGACCCCCCTGCCCCCCACCCATAGCCCCAACGGCTATATAGCCGTTTGGGAGCTTTGAATTTTTTTTTTTTTTTAAGTTATACACATATTGTAAAATAAATTAATTAATTTAATGAATTAAGTAAAACTAAAACAAATGTTACAAAATAGGTGTATAAGTATTTAAACAAATTACATATTCTAAATGTATTTTTAATTTAAAAACCGGCTTTATATTTTAGAAAAATAATTTTAAGTCGTTAGATTGTAACCAATTAATTAATTTGAGAAGTGCTACATATGAAAAAGTGAACACATATTTATTTGAAATATGAAGTACAAGTTTACAAATTAATTTGAACTACAACTACAAATTTACAATTTTGAAATATGAAGTACAAGTTTACAATTTTGAAATATGAAGTACAAGTATAAATAAATTTGACAAGTGCTATAAAATACATTTTGTACTAAATTCTAAAATACTAATCAATCGGAATCTCCGGCATAGGTAGAGCCACCATCGGTTGTTGAGTCATCCATAAAATCTTGGGAGGGGGTGATGCTCAATTCTTGAGTTCTACGTGCGGCCTTCAACCAATCGTGGTAGCATATAAGCGTCTCAAGAGACTCCGCGCTCAATCTCGATCTAGATGCCGTTAGGACGTTGCCGGCCGAACTAAATTCTTGTTCCACAGCAACTGTTGAAACCGGCATTGATAGTACTTGCTTAGCCATCCGTGCTAAAATCGGGAACGTTCTTTCTTTTGACTTCCACCAGTCTAGAACGTCGAAGTCATCATTTTCTTCAAAATCAACTTCATATGTTAAATACAAAGTAATCTCATTCAATGCGCTTTGTTCAGTGACGTGAGTTGTTTTAGTTTTTTTCATAAGATTGCCAAATGCAGATTTAAAAATCGATTTTCCTTTAGATGAAGATGTTCGTGGCGGGGGAGGGGGAGCGTTGCCATATTGTGAACGAAACTCATTAAATAAGGCATAAAATAAAGTACTAACCTCGTTGTATTCCGTTTTCGGATCTATGGGGTTATCCTCATACATTGGAAATTCACCGAAAAACGCAAGATAATAGAAGTTGAAACAACTTTCCAAATTAGCAAGTCTATAACGAGGATCGAGAATAAATGCAATACCATAAATATGGGGAATATGCGCATAATATTTTAAAAACTTTTCCTTCATATAATCACAAAAATAATGAACGAAAACGGCATTTTGAAATTCTTTAAAAGCATCGGCGAGATTAACAGCTTGTGGAATAAATTGGTTTGCGGTAGGTTTATAAACATGACTAAAAGTTTCAGTAGCATTAAAAAAATATATCAAAACATTACAAATTTTTTCGCAAGTGTCGATCTCAGCCGCGTTTATAATATAGTTATCATGTTCTTTTAAAAAAGCAGGAAAATGTTCTTTATATCTAAGAACAACTTTAAGTAATTTATAAGTACTATTCCAACGAATACTCAAATCTTTAGGAAAAGCAACATATCTCACACCTCTTTCAGTCAAATAACTTTGCCATTTTAATCTAAGTTGACCATTACCCCAAATACGTCTAACCCCCCCCCCCCCCCCCTTTATTACCTCCATGGAATCTCCTAACGCTTTTAAACCGTCTTGCACACATAAATTTATAACATGACATGCACACCGTTGATGAAAAAATCTACCCATCAAAGAATTGGCACCACACAACTCACGCAATCTAGGTATAGCAGCAGTATTATTAGTAGCATTATCGAAACCAATAGCAAACACCTTATCAATCAAATTATACTCAATTAAAATACGCTCAATCAAAATATAAATATGTTCAGCGGTGTGACGATCATTAAATTCACGAAAAGCAAGAACACGTTTATGCATATTCCAATCCTCATCAATATAATGTGCAGTCAGACCCAAATAATATAAATGATGAAAATCATCCTCCCATATGTCAGAACAAATAGTAACACGCCCATCAAAGTTTGCAAAAAAATTTTGTAACCTTTCCTTTTCCGCATTATAAAGCCTTATTATTTCTTTCTTAACAGTTTTGCGACTATAATTTCTAAATTGAGGATTTAAACTACCTTGTGCATAATCTCTTAAAGCAAGACTTTCAGAAAACAAATAAGGCAAATTTTCTTCACAAATTAAGTTAGCCATACCAGTCAAATTTTGTGCATCATTGTAGGCGAAATTACCAAAAGGTTGAGAATTCGCAAACCTCGATATTTGAGTTTGCTTCCCCGTTCCGCCGCCTAATTTTGCGTACTCCACGGGGTGCTTTGACTTAAGATGCCTTGCGGCGGATCCGTATCCGCCGGAGGTTCCCAAACTATAATTGTTGTTGCACCACTTGCAAGTTGCGTGCCAATAGCCAGTTTGTGGGTCCTTCCATTTATCAAAATTATTTTGCATTAATTCAGACTTACTTTTTTTATTACCGGTGGCGGTTTGGGATGAGGCAGGCGCGTCGGCGTCGTGGCTGCCGGCACCCTCCTCCTCGGCCGTCTCCGGTTCCAATTCCTCCGCATCTTCGTCCTCAAGCTCCTCTTCGTCAATGGTCGTCGGCATTTGTTGTTGTTGTAGAAAGCGGTTATTATGTCGGGCCAATTCTTGTTGGAGTTGTTCTTCGGACATCGCATCTCCATCTCGCCTTTGGTAACCCGTTTCAAAATCATCTTGGCTTTGAGATGAAGACCCGGCAAGTTCTTTACCTTTGCGGGATTTCTTCCTCCCAATCTCGTTTCTTCGATTGCGTTGGAGGTTACCCAAATCAACCGAATATCTACCACCTTCCATCTAAAAAATGTAACAAATATTAATTCACAACAAATATAATAATGGATACAAAACTAATGCAACTAATTAAAACTATTTTAATTAATACTTCAAACTAATTTTTTGCAAAGTAGAATTAATGTGTGTCTCTACAATTAAAATTATAGCAACTTTTGAAGTAAATAACTAGTACAAGTAAAAATGTAACAACAATGCTAATTAAGTAGTTAACTAGTATAGTGACAAATGTAACAAACTAACAACTAGTTAAATAAAATGTGAAGTATTTTAATTAGTATAATGAAAAATGTAACAAGAATGGTATTGAAGTATTGAACTAATTAACTAGTATAATGAAAAATGTAACAAGAATGGTATTGAACTAATTAACTAGTATAATGAAAAATGTAACAAGAATGCTAATTAAGTAATTAACTAGTATAATGAAAAATGTTACAATAATGGTAATGAACTAATTAACTAGTATAATGAAAAATGTAACAAGAATGCTAATTAACTAATTAACTAGTATAATACTAGTTATAGTAAGTAATATATAATATAATGTTTATATTATATAATATATAAGTATACTATACTATACGATGAGTAATACACTTATATTTTATACTTTAATATATAAATATATATTAAGTAGATGTAGAATGTATGTATTAAGTGGATATAATAATTGTATAAGAATTAAATATTAGAGTATAATGGAGAATTGGAGATTGGAAAATAAGTATATATAAAATATAAGTAGAGAAGTAGATATTATTATGTATTAAGTATATAATAATAGTTTATAAAGTATATTTAATACTTTATTATATAAAGTATATATTAAGTAGATATAGTATGTATGTATGTATTAAGAGATATAAGTAGAAATTAAGTAGATAAGAAATATAAGCAATATAGTATATGTAGATAATAATATATATAAGTAGATAATTAATATATAAGTAGATATAATAATTGTATAAGTATTAAATAGTAAAATAAAATATAAAGGAGAATAAGAGAATTAGAGAAGATGAATATGGAGAATTGGAGAATGGAGATGAGTAGAGAGTAGGATTTAGAAGAGTTGGAGAAGAGGTGTGAAAAAATGTTTAAAATTAGGAGTATTTATAGGTTTTTTTTTAACCCCCACCCCCCACCCCAACCCCCCACCCCCCACCCAAACCCCCCTGACCCCCCCTGGTACACCCAACGGCTATATAGCCGTTTGGGGTAGCCGTTTGAGCCAAAAGAATCCAAAAAAAAAAAAAAAAATTTTTTAAATAGTGGACCGTTAGGCCCGGGCCCGACCCGGCCGGGCCGGGCCTCCAAAACCAGGACCCGAGCCCGGTCCCGCTAACCCGACCGGGTCTCTGCCCGAACCGGACCCGGACCCGAGAACCGGGCCGGTTCCGGGCCCGCACAGTGACGGGCCGGGCCGGTCCCGGGCCGGGCGGCCCGAACCGGGTTCACGCCTACTTATAAGTTCACAAATCACAAACCTAGCCCGTGGCATATACAAAACAGAGGGCTAAGTTCCAAAATCAAAAGGTAATCATATCACTCGGATAGAGATTGTACAAAATCTCGTACACCAAGTGCTTGATCCTAGCAATGACGTCTTCCTCCTTCACGTGCGATGCATCAAATCTGGCCGCATTCCTAGTTCGCCAAATCGTGTGGATCGTGCAACAAAAACTGATCCGGATGGCCTTGGAATGAACAAGAGCTCCTTTACATGACTTCTTGATCCACTTGACAGCGCTAGATAAGGTTGTCATTTGGCGTTCCATTCCCATCCAATTCTTTATGGCCGTCCACACCCTATAAGAAAAGGGGCACAGAAAAAATAGGTTTGATGTTGTTTCTGGCTCACCCTTGCACAAATCACAAATATTCACAAGGTTGAGATATGTAATATTATCCCCTGTTGCGAGTCTATTACGGAAAGTCAGCCAAGTAATAAACGAGAAGTTTGGTGGGATATAAACCTTCCATATAAAAGTCATCCAAGTCCAAATAGTACCATGAGTACGTAAAAGGTCATAGACCTTAGCGGAGGGCAACTTTCCATTATTGCAGGAGGAATTCAAATGAGTAATAGCCTCAAAGGGAGAGGCAAAAAGGGCCAAGATGTTATCTCTAACTCAGGCTAACTTTTTCATAAGTTGGAAATCCCGAGTGTGTGGGGTAAAACTCCACACCACACCGATGCCCCCCTTAGATAAACACCATTGACCCATCTTACCAAAAGGGTATCGGCTTTGGTATGAATATTCCAAAGTGTTTTTGCCAAGAGGGCTTTGTTCCAAACTTTAGAGTTCTTTAAACCGAGGCCACCCTCCTCCCTTGGAAGGCAAATGTCAACCCAGGCAACTTTAGCATATTTGGTTCCCCAGAGAAAGATACGACATAATGAAGTTATGTGATCTAAAATGGTATGGGGAACCAGGAAAACTTGTAGCCAAAAGGATTGTACACCTTGCATGATGGACCTAATTAATTCAAGTTTTCCGGCTAAAGAAAGTGTTTTGGTGTTCCAAGCGTTTAGGAAATCTGTGACTGTGTCCAATAAAGGAGAATATTGTGCAACGGAAATCTTTAACGGGGCTAGAGGAATGCCCAAGTATTTCACCGGAAATGACCCATGATCAAAATCCACAAGTCTTAAAATTTTATGAAGTTCAAAACCAGCAACCCCCCCCCCCCCCCCCCCCCACAAAGATATTTGATTTTTCATGATTAAGATGTAAGCTAGAAATGTTCCCAAAATCCTTAAGCGCATCCACAAGCGTTTTGATGGATCCAACATCCCCCCTAGAGAATAGAATGAGATCATCCGCATATGCTAGATGGGTGTTTTTCAATTGGGAGCAAAGTGGGTGAAAGTTAGTCAAGGCATTCTAGAAAAATAAACAAGGCAAAGCACAAATAACATCAAGGACATGGGGTCACCTTGTCTAAGTCCACGCTTGCCTTTGAAAAAACCAAATAACGAACCATTCAAAGAAATAGAGAAAGAGGCAGTGGTCACACACTCAATAATCCAAGCAACAAACCGGTTAGGGAATCCCAAGCCCCTAAGGACTTGCTCAAGGAAAACCCACGAAACCGTATCATATGCTTTCCGGATATCAACCTTAATCAAGCGCCTGGGGGATATGCGACGTCTAGTGTATCCTCTAACAAGTTCCTGAGCAAGGAAAATGTTATCAAACATTAGACGACCATCAACAAAGGCCCCTTGAGAGGGATCAATAAGCCTCGGAAGGCATGGTGCTAATCTAGATGCAATGATTTTGGTTATGATTTTGTAAACAACATTGGTTCATGAAATGGGTCTAAAGTCCGATACATTAGGAGAGTGTTTCTTCTTGGGTATTAAAGTTATAAGCGTGTGGTTAATTTGCTTTAATAGTTTTCCTAAAATAAAGAATTCTTGCACAACATTAATAATGTCATCCCCAACCCGGTTCTAATTTCTCTTAAAGAAAGCCGAGGAGTACCCATCCGGTCCCGGAGCCTTATCATCCCCGATATCAAACAAGGATTGTTTGATCTCCTCAACCGTAATGGGGGCAGTCAGCCCATTTAACAAGGTGGGGTCAAGGCTAGGGCCATGTTGGAATACCATCGGGTCAACCGGTTCACAATTCAAAGTAGTACCAAATAAGGAGATGAAGAAATCCACAAAGCACGAAGATACCTCCTCCAAAGACTTTGTACAGGTGCCATCATCCAAAGTAAGTGATGATGTGGTATTTTTAGTATTCTTTTTCTTGACAAGTGCATGGAAGTACTTCGTGCTCCGATCCGCCATGAGGAGATGATTTGCCTTGGCTTTTTGTTGGAAAAACATGGTTTCCGCTTCCTTGAGGAAGTTGGCTCTTTTCCTAGCCTCTACCAATTGAGCCGCAGCATTACCATCCATGGGGTCTTGCAAAGTAATTTCATGCAATCTCTTGAATTCCTTCTTTGCCTCTTTGGATTTAGACGAAATATGTCCAAACTCCACTTTATCAGATGTTTATCTAAACGCTACATGTAGGAGAATGTTCACTTAGCTTTTTATTTTCTGTTATTTTCTTTTTTTTATTCTTGTTTGCTCATTCAGTGTGGACGCTACATTTAGACAGCTCTATTCCATCACTCACAAATTTGGAACGTAAGGGAGTTGCGGTCCAAAATATATGTAAAGTGTGTGCGCAGGGGCAGAAACAACGAAACACGCGCAGTGGCTTATTCACTATAAACTCAATCCCAACCCAACCACTATACATATCTAAAATTTTATAAGGAATAGCTCACAATAATAGTTAAATGTAGAAAAAACATTCTAAAATAGGATTAAGAGTGTTTTCTTTAGCATTAAAACAATGAAAGGCTAAAAAATTCACTAAATTTTTTATGTTTAACTTATATTTAGGTAATTTCTTAAATTTTATCTGCACTTTATCAGATGTTTATCTAAACGCTACATGTAGGAGAATGTTCACTTAGCTTTTTATTTTCTGTTATTTTCTTTTTTTATTCTTGTTTGCTCATTCAGTGTGGACGCTACATTTAGACATCTCTATTCCATCACTCACAAATCTAGAACGTAAGGGAGTTGCGGTCCAAAATATATGTAAAGTGTGTGCGCAGGGGCAGAAACAACGAAACACGCGCAGTGGCTTATTCACTATAAACTCAATCCCAACCCAACCACTATACATATCTAAAACTTTATAAAGAATAGCTCATAATAATAGTTAAATGTAGAAAAAACATTCTAAAATAGGATTAAGAGTGTTTTCTTTAGCATTAAAACAATGAAAGGCTAAAAAAGTCACTAAATTTTTTATGTTTAACTTATATTTAGGTAATTCCTTAAATTTTATCTGCAATTACGTCTTTACACACCCGTAATATAAATTAATCTTCTTTTTATTCATACTTGTGTATATATGTTGCAGGCCTGGAGGGAGGCACAACGGACAGACCCAAAACCAAGGAGCAGCGTGAGAGCTGATAATCCGAAGTGGAAGCGGCCAAAAGCAGTAGGAATTAAGGTGAATGTGAATGCAGTGATAAATGACTCGGGGGGATCTAGAGCTTGGGGATGGGTTGCAAGGAACGACCAGGGAGAGTTTGTCAAAGCATTTGGAGCTTCATGTAAAGCGGAATGGTCTCCGCTGAAGCTGAAGTGATGGGGATTCGTGAGGCAGTTCTAGGAGCTATTAGGGAAGGATGGGAAAATGTTGAGATTGAGTCCGATGCAAGTGATTGTTCGAGATGTTCAGAAAGGGGAAGGGATTGCATACACGGACCTGATTCTTTATGATATTCGTTTTTTACTTCAAACAAAGAGAAATTTTGGTATCTCTTTTTGCAAATGATCTGCGAATCGTGCGGCTCATGCTTTAGCAAGAATGCATGTTGCAATCTCCGATCATAGTAGTAGCTAAAATTTTATTTCGGAGTGCATTGTAAGCCATGTGACGAATTGAATGATTTATTAATGGGTTAATTATCAAAATAGGACTAAAAGTCACTCACTTTGCACAAATGAGACAAAAAAAATAAACTATGTTTTCATAGAACTAATTAGTGTGTCATAGACAAATATACCCTTATAGCTATTGGAATGTTTTAAATCATAATAAAATAATAATAAATAATAAAAATTCGTAAAAAACAGCGAAAAATTAATATAAATTATTTTAAATAATAATAAATTTAAAAAAATAAAAAAATATAATAAAAAAATGCAAAAAAACACCGCCGCCTCTGCCGCCCCAGCACCACCACCTCCAGTCACCAGGGGAAAAATGCCAAAATCATTACGAATGCCATATTTATGGCAGAAAACAATGAAAATGTTGGCATTCTCAAAGAAAAATATGCCATTATATTGGCATTTTCAGAACAAAAAATGGCAGTTTTTAGTAAATATGACATTTTTTAACGGTCGGAGGTGGTGGTGCAGGGAGGCAGTACCACCACCTCCTGTCATCGGGGGGAAAATGTCAAATTCATTACGAATGCCATATTTTTGGCAGAAGTCAGAATGATTCAAGTTGCAGAATGAAAATTTTGACATTCTCAAAGAGAAATATGCTATTTTTTGGCATTTTCAGAAAAATGACATTTTTTACACCGATGAGAGGTGGTGGTGCAGGGAGGTAGTACATGCGGTGAGAAAGGCATTCATATTTTATTTTTAATTTTTTATGGAGTTTTACTATTTTATATTAATTTTCAAAAAAAAAAAAATATTTTTATTTGTTATTTTATAAAAAATTTATTAATTTTATAATTATTTTTCTACGATTTTTTTGATTTTTTTCCAAATTTATTATGAATCAAATATTTAATTATGATTTTTGACTATCTTTCACTCCTTTTTAAAGGAAGGGTAAGAATGAAATGAAGAAATATGTGTGTTTCCAATAGAACCAATATGATCCTATTTTGGAATCAAAACATAGCAAGTCCTATTTTAAATTTTTGCCATATAGTTTTAGTGCTATTTGAAGTAATTTCTATTTATTAATCCAAGGAAAGGTCCTTTTCCCATTGTCCCAAGTTAAAGGCTTCAAGCCACTTTTTCAATGTTTATTTTTATTTTCATTTTATATTAATTTATTATACATGAAATAAAGCTAGATTACGTCATATTGTGATGAATTTATTCTTAATGATTTTCGATATTTTAAGATCATAATAAAAATTGATATTTAAATGCTCAGTATTATATTATTGTTGTTTATAATCGCTCACAAGCATATAATTTAAAACATGTCATATTAAATATGTGAATTACATAACAAAAATAATAATTAATCAATAAATTATTCTATTATAAATATACTCTTATTGTATCAAACTTTATTGAACAAAAGCTATTTGTAAACAATTATTTTTACCAAACGCTTTTTGATGACGGATAAAAACTGCTAAATCAGTCAGCCAATCAAAACCGCTAACAGAATCAGCTAACAGTCAAGTACCAAATTCTCTAGCGTTTTAACTTTTTTATTGTGTATCAAGTATATTCTTTTTACCCCTTTATCGTATTAACTATTTGTATTTTTATTTTATATTTATCTTTATTTAATCTATTTTATCGTACTTTATCTTTTTTATTATTCTTTTCTTTTTTGGTGCAATGTTATTTATTTATTCATGTGTGTCGATATCAAAATCTTTTGAAAGTATATTTAATATGTGGAGCATGTGATTGTATAGTATATTTAATCATTACAACTTTTTATTCATATGACCATTGATTTGTTTAAGATTTAATTTAAAATAATTTCCATACGACGGATGAGTTAGATGCACTCTATGTAAGTATATTTCGGATTCGAATCACGATAAACTAAAGCACGCAACAATTATAAAAGGACAATGGAGCATGGGCTGCCTATATATTATACTAACGACATTTAAGATGGTATTGATGTAGTAAATCAATCAATAATTGTGAGTAGTTTGTATGTATTAGGTTGTCATTCTTTATTTATTTTATACGGACTAAATGATAATAATTGATATAGACTTCAAATCTCAGATTCAATAATTTATTTTATTCATCGGCAATGGAGAGCCTTTATTTCTACATATACATAATACATACCTAGTATATATTGACGTATTTGTGCTCTACACTCTACAGTCTACAATTCTACATCTATCTATTTATTATTATATATAAGAAAACAAATAGCTCATAGAGATACAATTTTACCTTTTAAAAATCCTATGTGTCATCATTCTCTCCACAATTTGCTCCTTTAATATACAAATGATATGTGGTGAATGGATGGGTCCTATTGTATAAAAATATACCATTTTCTTTAAATTGTTATAACTTTTTTATTTTTTCCCTAATTTTTATAAAAAATATATCAGATTTCATAATTTTTTACGATCTTTCAAATGACATCAATATTACATATATAAAAGTAAAAAAGAAAATCTGAAGGTTTATTAAATAATCTTCCTATTTTCAAAATCGACATAGACTATTCCGTATTAAATACTCTGTAAATATATAATTCATAACGTATGACTAAAACAAGCCTAAAGGATAAAAATATGACTTATTAATTTTTAGTAACTATAAATACGTTTAAAATTATATCAAAGTGACTATAAAAGTGTACTCATAGCCACTTTTCTGGTCGAATTAACTGAATTTATTGTAGAAGATTATTTTACCTACTTCTTCATATAATTTTTTCTTTACTTTATAAATGAAATGTATTTTAAAATACAATTTCTCCATAACTCAATAAATGCATTCAATTTAGCCAAAATGTTGTCAATTACGATAGATTCAGGCAATTTCTATGTCACCTACCAGACTTTAAATAACATTCTAAATGAAGAATGTGCTCGATATATTTTGTTATTGTCAATATAAAACAGGCCCATGGCTTTTAAATGTCACTTGGTCCATTAAAGTCGTAAAAAACTATGATAGTTTAAAATTAACTTTGTTATCATCATTTCCATCATATGATCTTTACCTTTATTTTAACTTTTACATATGTTATAAAAACCAAAGTCACCCTTTTAAAATCAAGTCATAGTGTGAGCACACCATGACTTCATAGTATGAGCACACCTGAAATGTATGTTCCACCACGAACTGAACAAATACAACTTCATAAGGATATTAATCGCTTCGAATGTATGAACAAACTTTTTATCATCAAATTGCTAAAAGTGATTTAATACGCATATCAAAATTTTCTTTTCGAAAAGGATTAGCTCTTTATGCTGACTCAAGTTCTAACGAATACTTGACCTATACTAATCAAAATACTAAATAATTTAATTTTGGTCAAGGTATTGATCATTTAATGTAATTTGATTCATATGAATCATTGTGTATTATTAATATATTGGATTTCTGTTATTTTTGATACTTTGATATTCGAGGTCCAAGTTTGGATTGAACAACGTGTGGCTTTCTTGAGGGTAAAAGAGTACTTTAAATAGCCTATTCTTTACTTATATATAAATACACACACATAGTTATATACACGAAATATTATGGTCATATATGAAAGATAATAAAAAGTTATATTTTTAACATAATTTTGTTGAAAAATTTCGAAATTGTTAAAAAACAACATTAAAGGTAATTTTGTGGAAAGTTACATTTGATTGTCATTTCAACTTGACATTATTTCAATCAAATCTGTTTTGTTTGTCATTTGATCAATGTAATGAGCTTATTCGTTTTAGTTATTAGTAAAATTATTTATTTAATCAAATACTTAAATTTTGATTTTGCGCGCTGGATTCTGTGATGATCAAAATAAGAAAAGTTAAATATATATAATTATTATTTTTTGCCTAAATTGAATGAAGTTAAGAAGTCACATTTATCCACTATACTTATTTGGGTCATAGTTATATCGATAATTTCTTTACTTAATACGGGATGATCGATATCATAGTTGAAAAATAGGAAGTTGTTTAATAAATCTTAAAGAAAAACTTTCATACGCAATATTACTGTCATAAAAAACGTAATGAGAATCATGAATTTTAATATATTTTGTAAAAGGTAGAGTTAGAATGAAAAGGTTATAACATTTTGAATAAAAATAGATTTTCAAAATAAGGATAATGGATAAAAATATGTTTATTGACATTTAGTGACTATAATAAAAAACTAGCCCTTATAATTAAAAAAAATGCATATATGCTCACTTTTTATTTAAAATAATGTCCAGTTTGGTGACCCTATTTTTGGATTTATAAACCTTATGAGTCTTTTTTTCATCAAATACTAAAATTTTGATTCCGCACGTTGGATTTTGTTATGATCAAAATAAGAAAGGTTGGACTTACTTTTCTATTTGGGTCGAATGAAGTTACTGTAACTGAAAATTTAGCTACTTTTTCTAATAAATTTTTCTTCATTTTTATAAATAAAATATATTTTAAATTTTTTCCCCATAATTTAGTAGATTCAGCAAGTTTTGCAGTTTCAACAAGAACTTCATCAATTTTGGTAGATTCGCCCAATTTATTTGTTACCAAACAGACTTTAAATAACATTTTAATTGAAAAAGATGTTCAATATATGATAGTATTGTCAATGTAAAAAAGATCAATGGTTTTAAAATGTCACATGGTGCGATGAAGTAGCTCAATGAGAGTTATGCGGGGCATGAGCAGTAAAATATATAGAGGCATAGAATTGATGGGGCCCAAGGTATAAAAACATTCATTTTCTTCAAAGTATTATAAATTGTCATTCTTGCTCTAATTTCTATAAAATATATATCAAAAATCATAATCTATTTATATATAAGAAAATAGATAGCTCAATTGTTAGCCGGCTAACAATTAAGCGGTAGAATTATCTTTCTCATATGTACCACTTTTATGTATAATAAGAATATAAGCCGGCTAACAATTGAGCGAGGGAAATTTCTCTCTCATATGTTGTGATTTTAGGTATTAGGATATATATAAGCTTGTGAACGAAAAACTTTCTCTCCCATATGTAAATTTTTTAAGAATAAGATAGGTCGGCTAACAATTGTGCGGAAAACTTTATCTCTCATATGTAGTGCTTTTAAGTATATGATGAGATTAAGCCGGCTAACACTTGAGCGGAATAATTTTCTCTCTCATATGTGATTTTAGGAATAAGATGATAAGCTTTCTAAAAATTGAGCGGGATAAATTTCTCTATCGTATGTAATGCTTTTAGATATTAGAAGATAAGCTTGCCAACAATTGAGTAGGGGAGTTGAGCGGGATAATTTTCTCTTTCATATGTAGTTATTTTAGGTACCAGACTAGACTAAAGATAAGCTTGCTAACAATTGAGCGGGAGAACTTTCTCTCATACATATAGTTCTGTTAAGTATAAGATAAGCCAGCTAACAATTTAGTTGTAGAATTATATTAACTCTCTCATGCGTAGTGCTTCTAAGTATAAGATAATTTGACTAACAATATATTCACCGAGATAATTTTCTCTCATATATATGTGTAGTTCTTTTGAGTATAAGATAAGTCAGCTAAAAATTAAGCGGTAGAATTATCTCTCTCATACATAGTGCTTTTAGGTATAAGAAGATAAATCGGCTACCAACTCAACGCGAGAAATTTTATCCTTCATATGTAGAGCTTTTAGCTATTTGGAGATAAGCCTGCTAATAATTGAGCGGGAAAACTTTCTTTCTCATATGTAGTTCTTTTAAGTATAAGATAATTCAGGTAACAATTGAGCGAAAGAGTTTTATCTCTCATATGTTTGCTTTTAGTTATAGCTGTATAAGATAAGCCGGCTAACAATTGAGCGGGCAAATGTTCTCTCTCATAAGTAGGGGTTTTAGGAATAAGAAGATAAGATTGCTAATAATTGATCGGGAGAAATTTTTGTATCATATGTATGTAGTGTTTTGAGATATTAGAAGATAAACTTGCTAACAAATGACCAGTAGAATTGAGCAGAATATACTATGTATTTATTTATCACTCACATACAGTTCTTTTAGGTATTAGAAGTTAAACTTGCTAATAATTGAGCATGATAATTTTCTCTTTCATATGTAGTGCTTTTAGGTATAAAGAAGATAAACCGGTTAACAATTGAGCGGGGTAATTTTCCCTCTCATATGTAATAATTTTAGGTATAAGAAGATAGGCTTGCTAATAATTGAGCGGGAGAAATTTCTCTATTATATGTACTGCTTTTAGGTATTAGAAGATTAGAAGATTAACTTGCTAACAATTGAGCAAGGGAATTGAGGGAGATTATTTTTTCTCTCATATGTAGTGCTTTTAGGTATTAGAAGATTAGAAGATAAGTTTGCTAACGATTGAGCGGGATAGTTTTCTCTCTTATATGTAGTGCTTTAGGTATAGGAATATAATCCGACTAACAATTGAGCGAGAGAATTTTCATTCTCATATGTAGTGGTTTTATGTATAAGAAGATAAACTTGCTAACAATTGAGCGGGAGAAATTTTTCTATCATATAGTGCTTTTTGGTATTACTACATAGAAGATAAGATTGCTAACAATTGAGAAATGGAATTGAATGGAATAATTTTCTCTCTCATATGTAGTGATTTTAAGTATAAGAAGATAAACTTGCTAATAATTGAGCGAGAGAAATATTCTTCAAACGTTCTTTCAGATCATCAAATTTTTATTCTTCAGATCTTTGTATCTTTTTTGGTCGGATCTTCGAATGTTCGTTTTATGGATATTCAAATCTTCAATACTTTGTCTTCTATATCTTCAAATCTTTAAAGCTTGTTTCTTTGAATCTTCGAATGTTCTTGAATGCAGAATTCAGCTTGAAGGGCTTCCAATTTTCAAGTAGGTAATCTTCAATATAAAGGCTTTTTATGACTTGATATTCTATTAAAGGGCTTCTCGGGATATATGACTTGATCTTCAATTGAATCTAGATTCAATCTTCAAATGAATAACTTCAAACCTTTAAAGATTCATTCTTCACATCTTCGAATCTTCAAAGCTTTGTTCTTCGGAGCTTCGAGCTTCGTTCTTCAAATTTTTGAACGTTCTTCAATTTTTGGACATATTTTACCAAGAATGGATGAAATCACAAGGGATTATTCGTATATTCGCAATAAAATTCGTGGTTTGATTTATTCTCCCTCTTCAAAATTCTTCAAAGCCTCTCGAGAGTTCTTCAAAGCTTCTCTGCATCGTTTTTTTCATCTGAAAATTTTCATCCTCTTCCTCTCAATTGGGACCCCTATTTACAGGTGTGCATGAGGTGAGATATGCTCCAGGGTTTCAAAAATTCGTCCATATGTGTAAGGGTTAAATTGAAATGGGCTTTAGCCTCCTTTTGCTTGCATTTTAATGGTTAGAAAAATCAACACTTGTGCACTGTATGTGGACAACTTTCTTAACAACGTTCATAGCCATTTTAGTTGGTTAGAAAAATCAACACTTGTGCACTGTATGTGGACAACTTTCTTAACAACGTTCATATAGCCATTTAAGTAAGGGTCGAAGACATCAACAACCTACATCAACGGAACCTTTCGAAATTGGAGTACTGGCACTGGTTTTAGTTGGCTTTATAGCAAAGCCACTATTCACGCTTTTGGAATGGTACTGCGCTGGAACCCAAAAAACCTGTTCAAATTTTGCCCTCTTTTATCTAAATTAATTATTCATCTTCTTCATCCCTGAAAATCTTAGTTTGTGTTTCATCCTCCAAATTAGGAATCTCATCCCTCTTCCTCACTTCATGGCTTATTTGAGGCACGTAACTCGAGTACCCCTAATTAATTTCATCAAGTGACGACGTACACGTAGAAGAGGCGGCAGAAAGTCCCTTGTCGGCGGAAGCAGCGGAGGACGTCCCCAACGTCGGGGAGTGGAAGTAAGTGTGCCGCGGAGAGGTCATAGCGGTAGTCTATGGTGGTCTTGATAAGTTCATACATTAGCTGGATGGACTGTTTGGAACTCTGAGTAGAACCGTTCGAGAAAAGGGAATATCCATTCGAGTGAAGCCCTTAAGTTTTAAGGGTATAAATGGGATTAAGAAAATGTGGGTGTGTATTTAGTAAAAAATGGACTGTGAATAGAATACCCTATTCTTAATTCAATTAGACATTTTAAATGATCCAAAATTTATTTACTAATTTTATCCAAGGGATTCATATTAATATTTTTCTTTTGATAAAGCCCGACAACCATCAACAACAGTCTAATAGAATCCGGCTTAATATATAGCATTCAAAGAGGCCCAAATAAGACTAATAATAGTTTGGTAGCCTTTAAAAGAGCTCCATGATAATTATGACCCGTAATGCTTGATTTGAAAGTGGATTTGTGAACAAAAGGCCAGTTAATTTTAAATATCCACAATGAGTTCGAATATAAGCCAGTTATTCAAAATGAAGGGAAGCAAGTTAAACAATGAAAGTATTTTAAAAGCATCTAGAAATTATTAGAGAAAGAAAGAAAAATAATTATTTTAATGGCTGGATTTTTGTTGGATCTTTTACGTGTATGTATTAGTGTTTTTTTGTACAAGTATCTTCTATTATACAAAGCCAAAATGAAAACTGTACAGTGTTCCCGCCCAAACACTGTACAGTGACGGGCCGGGTCAGTTGAATGCGGGTTCAGAGACGGGTCATGGAGCAACTTTGCTTTTCTGTCTTCTACGGGTCAGGTCGGGTCTTCAAAGCATGCCAGCTGATCTGTCTTCTATGGTCAATTATTGTTGGCTGTTATGACTTTTTTTGTGGCTCAATAAAGATCTGTCACAGGTACAAGGCTCCATAAAAACAATAAACAATGTGTAATTCGAAGTGGGAAACTGAGATGTTGGCCGCGTACTGGAGCAGATTAGAAGCAATAAATGCAAGGCACAGGGCTCCATACACAGCATTAATTGGAGCATCAAATGGATTGTACTTAAGATACTTTAATATACAAAATAATTGTGAGGCTGAGAAAACGTTTAATGCATACAACAACATCCTAAAATCCATTGGTTAAAACACAACAGTTATAAGATCTTCAAGAGCTATAAATACCACTTCACTTGGCAGTTGAACACCACAACCCATCCAAACTACTTGGCAAATTAGCAATTCCAAATCTCCGATCAGGTATCACCTTATAACGAAATACACAACTGCAGTTTATCTAACATTGTATATATATTTACAGGGAAGGTCAAATTATGCTTCAGTGAAAAGTCCCCATGTTGGTAAGTAAATGTCAAAAATAAAAGAGCAGGTAACATATGAGGGTGTGTGTAGGAGTATGTTTTTGCTAAAAAGTTATGCATTTTTGCAGTTTAGGTTTTTTAGTTTAAAAAATATACAAGTTTTTTTTTATCATAAACAAGAGTTTATCATAAACAATAATATATACTATCGTACACTATTGTGGACAAAGGGGTTCTTAACCATGTATGCTCAATGCTCTTTGAGGGGATCATTTTTCCAATACAGAAAGGTAAGAAATAACAACAATCATAAGAACTTGAAATACAGAACACTATAATGGAAATGGGGAATGTTTTGAGCTACAAAAATGGAATGGGCACTATTTGAGCTCAAATTATATGAGGAAGCTGAAAAGTTTGAAGGCTGATTGAAAAATGAAACAGAAATGGTAATGCAAATCATGTAGAAGTAAGCTTTTAAAAATGTATTATAGCTCATTCTAAAGTTGAGGAGGTTGACAAAACCACTTAAATGAAGGTGTGATGAAGTGTTTCTGTTGGGAAACTAGAGGCCCTACGATCAAGTGCTAGAAACACAAGCAATTACTTATTGGGCATTACAAACAACGGTAGTTCATTAAAACATTGTTCAAAACAGTTCGTATAAGAACAGTTTGTGAAAAAAACAGTATTCAGCCTCACCAAGAAGTACTAATAAACACAAACATTTTCAATACATTGTATTTAAATAAGAATTATAATCATAGGGGTTTTAAAAAAGAATGTCTTCAACTTGGAGTTTGGAATTGGGCACATAATGTCATTAAACAAACACGTTTTGTTTGAGTGGGTATATATGTGTGCAAGTGCAAATACAGTTCAAAATCTGCACTATATAGACTTAGATTTATACATACATAAATAGAATCCGTATATATATTAAACTACAGTTCAATATGGTTGAAATAATTTCATTTTTGTTGAAAATGTATATAGATATAAATCTGTATAAGTTGAAATACTAAAATAATTACATCATTTGTTTAAAACATAAATAAATTTATAAGAAGCTTCATTTGAATACTGTTTTGCCGTTTTTAAAATTTGGAAAACTTAGGTTTATAGAAGCTTGGTATCACCAACTAAAACTATTACATTCTGCACGAGTATATAGTATGTTTTACAAATATGCTTGATATATAATTTGTATTGCAGACATGAATAATAGTAAGGGTAAGGAGCAGTTTGTATTGTAGTAACATTGCACTAAGTACAGTATATAGTATTAATATAGTTTATATAAGACATGTTATATTATTATAAGTATAATTATATTACATGGGATTATATTCATTAAGCATTCATTAAATACAGTATATAGTATATAAGGGGTAAGGAGGCAGTCACAGTATTCAAAGAAAAGATTATAGAATAATAGAATTATAGTATTATAGATATAGATTATACTGAGTAGAAATTATATAAATTTAAATAAATCAAAATAATATAAGATAATTATAGTATTTTGACCAGTTTAAAACATATTAAACATGACAGAATATAAAGGTACTACTCATGTTAACTTCAACATAACAAACTCATCAAACGGAGGGGAAAACCCAAAGATTTGTTTTATGTCTAAAGCCAATTTCATGTATGACAAATTATACAATAAATCTCAATATTTAGAGATAATAGTTCGTATTTGTCACTCCAAATAACAGATTTATTTTGCCGACACCTATTTTTAAAAAATCATGTTCATAGGTCACCAAACACAAATCTGATGTTTTGACAGATCTGGCCACCAAACGGTTAACCAACATGATTTTTCTATCCTCAAACAATAAACAAATCTACAGATTTAGAAATCTTTGTAAAAAAGTTTCAAAATAGTTGGTCAAAATCCTGATATCGATTATTGCATTTCATTCATACATTCCAAAAAAAGTAGAGTTTGCTCAAACAAATTAAGATAGCACTCGGTCAAATGAACAACATTAAACTAGGAAAACAGTACACATTAACTTTTGATAGGCATAGAAAAGTTTGAGGAGAAAATTTAGAAAAGATAAAATACCAAACCACGACTGGGAGAGAGCCAGTATGCATTTCAAATTGGTCGGACGAGATGCTAAATCCACAAATGATAAGCGGCGCTCAACATCCGTCTATACACCCAACCGAACTTTTCATACAGCCGGCGAACCCGTAATGAAGAAAGACTAGACGAAGGAGTAGAGGGACTAGCTTATGTACGGAGTATGAACGGCGATGCAACTTCTGGAAACCATCGGTCTAAGGTGTAACCGATGAGTTCTCCAGAAAATGAGATGTACGGAAGCTGAAAGGGGGGGCTAGATATTTATTGTTTGGGTTAATTTGGGTTGATAGGTTGTTGGGTTGGGTAGCTTTAGGGATCAATATTTTAATTAATGGGGTTGTTGGATCATAAGTCATAACAGGCTGGAACGGGTCCAACTAAACCTATAAACTATTGGGCTTGATTCTTAGGCTGTTAAAATTTTCATTTTAGTCATATCCGAAAGTGTTTAATTTTTGTTTTTTACGTAGTATTAGTCATTGTTTTCCTTTTTTAGTAATAATTCGTAATAGATTTTAAGATATTGATTTTAAATAATTAAGAAGTGTATCCAATTTGAATTTATATATATATATATATATATATATATATATATATATATATATATATATATATATTATTGGAATAACAAGTTTGTTTTTTAATTACAAATGCAACACAATTTATCAGTGTGAGTTCACTTCCTTTTATTAGGGCATTGTCTTTATCTAATTTAAGATGTGTATTGAATTTTGATTTATGTGTCAACCATTATCAATCGCAAAGGATGGAAAATATTGATCTGTGATGAGTAAGATCAACAGATCGATCATACTTCTAATGTTGTTTACAAAGAAGTTTTTCAAAATTTGTAGTTTCACTGTGAACACTTATTATTTTACTCACCGTCTTTGAACTTTCAAATGTTATATCTCTTTTGTAATATTTAGATTTTCCCTTCTTCACCGAAGTTTTAATATCTTTTTAACAACGAACACTTATTATATTACTTACCGTTTTATTCTGAGTCCATTTTTTTGCGTTTTTATAATAGACTTCTTAATTACACATTAGTAAATTTTCATCCGTGCATCGCACGGGTGAGAATCTATGTGGTACAAAGCAAGTAATCAAAGAAAGAAGGTAAAGTATGTTAGGTTGCACTCTATTAGGGGACACACTTACCGAACCCGAACCCCTATCCTCTAGTTCTAAGATGAAAGTTTACCGAGAAAGCAGAGTGTCTAAGCTATTAAATGTAACTTTGTCAAGTATTTACAATGAAATAGATGTGAATACTTATACTGGAAGCTAGTAGGTGGGGGAGGTGATGTGGTGAGTCCCAATTTTTTAAGCCCCAATCATAAAATCCTCTATATATGGTGCATTAAATGCCTTTTCCTGGAAAATTGTGATTTCCTGCCTATCCATTGATGAAGAGGAGCCTGTTGCGAGAAAGCCAGAGAAAGTACTAAGTGTCACGTCTCGTCCGGGGTCCTGTCCAAGTTGGGTATCCCGCTCAGGCCTGATCTCGTGCCGAGCGTGTACGATGAATCCCTCGTACCACAACATAGTAAGAGAATCGAAGATCCTGATTGGAATACCGCAACAACGTTCATAGCATCTTGGCGGTATTTGGGCTAGTCTAGCTTTAGGCCCAATACCCCAACACACCTATCACAATATTCACATATGGACTTTACACAGTAAGAGAATCGGAGATCATGATAGGAGATGCTCTAAGGATGACATGGATGTGTGACATCTCAACAATTGAAGGATAAATAATAACCACATCAATAAGGGTTTAGGCAACGGGAATCAAATTGGCCAAATGAAGGAATTGCATATTTGAACGGTTTGGGTGATCAATTTTTGGTACGAGGAATTAATTGACATATTTGAGATACTATGAGTATATGAAAACCTATTTGACTCAACTTTTTACTATTTCAAGGAAATTTGTCAATCCAGGACTTGAAAGATGAGTCAATTATCAATAAGGGATGAAAATTAAAATGTGTCAATATAGGACTTGAATGATTGAAAACTATTAATCTAAGACCTAAAATATCATAGATTTTGATCTATATTTTTTTTTATTAATTCCATAGCTAATTTTTGATGATTTTTCTTCATAAAAGTTTATTAGTTTTATGAGATTTAATAATATTTCATTCTTTAAAATAAAAGATATTAAAATTCATGAAATTTGAAGTGTCAAATTGATACTACGTAGTTTTCAATCATTCGAACTCTATATCGATACACATTATCTTTCAAATCCCCTATTGAAAGGGGACTTATCTTTTAGGTCCAATATTAATAAAATTCCTTATATCAATAATCAATACACAATATATTAAGGGTTGGTTTGCAACTCCTTTTAAAAAAGCACTCCTCAGCTTTTGGCTTTAAAAAGCACTTATTTTTCCAAACACTACAACTTTTATTTTTCTCGGCTTCCGCGTCAAAAGTGCTTTTACTTTTTCTATTACACAAAAAGCACTTATTTTACCAAACACTACCCACTTTTACTTTTCAAAATCACTTTTTTCTCAAACACTATCAACTTTTATTTAATCACTTCCCCTCATTTCATTAAAAAAAGCACTTTTTTAGAAGCAGAAGCTATTGCAAACAGACCCTAAGCTTTTTCTAGGAATCGGTTTGGAACATTTTCCGGTACTGATTCTGGTACAGAAATGAAAAAAATCGACCCTTTTACCAGCCCGGGTTCCAGCACATTGTCCAATCTTTCCAACATTTGTACAGAAAAACAAGAAAACACAGGGGAAAGATCAAATAAGCCGGCCCACGAATCCTTTATCATCCGAGGTATGTAAATTACATAAAAGACCCATTGAATAATAATTTATCAAGAGCTCTACATCTATCTTATTCATAATAAATAAAATATATATGGAAGTTGAAATCCTACAAAGGATATGAACTCACAAAGATCTCAAGTGCTCTACAATCCTAACGATCTTGAGACCTTGCTATTACATATATATGCCCCCCACCAAAAAAGAATCAATAATTTAGGTTAATGAAGCACTACTGCATATCATCATGTTAATTGAATGTGAATTCAATTGCCAAAAATATAAAGTTTGTTATTTTATGTTGTAAGCCCAAGATTTCCATACAGTCAAAGCTTTACTTGGCCTACTATGTGGGTGGAAAGAATCTGTTGAGGTTAAAGGGCAGAGTGTAGAATTCCTCATTCCGATTATCGCCTCTGAATGTTCTGAACTTCACCCACCATGGCATGCCTCTGTCTTTCTTCGACTTTTCCACGTCCAAAGTGTTGTCCAAAAACACCGCAACGATTAACCCCACTGTTGGCGGTGAGGAGAATATAGTGTTGATAAATGCATTGAACTGCGAGAAACAACGGCAAGGTAAAAATTGTTTCTTTCAGTCCTATTTAGGGAATTTTCTGTAGTAATATTCTTATGACTTGAGAATGAACTGTACCCATCCAGCATTGGTGTGAACCAGGCCGTGGCGGGCCCCGGACCAATATTGGTCGAAAAACTGAGGAATGGATATCCCAAGGAATAGCGAGAGGCCCGTTATGAACAGATTACGCATGCAATTCATGTTTGTAAACTGAAGGAATGACAGGCCGACCGAACCTGCACCAGATTGAATCACACATTTAGAATGTGACCGAAGTGTAATATGAATGTATAACAATGGTCGGATCAGTGGAGAACCACAAAGTCAGGTGCCAATTATGCACATTGAGGGCTCGTTTGTTAGTGCAGATTAAAAGTTTACATCTAATTACAAACTTTAGGAAAGTAATTACTTTGAATATACACTAAAAATACATTGTTTGGTTAGGTGTATGAGTTATTTTTAAATTGCATGTCAAGTAGTTGCACTACTTTACAAAAAGCATGTAAAGTTTTTTACTATTCTATAATTTACGTGGTACAACGTGAAATGTTTTAACTTCTCTTACATTATACATTAAATGATCAAACAAAACGATATAAATTAGTTATATCACTGCATTTCGCATGTAAAATAATGGGAAAGTTCCCGAAATAAGACTAAAACAGTTTGAAAATTCCAAAATAGGACTGTCATGTTTTTATTCCCGAAATAGGACTAAAACGGTTTGAAAATTCCAAAATAGGACTGTCATGTTTTTATTCCCTAAATAGGAGTAATTACTGCCAAGTTTGGAAAATACTGCCATATTTGAAGTCTGGTACTGCCAAAACATGGCAGTAATTAGTCCTATTTTGGGAATGAAAACATGACAGTCCTATTTTGGAATTTTCAAACTATTTTAGTCCTATTTCGGGTAATATCTATAAAATAATCACTTTGCATCTTACCAACACATCCATGATAGTTCACCACTCATACGCTCATATAGTTGTGGGGGCATGCAACATAAAAGTTCCACTTATTTATGAAATTGCCATCATGTTTTTCTTTTTGACTTGCACACTTAGTTCATCATCAATGACTATTTAGTTATTATATTAAGAGAAATAATTTTCTAGATTGTAAAGCTTAGTGAAAGTATCACATATTAATGAAATTGCAACAATGCCATCTGTCTCCTAAACTAATGATTCTCATATGATCCGCAACCAATGTATATAATTTAATAAACAAAAGAGAATGAGAGAGAGGAGAAACTAGACAGAATTGGTTAATACTCTCCATCCCTTAAAGAAATTCATGGTTTGCCCTTTACGGAGTTTAAGAAAATTGTTTTTTTCTTTGATTTCCTGAAATGCTCTTTCAACTTTCAAGGAGGGGAGGAATATTTAAATAATATTTTCATAATTCAAATATTTTGCCGTAACTTATACAATTTCAGCATATTATTAGTCTTAACAAATGAGCTCGTAAAATAAATAAAACAGCATACCTACAAGGCCAAACAGGACACAGTAGAATGCTGCATATATGACAAAAGGTATAGATGCAAAAACAGCTCCAAATTTGCCTGCAAGAATTGTAATTAACATTATTGTCTTGTCTTGTTTAGAGAACCAAGCATTCAAGCTAATGAGTAATACATACATATGCATAAGTATAAGAAGCAATGCGTACAAACCTAACATGGAGAAGAATATCATGAAGCCTGCAGAAACCTGAACAACTCTTCGGCTTCCAACCCGAGTAAGTCCCAAGAGTCCCACATTTTCCCTGAAATAAATAATTGGGAAATCAAAAGTTAAGCTATAAAAAGCTTCATTTATCTGAACTAAGCTGAATATCAAAATTTAAATAATTGGATGGCTCTCGAGGATCTTGATCTTACACAGATACAGTGGACCCGGTGCCTGTTCCAAAAAGGCCATCAAGCAAAACACCTACCCCCTGCAAAGATATATAGATATATTAAAGTTTTGGTTCCATCCAGCATTGTAAACCTCAAATCCATTTACTTGTTCAATATGGAATGACTTAATATTTAGATATTTACAGAAATTTAAAAAGTTTATTATGTAATGATAGGAAAAAGTAACATTAAGCAGATATTAAGATGAGGTCACCTGCCAACCGATCCCCCGACTAAGTACATAGGCTGGAGGTGGAGTGGCGATCGCCAGACGAGATGCAGCCTGGTATGCACCAGTTGACTGCACAGAATAGTTAAGTCAAATGTACATTTTGTGTGACAACATTCAAGATTGGTTTGGGTCAATGAATTGGATCACAATGCCCTTGGGTCAAACCAGACTACAAGATTGAATCCAACAGATAAGCTAGTTTATCCAAAGTCGTTATAAACAAAACCATATGTTACTCTTTATGATGCTGGCACAAGACTCTTTACACGATTTAAAACTAAATAAATTACTATATGCATGTTGCAGTGTCGTTCACTCAGCATGATTAAAAACAGGTTAAAAAATTTGGATGTAAACAAATTTAAATTGCCAAAAATGGAGAAATTACCTCGACCATTGACACTAGAACAGCAGACATCATTGCAAATGAATGGCCTGCAGCAAAAGTGGGAGCACCCCATTGCAACGGATACGGGAACTTGAACCTGATATGATAATTAGCTAAAAGGTTAGTACTCCGTATTATTTATACACATTGAGAAAATTACCATCAAACCAAATACGTCAAACAGACCATGGAGCAGTAGATATGATATTTGCTCTATCTGTACGGCAACTGAGTTGAGTGTGAAGAGGCTTGCCTCGGTATGCTCCACCAGCTGTCAGAATGGTGGAATATATCCACATAATTGTGACACATATCAATATAGGAAACCGTTCGAATATGGGGAAGTCCCTCACTGGTTTTACATGCTTTAGATACTGCAATTTAAGAAGCATAAATATTACCACTAATGTGAACGCCCCTTTTTAATTTTTAAACATTGTTTGGAAAAGTTGCAATATTCCATCATTTTCAATGAAGCCAAAGACTCACTATTTTTTGGCTTGAGAATATGATGGAATAAAGCAAAAATGGCTCACTAAACTGTCCGTGCTTCTTTGTTATGAAGTATCAGTCAGTCTATGCAATTTTCGACGCGATTTTCACTATGGGTCATTCGGAAACAGTCTCTCTGTGCTTTAGTACAAGAGTAAGACTGCGTACATCCGACCCCCCTTACCCCACCGTAGGTGGTAGCCTTTGAGGCACTAGGGTAATGATGATGATGATGTTTGGAAAAGTTGCAATGATCGTTAGTTCAAATTAGTGGAACCACACTTACCTGTGACAAACCAATTACCAATAACAGCGTTGGCAGCCCTATCTCGACACAATTCCCTAGCTGCAAGAAAATGGATCCAAACAACACATTGGAGACCGAATATTCATCAGTTAAGAAAAACTCTGACCTAACTTAACCCTAAAAGAGACTACATGGTTTTTTTAACAACCCCATAGTGCCACTTCTCCCCAAGAATCCATTATACTTTGTGTAAATATAAAAGTAAAAGAGCTTTCAAATACATGAGCTTTCAAATACTTTCAAATACAAGAGCTTTCAACTTATTAAGATTTGGGATTTATTCTAAAGGTCAACCTAATACTGCTAATAGGAGTAGATCAAGGTCTGTGAGTTTGTAGTATGTATTTTTCGGTGTAAGATGACTTAAGATTTCATGGCCACATATAGCCAATAGTTGAAAACTGAACCTCATTGCCCTAGACGGAAAGGTTCCGCATGCTTTGGCTCTTATATGTTGTTGGACGAATTTAAATTTAAACATACCGCAGGAAATCCTCTCTGGAATAGGCCAAGGCCAACTAAGCCAACAACAGGTGCAACACCAAGAGGACTGAAGAAACTGAAAATTAAATAAATTTGCACTCTCAGTAATATCAATGTCAAGTGTATACATGGAAACTTGATCACTGTGATGATAACATACCGCGAAAGGAGACCCCAAACTTGGCTGTAGCCAAGGATGATTTGAATGCTTGCAGCAACTATCATTGCTCCTTGAATTGCCTTCATGGTTTGTATAAATCTCTGCAGTGCACTTACCCATAAGTAAAAGATCACGGGACACCTTTTAAGAAAAACCCAAACGATAGCCATTGATCGAAGTAAATATGCTTATTTAAATTGGACTTACTATATGAGGCTCACTTATTCGTTGAAGGGACGAGTCACTGATAATATATATTATGGGGATGGCATATGCAAACGATCCTCCAACAACGGCGGGCAATCGGGTCCCGAAGAGTGCTTGTAGAAGAGTGTTTATTCCCGCCACGAAAAGCAACGTCTGTATCACGCGTGCCTTGTCCCCCTTAGGAATTTAAACATTAAAATATGGAATGAACGATTTTTTTTTGCAAAAACTAAACTTCAAACTTAGGGTTCCATTTGAGTAATCTTACATCGGATCCACCCATGAGTGGTACAAGCGTTGTAGGGATCACCACACTTGTCCCAAGGACTAATATGTAATTTTGAAATGCTAACATTATGGTTTCAGCTGCAACAGATAAAAATCCATATATAACATCAAGAACACGTGCGAGAGCCATTGTAGCATTGTTAAGAGAAAAACATAGAAAATTTTCCAGTTGAATCATATATGTTAGGTACTACAACAAAAGCTGGTAGGGAGCACACTATGTGATTGAGAGCCCACTATTCTCATAATCCTCACCTAACCTACCTAAGCACAACTAGATCCTGTCTAATCCTTTCTTGAGAGCCTATAGCGCATTTTAAACCACTGATCATGTGATCATTTAGACCTTTTATCATAAGTCATCGGTCCATCAAGGCCACAAGAAGCTTTTCAAAGTTTCAAAATTTAACTCTTCCAAAAATAAAAATAAAAAGTTTCAAAATTTAACCAATCTTTATATCACAAAAGCATAACTTTCACATTAGCCAGAGAAATATGTAAAAAATAAATGAAAGGCAAATCGGGATGACTTCCTACATTCCCACTCTCAAGCACCCGAGAATTTATAATCTTTAATTTTAAATTCTAGTTTTAAAAAATATATATGTGCCACATTCTACAAATTGGTTTCAGAAAAATCGAATCTTTGAAGCTCAATCGTATGCCCTCTGTGCTAAAATTCAACATAGAACGCGGAAACAGAATGCCATGCATCAATAAAGATTCCAGAAGAAGTAAAACCATTTGGGAAAAATCAGTTTTTTTTTTCTTTTTTCAACCAAGAATGCCATAAATAAATGATTGGAATTAGAAGAGAGCTACTGACATCAAGTGACCCACATATGGAAAGCAGTGACAGAAAACAAAATGTATACATCCAGATAGAGGGGGGAGGGAGAGGGAGTACGCCATGGAGGATTGGAGTCTATGCAGTACTCAAGGTCTTGGAGTTGCTCCATGGGAGGGTGAGCAATATCTGCCATTGACATTGTTGAGGTGGCCAGATGGTTCACCACTATAAACTATTCCTCTTCCACTGTCTTCTTCACACACAAAAAGAATCAAAAACTGAAGAAAGAAGGAAGGGTAATCCAAAAAAGAAAGGGGCCGAATATTTTTTTGACAATAAGCTAATAAAAACAATGAGAAAGAGATAGGGTGGCCGGGTGGGGTTGGGGTGGGAGGGTGGAAGAAAGCACACAAGTAGAGCAGCAGCCCAGTACTCCAAAACGGGCACCAGATAGAAAAGTTGGAAGGAAAAAAGTAAACGAATTTCTTTATCAATTATTCCCCTTTATTTGAAAGGAATCAATATATGAGTGCTGGGATTAGTTTTGAATTGATTATGATAACATCTTTACTATTATCAGATAGTTGCGCTTCTACTGCTCACCTGGAAAGGATTCGGTTAGGATTTTGAATTTAATTTAACTATCGCATAATAGAAGTGGCTTTGAATGGTTTGCCCTTGGTTCTTGGATTTAATTGCAGATATGCCATCACATTCAAACGATGGTCAGCATTGCAAGGCGGGCCCGGGCCCTATGTTGAGATCTGTTGGAGAACTGTTACGGCATATATATACGAAAAAATTGTGACAAACATTTACTCCGTATGAAGTTAAGAACCACTTCTGGTTGTGCCAGCAGCAACAGAAGCGGCCGTAGTTGTGAAGTAGTACGGCTTCTACTCATGTTCTTTCAGTTTCTCGCAAAACATTTTTCAATTTCAAATTTATTTTCAAATTTTTTTGGTGTGATGTGTTTAAATCTAACACCAAAATCTTATGTGGTTAAGACTTGGATGTTGTTCTTGTTCATTTGTTTAAATCTAATTTAGATTGGTTAAATATTTATTTCATGTGTATTTTATAACTATTAGTGTAGTCTGATTTATTTTATTTTGTTCTAATCTGATTCGGTTTGTTTAAGTATGATCTAATTTAGAAACGAAACTATTTAATTCAAAATATCTTTATCTTCCTTCACCATTCTTCAATGTGATGTACCAAGAGTCACAATCACATTATTCTTAACTCTTATGGCGTGTTTGGTTCGACTTAGTCATCTATTCAGATTAGAATTTGATGTTCGTAATGTGAAATATCTGGGTTTGGTTCGTGGGTTCGAATTTTTTGGGGGAATGTGATATGATAGATAGCACGTAATCTCAAACACACTTAACTTTTAGGTTGTCTTACAACATTCCTCGGTGGCAATAAATTTTATTCCAAAAGTACCCCTTCTCTCTTAATCATAATGGTTTAAATAGCATATTTATTTTTTATTTTTTCTTAACCCATCCGTATAGATTTTTGTTTAAAGGAAAGATGTTTTCTTTTGGACTGAAATTTGCTGGTTTGGTTTGACATGTTCTATTTAAGTTTGGTCTGGTCATGTCTGAACTAGTCTGGTCTGGTCTAGTAAATGTCCGATCTCTGTGTATTTTATAAATATTGAAGTCTCGTTTAGTCTGGTCTGTTTAAATCTGACCTGGTCTGGTCGTGTCTGTTTAAGTCTAGTCTGGTCTGGGACTGAAAACAATCCAAAAGAAAACATTCGAACTCACCCCTTTTGGATTAAGAAATACAACATGTATACATTTGAACTTAATTTATTCAAAATTAATTGTCTTTAGTAGAAGTAAAATATAGATTATAGAGTAATATATTTTAAATATCCCAACTTTGAAGGGGTGTGATATAAGTACATTAAACTTGCACATGTGATATATATACCCCAAACTTTATGTAAAAAGTTATGTTAACACCATGATCATATATTTTTTACAAATACAATTTTAAGGTTTAAGTTCATAAATTAAAATAATAAAACCTTTATGATGATGCAATTAAGATTAAACTAAACGGATGTAATATTATTCATTTCACAAATTAAATTTTAGAATGTTAACTGCATTCTCACAAAGCTTAGAGTATTTTAAATTATTAAGAAATTGTTTCAATAAATTGTATTTGTAAAGTTCGGAGTATATATATTACATATCCAAGTTTGGGGTATTTATCTCACACATCATTAAAGTTTGGGGTATTTAAATTAGTTTCTCCTAAAACATAACATGCAACTTTTCCTTAAATATGAGTCAATCTCTAATGTTCCCTAAATATGATCAAACATTAATTTTCTTCTCCTAAATGAATTAATTAATTGTCACCAAGTTCTCTTGGATAACGGGATCAATCTGTTAGTAGCAAACATTCTAGTTGTAATAAGTAGGGCTGAGGGGAAATACCGAAATTTCGGTATACCGCATTTATCATATCGAAAAATAATGAATTTACAGAAATTTTAGGTATACCGACATTTTCGGTATGGTATGGTGTGGTATCGTACAGAATTACTTGGTTGTGGTATCCGTGTATGTTTTGAAAATAAAAGGTATACCGGTATACCGCTATACCAAAAGCCCTATTCAATATTTTTTAAGATTATAAAAATGAATAAATACACAATATCATATTAGGGATATATGATTTTACATTCATATTGTTCGAATAATTTTATTTTATTTTTTGTTAGAGATCGCTATTGATTTACTTATATCTATATCGTCTAAGTTATATTAGGAGAATGTGTTGTTTTTTTATATGTGGCGTGTTGAACTGCTTAAATATACTAATAATAATTATTGTTCAGTATTGAATATGACATCAATAGATTATTATATGTATTTTGTAACATTTTAATAATGGATTGAGTATGTCGCTAGTAACACCGATTTTGTATATATCGATGGTATATGATAATTTATTGTATTGAGAGACATGTCTGGTAATTTACTGATACCGCACCGTTACCGAACCAAAACTTTGGTATACCGAAATAAAGTATACTAAAATTTCGGTAAGATAACGGTTTGTACATTTTGTATACCGAAAGTTTTGATATGACATCAAAGGTATGAGAGAAAATATTCGATATACCGTACCGAACCACAACTACTGTATTGTGTTGAGAGAATATATAAGGACATTGAAGTAATTCACCAAGTCTGCAGTATAAGATATCATTTAACCAAACAAATTAATGTCATATTACTTTAATCTTAATCAAATAGACAAATACAAATGGAATCGGAATACAAATTGAATACATCTCATCAATCTAAAATACCTAGCAATATGACATTCTCATGATAATCTCACGTTCCTTGAATCAAACGGGCCCTTAGATCCTGTTTTATTTTAGGCAATCTCATATGAAGGCTAGAATGTGATGCAAGAAATGTTACATGTCCATGTTTGGTATGCGGGGGTGAGAAAAAATTGAAAAATTTACATTCCTATGAATCTGATGTGGCAGTAATATGGAGGGGAATGTTTAACTCTTTCATGTCTTAGGTTATGTGACATCCTTGGGAGTCGTCGAGTCGGGAGTGTCTTGATTTTCTTCCAATAATACCCCCAATTAATTAGTTCTTTTTATTTAATTTCTTTTTGACTTTTTCATCTTCAATTCGATGCTAATTGTTTTCTCACCATATTTTCTCTTCATCTCATGACAATAGACTCGTCCCACTTAAAGGTTTATCTTGGACTATTCTCTGGTCAATGTAGAGTGTTCTTAATATTTTACTGTATACATCGAACTTTTATGAATTTTGATTTTTTTGTGACTTCATAAAATAATTAATGTAGTTTCTGATTATGTAAAATTTATTTACTAAAAACAATTTAATTATTGACAATGATCGGTTGATTTTGTGGTGAGTCAATATAGTAAATCGCGAGACAACCTTTAAATAGGACGGAGGGATTATGTTTTTTAAATTATATCCGCGTGTTTATTCTTGTTATTTTCATTATTCTTTTTCCCTTAATATCTAAATTTTGAGAAGTATTTATATTACATGACTTGTAGCTTATTTAAATTTTTCATAAGTGTGTTTCAAAATTTAATAGCAAAATTGATTATTTTTTAATTGAATTAATTCCACATTTGGTCCTAGGAGTTTTGTGTCAATTCCACCTTCAGTCCACGTCTTTTACTTTATCCACCTTTGGAACTTGACTAATGTTTTTTTAATCGTTTGTGGTCCTTTTCCGGCGATTTTAACCATCGGAAACAATGCTGGAAGGACCATATATGGGCGAAAACACAATAGTCGTGTAACAAAAGTGGACAAAGTGAAAGATGTGGGCTAAATGTGGAATTGACCTGAAACTAGTAGGACGAAAAGTGGAATTTATTCTTTTTTAATTTGAAAACAACTTTTACGAATAACTTGAACGGTTTCAAAATTGAAAACTTTTTGAAATGATAGATAAATATTTCTAGAATTGTATCGAAACAAAGGTTTTTTCATTTATGTATTTGATCTAAAACTTCTTGCAATTAAACATACTTTGCTTAAACATAATTCAATTAGTTTTGATTTTATTTATTATTAAAATATTTCATTTTTTAAATTTAAATTACTTTAAGTGTAGGTTGTAATAATTAAATTTATTGCGTTAGGAGAAAATATTCAAAGTGAATTGAAGTAATTCACCAAATCTGCAATATAAAATATCATTTAACCAAACAATTTAGGACTCGTTACTAACAGAGATATTTTCCAGTTTTTTAAGAAAACTTGAAAATTAGAAAAAGGAAAACAGAAAAAGTGTCTACCGAAAAAATTGTTTGAAAACTGTAGAAAGGAAAACTGAAAAATGTGTTTACCAAATCGTTTTCCAAAACCAAAAAATGAGAGATGTCGCTGTTTTCCTTAATGAATTGAAGAAGTGAGTTTTAGTAGTTTCCAAATTTGAAAAATGTGGATGTTGCAGTGCCGCTGCAACGTGTTTTTGTATACTTATGCCTAGTAGTGAATCCGGTGCCGCTCCGGTGTCAGTTTCGGACTGATCCGATCAACGATCCGGTGGTCCCTATTCGATCTGATCAACAACACGGCGGTCCAACCCGGTCAACAAACCAATGATCCTTGTCTAGTCCGGTCAACGACCCAACGATACCTGTCCGGTCCGGTTGACGGCCAAATAGTCTCGGTCCGATTAGATCGACGACCGGGAAGTCTTGATCTGGTCCGATCAACCACATCTCCTCTTTCATTGAACCCCACCCCACCCACCTCTTACCCCAATGACATCATATATACCCCTAATCCTACTCTTTTGTTTCCTAACTTTTATTTCAGTCTTTCTAATAGTTCATTATGTTAAGTAAACTTTCAGCATTTGTGTTATTATAAACTACTATTTACACAAGTCCACATCTTGAGTTATCAAGATAAATTTATTAATATATTTTTAAAATTATGAGATCATCTGAGATAGGTTATGAAGAGGAGGAATATCAGCATAATGTGCATGCAAGAAACTAAGTGGGTTGGAGAAAAGGCACGTGAGATTAATCCCGAAGGTTTTAAGTTGTGGTATTCGAGGAGAGAGAGGAACAGAAATGGAGTAGGCATTATGGTGGTGCATGATTATGTTGAGGGTGTCATGGAAGTCTTTAGGAAGATCGACCGCATCATGAGCATTAAGTTGATAATAGGAGATGAGATTGTGCCTGTGGTAAGTGTCTATGCATCACAAGTGGGATTGGATGTATCTATCACTCAACAATTTTGGGAGGATCTTGAGGACGTGGTGCGACGTGTGCCAAGGGGAGAGAAGTTGGTCATAGGAGGCAACCTCAATGGGTATGTGGGCCCAAGTCGTGATGGTTTTGAGAGTGTTTATCGAGCAGGGAAGAACATTGTGGATTTTGCCTCGACATATGAGTTGGCTATGATGAACACTTGGTTCAATACAAGAGACTCTCACCTTGTGGCATATAGAAATGGAGCTAATAGTACCCAAATTGACTACTTTTTAGTACGGATGACTTGGAGAACTAACTACACCAATTGTAAGGTTTTCGCATGGAGATTACTGTCACTCAGTATAGGATGTTTGTGCTTGATTTTCAAGGTAAAAAGAGAAGGTGGGTTAAGGTACAAGGGGAGCCAAAGATAAAGTGGTGGAGGCTCGAGGGGAATCTCCAACAAAGTTTTACACACAAAATGTTGGAGAAAGATGTATGGTCTATTGATAATGACCTCTGTTCTAAAAATCGTTCTAGACGCCCGATTAGTCCCCCGCCTAGGCGCTAGGCGGTGGTCGGGCGCCCCGATTTTCGTCTAGGCGCTCCGACTAATTGGTTTGCCGTCTAGGTGAATTAGTCGGCCGCCTATGGCGCCTAGTTGCCCGCCTAGAGCGCCTAATCGGCCGCCTAGTCCGTCTAGATTCACCGAACATTACTTCACTTTTTAATTTTAATTTCCTAAGCGATATACGTACTCTAACTTTAGCCATGAATATAAAGAAATGAAGTTGTAAATTAAGATAAAACTATATAGTTTGTATATATACCTAAATTTTATCATTATTTATATTTTTAACATAATGAAGTTAAGTGATTAATTATCATATACTACGTATGATTAAATGTGATAATTCTATCATTCATGTTTGTTAATGTATAAGTATATATGTATTCTATAAACACAAAAATACAAAACTACTTATCATATTTATGCAAAAATATAGATAAGAATGCAATTCCTATGTCTCCGACTAGTCCCCGCCTAGGCGCCCGCCTAGCCGCCTAGGCGCTAGGCGTTGGGCTGGCGCCCGACTAGTGCCTAGCGCCTTTTAGAACATTGATAATGACACACATGTGGATGATGTGTGGTTATCAATGGATTCCACCATTAACAAAGTGGGTAAGGAGATATTTGGAGAATCTAAAGGATGTCGGCCATTAAAAAAAGACACATCTTGGTGGAATAATGAGGTGAAACAAGCAATAAGGACCAAAAGGGGATGATATAAGAATTTGGGCAAAAGTTGGAGCGACGAGAACATAGAGGAGTACAATGAGGCTAGAAGAAGAACAAAGAAACTTGTAAAGGAAGCAAGAGGAAAAGTAACAAGGAATTATATAAGATTTCTTAATATTAACAGGGGGTTTAATTTCTTTAGATGAATGTGAGTTGTAACATGTCTCACACGTAATGAAAACCACATTCTCACTTCATTAACCTAACTCGGAAATATTATAGCAACACAAAACTCCTAATAACTGGCAAAGAACTAGTATGTATTGAACTCTAGTAAACGTTTGGGTGAATTCCAACGCTTTGATTATTCTTATTCTTACTTTAAAGACATAATCAAAGAAAAACATTTGCACTTCATATCATTGCCATACTTTGAATTAATTATCCCAAACTTTATAATTAAATATTTCCATGTGGATCAACTCGCCATTTATTACTACAACCGACACTTGTTTACTTGCAAATTGCCAGATCATGAAGTGAAGAAGATCTCTCGCGTACTCTATTAACAACTACAAGAACATCAATCACACTCCTATAAATGTTTAGTAGCCATGAATTCCAATATGGGAACCATTAATAATAATAATCAAGTTTCGGAGTTGGTTCATCTTCCTTGTGGTTAGAGATTGGGTGTAATTGTGCAAATGACTTCAAAAATAGACATAAATGACACCATAGATGTTTACAAGACTCGCAAAGTGAAACAAGGCTATTAATAAATTCATGGTATTCACGCACTGTGATGAAACCTTCTCTCTATGATTATGAAATTGGCAAATGGATTCTAAAGGAACTTTCATTTGTAGAACCCTTAAAAAGTTAAAAGAATGTGTATATTTTACAAATCCAGAAATTTTACACACAAGCAATGATAGAAGGTATGCAAGCTTTATAAAATTATTTAAGCTCACAAGCAAGGTTGAAATAATCATTTTAGTTATATTATCAAATAGTATGACTTCACGCAAAGTGAAAGAGACATTTATGTGTAAATTAAATTGAGACAAAGTGAAATAACTTTCCTAATTTTATGAGTTCATGCGTTGAAAACAATGTTCATACGCTCTCGTGTGTAAAGACATGATGTGAACATGCATGTTTCTCCACTCAAAGTTTTGATGCCTACTATGTATTAGCATCAAGGCCTATATATAGAGATGGATCTAAAAACTAATACGATGACTAAGTCATAGTGGTGACATTGAAAAAATCCTACTTAGGTTAAGTATGAAAGACTCCTCAAGAGATCGTTTCCCTAGTTCACATGATATGTACCTCATCGAGATTCAATGTCCTCAAACCCTAAATGAGTAAGATAAATTGAGTAGATTATCACTGCCTCTGTAATAGATTCTATCATGCATACCATGTTGCATATTCATAATTTGCTCTAAGAGGGTGATTATTTGACACCGTACACATCAAGATGAGAGTCACTGAATTATGTTTAGAAGTCAGACCATGAAATCCAATATGGAAACCGATAGAGTATATAGATTTGGACCATCGATCTTACGATTATTGGCCAAGACTGCGGCTCACACAGATGAAACCCAGAAGATGAAGATTAAAGTCATGGATCAAGAATGTTCACCTCTGGCAGGCCCCCTTAGTCTGGTCCCCTCGACCTGAACCCCTCGGCCAGGACCTTCATCGAATAACTCTGATCTACTTTATACTTAGCGGGATAAACACATGTAAATAGTCCCTAGCGGCCCATTATTGTAATTGGACCTCTCAGGCCCAAGACCGGGAGTCTGGTCCACTTTTCTCTTATAAATACTCCCTTTTGGAGCCAAAGGGTGTAGGTGTGCAAATGACTTTTCAAAAATAGACATAAATGACACCATAGATGTTTACAAGACACACCTAGTGAAACATGGCTATTAATATATCCATGGTATTCACGCACTATGAAAACCTTCTCTCTGTGATTATGAAATTGACAAATGGATTCTAAATGAACTTTCATTTGTAGGAACCTTACAAGAATGTGTATATTACACAAAATAAATCCAAAAATTTTACATACAAGCACTCATAGAAGGTATGCAAGCTTTATAAATTTATTTAAGGTCGCAAGCAAAGTTGAAATATTCATTTTAGTGATGTTATCAAATAGTATGACTTTGCGCAAAATGAAGGAGACATTTTCGTGTACTTTAAATTGAGTGAAAGTGAAATAACTTTCCTAATTTTATCAATTGATAAGTTGGAAACAATGTTCATACGCTCTCATGTGTAAAGACATGATGTTAACATGTTTGTCCATTCAAAGTTTTGCAACCTAACTAGGTATTAGCATCAAGGTCTATATACAGAGATAGATCTAAAAACTAATGATGACTAAGTCATAGTATTGACATTGGAAAAAAATTGACATTGAAAAAGTCCTAAATAGGTTAAGTATGAAAGACTCCTCGTCTCCTCGAGAGATCTCTTTCCCGGTTCAAGTGACATGTACCTCGTCGAGATTCAATTTCCTTAGACCCTAGATGAGTGAGATATAATGAGTTGAATATCACTACCTCTACAATTGATTCTATCGTGCATACCATGTCGCATACTCATAACTTGCTCTAAGAGGGCGATTATCTGACACCCTACATATCCAGATGAGAGACACTGAATTATGTTTATGAGCAACTTGGAGTTCTTTAGAATAACAGAGAATTTGCTTTGGGTTTATGATGATGAAAAGTGATACATTGCATGTGTTACAATAATGCTGAGTTTCAACAAAATAAAGATAAAGTCAGATTACAGTTAGTTGTGCATGTAAAAAAAAATAAGCTAGAAGTTTTTCACGCAAGGCATGGTGTATGTTTTTGTAATAGCAATTAAGAAATTACTATTTCCAAAATTAAACATCAAAAGTTCATGTTAATATATGCAGAGTAACAACAGATGCAAATGTGGTTATCAATCTCACTCACCCTTCTTCCACAACTAAAGCATGTGAATCATTCAAATGAGCTACTGTCACTAAAATGCCATGAGAAATTCATAAAATGGGATATGTACTTTGACATTTCATGCTTGTTAATTAATAAAGTTCGGAGTAGTTCTTTTTATTTATACGATTAGTCCAGAGTATGCCTAATAGATAATTGATTACATTTGTACTGACTTGATTGTGGAATACTATACATTGTTGAAAACTTAGAGCACGTTTGGTAACACGAAAATCGGCTGATTCGACTGATTCTGCTAGAACTTATGAAATTATGGCTGAAGTGGCTGCATTGGCTGATTCAAGAAAATTTAATTTTAAAAATATGTTTTATTAATATAGTAAAGAAAAAATTATATGTAAAAATAGTTAAAATGGTCATCTACAGTAACTTCAGTCAATACAGCCAGAAAATTAACTTTAATCTTATATTTTTTTATTATTACACAATTCAACGCACGAAAAAAAAAATTACATGTTTGGTGAAAAAGTTGGTTGATAAGCTGAAAAACAGTGTTACAAAACAACCTCATAATATTCTAACTCGTCCATAGTCTGATACTCGTATTATTTATATGAGACCTCAATAATTCATGCACTAATGTGCGAATTAGCTGATAATTATGTTCCACTGTTGAGATTAAAGTTGCAAGCATATTAAATACGGAGTATTATAGAAAAATATGTATAAAAGAGAGGATAAAAATAAACAACTAAGATTATAAAAATAAAAATGTTTTTTTCATATTAGAGAGATAAAGTGGAAAACAATTGTTTGAAAATAAAAAAGTGGAATATACGACAATAAGTTTGCATGAAACGGAAGTGGACCAAATAAAAATGTTTTTATGTGATATTTTGAAATTTTTGAATACTATAAAAGTTATTCACTTTTAGAGTTTTAGAAGAGGTTTGTTTAATTTGACAAGATAATGGATATTTTCCACAGAAAATGGGAGTGAAATTCATACAATAATACTCCCTAATACGAATAATACGGGGTACTATTACGCATGAAGTTTCCGTCGGGTTAAGACGGATAAGAGGTCAAACTGTCAGTCAAACAATTACGTGGCCTAAAAGCGAATTACAAATAAAGCCCTCATCCCATTGGGACAAGCCACGAAGTTACCCGACACGTTATTTTCACCCCGTACGTATAGCCGCCGCAAAGCACACCTTCAGACAACCACGCTTATTAACGAAACAAACACGATTCTCTAACTGTGCAATATGATGTTTAGTTTAAGATTAAAAGTTTAAGGATAAATAACTGAAAGCAAAAACAATTGAAGAAATTTATTTTTCATGCAAGAATTGTATACAATTAACATCTCCACACACTACAAATGAAAGAGTACTGGATCCAAAATAGAACAAGAAATGAAGAAAAATAGTACGGAATATGTATGGTCGTCTTACATGAGCGATTTCAAGGACCGGGCCTTAACCGGTTTCCGTACTTTCTTCTTCTTGCCATCATTGTTGTTGTCATTGTCACTCGGGAATTCGTCTTCAAAATAATCCATTTCTACTCCGTGACCATCCATCTCCGAACTCGAAGAAGTTGCGCCGTTTATCGGCTCAAATTCTGCTGTGTTCGGGGAGTTGTAGTTCTCCTTCATTCTCCCCGGACCTCTTTTCTTGCCCCACAGCGGGCCGAATCCGGTGTAATAATATAAGTCGTACGGGTTCGATGAGACTCCCGAAGACTTCTTCGGCCGAGGGCGGCGCCCTCGGCTTGTCGTAGCCGCGACGGACTCTTCGGGCACCGGAGGAGGAGCGGCCTGCTTATTTTCCGTCACCGGCAACACCTTGTTGCAGTGCTTGAGCTGCTCCATGTGGTGGTCGCACCAAGTGTGGCCCACTTTGGCCTCTCGTTTACACTGCCACGCCTTGCCGTCCGTCTTGCAGCACAGATTCGCGGAATGCTCTTGCTCTGCCGCGTCCCGGAAGCGGCTGCCCGGAGAGATCATGCCGGATTCAGGGCTTAGAAAAATGAAATCCCGCAATTAGGAAGGAAAATAAATCGGAAATGGCGAAACCCTAATTATTGTTATCAGGAAGCAGGAAGAAAATGTGGAAGAGAATAGACGGAAAGAGTGAAATTGAGTAGACGGCGTCAACACTAACCTGTGAACAGCTTCATTTGAACCGTCAAGGGGATAACTTCCGCATCCGTCGAACTGAAATGGCGATACAAAACAACAATAAGAATAGTAAGAGCCAACACAAAGGGGAAAATAGGGGAAAACAGAGGAAACAGATCACAGAAATCGAGTGAAAATGCATAAAAACACGACGGAAACGGTGACATTTGGAGGCTCCCGCGAACCCTAATGGGAGTCCCCTTCGAGCATATAATGCCCTAAGTGATAATAGCAACAACCCAAAAGCAAAAGCGTTGATTGAAAGGGAAATAAAAAACGGGGAGCGGCGGATCTGAAGAGAGGCAGAGAGGAGAGATTGGCTGACCAGGGGAGCGTGCGGCGGCGGCGGCGGACACGGCGTGGAGGGAGAAGGTTGTTCTCCTTCTTCAACTTGAAGAGGGAAGGTGACGACGTCCCAGGGAGACTGATTGAGTTGGCAGAGATGGGTCTGAAGAAGGGCGGAGGAGTTGAGGGAGGCGGCGGCGTACGTGAGAGGTGAGACCTTCGCATGCTTCCTTATTCTCATGCCGGAAAGCTCACTCTTTCTTTGTTTAGCCTATTTTAATTTGATTTGTTTGTTTGGCATAAAGAGCATAGATAGATAGATAGATCACTTGCTTGACACACATATTGATAGAGATAGAGAGAGAGGGGAGTGAATAGAGTCAGTCATCCAGGCCGCTTTTAAATTTTCTTTCTGGCTATTTATAATGTTTTTATTATCATGTCAATACTTGTAGCAATCTTTTACGAGGAGGCCAGTGTCTGTTTTGAATTTCTACTTTCTTTTCACTTTATGTTGTTGTTGTAATAATAAAGAGCCCGTTTGGTAGCACGAAAATCGGCTGTTTTGGCTGATTCTGCTGAAATTTATGAAATTCTGGCTGAAGTGGCTGTTTTGGCTGATTCTGCTGATTCAAGAAAAAAATATTTTAAAAATATATTTTATTAATAAATTATAGGAAAAATTACATGTAAAAATAGCTAAAATAGTCCTCTACAGTAACTTCAGCCAATACAGCCAGAAAAGTAACTCCAACCTTACTTTTTCTGCTTATTACACAATTCAGCACACAAAAGTAAAAGTTACGTGTTTGGTGAAAAAGCTGGCTGATAAGCCTGATAAGCCGAAAAAAGAGGTCTCCAAACGGGCTCAAAAGGTGAAACTTTGCAAGGATCTGCGCCCAGTGACAGGTAGATTGGGATTTGGGAAGCCTCACGCTCAAGTACGAAGTATTAATATGAGAAATTGTAGGGGTGGGCATAAAACCCGAACCGAACCGGTACCGAGCCGTCCCATAATGGTACCGAACCGAATATCGGGTATTTAAACGGTTCTATTGATTTTTATCCCGTACCGAAACCGAACCGTTTGAAACGGATACGGGACCGGTTCTAGATTTTGAGAACCGAAAAATACCGGACCGAACCGTTCGAAAATAACGGTTCTAGATCTCTTTTATAGACACACAATTTTAATTTATACCCCAAGTATGTATTCATGCGTTCCAAACTAGCTATGTGTGTGTGTTTATATATATATATTGTTATTTTTTTTATTTTAGATAATTTATGTTATATTTGGATATGTATTCATAGAATATTAAAATTTTAGAAATCATTAAGGACTATTCATTTCTAGTAATGTAGTGTACATGACTTTTTGTGGTATCATGTTTGCGCAATTTTACAACTTAATTAATATGGTTTAAATCTTAGCTTTCAAGGTTCAACTATAAATTAAATTAGAACTACGGAGTAATATTTAACCTAGAACGGAGAAGAAGAACATTGAAGATTTCTATTATATTCAACAATATGATGATTTTTTTTTTATATTTTCACATGAACTTAGTAAATTAAAGATGACATTTATCTCGTACGTCATCGTTTTGATATACTTTTTCTTAGTTGTGTTGCACTGTTTGTATATTTGTGAATTTTAGTACTACATACGTAGTATGCAATTTCTTGTATTTATATCAACATTTCATGTGAGTTGGTTGGTGTGAAGATATCTACTAATTGCAAGATTTGTTCAAATTTTTTAGCATGTGTTTGGCATTGTACTGTACCGTTTTGTACCGTTCCGAAACAGCATGGTACCGAACGGTTCCATCCTTGAAACCGGACCGTACCGGACCGTTAAAAGCCTAATGGATACATTACGGGTTTTACTAGTTTACCGGACCGTTCCGGATCGCGCCCACCCCTAAGAAATTGTACTATCATACCCGCACGGGTAGCTTAATTGGTCGAGTGGTGGAAAATTTGGAATAATGGTCAAAGCTTGAAATCCACAGCGGTCGTGTGGATATTACAGCTTTTGCGTGTTGGACTGAACTTCTAGTGCGCATGAGTATAAGGTCTACCATCTTGTTGGATCGGGGTATGGGGGCTAATGGGATGTGAGATTCCACCTTTTGGAAGGAAGAAATTGTCCTAAAACTAAACCTAAATATAAACCTGAATTTTTTACGCCTAATATATAATTAATATAATTAATTGTACTCTAATTTACTTGCACAATCAAGGTCACTACATTGGTGACAGAACGTGGTCGCGACATCCCGACAATAGGCGGTGGCCAAGTTCCGACGCCTGGCGGCGGCAGCCCAAACCCCTACAAGGTGTATTTTGTCCTCACACACAAATTCCTATTTAAGGAATTTAAAACAATAATTCTTTTTTTGTATTTGGACCATATTTTACTCTTATTTTGAAAATTCACTCTTAAAATACCTTCAATTTAATACCCATACATCTCTTTCTCATCTTATTAATAGCTTCGCCTTTGACTTTATGTAAATAAATAAATAAACTAGCAAAGTAAAATTTATAAGATAAAGAATTGTTTGTAAAGTAAACATACTCCTCTATGTCATAAATAAGGGCAAGGTTCACTTGGAAGTGAGATACTACGTAGTAAAGTAGAAATTTGTGATCGAGATTTGTACAAATGAGAAAATTTTAACCTATGTGATTTATTTTTAAAAAATCACAATTTTTTTAAGAAAAATGTTCATAAAATTTTATTCGGCCATGAAAAAACAACTTGTTGTAGAGCCGAAAAAAATCCAGCTTGAAAGCCCCAAACAACTCCCGTATAATAAACGTATGAACATAATAATATGAAAGTTGACATCTCCGGGTCACCATTATTAAAGGTCTGAAACTTTTTTAAAATAATCATCTTGGGGAGTTCAAAATATTTTTTGGAGGCCGGAATTATTTTTTGAGGGGATGAAACTTATTTTTCATATATGTATATATACACTAAAAAATTATTGGGGAAGCGGTAGCCCCTTTGAGTCTCTACTACGGTCCGCCCCTGATTGATGGGTTCATTTTCAATGAACGTTCAAGCACCCAAGAGAGTACAAGGGGTCTAATTCTAAACAAGCAAAACTCAAAATTTCTACTTTTTTGTTGGGGAACATTATCATATTTTATTAATAAATTTAAAAGGTAAAATAGAGAGGGGGCTAGACCAAGGCCTCTACAAAATTCAAGTGATAAACATTCAAGTTATAAAATAGATTAACGAAAAAATACATTGAAGAAATTAAAACAAGACTACTAATTAATACGCATATCTGGACAACCATAAAGATCTAACATATAAATCCCCCTTATTCGGTTAGGAAACTAAGAGGCGTGAAAGAAGATAGTACAATTTCCAAATGAAGGAAAAACTTGAGAAAGCAGATGAGTGAGGATCGGGATCCTCTGAAATAAGGTAGAGTGCCTTGCGGCATCCGGCGGCGGGAAAACGACGAAGAGGACCTTGAGATCGGTGAAGGGGTGGAGCCCAAGATCTTCGGTCGTCCAATTTCCAATTTCAGACATTCTGCCTTGCTTTGAAGCAAGGCAGAGGCTCCGCACCCAATGAGCGACCTGATTAGTTTCCATGTAATAGTGTCTGTATGAAATATCATCCGCACTTATTGCCTTTTGTCGAAGGAAAAGAGTCAAGTACTATAGAAGCTTGGGGCCTCTGCCATTGCGGAGCATCGAGATAGAAGCAAATGAATCAAATTTCAACTTCAATATTGAAAAACCCAACTTGAATTGCCATGTTAACACCCACAAAAGTGGCAAACATTTTTGGAAATCAATTAATTAGTTAATAAGCTTAATTTTAGAAACATAAATACGATAGAAATGGCTTGAGAAACTAAAGTTTATATTGTTTGTGTTTGTAAGCAATTTGGTCAGTGGCTCTGACCTGGTTCCTTGCACATACCTCTGAATAGTTCTCTCCTCTTAATACAAACCATGTGCGTGTGTGAGTTTTTTTATCTAGCAAGCCAACAACATCTATGGTGATCGAATAGATTTACTTCCAACAAATTGGTATCAGAGCCGCCTATTCTGATCAATCGTGATGATGTTCGGTAACATGTTTGGACTCCCGGTACTCAAACTTGAGAAGGGCTAGTACGATCGGTGGAGTATACAGATGAAAACACTACTATTGTTGAGGAAGGATTTGAAGAGCCAGTCGAGGATGCTGGACAAACCAATGCACAACGGAATGGAAGGATGCCAAACAACGAGACAAGGTGGCACTTCATTGGATATTTCAGGGACTGGATGCATCCGGATTTGAAAAAATTGCGGATTGTGAAACCTCGTAGAAAGCCTGAGACACGTTGGAGAAGATCTATTGAGGAGTAGACCGGGTGAAGCAAGTCTGGTTAGAGATCATTCGGGAGAACTGGAATCCACACTAATGAAAGAGACTGAGTCAGTAGGCGAATACATCGGACGTATTGCCGAAATTGAGAATAAGATGAAACGAAACGGCGAGGTCGTGAACGAGAGTAGACTAGTCGAGAGGATCCTGAGAACCATAACCGATTTGTATGAATGAATTGTTTGTGCCATCGAGGAGGCAAAAATATTGGAAGATATGACTCTGGAAGAGCTCACACGGTCATTGGATGTGCATTAGCTGTAACACCATCCAAGTATATCTACTTATAGTAAATTATGTATTGAACATTGAGAAATAATGAATGAATTTACGAGGTTGCAAAGTTTTGTTATTACTTTTGTGTGAGTAAATGCACGTGGGGCCCACACCGGGAGCGGGGACCACCCGATATTTCTGGGACCACATATTATATTCATCTTGGTTTAGATAATATTTATATAGTGGTGAATATTCATGTTAGGCCATAGAAAAGACATAGAATTGACCAGTTGGTCAAACGAGACCCAATTATTGGTATTGTTAATGTGTCGATTAAAAGCCCGAAATAATTTCCGGGAACATGTAAATTAAAGTTGGGAACATACGTTCATTCTAAAGGCTCATATCGATTGGGAATATGATACATATTTTATTTGGCACGATAAAATAAAATATAATTATAACAATCCGAGAAATACAACTTTGGGGACCAAATGTACACTTGAGGACTTAAAGGCATGACCTCCCACATAAGTGGGGGCCACCCCACAATTTTGGTCACACAAATCAAGAGTTGGTGCGGGTGAAATGAGAGGATGGAGATGAGGAAATGTTGGTTGAGTTGAAAGGCATCTAAGAGAACAAAGGTGGACATCCCATCACACACCTATTGGTCTATTGAGACAAAAGAGCCAACTTCAACCTCCCTCTCCATTATTTTCGGCCAACCCACCACAAACAAGAGAGGAAGCTCTGCAAATAAATCTTCACCATTGTTGAGAACAATTCAAGCAAGGAGGGAGCTCAAGGAAAGAGTTAAGTGGCTAAAAGTGTAGAAAAGGTTGAGAAATTAAGGTAATGACTTTATTAACCTTTTATTCTCCTTTTCTTGAATATCATATTGTTTTGGAATCATGTGAGGACCCTGGGATTGTTCTAATTGTTTAGAAGTTTAGAATGAGGGGTTGGAAGACAGTTCTAAGTCCAAGAACGGACTTAGAAGCCAAAGTGACCGGTTCATCAGAAATAACCTTTTAGAGGTTATTTGTGTTGATATGGGTTTTGTGATGATGAAACCTTGTTAGGAACTTATATAAGGTGTTCTTAGTGCTTTGTCGGAGTTTCATCTGAGTTCCACAAAGTTTGCCAGAGTTTTGCCGGAGTTCAACCGAGAAGGGTAGAACATGTTAAAGCTCATTTGTAATGTCTTATAACTCTTGGTTTAAGTATGAGATTACCTAAGTAAATATTTTATGTGTTCATAACGATGTTTAAAAGAGTTCAAGCATGTGATTAGCCAAGGTGATTGGGCTTACATAAAATGAACTATAAAGATATGCATGAAAATGATATAAAAATATTATAGAAACATATGTGATGTTTTGAATGGCCAAAATGATAAATATTGATTGTTAAAGGCATAATACATGTTGTGATTAAGTTTATGACGAATCGGAGTCAGTTCAGGCGGTCAACGGGGTGTTGACTGCGAAGAAGACAGTGGACCGGCGCTGGTTTGGGCTATAACCGCTGTCATTTTGAGTACGGGATTCGAGGATTAAGTAATTTAAATAGGAATCGGCGCCGTTCAGGTCTCAACCAGCGCCGATTTTTTCTTGTTTTACCTAATATGGTTTAATTACATGGTTTTGCATGGAGTGTTATGCTTAGGCTACAAGACTTGGTTTAGTCTTGATAAATAATTACGATACAGACTTTATTTATGTATGAAATGTGGTAGATCATAGGGATGAATATAAATTGGTGGAGTACCTAGGGACTGGACAGTCCTCAAAACTCGGTATATAATTGGTAGAACACCCAGGGACTGGCTGTCCTCAAAACTCGGAAAATGTAATTGGTGGAGTACCCAGGGACGGGACTGCCCTCAAAACTCGTATATATAAAGGTGGAGAACTCATGGACTAGACTGCCCTCAAAACTCGGAATATAATTGGTGGAGTACCCAGGGACTGGACTGTCCTCAAAACTCATAGATTACGGTTTAGTAATTCAGGACCGGGTGATGTCTTTATAATACTTGATTGGACTAGGATGAGTCCTATACACTCATCGGTGATGGGTGGATTGGGATTTTAAGTCAAGGAGATTGACTACTATTATTTCCCAAATAAACAATGAACTACGGGTCGGGTATTTTCCAAGTGTATATACTGATATGTATTTAAGACTTGGGGGAAGAATATAAGTATATGTATCACCCTATGTTTAGGTCTTATACTTGAAACATTAGTTTATTCTACATTTAGCCTGTTGCTCGTCAGTATTCGCGTATTGATCCCTTCAGGGGGTGCCATTTTCAGGTTGAAGCTAGAGCTTGCTACGTGCACCTTTCAATCGGGTGGAGTCATATCAAGGAAGACGTGATTCGTGCTTCCTTATTATCCTTAAAAGTATAAACAATTGCTCTTGGATATTTGAATTACTACTAACTATTTTGGGCGTACGAGCCCATGTTTTGGCCGGGTGTGGCCCATGACTTACCGTTGAATATTTCCGCTATTCATTGGTTTAAATGTGATGTTGTTATGGTGTTTACTTACTGAGTATGGTATGAACTATGTTCATGGACGTCTTGTATGATTAAGTGAGGTTGATTTGCGAGTGACATCACTTGATTATACGGTGGTTGTACACTCGCTTAGATGCGTTCTGGGACATGACACCAGCAGAGACGAATTAAAAGACAGGAGACACTCGATGAAGTCCTACAGAGAAAAACTACGATCAAAGATGAAAGGCCCGGGCAGACTCAACAAACCCGGGGCCAAAATCGTGGCCGTGATCAAGATCGTGGTCGCGGAGAGCAGAGACAGGATGCTTCGGGCGACCAGCTACTTCCTAACGAAAGAGGTCAAAGACGAGGTAGAGGTCGAGGAGGCCGCGGACAATGACCAGATGGTCAATGTTATAACCGCAGAAAACGGGTACACTTTGCACGTGACTGCTGGTAAGAGACAATATCCGAGGAGTAAGCATACATCGTTGAGAAGGAGATTAACGTGCATGAAGAAGGTGTGTTGTTAATGGCACATGAAGGGGGAACACATGGTAGTGATGCATCATGGTACCTTGATACGGGCAAGAACAATCACATGGCTGGGCATGGACACCTGTTCACAACGATGGGAGAGATCTGAGGTGGAGATATAGATGATCAAATGAGCATGAATGGGTATGTGTTCAGCATTGGGAACTCTGTGTTCAGTTGGTTATCAAAGAAACAGTCGATTGTGACACTCTCAACCTGCGAGGCTGAGTACGTGACCGCATCATACTGCGTGAGACATGTGGTGTGGCTAAGAAGGTTGATGGCCGAACTCGAGCTTGGCAACACGGTGCCAACTAGAACTGGAAAAAGAAAACAGATTGTCGGGAAGAGGAGTGACTGATCAAAATATTTGTGGATAACAAATCTGCAATTGAGCTAGCAAAGAATCCGATTCACCATGAGAGAAGCAAGCGCATTAATGTGTGTTTCCATTTTATACGAGAGTAGATAAAGAAGAAGGAGGTGGAGCAGGATTACATTCCGAGTGAAGCACAAAAGGAATACATATTAACCAAGCCATTGTCGACTGCAATTTTTTAACATGTCGAATTTGAGTTCGGACTGCGGGATCGGCGAGAATTAAGCTTTAGGGAGGAAATCGTTGGAAATCAATTAATTAGTTGATAAGATTAATTTTAGAAACATAAATACGGTAGAGTATGCTTAGGAAACTAAGGTTTATATTGTTTGTGTTTGTAAGCAATTAGGTAACTCAATAAGTTGCCAAATTGGTTATTACATATGCCTATATATATGACTCTACATATTAGAATTTTGTATCCACCCAGTGAGCAATATTAATAATAAGAAAAGTTCCTTCCTCCCAATACAAATGACATGCTTCTAGAGCTTTTGCCCGGCAAGCCGGCAACATCTCTGGTGATCGAATAGATTTATTCCCAACAATCATTTCATATTCCAGGATCGAGCGAGCTCTAATAGAAAAGGTTTGTGCGGATAGAAACCTGCCTCCGGCATGATGGCGTCATCCCTCCGAATAGCACCTCTGGAGTAATAGTGTGATGAGTAAGTAGAATCAACATTCAATTTGTAAGTTTCCCTTGGCCTTTCCCAGGTAATTTTAAGGTATCTAAGCCTATGAATCCGTTGATTGTATGGAAAGAGTCCTTCCTCCTAAAGATGTCAAGGGGGTAAGAACGTTTAATTTAGGAAACGTCAAACATGTTGACCATGGATAAATATGCCAAAAAAACGAGGCCGTTTTCTTTTCCAAGAATTTGATAAGCATCAATGGGAATTTAGAGGCAACAAGAGTATGTAAGGGAATAAAAAACAAAACACGTTTAGTAAGGATAAGTCAACCACTCTGGAAAAAATCTTCTCTCCGGGAAGAAAGCTTCTTTCAAAAAGAGAGATAAGATTTACAATATTTGAATCTATTGATACCCCTATGAAGATAGACTCCCAAATATTTAATATGAAGTTTAGAGTTGTTCATAATAAGAAGATTTTCAATAATTTTTATCTTCTTTTCATACACACTTGTGTGCATGAAAGATCATTTCAGAGTAGCTAGTATTAATATAATAATCTTTGTAATGAGTTATAAGGAAAATGTGCAAATATACCCATAATGTTTAGCTTCAGGTGATAATATGCCCCTAAAATTTTGAAAGATGAAAAACATCCCTGAAATTCATATTTAGGAAAAAACTTTACCCTTATTTACCTTAAATAAATTAAAAAATGAAACTATAAAAAGTAGATTAATGAATATATTGAGTTTGAATACTGTGATATCCTTTTATTATTTTTATATCAATTCAATGTTGTTAACATAAAAGAAATATATTAAAACTTTACTTATATCATTATGGTTGTTTCCTTCAAGTATTAAAAGCATGTTGATGAAAAAAAAATCAAAGATTATTTTGGTCATATTTATGTAATTATTTCTTAAAATAATGCACACTTCAAATGGGCCAAAAAGTTGGTTTTATTTATCAGAGTATAAAAATGCCACCACATTTTTTTATTATAGAATTATGTCACTGTCATAATTTGGATGAATTATGGCACTGTCATAATTTGGATGAATTATGGAACCTTACACATGGGTCCCATTTTTAATCTCATACTCCCTCCGTCCCATAAAACTTGGTCAAAATTCATTTTTTTGGTTGTACAAAAAAACTTTGTCATTTCCATCTAAAGTAAGGAATAAGTGACTAATGTGATTTCTCTCTCATCTGCACAAATTTCAACCACACAATTTTTATTTTATTAATCTACGTTTAAGTCAACTTTGGCCAAGTTTTGTGGGACGGAGGGAGTAATTTTTATGTGTTGAACCTAAATATATCTATTTATTTTCGTTTTTATATCACTTTTAATTCACGTTTCATCCACTTTTGCTTCTTGAATCTCATGTAAAGCCCATGTGTGGATGCCACATTGTCTACAATTTATTTCTATCTCTCGTCTCTTTTTCATTTTTCCTTGTGCACCCACTTCCTCTATATTAAATTAAAATAAGTTTTATAGGCTTAATACCTGGTATAAAGAGTGTTGAGAGTCAACTTGAATTAGAGTATAACATTTTCATATGTGGCAGGAAATGATACCTGAAAGTGAGCTCTTAAATAAGTCCTCCAAAAAAATCATTAGCGTTTAGCCACCAAGATATGAAGATTTGTCTAATTGATCGTCTCTAATGAAGTATGTCCAAATAGGCCAAATATCCTCACAATCATAGAAAATGTGTTTCTCAAAAGCTGAACTTTTGAAGCACAATATGTATTGACAAAACAATTCCAGAATTACTCTCTTTATTGCTTAAGAAACTTCTCAAAACTCAAGCCCTCAATCTCTGTGAGTTATATCACACGTTGATATCTCCTCAATTTATAAGAAAACAATAAATCCTAATTGTTTACAAAGACAAAGTTCTATCCTTAGATAACTCCTAAGAGGATAGAGACATGTATATTTAGATATCTCCTAAAATATACTTTCTTAATTATTTATCCTATTACTTTATTTCGAGCTTATGTCAACAATCTCCCCCTTAAGCTTGAAATCTATTCTTGACACATCTTGAATCCCAATGAGCTCTCGCATCTCCTTGAACTTAATCCTACTGAGTGCTTTGGTCAAGATGTCTGCCTTCTGTTTTTCACCTGGAACATGTTGAACCTTTACTTGCTCATTATCAATGCATTCACGAATGAAATGATAATGAGTATGTATATGCTTGCTGCGACCATGAAACACCGGATTCCTCGTAAGAGCAATTGCAGATTTATTGTCAACCCTTATTGTTATCTTTTCACTTGATTTCCCAATAATTTCTCCGAGTAACTCTTGCAGCCAGATTGCTTGTTTGGCCGCTTCTGTGGTTGCCATAAATTCAGCTTCACACGAGGATAGTGCGACAGTCTCCTGCTTCTTGGAACACCATGTGATTGGCGAATCATTGAGGTAGAAGATATGGCCGGTGGTGCTTCTTCCATCATCCATGTCAAAGTTATGACTACTGTCTGAATAGCCTACCAACATAATTTTGCTTGAGCGACAAAAAACAAGTCTGTAAGAGATCGTTCCCCGTATGTACCTCAATACTTGTTTTAGTGTAGCTCCATGGGACT